>JAKZAO010000014.1:8909896-10109896 GCA_023053555.1 Branchinecta lindahli
ACTGGCTCCTCGACAAAACAAAATGTAAATATGTATGACGAGGCTGGGAATAAGCTTGACGCAAATACTATTAACAGCTACTTTGCAAGCATATGTAGAAGTAATCCTCCGATTTCAAGTGTTCCCCCCTTACCGGATCCCTCGGAAATCCCAGTGGTTTTACCTCATGAGGTTGCAAAGGTGCTCGAGAAACTTGACACCAATAAAGCAACTTACCCGGGAGACGCTCCAGCAGCACTATACAAAGAAAATGCTGCATTTCTGGCCGAACCCCTAACAGCCTTGATCAACCAGTGTCTGTTGAGTGGTACCTTTCCGGACGACTTGAAAAAAGCAGTGGTTACACCGATACCAAAAGTTTCGAATCCGAATACAGTGAGCGACCTGCGACCAATTTCCCTAACCCCTATTGTTTCTAAAGTTTTCGAACATTTCCTGAAAAAATGGTTACTAGAAGATTTCTGTGATAAAGTGGACCCCTGTCAATACGGATTTATTAAACACTCAAGCACAGTTCATTATCTAGTTAAAATTGTGGAAGAAGCCTTGGAGCATTTGGAAAACAAAAATGCATTCATCGAAATCCCGCAAGCGGATCTGGAAAAGGCTTTCGATAAGTCAAGCCACCCGGACATTCTCGAGTCAATGACAGATTTTAGAGCCTTTTTAGTTCGGATGGTTTACAGTTTTTTACACGGTCGTCAGCAATGCGTTAGTGCTGATGGGGTACTATCGGACTTTCTTGAGCTTTTCTGCGGAATACCTCAAGGAACTAAAACAGGGCCTGTGTTATTTTTAATACTGTGTAACATGATTGCAACATGGCATAAAAACCGAGCCAAGTTTGCAGACGATTTGACGTTGCTGATACTTCAAAAGCTTGAATCCCTGATCAGTACGGATGGGATAATTCGTCGTCTGGAGTCAGACTGCGAAGAAAAACGGCTCAATATCAACAGGAAAAAGTCAGCAGTTATGAGAGTTTCATTTTTGAAAAATGAGATTCCTAGTCAAGGTGATCTAAATGTGCCAATTGTAAATAATATGAAGATTTTAGGTGTGACTTTTAACTCAAAGATGTCATGGTCGGATCATGTACATAGTATTATTAAGAAGGCGAATATAGCACTAAGGAATCTAGTAACTACAAAGCGTTTTGGTTTTAGTCGTCCTTCACTTTTAAATTTTTACAAATTGTATATATTAAGTATTTTAGAATATGCTTGTCCTGTGTGGCATCCAGGGTTGAGTAAGGAACAAAGCAATGACCTTGAGAATGTGCAGAAGCGAGCTATTCGTGTGATATTGGGCCAGGAGTACACAGATTATGAAGAAGGTATAAAGCTCCTTAGTATAGAAAGCCTTGTTGCCCGGCGTCACCAGCTTACTATGACATGCGGGAATAAAATGCTAGAATCAAGTAAGCATCGTGATTTGCTACCGGAAGCGGCACGAACCGGATATAACACGAGGCATCAAAATAAATTAGAGCCCTGCAAACCATCAGCTTCTAACCGGTATAGATCTTCTTTTCGTCAATATTTTGTTAAGCATTTTAATGAGTAAGTTGACATGTATGTTTTATAAATTATTGATAGGGTCTTTCTTATTTAACGATTATGTTATTTGACCTAATAAATTCGTATCGTAATTTAAGTCATAGGTATCCATCCACTTACGTTTTGTGATCCCAAACAAGTTATAAAGGAGGAAGTAGTTCGCGGTAAAATCCTAGTAGTTGGATGCTTTTGAGAACAGCAAGCAATTATCGACAAATCATGGGTTCTTGCTTGAGGATATAAAAAAATCGTACTAACCTGAAATCGTAATAGATTCCAACTGGATTTTGGATTAACTTCCTTCCCACCGACGCATCCTCCTTTGAGCATCTCTAGGCAAACTCAGCTACTTATTCCTGAAAAAAAAGTATTTTTTTTTTCTCCTTTCCAAGAATAGGTCTAATCTAAAGTTCCCTTCATCAAACACAACAGTTTCTAAATGGTCCAGGTCCAGGTTCATTTAATTTTCAAATAATGAAAACAAATAGTTTTACATAACTGCAAGTCAGAGAGCAGGCTCGACGGCCAGAAGACTAAATTAAAAAATACAACTAATCATGGTCATGCACAAGTGTATACAGTATAAAAACCACCATCCGGTCCCGAGAAAGGGGACATCCAGCACATAACCTCCTCATTAAAAACAAGACCAAAGGTTTCGATGAGATCCCAAAAATTTAATATTTGATCCAGACAACTAGGTCTTATCTTCACTAGATCCAGTCTTCGCAGGGCTAATCATCTGAGAAAACCAAGTTCAGATATACCTGCATAAGCCATAGCCTATCTATTTTGACGATACTGATCGAAACTTCCTGCTTTACTTCTGCCAAATTTCCGGTTTCGGCCGAATTCCGAGCGAACTACTTGTCCAGCAAAAAAAAAGATAGTTCAGAAACGAATTCAGCGTATCTCCTTATCCCTATAAAGAACATCTAATCAACTTAAATAAAACTTTCACTTCTAAAAAAAAATCCGGTTTCAACCAGATTCCGGACGAACTATATGTCCGGATAAAAATGATTTTCATATACAGATTCAGCGTCTCTTCTTACCCTTAAATCTGCAATCGAATCAACTTCAAATACAAATTTTGCTTTTAACAAATTTGTATTTGAAGTTGATTAGATGTTCGATTCAGGGGTAAGAAGACATGCTGAACACGATGGTGAAGACCATTTTCTCGCCGGACAAATAGTTCGACCAGAATCCGTCCAAAACCAGAAAATTTGTTAAAAGCAAAATTTTTATATGAAGTTGATTAACTGATCGAGTTAGGGGTGAGAAGACATGCTGAACACGATGAAGAATACCATTTTCGCGCCGAACAAGTAGTTCGTCCGGACTCCGGCCAGAACCAGAAAATTTGTTAAAAGCAAAATTTGTAATTCAAGTTGATTAGATGATAGATTTAAGGGTAAGAAAAGACGCCTAATCAGTATATGACAATCATTTTACCCGGACATATATTTCGTCCGGAATCCGGTTGAAACCGGATTTTTTTTTACAAGCAAAATTTTTATTTGAAGTTGATTATATGTTCTTTATAAGGATAAGGAGATACACTGAATTTGATTCTGAACTATCTTTTTTTGCTGGGCAAGTAGTTCGCTCGGAATTCGGCCAAAACAAGAAATTTGGCAGAAGTAAAGCAGGAAGTTTCGATCAGTATTGTCAAAGTAGATATGGCTTATAGAGGTATACCTGAACGTGGTTTTCTCAGGTGATTAGCCTGGCGAAGACTGGGATGTGGCAAAGACAAGACCTATATGTCTGGATCAAATATTAAATTTTTGGGATCCCATCGAAAACTTTGGTCTTGTCTTACTCAAGATACGAACGTCTAATCGAATTAGTAATGAACTTTAGTTTTTATCAAATTTCCGGTTTGGCCGGGTTCCGGGCAAACTTCTTGTCGGACGAGAAATTTAGTCTCAGACCTGGATTCAGCATGTCTCCTCGCCCTGTATCGAATCTTAATGGGTTTTAAAATAAATTTCACATTCGGATGTAGCATGGTTCATTAACCCTAAATCGACAATCTCATTAGCTTTTCAAAATATTTCCTTCGTCCTTAATTTGAAACCCCCTCCCCCAACCCTAAATATAAAGGTACAGAGCCCATATACGAATTTGACCTGCAGTTTAACCCGAAGAATCCAAGAAGACCCAAAGAAAGAAGTAATCGTGCTAGCAGGCGGCCAGACCGACAGACGGACGGATAACTTTTACGAAGTCATAGGTATCCATCCACTTACGTTTTGGGATCCCAAACAAGTTATAAAGGAGGAAGTAGTTCGCGGTAAAATCCTAGTAGGTGGATGCTTTTGAGAATAGCAAGCAATTATCGACAAATCATGGGTTCTTGCTTGAGGATATAAAAAAAATCGTACTAACCTGAAATCGTCATAGATTCCAACTGGATTTTGGATTAACTTCCTTCCCACCGACGTATCCAAGAGGAGAGAAATTCCCGAATTTCGACCGGATTCCGGCTCCCAAAAACGGAGCTTGATATCCTTCCTTTGAGCATCTCTAGGCAAACTCAGCGAAAACTCTTCAAGAACTAATCCCAATCTGAACACTTTCACAAAACTCCAACTTATTCCTGAAAAAAAAACTATTTTTTTAATCCGTTCTAAGAATAGGCCTAATCTAAAGTTCCCTTCATCAAACACAACAGTTTCTATATGGTCCAGGTTCATTTAATTTTCAAATAATGAAAACAAATAATTTTACATAACTTCATGGCAGAGAGCAGGCTCGATGGCCAGAAGACTAAATTAAAAAAATACAACTAAGTGTAGGCTATACAGTATAACAACCACCATCCGGTCCCAAGAAAGGGGACATCCAGCAAATAACCTCCTCATTAAAAACAAGACCAAAGGTTTCGATGGGATCCCAGAAATTTAATATTTGATCCAGACAACTAGGTCTTATCTTCACCAGATCCAGTCTTCGCCAGGCTAATCATCTGAGAAAACCAAGTTCAGATATACCTGTATAAGCCATATCTATTTTGACGATACTGATCGAAACTTCCTGCTTTACTTCTGCCAAATTTCCGGTTTCGACCAAATTCCGAGCGAACTACTTGACCAGCAAAAAAGGATCGTTCAGAAACGAATTCAGCGTATCTCCTTATCCCTATAAAGAACATCTATTCAACTTCAAATAAAACTTCAACTGATAAAACAAGAGCTACGAGCTCATATGGCACTTGTACGAGTAGGTGGTGTAAGAAAGTAGATGATAATACCCCATCAACCCCCCTAGGATCGGACATAGAAATAGGACATCAAGTTTCAATCGAGTCTGAGGGTTTTTCCGGAAACTCCTGTTCCCCCCCCCCCCCCACCGCGTTCAGGTCGAGTCCGCAACCTAAAATTTGTCGTCTATATAGGGCATATGGTCTCTCTACTTTCCGAGTTTCGTTCCAATCAATCCACTCGTTTGGCCCCTATGCGAGCCACAAAATTTCCGGGACCCCTCCAACTACCCCCAACTGCGGCTTAAATTAACTAGGACACATTTACTTCACATCTCTGACATATCCTCTTTTCGTCCTTTAAGTTTAAGTCGAATCGGACCATATCCGCAAATTTCCGGTTCCTTCATCCGTGACCGAATCCGGTCCGGGCGCCAAATAACAAATTAGGCCGCATAACCTCGGCACTGTCCAACTCGCATCCCATTCGGCCTACCCCTTTGGTTTTTATGCATGTCACAAAGTTTCAGGACCCCACCCCCCAAATTCCCCCTACCATGATTGCCGCCTGTGCTTCGGAGACATGTTTTGGATATCAAGGTCATTAATTCTCAACATCCATACAGTTTACCTTGAATCGGACCACTCGTTCGCAATCTCAGGAAGTCAGTAATTCCCAGATTCCCCTTCCCTTAACTCCCCCAACGATGATCGAATCCAGGAACGGAAGTTTTCCTAGGTCGGTCACTAATACGCCTGCCAAGTTTCATCGTCCTTAGCACATCTGGAAGTATCCTAACACCCAAGGCCGTATCCAGGGGGGGTCGTCGACCCCCCCCCCCCCGAAACCCACAAATTTAATGGTTTTTTGTAGGCTTGAACATGTGATCTATGTCTTTTTTGTACTTTTTGGTCCAACCCGCGGGCAACCCCCCCCCCCCGAAGGGCAAACCCCCCCCCCCCCCCCGAAGGGCAAACCCCCCCCCCCCCCCCGTAACACGTCATCACCGGAATTCCGGGAAACCCACTTCAACTCCCCTAAAAGATCCCTCAACGCTAAGCGATTCACGAAAATTCCGGTGAACCCCTTCACCCCCGCCCAAGAATCGGATCCGGTTCGGAATTGACACGGAACATCTGAGACGACACCTCTTTCCAACTGCCAAGTTTCGTTCAAATCCGATCGCCGGTTCAAAAGTTAATAATGCCACTAGATTCCGGATACCCCATCCCTACACTCCCCCACGATGGTTGGATCATACAAACGACTATTCTCAAGTCGGTTTGTTCGAGTCCCTGATTCGCCAGCCAAATTGCGTCGTCCCAATACATCAGGAAGTACCGAACTCGAGGGACCACCGGAATTCTGGACCCCCCCCCCCCCCCCCACTTCCTCCAAAGTGCCCGAATCCGGTCCGGTATATCAATGATATTTCTAGGACATGTGCTTGCTCTTCCCACCAAGTTTCATCCCGATCGCTCGACTCTAAGCGTTTCCCAAGATTTCCGGTTCCTCCCTCCAACTCCCCCAAAGTCACAGGATCCGGTCCGGATTTTAACTGGGTCATCTGTGTGACACAAGGTCTTTCCACAAATCAAGTTTCATGAAGATCCGATCACCCGTTCAAAAGTTACAAATACCTAAAGATTCCGGATTCCCCCTCCCTCCACTCCCCCCACGATGCTCGGATCGAGGAAGTGACTATTTCCAACTTAATCATTTGGGGTCCCTGATATGCATGCCAAGTTTCATCGTCCTAGCTTATGTGGAAGTGCCCGAACTAGCAAAACCTGGACAGACCTGGACAGAAATTAGTTGTTACAACTCTTCTATAAAGGCCCATCCTTGGGCAAGTGTCCTGAAACAGTAGTTCAAGCGTGTTGCTTTTCGTTGTTTTCTTATATTTGGAATATTGTGTTGTCGTCTTGCCCTTCTCTTTTTTTCTTTTTTGTTGTTTTTGCTTTACTCCATCTGTCCTGTTTTTGATGAGTAATAAAGGCTATATATAAATATAGACCGACCGACCGACAGAGCGACGGACGGACAGAAATTGCGATCGCTATATGGCACTTGGCCGAAGGGCAAGTGCCATAAAAAACGGTTTCAACCGGATTCCGGACAAACTATATGTCCGGGTAAAAACTGAATGTCATATATAGATTCGGCGTGTCTTTTTACCCTTAAATCTGCCATCTAATCAACTTCAAATACAAACTATGCTTTTAACAAATTTTCCGGTTTCGGCCGAATTGCGGGCGAACTACTTATCCGGCGAGAAAATGGTTTTCACCATCGTACTCAGCATGTCTTCTTACCCCATAATGGACTTAAAAATACTTTGTTTGACCCTTAACTTAAACCCCCTCCCCAGTAGCGTATATTCCGATTTGTTTCGGGAGGGGCGACAGCTCAGTGAAAATATGCGGCCGAATTTTCGGCGATTTTTTCATTTTTGATTTTCAGATTCAGATTTCAGATTATTTATTCACACAAAAAACAATATAATCCCTGGAACAAACTGCATGTCCGCCTACAAAAAAAAGCCATGCGGCCTATGGGAGCGAACATACAAATAAGGAGCTCATTCAATAATACTTATTTTTAAACAAACACAAAAAGGAACATTATTATTTAACTACATTTACAAATACCAACTCTCAACGACTATCACTTGAAAATGCCTTTTTCAGTTGTTTTTTGAAAGACTGAAGGGTTGTTGCATTCCTAATACACAGGGGTATTTCATTCCCCTGAATGAAATACCTTGACCGTTTTTAACACTAAAAACACCTCTAGCCAGACTAAAATTCGACTCCAAATGACGATTTTGTTAAAAACGAGGTGCAAAAAACACCTTTTAATCTTGTAATCATTTACATTACGACTCAAAAACTGTTTCTGAGATCTATTACTGAACCGTGCTGTAAATAATTTCGATTGATCTTCTCAATTTGTCTTTTAGCGTACGTTTTTACCGTAAAAAACTCCTTTTCCGAGAATTTCGGGTGAGGATCGCCCCTGTCGCCCGTGTTTCGCACACGTTTTTCCCACTAAAAATCCCTTTTTCAAGAATTTCGGGGGGGGGCGATCGCCCCTGTCGCCCCCCCCCCCCTAATATACGCTACTGCCCCTCCCCCGCCCCTAAATGTAGGGCTACAGAGCCCATCTACGAATTCGACCTTACTCTTGACCCAAAGAATCCTCACACCAAGTTTCATCATAATATCTCATTCCCTTCAAGATTTATAGTGCGCACAGACGAACGGACAGACGGACAAGTTTTGCGATGTCATAGGTATCTGTCACTAACGTTTTCGGATCCCAAAACAGGAAACTTGAAAACAGGTCCTGTTCTGTTTTAACAGAAATGATGAGTTCCAAAACAGGAACAGCTGTTTAACAGGCGAATAAAAACAGAAACGGCAATTTAAAACAGGTATTTCTATTTTTGATTTTACGTAGGTATTTTGTTATTTTTATGGCACTTGCTTTCCGGCCAAGTGCCATATACCGCACTTCACCGTTGGATGGTCGATAAGTCCGGTATTTGCGAGTTAGGGTACTTGAAACTTGGCAGGCATATTAGGGCCCCGACCAAACTAACTCTGAAATAGTCACTTGCCCGCCGACCATCGTTGGGGGAGGGAGGGGAGCCGGAATTTGGAATTTAGTGGCATGCATAACTTTTGAACGGATGATTGGATCTTAATGAAACTTGATATTTGGAGAGATGTCATGCCTCAGATGGCCCATTTCACGTCCGGACCGAATCCGATGAATGTGGGGGGGGGGGATCGGAGGGGGGACCGGAAATCATATGACATGCTTAAAATGGAGCGAAGAGAAACTTGGTGGGAGGAAAAGCACAAACCCTAGGTATATCATTGACAGAACCGGACCGGATTCGGGTACTGTACGGGAGATAGAGGGGAAGAGCGTGAATTCCAGTGATTGCAAGTTACGGTACTTCCAGACGTGCTAGGACGATGAAACTTGGCTTGAACATTAGAGACATGAGGTGGTTGGCTTAGAAATAGCTCCCTAATCCGACCATCATGGGGGGAGTGGAGGGAGGGAGAATCGTGAATCTGAATAATCTGTTGTAGGCTTTCTATAATTTTTGAATGGTATCGGATCATAATAAACTTGATATTTGGAAAGACCTCATGTCTCAGATGTCCTATTTAAAGTCCGGATATAATTCCATAAATGTTGGGGGGGAGGTGGAGGGGAGAACCGGAAATCTTGTGACACGCTAAGAGTGGAGCGATTGGGATGAAGCTTGGTTGGAAGAACGAGCACAAGCCCTAGATACATCAGTGATGTATCCCGGTGGCGCTTCGTTGTACGCCCACTATAACGTTGGACATACAAAAAAAAGAACTGATTAATAAAGTGATTTCACTTCAGATATCTGCACCATGCACGAAAGAAATAAACGTAAGGTCCTTAATACACCTCACAACTTTCATCGTCAAAACCTCTATTAAAGTAAGTGAAACCCTTCGTACCACAAGATACCCCCCCCCCCCTGTTTTCAATCCCCCACAGTGGCCGAAGCTGGGTCCGATCTGTGAATAGAATATCAAAGACTTGTGCTCTTGTCTAAGCCTGCCACAACATCTCCGGTGCACCGTCAACTCCCAACGCAGTAGTTGGATCAGGTCCGGACTTTAAATGAAATATCTTAGATACATACTTTTGCCGGTTATTACGTTTATTCGTTTTTGCAGACAAGTGTTGACAAAATGTTGTACAAAAAAAACTTCTAAATCGAATGCGCACCGTTGTACAAAAATACGACTGTGTTGATGAAAGTCTGCAAAATTTTAGGGAAAAACTACTATTTTTAAGAAAAAGCAACTGTTTTCATGGAAAAGCGACTTTTTCTAAGAAAAAAATTGACTTCTATTTTTTACCGACTGGCCGACAACATTAGGGGGGCATCTCCCCGTAGTAGTGATGCCTCTGACTAGCACTAACAGTAGGGTAGCCACAAAAACACCTAGTGGCAAAAATTGGCGATTTTGTTGTAATGAATGCATGAATTGCTGTGAATTTTCCTTATCAGTTTTACCTATCTAAAACATCTCTAAAAAATATTTTAAAAATATCACTGAATTCAGGACAAAATTGTCTATTTTATAAGGCTAACAGTAAGATGTCCTAGCTATTTAATATTATATCTTAAAATTCAATGTAAATTTAGATTTAAAAAAAAGTAGCTGAACTTGCCTACAAAAATTTGTTGATACAAAGGAGGAAAAGTCAGCAGCCTATAGCAGCAATAGGTCTATTGGACTATAACCTTGATGATCATATTCATATTTTCTCATCTAACTCACTTGCTGGGGCTCCCCATGCACTCAAAACCAGCTCAAAATCACCCAGTTTCATAGAATTTCATTGAAGCACATAGTTCCAAGCTGGTCACTAGATAGACAAAACCCTAAAGTCAATGGATAGGCATTTTCTTATGTAAAATACAGTTTTCTAAAGAAGATTTGAGATGCTTAGAGACAAGATAGAGAGGTGATTTTGGCCTCAAATAGGGTGGCCACAAAAACACCTAGTGGCAAAAATTGGTGATTTTTTTGTAATGAATGCAGGAATTGCTGTGAAATTTCCTGATCAGTTTTACCTATCTAAAACATCTTCAAAAAATATTTTGAAAGTACCATTGCATTCAGGACCAAATTGTCTGTTTTGTAAGGCCATCAGTAAGATGTCCTAGCTATTTAATATTATTTCTTAATATTCAATGTAAATTTAGATGTAAAAAAAAGTAGCTGCACTTGCCTACACAAATTTGTTGATACTAAGGAGGAAAAGTCAGCAGCCTATAGCAGCAAAAGGTCTATTGGACTATAGCCTTAATGATCTTATTCATATTTTCTCATCTAACTCACTTGCTGGGGCTCCCCATGCACTCAAAACCAGCTCAAAATACCCAGTTTCACAGAATTTCATTGAAGCACATAGTTCCAAGCTGACCACTAGATGGACAAAACCCTAAAGTCAATGGATGAACATAGGCATTTTCTTATGTAAAATACTGTTTTCTAAAGAAGATTTAAGATGCTTAGAGGCAAGATAGAGAGGTGATTTTGGCCTCAAATCAAAGCTAAAAGATAGGAGAATCACATTCTGATCTTCAACAGCTCAGGTTTGATTAAAAAAAAAATTACTGGCTACCCTACCTCAAATCAAAGCTAAAAGATATGAGAATCACATTCTGATCTTCAAAAGCTGAGGTTTGATTATTTTTTTTTTTAGTGGCTACCCTACTAACAGTAATCCTTAACAACATTAACATTTACTTTTCAGAAATCATGCATTTCCTCTCCAAGTTTTCTCTCCAAGCAAGACTTTTCTGCAGACTGAAACATGTAACGATCAGTCTTTTCCATTGTGAATTACCTACATCTTCCTTCCTTCGAATGTCTAGTACTTGGGTCTTGGTCTTGGACTTGGGTTCTACTCGCACCACTGCCACTGGTTCCACCTTCCTAACCTTTAAAGATGCCATATAAAAATGCTATCTTTGGCTAAAACAGACTGGAAATCATCCCCAGAGCCTAAATCACAGCTCAAAGTCAAAGGAAAGACCACAGCACACAGAACAATGAGAACTTTTGAAGATACCTAGGCTACACAGTTTCACCAAGTAATAAAACATGCCGTCGAATTCAGGAACTAATCAACCCTCAACAAACCAAAAATCAGTCGTCAACTCTACGTAGTAAAATCAGGCAGTGTAAAAGCTCTTGTTGACAGTAGCACAGTGAGTAAAGACATACAGCAGACACGGAAAAGAAATGTCGTATAGTAAATGCAGTGGTTATAAGTCATTTGTTTATCACTTAATTTTGTCACGGCTGGTATTTATTTGCAGGCGACCGCATAAAGGCAGAGTTCATAGAATAGAAATGTTCAAAGAAAAGTCGACACAAATATTCAAAGAAAAGTCGCAAAAAACGCAGTGGTTATATTTGACAGTGCAAAACGGAACGTCAGCCAAATCTTTCTTGGCAAGGTTCCTCTTCAGGCACAACGCCGCTCAAGTTGGCAAAAGAAACTTGTGGAAACCTTGTGTTTTTCTTTTTTTTAACTTCAATGGCTTTGAGCCTGAAGAGGACCCTTGCGAAAAAGGACCGAAATATAGCTCTAATAAAATTTAGCTGACGTATCCGTTTTGCACTGTCAAATTTGATTGGCAGTCAGCTTGGGCTGAAGGAATATTTCGTAGTGGTTTTCATCGCCGTCACGTATTAGATCGCCCCCCCCCCCCCCCCCCTACAGCCTACTTCTCGTCAAAACATGATAGGCTAGTCGGTACATACCTTGCACCCTCCCCTACCATTTGCCTTGGTATTTAGTTTTGCTTAGTTCATCGCTTATTTGTTCAGGACTGGTAAAAATTTGAAGGTGTCACGCATAACAGCAAAGTTTATAGAACAGAACCTTGCAAGTTTGTGAAAAAAAATCCAAAGGAAAAAATTTCCCCATTTCTTTTTCCCGAATACCGATTTTATTTTTAGTGGTTTCGATTTATTTGTTTTTCTATGTTTACATTTTACTAAATAAATCATCGACCTGATCCATTGACGCGTCTTCCAATTTCGACAACAACGATCCTGTTAATTCTGATCCGAAATTGTCTTGAACGTGATTTGCCGGAAGTCCCACCTCTCTGGAATCGGTACGCTCACCGATTGAATGTATGACACCGACTGAATGGATCTCCATTTCGGTAAGAACCAATTCTAGTTGTGCTCTGAATGTCAGTCAGTATAGACAGGGGCGGTTCGAGGGGGGGGGGCGTGGGGGGGGTGACTCACCCCCCAAGAATCAGAGAATCGTACTCTCAGTCGTATGTTTTGAGCGTGTCTGAATGACAGTCGTATGTTTTGAGCTTGCCAGAATCACATAAAGGCAGTTACAAAACGTGAATTTTGTCCGCAGATGACATCTCTAGTCGGATGGCTACGAAGTTCTTTCCTAGTCGTATGTTTAGGTCTGTCAGATTCACAGTAGTTGTATATTCTGAGTTTGTCAGAATGATAGTCGTATATTCTAGCGTGCCAGAATAACACCAGATCGTGAATTTCACCAGACGCAGATCACCTGTTCCTTGTCGCATTTACGAACAGATTTTCTAGTCGTATATTAGAGACAGTCGTAATTTTTGAACTTGCAAGATAAGGCCCCTAATCCTGAATTTTAGTCGCAGATGACCTGGTTCTGGTCGTATGGTTAGAAAAAAGGCAGATTTTAAAGTTCCGCCTGCGGTGCCTTTCGTAGCAACCCTTTCACTATTTACTTGAAGCGTGCGTCATTCAGGTGGGTTTTAAGCTTGAGATTTTGGGGTTTGAGCAACATTAAAAACTATAAATTGGATGGGAAGTAGTTGAATTTTGTCAGTAAAAAGTCAGATTCAAAAAATTTCGCCTGCGGCGCTCAGTTTTTCTTTAGTAAATACGTTAGAGGCTACTGCTTGGGATCGTAGCCAAGTTACAAGCAGAATTTAAATGGGAAGTAGTTGAATTGTGCCAGAAAAAAGGCTGATTTCAAAAAATTTCGCCTGCGGCGCCTTTCGTAGTAGGCATATCCTATTAGGTTTTTTTTTTAAGGGTGCGTCAATTAGGTGGAGTTTTAAGCTTAAAGGACCCCTCTTGCTTATTCTGCCTTTAATAATATACCTAGCTCCCTTGTGGAATTATAAGCTTCTAAAATCCTCACCTTTCTCCATTGTTTCGTTTTGTGCCTACGAATTTTTAGCTCTTTTTCGGCCGTGCCGAGTTTTGCTCGTCACAGAACGCAAAGTTTGCCGCAATCTTCAATGTCCTCTGACAACTCCTTCACATATAAGGATACGAGAATCTTCTGTTTTTTACTTCTTTTATTTGGTTAGTTTTCCAACTTTTTAACCAAGGCGCGTTCAGTTTTCAAACGTTTTGCGCCCAGCCGCCGTGTCGGAGAGCAAGAAGGTTGGATATAGTCGACAAGCTCTAACAAGAAAATCACTAATTTCAGGTGGAAAGTAATGGTGTTTTCGAAAATAGTTTTATTTGGTCCGTTCCATAGGGAAAAGATCATTTCTAGTAAGAGTTATGCTTTAAGATTTTGGGATCTGAGACGCATGAAAAGCTAGGATTTGTAGGGGAAGCAGTTGAATTTTGCTCGGAATAAAAAAAAATTTCGCCTACGGCGCTCAGTTTAAGTTGTCTTGAGCACATCCATCAGAAGCTGGTACCGAAGACTGGCTGTTTCCTGCGAAAGTTCAAATAAACGTCATGCTGAAACTCATAACCTTTTAAAAATCTAAGTTTATATTTCTTGAGCCTGTGGTATACTGTGCTTTTCTATTTCAGTTTTTTTTAATCGACATAATTGCCGATTACCTAGTCGTATGTTTTGAGGTCGTCACCCCCCATGCCCAAGCACTTCGAACCGCCCCTGAGTATAGATTGTAGCTATAAGAATGGAAGACCAAATTGATGACTGTTTTGACCAGTCAGACATCGACGAGTTTTTAGGGCAGCCGAAAACTTGGGACGAAGGGGGAGACGAGGAGACGAGTGGAAGTGATGAAAGTGATCGAGGGCCGTCGTACTTTCAACAGTGGAGAGATAGAGTCTCCAATTCCTTGTGGGTAGCTCTGCCAATAATCGGCACTGTCGAGCCTTACGCTCGTCAGCCAGTCCGGAAGCAAACGGACGCTACTGAGGAAGCGCGTCCTCACCAGCCGCGTGTTTTAAGGACACGGAAGACATATCCTGTCGCAGACTGGTAAGTAATTTATCTTGTTTGGTACGTAATAAATTAACTTATCTGTGCCGCTCTCGTACTACAAACTAGGCCACAAGCCCAAACTTCTACGGAATAAGCTGTAGTCAAAACGCCACCCAGTTCTGTATATGAGGTTTATTTATCTGAATAAACAAAACGCATTAGCAATTATGTGGTGCATTCGAAATCCAATGATGGCGCAACTTCTCTCGAGTGACCTGTAATAAAATAACTTAGAATATCATAGCATAGGCTTTTTGGGATCCCAAAACGTTAGTGACGGATACCTATGACATCGCAAAAGTTGTCCGTCTGTAAGCACGATAACTCTCGAAGGGATTGAGATATTTTGATGAAACTTGGTAGGAGTATCCTTTGGGTCAAAGTACAAGTCAAGTTCGAAGATGGGCTTTGTAGCTCTATATTTGAGGGTGGGGGAGGGGTTTCAAATTAAGGGGCAACAATAATATTTTTTGAAAGCTGTTTAGATAGTGGATTTAGGGGTAAGGAGACACGCTGAATCCGAATATGAAAGTTATTTTCTCGCCGGACAAGTAGTTCGCCCGGAATCCGGCCAAAACCGGAAAGTTTGTTAAAAGTAAAAGTTTTATTTGAAGTTGATTAGATGTTTGATTTAGGGGAAAGAAGACATGCTGAATAAGATGGCGAAAACCATTTTCTTGCCTGACAAGTAGTTCGCCCGGAATCCGGCGCAAATCGGAAAATTTGATAAGAGCAAAATTTGTCTTTGAGAAGTTGATTAGATATTCGATTTAGGGGTAAGAAAACGTGCTGAACACGATGGTGAAAACCATTTTCTTGCCGGACAAGTAGTTCGTCCGGAATCCGGCCAAAACCGGAAAATTTGTTAAAAGCAAAATTTGTATTTGAAGTTGATTAGATGATAGATTTAAGGGTAAGAAAAAACGTTGAATCTATGTATGACAATCATTTTTTAACCGGACATATAGTTCGTCCGGAATCCGGTTGAAACCGGATTTTTTTTTAGAAGTTAAAGTTTTATTTGAAGTTGATTAGATGTTCTTTATAGGGATAAGGAGATACGCTGAACTCGTTTCTAAACTATCTTTTGTTTTTGCTCGGCAACTAGTTTGCTCGGAATTCGGCCGAAACCGGAAATTTGGCAGAAGTACACCAGGAAGTTTCAATCAGTATCGTCAAAATAGATATGGCTTATACAGGTATATCTGAACTTGGTTTTCTCAGATGATTAGCCTGGCGAAGACTGGATTTGGCGAAGACAAGACGTAGATAATATTAAATTTTTGGGATCCCATCGAAAACTTTGGTCTTGTTGAAAATATAAACAACTATAAAGGCTTAAACCAGCCCTCGTACTAATATTATCCACGGCTTTTGCTGTTTTAAGCCGTTCTCTGGCCCATTGACTTGAAGCAGTAAATGGGAACGAAAACGTTAGTGACGAGACAGCTATGACTTTTCCCGTCTGTTAGAACGATAGAGTCATCGTAAAAGGGGTTGAAATACTTCGTACAAACTTGGTATGAACATTCACTGTGTCAAAAGTACAGGTCAATTTCGTAGATGGGTTCCGTAATAAAAAAGTTTTTCAACCTAGGGCGTTTCGGATCAGTACTATTTGCCTTACCCAAGCAAAAAGTGTCTGCACAATAAATATGAGAGCTTGCCTTACCAGAGCGAAATTGGGAGTATGAAGTACTGATCTGGAATATTTGTAGACGACTAGCGCCTCATGTGTTTGTGAAAAATGTTTTAGTCCTGAAAAGGACTATTTTTTTTCTAAGCGGAAGCCAAAATGTTGATGGTCGATCTCACGTGCTCGACGTTCTCTCTGTCTCTCGTTGATTTCTGGTTCGATGATTTATCTCGGGCTGGGTCTGTCTGGGTCCGGGGCTGTTGATGGTCGCTGGTTCGATGATCAATCTTCAACAGGGATTAGAGTAAAAAAAAAAAAAAACAACCGATAAATCCATACTCTCAATGGGATTACGATTCTCAAGGTCTTTCGATTTACAGGTGCCTCTGTCAAAACTGCGTGGTCTGGGAAGACTTTGAAGAGGAAAACGAATGCTACATGGAACCACGCTACCAGCGAATAACCAAAGAATGGTGTGATCGCAGGAAAATAAAGTGCGCCACCTCTCATCCGGACTTTGAGGCTGTCTGCACAAATGAATCGGTTCTGAGCGTCGCATACCAATATGTGCGATCCGAAGAAAAGATGCAATTCTTACCAAAAGATGCTGTACCGAACAGGTAAGCAGGTTTTGTTTACCACTTTGTCTTACCCCATTAAATTTTTCTACAGGAGAGACAGAGAGGAAAGAAGTCGTCAACTTACCCTAATCTTCGTCGCTGCTGTCATGGACATAGTATCTAAATCCCTCATGCTGCGGTAAAGGAGATTCCTCCCGTTGGAAAGAGGGACCGGGCATAGGGTCGTCACCCAATAAGTCTGCCTCCCTAGCTTGAACGACTGGCCGCTTCTTCTGTCGCGTTGCCTTGGTGGTCCGCGGCGTCGATGAAAGCGGAAGTATGCGCTTGCCACCGCGCGTACTTTCGCTGGTTTTTGACTTATCTGACGGTTTCACCGGTTCAGCGTAGTCATAAACGAAAGATGAGGACGCACGGGAGGTTGTGAACCTAGACTGGTGAGAAGCGAGCAGCGCCTCTTTGTCAACGTGAGGACGGACAGTAGACGGCGGCTCAATCATTCTCAGCTGGCGGCCAGTCTTTCCTCCCTTATCGTTAAGTAGCTGCTCTTCGATGTTCCACCTCAATGTCTCAAAGTACCCTGAACAAAAAATTAAAAAAAAATTAATCGGCCTCCCAACACAATTTTTTCAGCACACAGTGTGCAACTTAGACATCGAACGATTTCTCTCTCCACATATTCCAACAGACTGACTGGCTGACCTTCACGGAAACTCAAAAACTAGAAAATAACTAATACATTTACTGCAAATTAAGCGGGTGATCTTCGCAATGAGGAAGCTGACTTCCAGCTATCTAAATATTTCTGTTTCTGGAAGCTGAGATACACTGCGTACCGAAGCTGGGTACGATGGACTCACGGAACTTGTGGTAAAAAGAACAGACTTCTGATACCATCGTGCGTCTTGAGAAAAATCAGAGCTACTTTCAAGTACACACATTTCAAGTACACAGACAATTGGGATTAACCGGAGGTGTATTTTGTTTTTGTTAAAAAAAAAATAAAAAATACCTAGACTAACTGCAAAAGAAATTTTAAAGGTAGGCAAGAAGTTTACTACATTAACACTTACCATAATCAGGAGCCTCACGGACAGGTTCGATGACAGGCCGATTCTTGCGGTGTTTCTGATACCGCACTCTCCACATAGGTTTGCCTGTTTCTACGGCGACTCTCTGCCGGCGCTCTGCATTATGGTTAAAGTGAAGAGCAGCAACCATAGTTCGTGCTGCATGTCCTAGCCATCCATAGAAGAGATTTTTAGGAGCAAGGTGCGTCAATACGGTATTAAAACTCTCCACCATGTAGGTTTGGTGGTCTTTGGAGAGCTTCCGAATGTCTTCCAACAAGTTCTTGTTGGAAATAATCTCCTCAAAAGCAGTGTGGGCACGGGAACCTTCGATCAGGAAATGGACGACTTTGTGGCTCATGGGCCCGTGTGGTAAACGGCGCTCTTGTGATGATGGATGCCAGCTACATGATTGGCTATTGACGTCAACATCGCCACCCGCTCATCCGCAGTCTTTGCATTCTGGGCAACCCAATACATATGGTTGACAGTCGCTCTAAACCAAAATAAAAGTATAGTATTCGCTTTATGACTGCTATTTTATGTTTTAGTTGCAAAGTAGAGAAGGGAGAAACAGATAAGGCTTTGTACGAGACCTCGATCGCACAGTTGCTTTTTGGGACCCCAAAACGTAAGTGGAGGGATACCTATGACATCGCAAAAGTTGTCCGTCTGTCTGTAAGCACGATAACTCTCGAAGGGAGTGAGGTATTTTGATGAAACTTGGTGTGAGGATTGTTTGGGTCAAGAGTAAGGTCGAGTTCGTAGATGGGCTTTGTAGCCTTACATTTAGGGGTGGGGGAGGGGGTTCAAATTAAGGGGCAAGCAAAATATTTTTAAACAGCTAATGTGATAGTCGATTATGGGGTAAGAAGACACGCTGAACACGAATATGAAAACCATTTTGTCGCCGGACAGATAGTTCGCCCGGAATCCGGCCGAAACCGGAAAGTTTGTTTAAAGTAGAAGTCTAATCTAAATTTGATTAGATGTTGGATACAGGGGTAAGAAGACATGCTGAACACGAATATGAAAACCATTTTCTCGCCGGACAAGTAGTTCGCCCGGAATCCGGCCAAAACCGGAAAGTGTGTTAAAACTTAAAAGTAAAAATTTTATTTGAAGTTGATAAGATGTTCGGTGTAGGGGGAAGAAGGCATGCTGAACACGAGTATGAAAACCATTTTCTCGCCGGACAAATAGTTCGCCCGGAATCCGGCCAAAACCGGAAAGTTTGTTAAAAGTAAAATTTTATTTGAAGTTGATTATACGTTCGATTTAGGGGTAAGAAGAGATGCTGAATCCGTATATGACAATCATTTTTTAGCCGGATATATAGTTCTTCCGGAATCCGGCTAAAACCGGAAAATTTGTTAAAAGTTAAATTTTGATATGAAGTTGATTAGATGTTGGATATAGTGGTAAGGAGATAAGCTGAATTTGTTTTTGAGCTTTATTTTTTTCGCCGGACAAGTAGTTCTGGATTTCGCCAAAACCGGAAAATTCGCAGAAGTAAGGCAGAATCGTTTCGATCGGCTTCTATAGGGATATGCACACATGCTGAATCCATATCTGAACTTGGTTTTCTTAGATGGTTAGCTATTTGGCCTTAAACTGTTTCTAAATTATAAGAGTAAAAATGTTCAAGGAGTCTGGCGAAGACTGGATCTGGCGAAGACAAAACGTACCTAATTGTCTGGATCAAATATCGAATTTTTGGGATCCCATCGGAACCTTTGGTCTTGTTGAAAGCGATTTCAAAGATTAGTCTGCCGTAAATTCACGTAACAAATTTAAGAAATGGAGATAAAACAGAACACTCGTAGACTCATCAAAGTATGAATAAATGAGTTTTTAATGCGACTGCGTGTCACTGCAGATCATAAACCTTATAGGCTACACCCTAAATTAAACACAGATTTCATATGTTACATTCTAAGCCTGCTCACTATTCGTTACCCCATTAATCTCTGCCTCACTAGTCAATGAACGTTCGCATATCATGCTATTAATGCTTAAAACCACACTGTCAGAAGTTTCATAACAGATAGCGCATAACACTTTCAAGAATAACACCTTTTCAATTAGAAATAAAGTGTATGACCAATTAAGTTTACACTTTTTCGTGCTTTTTCGTTCGTGCCTAGATCTCCAACAACTCCTTCAATTGGTAAAAATACTAACGGGAACGAAATAAACATAAACAGATAACGTCCCAAAGTGTTATCTGTTGAAACCGGGCATCCCAAAGTGTTATCTGTTGAAACCGGGCATCCTTCTGTTGTCGTTATGTAACTTCTGACAGTGTATTATTTTTATCGATTGAAGGTGTTGTTGGAGATCTAGGTACGAAATAGTGTAAACTTAACTGGTCATAACACTTTATTTCTAAGTGAAAAGGTGTTATTCTTGAAAGTGTTATGCGCAATCTGTTATGAAACTTCTGACAGTGCAGTTCTTTTAATTTTGCCAAGTTTTTTCTTTGCCATGTCAATGCACCTGGGAAAAGGCTTAAAACAGCCAAAGCCATAGATGGTTTGTTAAAAACATAGCCTCGTTTTACGGTGTTACAACAGTCTTGGCTCATGGAACATTATACAGAAAATAGTGTCCTTCCTTTAAGGTAATTTGTTATTCTTGTTGGCATATCTCATCAGATCTTCAGTTGAAAACCTGACTCAATGTGTAAATTGTAGTACAAGACCCACAGTCATCTCTTTTCTAAAAAAAGAAGAAATACTGTAGCACCCATGTGGTTAGTCCAACATACTCTGCAACCTTTCTCGAAGCATTGACTGCGTCCGTTTTTGTCGTACGGTTAGCCATTCCAACCGTCTACTATAAGCATTTTCTTTAGAAGCCGAGAATAAGGCGCGGTCTTTGTCAGGCTGAACTAAAGTTTGATTAGTCGTTCCTGAAACGACGAACTTAGGCGGAAATTCAGTTCTAACGGACAACCGAAAAAATTGATTGTTTGACAAAAAAATAAAGCAAAAACACAACTTCAGCATGTCTACTGAAATTACCGAAAAAAAATCGAATCCCCCCCAAAAAATACTTACGGTATCCATAGCTCGATGTCCTTGCATCCTGACGCCTGACTAGCTGCCTTCAGCTTCTTGGATAGGCGAAGACAAGACCTTTATGTCTGGATCAAATATTAAATTTGTGGGATCCCATCGAAAACTTTGGTCCTGTCTTACTCCCGATACGAACGTCTAATCGAATTAGTAATGAACTTTAGTTTTTATCAAATTTCCGGTTTGGCCGGGTTCCGGGCAAACTTCTTGTCGGACGAGAAATTTAGTCTCAGACCTGGATTCAGCATGTCTCCTCACCCTGTATCGAATCTTAATGGGTTTTAAAATAAATTTCATATTGGGATGTAGCATGGTTCCTTAACCCTAAATCGACAATCTCATTAGCTTATAAAAATATTTCCTTCGTCCTTAATTTGAAACCCCCACCCCTAAATATAAAGGTACAGAGCCCATCTACGAATTTGACCTGTAGTTTAACCCGAAGAATCCAAGAAGACCCAAAGAAAGAAGTAATCGTGCTAACAGGCGGCCAGACAGACAGAGAGGCAGACAGACGTACGGACAACTTTTACGAAGTCATAGGTATCCATCCACTTACGTTTCGGGATCCCAAACAAGTTATAAAGGAGGAAGTAGTTCGCGGAAAAATCCTAGTAGCTTTTGAGAATAGCAAGCAATTATCGACAAATCATGGGTTCTGGCTTGAGGATATAAAAAATCGTACTAACCTGAAATCATCATAGATTCCAACTGGATTCTGGATTCACTTCCTTCCCACCGACGTATCCAAGAGGAGAGAAATTCCCGAATTTTGACCGGATTCCGGCTCCCAAAAACGGAGCTTGATATCCTTCCTTTGAGCATCTCTAGGCAAACTCAGCGACTTATTCCTGAAAAAAAAGTATTTTTTTTTACTCCTTTCCAAGAATAGGCCTAATCTAAAGTTCCCTTCATCAAACACAACAGTTTCTAAATGGTCCAGGTCCAGGTTCATTTAATTTTCAAATAATGAAAACAAATAGTTTTACATAACTTCATGGCAGAGAGCAGGCTCAATGGCCAGAAGACTAAATTAAAAAATACAACTAATCATGGCCATACACAAGTGTATACAGTATAACAACCACACTGTCAGAAGTTTCATAACAGATCGCGCATAACACTTTCAAGAAAAACACCTTTTCACTTAGAAATAAAGTGTTATGACCAGTTAAGTTTGCACTATTTTGTGTCTAGATCTCCAACAACACCTTCAATTGGTAAAAATGCTAAAGGGAATGAAAATTATTTATCTGTTACAGCAGCTGCTGTTGCAAAATTTGTATCTGTAATGGACGCGGTAACATATTACCTGTAACACTTTGCTTCAACTATCAGTTTTTGAAAGGAAAATATGGTTGCTATCCCGGACGGAAAAATGAGCGCCAAGTCTAGAGGGGTAGCGGCCTTTTAACACTCAAATCATAGTGTGTTGCATGTGTTGCACATTCTTCTGTTGCAAGGTCTAGCTGTTGTCTGCAAAATGTTATAGGTACAACAGAAGGCAGGTAACACTTTGCTGTCTGGGCCATTTTCGCCCTGGAAAAAGTGTTCTGACAATTTCATTCTCACTTTCTGTTCTCACTATATGTGTGGACAGACAATAGATCATAATTGAGCAAACTTCAGACTCAAGGATATATGTTATGAGACATCTGTTATAAGACTTGCTGTTACTCCCCAGGGGCTGTTATGTTATGTGCTTTTTTCTACTTCCAAATCCTGCAGGCGAATAACAGAGGCCTAATGCGAGGGTTAGGGTGTCTGCCTCTATCAGGGTTGAGAAAATTAGTAACATTCCATCGTCATTTAGGCATATGACTTGTGTAGACAGTTTTTGTATGACTTTCATTATTCCCCTGTGCGCGCGATCGCAGAAAAAATGCCTCCGTTCTTGGAAGTCAAGACAAATCTCGTAAATTATGCCGGACTCTACGTTCACGGTCGGGGATTAAACTGGGGACGCCCGCGAAGAGGTCGCGGACTGGAAGAGTGACCGTGATCAGAAACAAAAATGGATTTCAATCCACCAAACTACTTTTCCTTCTTTACTTTTCTCTCCTTTTTTTTATACTTTCACTTTCACTGCCTTCTCTTTGACTCCCAACTCTCAGCTATTCAACCAACGACTGAAGAAGAGTTATACCCCCGTCCGTTCCCTACGGGTCCGGCCTAGTAAATTATGCCGGACTCTACGTTCACGGTCGGGGTTTAAACTGGGGACGCCCGCAAATCCCTCTCTACCCTTCATCACAACCTAATTAATACTTTCTAACACAGACCCAACACTACCCATAAAAGGGGGGTGGTCTTACGAATTTACTGAATTCAAATATCTACGACACTGACAACGGTTACCTCAAAAACAGGGTCATGCAAAACTGGATCGTGACGCCTAACCGAAATACTCGCTTCAGACCAGAGTTGTTGCTCCTCTGATAACTGAATCAAACGATCTGAGGTTGTATAGGCCTACCGCTTTAACATAACACAATTTTTCTAACCAACAAAAGATTGTACCGAGGATTGTACTACACCAGCCTCGGTCCCGGAATTCAACAGCGAAATTGCGGCCCCAGCACGGATACTGTGAGGCGTTTCTCCTTGATAAATACCCAATGACTTGAGAGACTCCTTCAACGAATAATATATTATATATCATCATATAGAATATGCCCATTCAAATTTCCCGCCAATGTATTTGGGAATAGAAAAGATTTTCGTAGTAGCAAATCTGGCAATTTGCAAAACGTATATACTCAGTAAGGGCTTCAACAGGGCAAAGATTCTTGTCCGAAAACTAGAATCCTGTCCGTCACACTTTCCAAGGTTTTACCTTCAGATTTCACTAGAACAAAACCCCCGCCTACTTTCCCTTTTCACAGGGAACTGTTGGGCAATCTATTCAAATCGGAAGAAACGCGCACCGGTAAAATGCAACACTAAACGAAACGCCTTATTCCTAAAACTCAAAACTTCTTTGTTTTGCAATTGTCGACCCGAGATAACCTGCCATAATGATCGGCGACACATTTTAGTGCTGCCAAAAACATCGGTACCGCCTGCTTGACGGGTGTCAGCACTTCTGTTCGTCTCTGACGGACTTCTGATACGATTTAACTTTTCCGGATAAAATGGGGTTCTCGAAACGAGTTTGGGAACTATGCTCGCTCGTCATCCCTTACTTTCGAAAAATGGCAGACAACTCGCCAGACACGGAAGAAACCGCATCGACATGCAACCCCACTGACCAAGGGCAAGTGATTCTGCCCTTGGCCTCAAGCCTACGATCAAAATCGTGTGCTTTTGTTTTACCGCCATCCTCTTTGTTGGCGTCCGACAGTCTTACATTGGTGCCTCGGAATGACTTCAACAATCTGATGAAGCATATTTTAAAGCCTCCTTTTGCTTCCCGTTTTTCGAACTCTTTGAACGCGCCTGCAGAGGCAAACGCCTTGTTTGCATGGGGCCTCAATGATCCCCAAAACCAAGGATCACATTATACAACATCGGTAATAATTATATATTCACATGCCAGGAAAAAATGACACTCAATCTTCAGACAAACGTCCTGACATACGAACGGCATACAAACAAACGGCAACTTTCGAGGAACATAGCCCGACTTGATAGGAAAAGAAGAGGGCCTATCTCTCCTCGCGAACCTAACCAAAGCCAACTAATAACCAGTTTACAAACTGTTAGCCACCAAAACGGCTTTTTGGTCCAAGGGGTACCCCCATTTTATACGCACTATTTACTCCACTCTCCAAGTGCTTTGTGACTTACGGGATCATTGCAAAGGGGGGAAACACATAATTGTTCCCTTCAGGGGTGCCACTAGCAAAGCAATCGTTTCCAGACGACCCCAGTAGCGGTAACGGTGAAAAATACGGCAAGGCGTTTCCCGTTGCATTTTCATAGCGTTAGAAACCAACGTCACCAATTCAAAGGTGTGCCTTCCCCTCCCACCGAATCACTCCTCGACCTTTTGCCACGAATGACTAGACAAGGTAACATCAAATTGGTTCAATAACGCGGGACGTGTAATCCGCTACATTGTCGCAAGGGCGGACGAATTTTAACTTCAACCGAACACTGAATCGGACAACAGAAGAAAATATTAATTTTATCGCTCTTTCCATTTACAGCTTCCAGACTTGACGTTCCCGGGGCGCGAATTTTGAAAAGTATGGAAGACCAACTGGCTAGTCTGGCTATCGTGAACCAGAAAGCAGAGGTTGCGGCTGCTTGCCAGCCCTTGTCAGATACCTTGCCGGCGACGATGTTAGCAACATGGGAATGGCGAAAGGGCAGGATAGATTTGAGTTTTAAGTCAAAGAATTGGTAAGTTTTACACCTGTTTTACAAATTGCTTATTTTGGTTTGTTTGAACGTAAGGGAGGCTAGTGTGAGGCTGAAGTCATTCACTGTCCATGATTATTTTTTGTACACCGTTAAACTTGACTTTTGCTGCAATTTGGCTGGAGCGAACCTACGCCTACGGCTACTACAGTAGAGGTATGCTTATGTGAACGTTTGTTGACTTCAGATTTTGCCATTTTCATGCACTTGCTGTGTCTAAAGATAACTGCAAGTTTGTCAAAGTAGGCAAGAAGGGTAGCTGAAATCACCTGTACAGGTATTTTGGATCTTCGTCTACCTTTTAGCCAAAAACTGTAGTGTTCACATTAAAATAACTGTTCACATAAGCATACCTCTACTGTAATTCATAGGTCTTGCCTGGGTCTTGCAAAGTGTCCGTAAAGACAATCCATGTTCGGATGTACTATTCTCTGACTAATGTACTGTTGTCCGCTTATAAAGAGGTATATCTGTTCAGTAGAAAATTAAAATTAACAAAATAAAATTAAAATTAAAATTAGAAATGAAAAAGTTAACTTAATTTAAAAATCAAAATGAAAATTTAGAATTTAATTTAAAATTAAAAAATAAATTAAAATTTGAAAATGAAGGTTAAGTTAAATTCTGATCGTAAGTTCATATTTTAATTCATCCTTTTAATTTCAATTTCAGTTTTTGGTTTGAGTGGGGTAAACCTGTTCAATAGACCCTTGCTTGTTTCTTGTCTTCCTCTAGGGTTTCGTTAGTTGTCTATCTCTATGGTAAGAAGAAGAGGTCCCTGCACCCCAGGGGTTTGCTACTTGCTGTGAATCGACGTACTTCGAACTCGAATGGAGCCAGTGCCCCAGGAGGTAAAGTCGTATGATTAAACAAACCTACCTTAGGTGAAGTTTGATCCTGGTAATGCCGACAAATGGGAGCACTGGCTTTATAATGGTTCATTTCAGTAGTATTGTGCGAGTCGTTTCAGCTACTGTGTGGGGTAGTCTAGCACAATCCCCTTGCTTCTGGAAACTACTCAGTACTCACCTTGAAGTATGTCAATTTACCACAAGTAGCGAACCCCTGGGGTGCAGGGACCTCTGATCTCTCTTCCTCTATACTGCCGCACATGCACACGCCGTAGAGGTAGACACGGAACAAAACCTTAGAGGTAGACACGAAACATGGAAGGGTCTATTGAACAGGTTTACCCCACTCAAACAAAACATCAGGACATGTTTGTTGAGGAAGGGTTTCCTTCTCTCACTGAAATTCACGTTTTCAATTTTTTTTTCCGCAGTCAATGAGTTTAGCGTCGAGCAGTCATCTGCTGATATATAATATTTTTTTCTCTCACCCCATTTCCTGGATCACAAATGCGTCGGTCTTTGCTTGCGTGGTGATCCTGGGGAAGTAATGTGTTCGACCAAGACCAAATTCTGATAGATCTCTGTATACGACCATGCGGAGTAAAAAATTTCCACATACCCTACCCGATGCAAACAAGCGGAGGTTAGGAGCAACGCAGTACATCAAGTTTCCTCGCCTCTGCAAATAGCTTTGTAGCTGTGAAGCCCCGTGGAGGAGACTTCCAAAGTGAAAGCCAATTGGTTCTCTCGAAGCGCTTCAGAGCGGGTCAGCTTGCCTCCTGCACGTCTCTCTGCTATGAGCAACGGCGAAGACAGAAGTAGACGATATCAATTCAAAGCTAGAGCAATTACCTCTTGCTCCGCTCAGTTTTGTCGAGGTATCAGTATCAGTAGTCGCTGCATGGGACCAAAGACGGAGGTTCTATCAGATTATTTGTTTTTGGTTCGACCTAACATTAAAGATGCTTGTGTGACAATTTTGATGAAGAGTAATACCTTTCGTTCACATTTCTTGTTTTTATGGTACTTGCAGCCTCTGGCTAAGTACCATATACCGATCGCAATTCCGTTTGTCGGTCGGTCGGTCCGATTTTTTGTCACACTTTTCGAGTTAGGGCACTTCCAGATGTGCTAGGACGATGAAACTTGGCAAGCGTATCAGGGACCCGATCAAACTGACTTATAAATAAAAATTTACTTGATCCGATAGTCGTGGGGGAGTAGCGCGAGGGGGAATCTGGAATATTGAGTCATGCGTAACTATGGAACGGTTAATCAGATTTGAGTGAAATTTGATAATTGAACAGAGGACATGTCTCTGGTAATCTTTGTCATGTCCGGACCGGATCCGACAGCAATTGGGGGGGGAGGAAGACGTGACCGGCTTAGACTGATGAGATCGGCATGGAACTTGTGTTAAGGACAATTAAACAGATGGTCTGGATAAATCACTTACAGAACCGGATTGACTCCGGCAACTTTGGGAGAGTTTGAGAGGGGGGGGGGTCCGGAATTTCGGTGATCGCGATTTAAGGTACTTCCAGATGTACTAGGAAAATGAAACTTGGCAGGCTTATCGAGGACCCGACCATTATAACTTGGAAACATAGTCACTGCCCTGATCCGTCATCGGGAGGGGATAGTGGAGGGAAAGGGAATTCGGAATCTTCTGTCACGCATTCTTTCGAGCGTGTGATCTGCTCCGAATGAAACTTGATAAATGACAAGCCATAAGGATGTCTGTTTAAGTCTTTTCAGGTACAAGACTAGCCTATAATATACTGGCATTTGTTCATGACATCTTTAATTCTAGGTTCTCAGCGACTCTCGCGGGGAGTTCCCAAACGTAAACATGGAGGAATCCGTGAAGCTCTTTGTAGTTGATTGCAAAACTTTCCTTACGACCAAGGCCGTCAACAAACCCTCCGAAGACGATGTGGATACGTTTTTTCGTCTACATAACTTCTGCCTTCGCCAAAGCATGCCAATGATCCAGGCGGACGTCGAAAAACTGCCGCGCAAGAAAGTAAGTTTTAAAACATCATAAGTTGTAGCTGAAGGCTGTTGCCTATTACTTAAATCCATATTTATTAGCATTCATAGCGGAGCTTAGTCTAACATCCCGCTTGTCATCGGACCTGGATTTGAGGAAGTCAATGGAAAATAAACGTGGACGCAAGAGCAGCAGCACGCAGCCGTTGAGTCGCCGTTTTTTTTTTTGGGGGGGGGATACCGCTCCACTCTTAGATTTTGAAAGGCAAGATCCAAAGCAGTGACTTTGCTACATATTCGAAGAATCTTTCAAAATTACCCCAAAATGGTAAATTAGATTTTGAGCCGGTGTAAGAAGCCTGGAATTAGGCCTAAATTGATCTTACCCGTCCATAAGGTTTGTTGAAATGGTGCAACTGAATCAAGCATACGCATAATGTTTCTTTTTTCTGCAGGCCGGTCCACCGATGATATACTAAACGACTGACTACAAATTTGACATTGTGATAGCCCAGAAGACCGCTTTCCAGGTCCGACACATTGTCAGCACGACGACAGTATCGTCATGACCAGCACGTCGGAAGATAGCGGGGATGAACTTTTCGGCGACGAGTAAAATGAACTGCCCCTTGCTGCAGGAGAAAAGCCGAATGTCACTTTAGAAGATGGTAAGTCAGTCATTGTATTGTTTCGCAATATGGCTGTAACTTATATTGTAGGTTAAAACGTTCGAAACTGAATTTCCTGTATTCTTTTTCCTACAAAATTTCTCCGTTTCTACTTCATAAGACACATTTCCAAACGTTGGATAATGTTTTCCTATAACACTTACTTTGCCACATATATATGTATAATACATATAGATGAAGGTGCATCACCATATTTTTCCCATTGAACGTTTTATTGCTTTTTGTGTTTGCTCCCTGCGGCCTGATCCTTATTTTCCGCCTGCGTACAATCAGTGTTTTTGCTAGAATAATACTATACTATATACTATATCATACCAGCTTTGATCAGATCAGATGCTTCAGGGAAAATTTCAGTGAGATATACACAAATTATATAGACCGAATTGCTGTTTTAATACATTATCCGAACCGCAGACTTATTTTCTTCTTTTATTGCAGGGATAGAGAAAAGTGTTGCAAGGACTCTGTTTGCCTGCACAAGGAAAAGTCCACGCGGAAGAGTAGTTTTTTGAAATTTGTATTTCTTTTGATTCAAGTATTTCTTTCATATGAAGTTCAAGTAAGTCGATTTTATTCAAATAATTGAAGTTTTACCGTTTTAATGTCTGTTTCTTCCGATAAATAATCCAAGGGACAGCTGTGGTCTGTTCGCAACACCAAGAACCATAACAGTAAAATGACGACAACAGTTAGGCGTAACAGGAGGATGCCCGATTTCAACATTTCAGCGTAACACCGGTCTCGTCACAACATCTGAGTTCATAACAGATGCCTTGTGATGACACTTACGAGCACAACATCTACTTCGTCGTAACAGATACGATCACAACACCATACGCTCCATGACAGTAAACGCTATAACGTTTTAGAAACATAACAGATAACACTAAAAGTGTTATCTGTTGAAATCGGGCATCCTCGTGTTATCTGTTATGAAACTTCTGACAGTGTAGGTTTTGTCGGAGGACAGCCGAGTTGCTGTCATCATGAATCATGTCTCCGACCTAACAGGGTCATGAAACCTGGTTTAAACGACTCGGCTTGCCTTTGACTGGTGCGGATTTACGACTGAAGCTAGGTTACTTCAAAAAAAATTTTAAACGACTCGGACTGTGTTAGTTATACTGAACCAAAAACAATGTATGAAGCAGAGCAAAATAACACTCCGCCTGCCTTGAGGGAAAGGCGGATCAGTTGACAATAGCCGCGTTTTTTTCTAAAACTCCATGTTCCTTACGCCGATCTCCGTTTTGCTTATAAGCAAGTTTTTTGTTCAATGAGTTTCAAACTCGTTCTCCGTTGAGGTTGTTACAAAAAACGCTTATTGCACCAGTTTTCAACTGAGGGGTTAGTAACTAAGAAAATCAGGATTTGCGTACGACTTTGGATCACTCATGAAAATTTAATCCTTTTTAATCCGAGATAATGACCCATTGTTCAAGGGTCGAATATCTTCAAGGCGCAAAAGGGCCTTAGTCAGTTGAATGTCGGAACTCTGAACATGATTATCCTTCATTCTCTCGTATCTTTGTAACATTGTGTTGAGTAACATATGATTCTTATTTCCTGGATAGCTAAGGTCCCTCTTGGAAATTCAAATGTGCCCGAGGAAGCAAAAATTAAAAAGGGGTAGGGTCAACAAAAGCTCAATGCCTTTTCTACTTAGCCACAGTTTGTTCATTTTGTAAAACGGTAAGAAAAGTTTTATATGTTGAGCTGATCTATGCTATATTTTTACCCCCCAACGTCTGATTTAGGTATCCCGCTTTAGGAATCGATAAAGTGATATCGGAACCACGTTGAAGTTTTTTAACTACAACCATTACGCACCCATGGGGACTTGTATTGGCGAGAGCTTTTGTATAGTGCATAACATTATCGCTGGAATCAGAAACTTCACCGGGAAAATTTAAGGTCTTGAGCCTGTTTGGTTGTTTTAAAATTCGTGACAGGACTGACCGTCTCAATAACGCACCACTATCTTACCTTTTAAAAACGGTGGGGTCTAGCTGAACCGTAACCCTCCTCCATTTTACCAATCCTTCACATATCGTAGGAAGTGACGGGGTAGGACAATGCAACCCGGATAGACATTCGTCCTGCATAGGCTGCCAAGTTTTGGACCTAAATGCGAGTAAAGAAGGCTCTTGTTTTTACGCAAAAACTGGGACAACACTGCTAGGCTCCGTAAAGCGGGAAACGCGAGGCAAACCCTTGAGACTGGGAAGTCCCTGGAGACATTTCAATAGTCCAGCCTTTATCCGGTCATAAGCAAGAAAATCAATAACCCTTACCCTGAATGCGTTTTCCATTCCAGCTCTCTGAGTATCCTCGTTGCGGTTCCACTTTCAAATTCACTTCGGAAAAATACCCTGTTTTGTATAGGCAGCCATTTTGAAAATACTAAAGTCCTGTACTCCAGTCGAATACTATCATTGTTGCAAATAGATGGGTTTACACAACTGAAGTAGACCTAAAATAACAAAAGATCATGTTTAAAATTTATCGGAGTCGATATTGTCATTCTTATCAAGTTACTTCCTTGGGGGAACTCATAGAATAAAAAAAAAAAAAACCTACTGGTAATACATTAATTTAATAATTTTTGACCCGCTATAATGCACAACTCTACGCAAACACGGAGTAATTAAATAAAAAAGAAAACAAAAGAAAAAAATAAAGAAGGAGTAACATGAATGGCAATAACACAAACTTGTAATATCTAAATTACATCAATGAAGAACTACACTATATAGAGTATGCGCTGGGTTGAGGTTGCGCTTAAGTGCTCTCGCCTATCCATATCCCGGGAGATTCAAAACAAAATCAAAGCTAACCGAAATTCCGACAACTGTAATTCCCGTGGTCTCAGAGGAAACGGGGAGGGGGGGGGGGGGCTTTAAAAGTATCAGAAAAACAATGTCGAGAACGGGTCCAAGATTGGGACAACCAAAAGCAGAGGTTCAAGGCCCTTGTGTCGTAGAAAATGGGGAGAAGGGATGCCAACACAGCGGGTTAGGAGTCACCATAAGTCACGCAGCCTATCTGCTAAGTCTGGTCAGGGACGGGTTATCATTTCAGGTTCATCCACCAACATCAAGTTTGAGGGGGGGGGCTGCAGGGGACGATTTTCTGCCCCCCCCCCCCCCCACTCTGAATCTAAAAGTTCAATTCAATTTAATTTATTTTCAAACCATTCGCGGACTAGCCGAATTTTTGGTTTTTGTCAACAAAAATAACTGTATCAAGACAAAATGACAATTTTCTGCCCCCCCCCCCCCCCCCCTCTGAATCGAAAAGTTCAATTCAATTTAATTTATTTTCAAACCATTCGCGGACTAGCCGAATTTTTGGTTTTTGTCAACAAAAATAACTGTATCAAGACAAAATGACGTCCAACGTAAAACAGATAAATACAACAACAACAACAAAACAGGATAATCAGACCACAATATAGGTTATTTCAATTTCAAGAACAAAAGAAAATTTAAAACGTACATTTTGATATTAGTAGTTAATCAAACTGCTTCGGAATTGAGCCGGCTCACGAATGAGGGCACGAAGCTACGAGGGCACGAACATATGACCGGTTGTCGAAAATTACTGGAATCGGTTGCGAAGCATCCGCCAGGCCTAACTCGAACTGCGGAGAAACCGGGGGCAGGATGGGGCGTAGGGTTGGGTCTAGTAGGATTTGTTTTCCAAGGTTAAAAGACAGGGTTTTGCGGCGTTGGAAAAGGGTTTTTAGAGTCATAGGTATCCCTCCACTTACGTTTTAGGACCCCAAAAATGAAAGCAAGGGTGCACACTTTCCCCCAAGTTGTTCTCTTTATTTATAAATGACCTTGAGGATTTTATAACAAAAATAGGTGCCCCTCTGGTTAGTTGTGACATTATATCTTTATGTATGTTGTTGTTCGCTGACGACATCGCCATGGTAGCAGGGTCAGATCTACAAAGGTTGTTGGATATTTTGGACCAGTATTTGGCGAGGAAGCTACAGTTAAACGTGTCAAAAACGGTTGTAATGATATTTAGGAAAGGGGGTAGTTTAGAAAATGTTGAAATTTAGAGGAGAAGAAATAAGTTTTAGGGAAGAATTTAATTATTTAGGAAGTCTGTTTAAGTCAAACGGTTCGTTTGGGAGCCAAGTGGAAGCAAGTGTTACAAAAGGTAAGCGATGTATAAATATGGTATTAAGAAGTAAGTTAAGGGCTATTGAAAATATGAAGTTACATAAACGGGTATTCCAAACAAAAATTATCTCGGCTATGAATTACGCAGCCGAGATTTGGGGATTTGGTAAGTATGAGAAGCTAGAGCAATTACAATTAATGTATTTTAAAAGAGTATTGGGAGTTAGCAATAAGATAAATTCGATAGTTCTAAAGGGGGATTTAGGCTTGACTAGTTTAAGGAAAAAGATCTGGATCTGGGCCTGACGTGTGAATTGAAAATGTAGGACGTGTACCAAGTAGCGTACCATCCTTCCCGATCCCACCAAAGTAAATATTCCTTCAGCCTGAAATTCTACTCGAAGCCTGCCACAAGAAATCCGTTGCCCCCCCCCCCCCCCAACATCCACCGCAGTAGTCTGATCCGGTCCAGACTATAAATCAAATATCTCTGACAAATGATCTTGCCAGTTATTAATTTTCATTCATCCGATAATTTGTTCATTTGTTCGACAGTTATGTATGCCTGAACATTCCAGATTCTCCACAACTTCCAAGATGGTCGGGTCATCTAGAAGTACCCTAACTTGTGATGACCAGACTGATGGACAAAAATTGTCTTATGGTACGTAAGCTGAAGGGAAACTTAAGTTCAAAGCGAGTTGACTATTCATAATTTAAGAAACAAACTCTTTTGTTTCGTATGGTTTGCAGAGTTAAATTGTGTAATTGGACTATATAAGAGTATGTAACTTAGTTTAATCTTTGCTGAAAATGGTTACCGGAAGTGCTGCTGACATTCGAATTATATTATCCCTTGCATAAGGTCTTGGAGGGATAATTAGCTGATCTACAATACCCAAGAATTTCATTTTGTTTTCTTATGTAGATGTAGGGAGCAAGTGCCATTAAAACTATTATTGCTTTTTTGTAAATTTCAGTAAATATGCATTTGGCATAGCCTAGGGTGTCCACAGATCAGAGATTTACGGCAGACTGGTGGTATTAAATCCATTTCATTCACTTGGCAAAAACTGCACCATCTGAAGTTAAATAACTATCTCAAGTAAGATTTAATGGAGATAACTTATTTTAACTTTGAACAGAGACAAAGAAAATGAGAGATATTTGTGCACAGTGCTAAATTCTCAAAACGGCTGTAGGCTACCATCAGTGCCCATGGCGCCAACCCAGAGTAGCCCCTCGACTTCATTGCAGACCAAATACAGTGTCGCAATAGAATCGTGACAAGAAATTCACATGAAAATAACAGATTGCACCAAAAGATTTTTTTTTATTTTCTTTATTTTTTTTTTACTTATCCGGCCTATTTTTGGCCCACTTTTTGCATACAGCTGAGAAACCTAAACAATAATTAAAAGACACAAATGACCTTAGCTGTTATGAATGTATGACCTAAGCTCTTATGAATGTAGGGTTGTTCAAAAAAGACTATTTAACCTTACACATCCTTTGTATGGGTAACTGTCTCTATTTCAGGTTCAGTTTACTTTAACAAACAAAATAACAAAAGGTCCAGAGCCCGTCTGAGAAGACAAATTCGTAATGCACGAGATGGAATCTGAATTTTCAGATTAACCATATATTTAAAAAGAAAAATAGATTTTATACTCCAGATCAGCAAGTTAAAGATAATGTCAATTCAATATTTAGGCCATTTAAAAAACTTGCACAACCAGATAGGACAAGAGCTGTAGGCTCATATGGCACTTGCATGGGTTGAGATAAGTTATTTGATCAAAAGCAGAGGCGTCACTACTGGGGGGGGGGAGGGGGGACGCCCCCCCCCCAATGTTGTCGGCCAGTCGGTAAAAAATAGCCGAGTCGGCGCGAAGCGCCGCGATTTTCAATAAAAACAGTCGATTTTCAATAAAAACAGTCGATTTTTTAGTTAAAAACAGTGTTTTTTTGTTAAAAACAGTCGGTTTTTCGTAAAAATGGTCAGTTTTTTCTTAAAAATAGTCGTTTTTTCTCGAAATCGGCCGAATTATCGTCAACACAGTCATTTTTTCCCCAATAATAGTCATTTTGATCCGCAAACACAGTCGGTGAAAATGACCAGCAAGTCGGTAAATACCTTGTCCCCCCTCCCCCCAGACATTTTGGCTAGTAACGCCTCTGATCAAAAGTACTTTTCGACTTTGCAGTTAAGGTGCACACTGAAAGGGAGCTAGAGAAAAAGTATTTTATTTCTGAACTTGGCTGTAATGATGCGCACTTTAAAGGCCCTCGAAATTCATGTGTAAGCAAAACCCTTGAGGCAAAAATGGTAACAGGCCATTTTTCACTTTTCTGTTAAAATGCGCACTGGAAGGATGCTAGAAATAAATTTATAAGCAAAACCCTTGTGGCACAAATGATCATGGGCTATGATGTATCATTTGAACAAAAGTACTTTTCGACCTTGCCGTTAAGATGCGCACTTTGAGTGAGCTAGAACTTCATTTGTAAGCAAAACCCTTGATGCAAAATGATAATAGGCTCATGGGGACCATGAAAATATAGCCTATATTTTACTTAAAAGTATTGTTCTTACTTTGCGGTCAAGATTGGTACTTTAAGGAATAGTCGGATTTGGAAAATGGAGATTTCTTAGCCAACTCGTTGAATCTCTAATATTCCAGCAAAGTTTCATTGTCCTAGCACATCTGAAAGTACCTTAACTAGCAATCACTGGAATTCTGGACCCCCCCCTACAACTCCTCCACAGTCGCCGGGGCCAATCAGGTTTTGGTTGCGTTCCAGAACGGTGTCGACTATATTGTAGCAAAATTGGTTACAGTCGTGACAAATTTAGTGACATCACGTGATTGTGGCCCCAACCTAGCATTTGATTGTCCCTAGGCCGTCTCATAAATGTAAACGCAACCCGCGCCTCGCTGGCCACTTGGCTCTATATTTATATATATTAAAATACATATTCACTGATACGAATAAACTGCAATTTTTTGTTTTCTGAGGTAAAATAAATCAAATCCTTGTGACGTCACGCTTGTAACGATTTTTGCTACAACTTAGTTTAGACCTCCAGAACTAAATGATAACAAATTTTTATTGAGAACTTTTTGCGTTCCAGGTTTCTGATTTCAAAATTTAAGCTCCGCCACCAACAATTTCCGTTCCAGAAGTTTGAAGGTGTTGACTGTTTTGTAACGATAGTCTGTGAGCATCATTGGAAAATTTTTTTTCCCAAAAGACTTTTTTCTTTGGGGGGGGGGGAGGAGGTTTAAAAGTTAAATCGAACCCAGGTCAAAAATTAGATGTACACCCCAAAATATTTAAATCCTGGTTCTCCTAAATTTACTAGATGATCGAATTTGAAAAGTTCTGTTTTACTTGTCTTCTGTACTCCTTATCGACACTTATTATCTTAGAGCTCTAGCACTAGAATATCACGAATCTTAGAGCTCTAGCACTAGAATATCACGAATATCCTTTGTGCAGCCTAGCACTAGCACTCAGACTAGCACGTCGGGGAAGGTATCCCGCAGGATGAAGTATAACAACGACAACTCTACTGTAACTGTTCAAATAAACATACCTCTACTGTAAAGGATTGTAGTGTATCGCTTATTAAGTAGTATCCCAATGCTACCTAGCCTTTGGAATATTGCCTATTATTTACAAAGAATTTAAACCTTTCCAGTCCAGGCTGGACTGGAAAGGTTTAAATTCTTTGTAGTCCAGCACTGCAGCAGAATGTATTTTTCTATCTACATTCTACATGGGCCGTCCGTGTTAGTTAGTGAGACGTTCTCAAGAGTAGGAAGACTAGGAACGTAATTTTCCTAACACATGTAGGAACGCAGTTTTCCTAAAATGTTTAGTTGAAATAATCACTTTCCCGATCCGACTTTGCCCGGATCCGGGAGTCCGGAAACCTAACAACAAGGGCAGCGAAAAAGAGCACAAGGAAATGTCCACAAGTGGGATCGATCCCACATCACCAGTTTCGAAGTCCAGCGCTATACCATTACTCCACGGGAGCTTGTTAGTAAAGTCGAATGCTAGATTAGGTACAGTTTACGGATCAAAGCAGAAACTCATGATCAAAGTAAGACCGACTGCAATCGAAATTATTTGACCTCGTGAAACGCTTCCACATTAAGCTAGGTCGATGAAAATTGGCAGGCATATCAGGGACCCGACCAGATTAACTTGGAAATAATCACTTCCTCCACCCGGCTATCGTGGGGGAGTGGAGGGATGGGGAATTCGGAAACTATTAACATGAATAACTTTGGAACGGGTAATCGGACAGGAATGAAACTTGACAAGCTCCAAGAACGAATGTCTCGGATGTTCAGTTTCAAATCAGGGTCGGATGCGATAACGGGGGGGGGGGGGCTTGAACGAGGCACCGGAAATCTCGTTAAACGCTTCGAAATAAGCTAGGACGATGAAAATTGGCAGGCATATAGGGACCCCACCAGATGAACATGGAAATAATCATATCTCCGATCCGGCCACTGTGGGGGACATGGGGAATCTTGAAACTAGTAACATTCTTAACTTCGAAACGAGTATAATCGGGAATGCAAGTGTCTCAAATGTTCAGTTTCAAATCCGGACTGGATCCGGAAACTGGAGCTGGATGGGGGATGGCACTGGTTATCTCGTAAAACGCTTAGAGCCAAGGGATCGGGATGGAACTTGAAGGGACGTACAAGCATAAATCCTAGATACATTGTTGACAAAACAGAACCGGATCGTGTCATAGTGGGAGGGGGAGTTGGAGGGGTTTCCACAGGGTCACTAGTTACGGTACTTCCAGATGTGCTAGGACCATGAAACTTCGTAGGCATATTAGGTACTCTACCAGATTTACTTGAGAACAATCCCTTCCCCGATCCGATGATCTTGGGGGGAGTTGAGGGATGGGGAATCTGGAATATAATGACATGTACAGCTTTGGAACGGGTGATTGGACGTGTATGAGACTTGACAATTGTCAAGAACAAGCCTCGGAACAAGCGCCTCAGATGATCAATTTCAACTCTGGGCCGGATCCGAGAATTGGCGGGGGGAGCTGCGGGGGGTAGGCTACTGGAAAGCTCGTGAAACATTTCTCGTGGAACTTGGTGGGTATAAGCATAAACCCTAGATACATTATTGACAGAGCATGACCGGACCGTGGCATTGTGGGTTGAGCTGGAGGGGCTTTCCCGGGATGCCGGTTATCACGAATTTGGGTACTTCTAGATTATCTGTGACGAGGAATGTGAATAGAACTGGACAAGTTGCAAGAGCTAATGTCTAAGATCTCCCGTTTCAAGTCAGGATTAATGCCGATAACGATGTGCGTAGCTTTTTCCAGATTATCCATGACGAGGAATGTGAATAGAACTGGAGAAGTTGCAAATCTCGTGAAAACCCTTCCAACTACTTCGTGGTCACATCCAGTTCGGGTACATAGTTATCACAGCTAGAGTACTTGCTCGCCTACTATCGATTGAGCTATACATGAATCGGAACCTCAGTAAGACAAAACTTCTATTCTAACAGTTGTCAATGGAAGGAAAGATTCAGCCTTGACAACTGCAAACCGCATCTGACAAACATGCTAACTCTTCTTACAAGTGCCATATGAGCTTTCAGCTCTTGTTTTTAACAAAATTCATTTTAGAAGCATTCCCGTGTTCTCGCTGTTTTCTGTACGTGGAGTCCGTGTGGAGTGACTCCCTCTATTCTCGCCGTTCCCTTCGATTCCCCGAGGAGTCCTCAGAGGAACGGCGAGAATACGCCTTATAGCTTCCTGATGTAACCCGTATAAACTAAGCAGTCATATGATTGCTTCAGGGCAAAGCTTGAGACCCTTTGCTGATTATTGCGGTTAGTTTGGCAACAAACAAAGCAGTTCGCAAAAGGGTATAGAAACAAGACGATTGTTCACTTACAGCCGAGAGACATTAAGGAGTATAAATATAATCTCAACGCATTGTGCTAGTCGAAAATGGCGAATGTTGGGCACACAAGAGGAAATGAACTGGAGGAAAAAACTACAGGCAAGGTAAACTATCGAAGCTAAACTGAATACTCCTATTATAATTAGTTTGCTGGACTCGTTTTGAAAAGCCCATAGTGAGGCTGGGTTCCTGAATTCCAGGGTTTCACAGGCAAAGTAGTTTTATGTAATTATCGGTAATTATTTAATTCAGTAACGCGCAACTAGGGCCATTCGACTTAATATGAATAAAACACGACGTTGGGTCAAACCCTCAACAGACAGCCGCATGTGCGGTCTAGATACAACAGTAAAATTAATGAGGCGTCTGGGACTGCCGGTGATGCTAATAACCCGGTGAACAAGACCAAAGGTTTCGATGGAATCCCAAAAATTTCATACTTGAACCAGACAATTGGATCTTCTAGATATCCGGTCTTGGCCAGACTCCTTGGAAACTTTTCTATTAAAATTTAGCAACAGATTAAGCTTAAGGCCAATGGCTATCATCTGAGAAAACCAAGTTCAGATACGATTCAGTGTTTGTGTTTACCCCTATACGTCATCTCTATACTTCGACGAAATTAACCAAACATTCCAGCTGCCTTACTTCTACCAAATTTCTGGTTTCTGTCGGACTCTGGGCCAACTACTTGTCAAAAAAAGCTCAAAAACGAATTCAGCATATCTCCTTACTTCTATACTGAACCTGTAATCAACTTCACATAAAACTTTTAACAAAATTTCAGGTTTTGGCCGGATTCCGGGCGAACTATTGGTTCGGCGAGAAAATAATTTACATATATGGATTTAGCATGCCTCCTTACCACTACATCAAATTTCTAATCAACTTCAGAAATTACTTTTACTTATAACAAATTTTCTGGTTTCAGCCGGATTCCGGGCGAACTATGTGTCCGGGTAGAAAATGATTGTCATATACTGATTCAGCATGTCTTCTTACCCCTGAATCGAAAATCTAATCAAGTTCAAATAAAACTTTTACTTTAAACAAATTTTCCGGTTTTGGCTGGATTCCGGGCGAACTAGGTTACTTGTCCGGCGAAAAAATGATTGTCATATACGCGTTCACCATGTCTCCTTACCTCTAAACTGAACCTCTAATCAACTTAAGATTAAACTTTTATTTCCGGTTTTAGCCGGATTCCCGGTGAACTACTTGTCCGGCGAAAATGATTTCCATATCCGGATTCAGCATCAGGGGCGGTTCGAGGGGGGGGGGGCGAGGGGGGGTGACTCACCCCCCCATGCGTCAGAGAATCGTACTCTCAGTCGTATGTTTTGAGATTGTCTGAATGACAGTCGTATATTTTGAGCTTGCTAGAATGAGTTAAAGACAGTTACAAAACGTGAATTTTGCCCGCAGATGACATTTTCTAGTCGTAATAGTCGTATGGCTACGAAGAGCTTTCGTAGTCGTATGTTTTCGGTCTATCAGATTCACAGTAGTTGTATATTTTGAGTTTGTCAGAATGATAGTCGTATATTCTAGCGTGCCAGAATAACACCAGATCGTGAATTTCGCCAGACGCAAATCACCTGCTCCTTGTCGCATTTACGAACAGATTTTCTAGTCGTATATTAGAGACAGTCGTAAGCTTTGAGCTTGCCAGATAAGGCACCTAATCCTGAACTTCAGACGCAGATGACCTGTTTCTAGTCGTATGGTTACGTATAGATTTTCTATAACTCATATATCACAAGTCAATCGTATGTTTTGACTGAGCTTGTTAGAATGACAGTCGTATGTTTCGAGCCTGTCAGAATGACATAAATAAAGTTACCGAATCGTAATTTTCACCCGGTGGTGAACAGTTTGAACACAACTGGTTTTCTACCAAAACCTCTGTATTTTAGCAGAAAACACGTAGCTGATTTTTTAAATTTCAACAGTAGCCTATCTGGTTTTGTGCAAAACATCCTTATTCTAGAATAAAACAGGTTGATTTTTGGCTTGCGGGGTAAGGTTTGACCATAAACTGGAGATGTACGCACTGCAAGGACGGGCCTGATGATCGCACCAGTTCACCAAATCTACTTGTGTCTATCTTATTATGGATGGCCACTCCCTTTTTGGGATCCCAAAACGTAAGTGGAGGGATACCTATGACATCGCAAAAGTTGTCCGTCTGTCCGTCCGTCCGTCCGTCTGTCTGTGAGCACGATAACTCTCGAAGGGAATGAGATATTTTGATGAAACTTGGTGTGAGCATTCTTTGGGTCAAGAGTAAGGTCGAGTTCGTAGATGGGCCCTGTAGCCCTACATTTAGGGGTGGGGGAGGGGGTTCAAATTAAGGGGCAAGCAAAATATTTTTAAACAGCTAATGTGATAGTCGATTATGGGGTAAGAAGACACGCTGAACACGAATATGAAAACCATTTTCTCGCCGGACAAGTAGTTCGTCCGGAATCCGGCCAAAACCGGAAAGTTTGTTAAAAGTAAAAGTTTTGTTTGAAGTTGATTAGATGTTTGATTTAGGGGTAAGAAGGCATGCTGAACACGAATATGAAAACCATTTTCTTGCCGGACAAGTAGTTCGCCCGGAATCCGGCCAAAACCAGAAAGTTTGTTAAAAGTGGAAGTCTTATTTGAAGTTGATTAGACGTTCGATATAGGGGTAAGACGATATAGGGGTAAGAAGGCATGCTGAACACGAATATCAAAACCGTTTTTTCGCCAGACAAGTAGTTCGCCCGGAATCCGGCCAAAACCGGAAAGTTTGTTAAAAGTAAAAGTTTTATTTGAAGTTCATTAGATGTCCGATTTAGGGGTAAGACGAGATGCTGAATCCGTATATGACAATAATTTTTTTGCCTGACATATAGTTCGTTCGGAATCCGGTTGAAACCGGAAAATTTGTGATAAGTTAAATTTTTATTTGAAGTTGATTAGATGTTGGAAATAGGGGTAACTAGATACGCTGAATTCGTTTTTGAGCTTTAGTTTTTCGTCGGACAAGTAGTTCTGGAATTCCGCCAGAAACCGGAAAATTCGCAGAAGTAAGCCAGGATCGTTTCAATCGACTTGTAGGGGTAAACACACAAGCTGAATCTTGGTTTTCTTAATGATTAGCTGTTTGGCCTTAATCTGTTTCTAAATTTTAAGAGTATATGTTCATGGAGTCTGGCGAAGACCGGATCTGACGAAGACAAAACCTAATTGTCTGGATCAGATATCGAAGTTTTGGGATCCCATCGGAACCTTTGGTCTTGTTTCGGAAGGGGTCAAGTGGAAGCACTGCCGTGTACCAACTTCCGGCAAGATATCCTACTCCTTTCTAGAGTTATTGGGGTTACGGACAGATCTGTGATATCATATGTAGCATTTACTTTTGTTTGGGTTCCAAAAAAGACCCATAAATGTTTCCAAAACTTCACGTTAAAAGCTACAATTTGTGCTGGAAGTAGTTGAACTTTTTCCAGAAAAAAGGCGGATTTAAAAAGTTGCGCCTGCGGCGCCTTTCGTAGCAACCCTTTCATTATATACTAGAAGCGTGCCTCATTCAGGTGAGTTTTAAGCTTGAGCTTTCGGGGTCTGAGCAACATTAAAAACTATAAATTGGATGGAAGTAGTTGAATTTTGCCAGTAAAACGTAAATATGTTAGAGGCTGCTGCTTGGAATCTTAGCCACATTACAAGCAGAATTTAAATGGGAAGTCGTTGAATCTTGCCAAAAAAAAAGGCTGATTTAAAAAAGTTCGCCTGTGGCGCCTTTCGTAGTAGGCCTATTCTATTAGATATTTGTTCAAGGGTGCGTCAATTAGGTGGAGTTTTAAGCTTGAGATTTTGGGATCTGAGCTACATGAAATGCTAGAATTTGTAGGGGAAGCAGTTGAATTTTGCCGGGATTCAAAAAAAAATTCGCCTGCGGCGCTCAGTTTATTTTGTCTTCAGCACATACGTCAGAAGCAAGTACCGAAGATTGACTGTTTCCTGCGAAGGTTCAAATGAACGTCATGCTGAAACTGATAACCTTTTAAAAATCTATGTTTATACTTCTTGAGCCTGTGGTACTGTGCTTTTCTATTTCAGTTGTTTTTAATCGACATAATTGCTGATTACCTAGTCGTATGTTTTGAGGTCGTCACCCCCCCATGCCCAAGCACTTCGAACCGCCCCTGTTCAGCATGTCTTCTTACCCCCAAATCGATTATCTAAATAGTTTTTAAAAATATTATTTTCGTTCCTTAATTTAAATCCCCTCCCCCACCCTTAGATATAGGGTTACAGCGCCCATCTTCGAACTTGACCTGTACTTGGATCCAAAGAGTCCTCGTGCCAAGTTTGAACGAAATATCTCAACCCTTTCGAGAGTTCTCGTGCTAACAGGCGGAGAGACGGACAACTTTTGGGATGTCATAGGTATCCTCCACTTACGTTTTGGGATTCCGAAAATGAAGAAAGGAAACTGTTTTTAAGCTAGCCCGATCAAGAAATGCGTAGTCCTGCAAAAACTCCAGTTTCCGCGGGATTCCAGTCGAACGCTGTGTCCGACGAGAAAATCAATCAATTTAAAGGCATCAGATCCAGATCATCATGCTTTCTTGCGAATCCCCTTGATCAAACTGGGTTTTCAAGCCGAGTCGGAAATTAATCAATGGAATTTATATTTTATTGTTTCTCCCCCCCCCCCCCCCCCAGTGTTGTCGGTCAGTCGGTAAAAAATAAACGAATCGGCGCTTCGCGCCGAGGTTTTTCAGTAAAAACTTTTGATTTTTTTCATGAAATCAGTCCATTTTTCATCAAAGGGTTGGTTTTCCTAAAAACAGTCCGTTTTATGTCGATTTTCCTTGAACAGTCATTTTTTCTGCAAAAACAGTCGGTAAAAATAATCAGCCAGTCGGTAAATACCTTGCCCCCCCCCTAAACATTTTGGCTAATAACGCCTCTGGGCTGTGCTACAGCTATTTTTGTTGTATTTATCAAAACGTTGTCGGTATGTCGAGCAAGCATCTTTCTTTTCCCTTTTCACACCCGCTAAGCATTTTTCTCATTTCTTTCGCTATTTCCAAATTCTGGGCTACGACTCCTCCGCTCGGTAACGTTAATTTTCATTAACCTCTTCGCTGTCGAAATGTTGGGGGGGGGTGAGATAATGGGCCATTTGTTGCCTGGGTTTCGCCCAAAATAATAATGATAATGTGCCATATGTACAGTGACTTTAATATTGGGTTAGTGCATTCATTTTTTTTTTCTCCATCTTATTCTGTTTTGAATTCATGGCAAATCTTATTTCCTAAAATCGATTCTACAATATCCCTTCAAAATATAACAAGCTCAGATATGGATTCAGCATGTGCGTTTACCTCTATAAGCCGATCGAAATGATCCTGGCTTACTTCTGTGAATTTTGCGGTTTTGGTGAACTTCAAGAACTACTTGTCCGGCGAAAAACTAAAGCTCAAAAACGGATTCAGCGTATCTCCTTACCCCTATATCCAACATCTAATCAACTTCAAATAAAAATTTAACTTCTAACAAATTTTCCGGTTTCAGCCGGATTCCGGACGAACTATATGTCCGGCTAAAGAGTGATTGTCATATACGGATTCTGCATCTCTTCTTACCCCAAAATCTATCATCTAATCAACTTAAAATAAAACTTTTACTTTTAACAAATTTCCGGTTTTGGCCGGATTCCGGACGAACTACTTGTCCGGCGATAAAATGGTTTTCGTATTCTTGTTCAGCATGTCTTCTTACCCCTACATCAAACGTCTAATCAACTTTAGATAAAACTTTAACTTCTAACAAACTTTCCGGTTTTGTCCGGATTCCGGGCGAACTACTTGTCCGGCGAGAAAATGGTTTTCATATTCGTGTTCAGCGTGGCTTCTTACCCCTAAATCAAACATCTAGTCAACTTCAAATAAAACTTTTACTTTTAACAAACTTTCCGGTTTCGGCCGGATTCCGGGCGAACTACTTGTCCGGCGCGAAAATGGTTTTCATATTCTTGTTCAGCATGTCTTCTTACCCCATAATCGACTATCACATTAGCTGTTTCAAAATATTTTGCTTGTCCCTTAATTTGAACCCCCTCCCCCACCCCTAAATGTAGGGGTAAAGGGCCCATCTACGAACTCGACCTTACTCTTGACCCAAAGAATGCTCACACCAAGTTTCATCAAAATATCTCATTCCCTTCGAGAGTTATCGTGCTCACAGACAGACGGACGGACGGACAGACAGACAACTTTTGCGATGTCATAGGTATCCGTCACTAACGTTTTGGGACCCCAAAAAAACAGCTTTCTCAAATTCTCTTTAATAATTTTAAGAATAAATAATTAACAGTTAGAGATTGGTTGTATTTCATGTTTATTTTTTTCTTATTATTTTTTTTTTCCTCTGGTGATGCTGGTTTTCAGTCACCCTTCCCTCATTTTTGTTGTTGTTTTTGTTTGGATTGATTTCGCTTCGTGTTGGCAGTGTCGTGCGGTGATCGTTCTACTCAGCGTTGGGTCGATTTTGTTTTATTGTTTTTGGGATCCCAAAACGTAAGTGGAAGGATACCTATGACATTGCAAAAGTTGTCCGTCCGTCTGTCCGTCTGTGAGCACGATAACTCTCGAAGGGAATGAGATATTTTGATGAAACTTGGTGTGAGCATTCTTTGGGTCAAGAGTAAGGTCGAGTTCGTAGATGGGCCATGTAGCCCTACATTTAGGGGTGGGGGAGGGGGTTCAAATTAAGGGGCAAGCAAAATTTTTTTAAACAGCTAATGTGATAGTCGATTATGGGGTAAGAAGACACGCTGAACACGAATATGAAAACCATTTTCTCGCCGGACAAGTAGTTCGTCCGGAATCCGGCCATAACCGGAAAGTTTGTTAAAAGTAAAAGTTTTATTTGAAGTTGATTAGATGTTTGATTTAGGGGTAAGAAGGCATGCTGAACACGAATATGAAAACCATTTTCTTGCCGGACAAGTAGTTCGCCCGGAATCCGGCCAAAACCGGAAAGTTTGTTAAAAGTAAAGTTTTATTTGAAGTTGATTAGATGTCCGATTTAGGGGTAAGACGAGATGCTGAATCCGTGTATGACAATAATTTTTTTTGCCTGACATATAGTTCGTCCGGAATCCGGTTGAAACCGGAAAATTTGTGATAAGTTAAATTTTTATTTGAAGTTGATTAGATGTTGGAAATAGGGGTAACTAGATACGCTGAATTCGTTTTTGAGCTTTAGTTTTTCGTCGGACAAGTAGTTCTGGAATTCCGCCAGAAACCGGAAAATTCGCAGAAGTAAGCCAGGATCGTTTCAATCGACTTATAGGGGTAAACACACAAGCTGAATCCATATCAGAACTTGGTTTTCTTAATGATTAGCTGTTTGGCCTTAATCTGTTTCTAAATTTTAAGAGTATAAATGTTCATGGAGTCTGGCGAAGACCGGAGCTGACGAAGACAAAACCTAATTGTCTGGATCAAATATCGAAGTTTTGGGATCCCATCGGAACCTTTGGTCTTGTTTATGAAAGGGTTTGAACCATTCGATGTTTTTCTTCTCTCCAGTTCAAACCCTGAAATAATTGTAAGTGCTGAGTATTGTATTTTTAATGTTATGTATCAGATAGAGTTAAGAATAAAAAACCTTGAACCTTGAACCATATAATTTATGTTGCACAACGGCCTTATGGCTTTAATATGCAAATAAATCATTGCTTTATCTTTGGGATGCCTCTCCCACTTCTTTTCTTGGATGCAAGAGAAAGCCTATGTTCTAGCAAGAACAAATAACGAGATAGAACTGCTCTCTCCCTATCTCGGTCATACAAACATGCTGAGTCGAGTAAAATACGGCCGACTCCCGACGCAAACGAGCGGAGGTTACTAGCTTCGCGCCACATCACGTTTCGTTACCTCTACAAATAGCTAAATCGCTGTTAAGTCGCTAAAGAGGAAATCTAGAAGCCAACGCTGATTGATTCTATGGACGCGCTCCAGAGCGGGTCAGCGCGCGGAGTACGCCTCCTGGTAGCCTCTTTCTATATTTCTTGTGCGATAAGCAACGGTGAAGACGGAAGAGGAGTAAACGGGTATCAACATCAGCTCAAAGCTAGAGTAAATACCTCTAGGTCCGCTCAGTTTTGTCGGGGTTTCAATAGTCGCTGCATGCGACTAAAGACAGAAGTTCTATTTACAGATACATGCTACTTCTAGGAAACTGAAGAGAAAAAGCCAGAGACAGACGTCCAGCTGCCAAGCTGGATGCAGCACGGCATCGTCGCTGGAACGAAGGAAGCGCGTGCAGCACCAGTAGGAACTCCGATCATCATGGCATGCGGGATTGAAGAAATGGGCAACTTTGCATCCCTTGCTGATCCACTTGAGAAAGGCGAACGAATTGGGTAATCCCAATTATACACGAATATACTTTCGCATCCGTCCGTGAGCCGAAAATCATTTCATAATCTGTTCATGAGTAATGCTGGGTACAGACGATCAGGTCGGGCGGTTGCGGACTAGAATTTCTGGCAGGATTTTCGGCACCATCATCATCCATTCCAAACAGAAAAATTGAGATTTTTTTTAAGTTCACGATGAAAATGCAGAAAATCCGGCCGAGAAATCCTGACCGTGTATCCGCACCGTAAAAGATCTTCAACGCAGCAGCGTCGATGCTTTTGCTTTAGCTGATTGTGCGATGGAAAGATATCGAAATATTTTCGAACGCTTATGACGAAAGTGGAATCGTGTATCGGGTTATCATTTTGTGTTCCGGAATGAAACGAATTTCAAGGGCTGGACCATGTAATATAGCAACAAAATATTTCCTCTTAATTACGTACAGTTTTGTGAATTTGGTTGTGACATAATGGCATATTTTTAGAAACAGATGCGTCGGTATCAGACCACGAACCCTCAATCAATACGACCAAGAACAAATAATCAAGAACCTCCTCTCTGTAATACGACGACCATGCGGAGTTTTTTTTTTATTTATTCGGATACCCTACCCGATGCAAACGAGCAGCAGAGCTACGGAGAACATCATAATTTGTTACCTCTACAAACAGCTATGTCTCAGTAAAACCCCGCAGAAGAATACGAACGCCGTCTGAGTCGTCCTTCACAGCTGATTGGTTGTCTACCATTGTGACGTCACGTTTAACTCGCTGCAGACCGGGTTCTCCACCAATGCAGGCATCCTACGGTTTTTCATCTGGTATGCGTAGAGGCGAAGAGGGAAGTAGATGGGTTTCAACTCAAACCTCACAGCAAGTACCTCTAGCTCCGCTCAGTTTTATCGGGGTATTCATAGTCGCTGCATGGGACCAAAGACGGAGGTTCTATTAGATCATTTGTTCTTGGTACTACTTCAGCCCAAGCTGACTGGGAATCACACTAATACTACTAAAAACGGGATATCCTATATATATATATATATAGGATATATATAGATATAGGAAAGTTAGCTATATTGCAGGTTCGTTTATTCCCGCTACAGCTATATATCGACTAGCCGACTTTTCCGTTTTGAGTCATTCTTCTACAACTGAATCCGAGTTAACCACATATTTTAAATTTGGGGGGGGGGGAGGATCCAAGTGCGACCCCATTAATACCTTTTTCCGGTGACTGTGTTCGTTCGTAAGCGGTTTCACAGTCCTATGTTTGAAACAGAAGTGGCGTTTTTGATCGCCAATGAAATTTCAACAGTAGACGAAGCGAGTTTGCCGAGTGGTGCTTATTACTGTTTTCGATGGCCGTCATACGAAATCCCAACGTTTACGGCAAACGGCGAGTCCTAGGCCGATCGGCTATGCATAGGAATTCAGGCAACAGACGTTAGCCGATCAGAGCAAAAACAGAAATTAAGATAAACAGCTACGGCAATCGGCTTCTGGCGAACGTCAAAACGCCAAAAAGTCAAACGGCTACGCTATCGCCGAACTAATCGGCGATCAAAAACGCCACTAGAGAGTAATAATATCAGTTCCGTCTTTACCCTTAGGCCGGTTAGACCTGGGCTGGGCGGCAAGGGGAAACGAGAGGCCATGCGGCCGGTGTAAATTGCTGATAAATCAGGTTACGATTGCTAACCGTAGCCTATTGCCTAGTTCCTTACTATCCAGGTGTGACCAGCTACGTTGCACCTTCGTCGTTTACTTAACCAAATTTTGCTCAGATTTGGTGGCTCGACCAAGATTCGTGCTGGCGTTCTTACGTTTTTGACTCAAGAAAAGGGGCCAAAAATCCATGGATGGCCTAGGGTCCATAAAGCCGGCACTGGCTATTACTCGAGGGTTATTGTGATCCGAAAACGATCACTCGACTATTACTTGCAGAAACTTGCTTCTTTTTCAGAGCAGTGAGATAAGTTCCGGAGTAGTCGCAATTTACTATATTCCAGTTCAACGCTTCCAAGCGGACTTGTTTCTGAAAGTCACCCATTGTCTCACTGTTCACACTTGTGACAGATGTAGTAAAATGGATCCACAAGTTGATGAGTAGAACATCTGCTTCTAAAGCAATGAAGGTTTTGCATTGTCTTTGGAATGGAAAGTGAAGATTATTAGGTTCTGCTCATTACCTTATGGATCCATATTTTACTATCTCTCTGTCAGAGAAGTGCAGATAATGAGACAACTTCAGAAACTGGTACGCTTATGGCGCTAAACTGGAATAAGGCCAATATCGGCCTGGTTGATACGAGGAGTTGATAGCCTCTAATCACTTTTTCGAGGGATCTCTCATATATGGACCCACACGCTGGACTAATCCAGGCCTACACCATGGCAAAAACGCGGTTCCATACGTAAACCCTGCGAAATGAGGCAGAACGTCGGAAGGAATCAATCGTGACATTGCGATTCTCCTGCTTAAAGATTTTTCACAGCTCTTTTACGACCTGCTGATCGCAAAGTGATAACGATGATGTCACAGCGACATGAGTTGAGTGTAATTCTTGCTGAAAACGGCAAAAGAGGGATTCAAAGAAAGGACTACGAAAACACATTCAAGCTTTCGCTAAAGGTCCTTGTCAGCTCTTGGCCATACTCAGCTCCCCATGCAAGGTAATATTCCAGCTTCTTAATCACAAGTTTTGCCTGCTTTTTGTCCATCGGTTCAACTTTTTCACTTACTCTCAAGTCCTGCGTCAGCACACTTGACTTCATTCCAACACTTTTCCGATTAGTGATATTCTCGAATAATCGCTTCAGGTCCGATATCGCTGCGATGATATACCGAGCGCTACACAGAACGTGAGGGCCACAGAAAATTTTTCGAACGCCATCTCTGGCTAGGCTAGTAACTTCGGATGACGTCTGAAGCTCCGGGTGCTGCAAATAAAGAATACAATATATCCATAATTAAACGTAACGTGTTTTATTTCATTCTGCGTGGCCAGATGGCAAAGACACGCGGGTTTGCTGGGACATCCTGCATAAATTAGTTTTGATTGTGCCATTAACATCTGAGCATGAGCCTTTTTTGCACTGTTGCAATATCAACTTCGGGTCAACATAAACCGACCTTGACGTGGCCGGGCCGTCAAAACCTGGACGCCAATCCTAATCCAGCTTCTGCTTGACACAAACCATCAATACCAGCCGAGATTCAGACGATTTCTAGCAAGAACAGAAACAAAAATGAAAGGAGACAATCGAAATATCTGAAAAGGTGAACTTATTACAGGCCGCTACTGACACTTCTCACGAACGACCATGCTACATATTCACGATGAATTACTATGCAAGTGGAAGAAATTTAAGAGTGCATACCCCTTCTCTCATCCGTGTCGCGAGTTCAGACTAGGACTTGGTACGACCGTTGCATCATCTACTGGCGTGATTCCACAGCATCCATACTCGGCAATCTCAAACTTTATCTTAACAAGAAAATCAGATGAAAAGCATTTAGCTGGTACATGAATAACAACTGATACGAGTTCATATGGCACTTGTTACAGTAGCTGGTGCGAGAGAAGTAATGAGAACGTCACAAAATACCCCCTTCAACCACCCTAGGATCGGACCCAGAAATAGGATATCCAGTTTCACTAGAGTCTGAGCATTTCAGGCATCGCCTCGGATCATCTAGAGCAAACGAATACCTTCCAAGTTTAGATCCAGTCGTTTGACCCCTATGCGAGCCACAACATTTCCAGGACCCCCCCCCTCCACCTCCCCCCACTTTGTCCGAATACGACTCGGAAACATAAACCTCGCATCTCTGACATCTCCTCTTCCCATCCATCAAGTTTGACTCGAATCGGAGTCAAACTTGAATCTGCACCGAATCTGCAAATTTCCAGTTCCCGCTTCAATCTCCCCCCAGTATGGCCGGATCCGGTCCGGATTTCAAATAACATATCTAGGCCGCATAAACTCGGTACTGTCCAACTTGTATCCCATTCGGAAAATGCGTTCGGTTTTTGTGCATGTCACAAAGTTTTCGAACCCCCGCCCCCTCGAACTCCCCCAACCATGGTTGCATGTGGTTCGGACTTCGAACCCACGTTTTACAGATATAGGTCGTCAGTCCTTATCACCATAAAGTTTCCCTCGAATCGGACCACCCGTTCGCAAATACGGAAGTCAGTAATTTCCGGGTACCCCCTTCCCTTAACTCCCCCAAAAATGGTCGGATCCAGGAAAGGAAATCTTCCTAGGAATTCTCTAGGAAGTCTTCCTTAAGTCTGTTGGGTCACTAATATGCCTAAGTTTCAGCGTCCTTAGCTTGTGCTTGTTCTTCCCACCAAATTCCATCCCGATCCCTCGGCTCTAACCGTTTCACGAGATTTCCGGTGCCCCCCTCCACCCCCCCCCCCCCCCCCCCCACAGACTAGTATCGGATTCGGTATGGACTTGTCACGGAACATCTGAGACAATAGCTCTTTCCGCTTGCCAAGTTTCATTCAAATCCGATCACTAAAAGTTATGCGTGCCACTAGATTCCGGGTTCTCCATCTCTCCGCTCCTCCACGATGGTCTGATCGTGCAAACGACTATTCTCAAGTCAATCTGCTCGGCTCCCTGATATGCCTGCCAAGATGCATCGTTCTAGTACATCAGGAATTACCGAACTCACGAGATCACCAGAATCCCCCCCCCCCACAGTGCCCTAATCCGGTCCGGTTATGTCAATGATGTATCTAGGACTTGTATTTGTTCTTCCCATCAAGTTCCATCCAGATTCCTCCGCTCTAGAACGGATTCAGATTCGGCCCGGATTTGAAGTGGATCGTCTGAGACACGAGGTCTTTCCAAATATCAAGTTTCGTTAGGTTCAGATCATCCCGTTCAAAAGTTATATTTACCTCAGTTCTCCGGATTACCCTTTCCTCCTCCTCCCCCTAGGTGGTCGGATCGGGGAAATGACTATATCCAAGTTAATCTTTTCGGTTCCCTGATAAACCTGCCAAGTATCATCGTCCTAGCTTATGTGGTAGTGCCCGAACTAGCAAAATCCGTACCGACAGACAGACACACCGACTGACAGACTGACGGACGGACAGGAATTGCGATCACTATATGGCACTTGGCCGATGGACAAGTGCCATAAAATCTAACAAAAAACATAGCCAAATATTTGGCAGTAACTATTTATTTAAACATTTTTTTTTCGTGGATTTTCAAGATTAAAGCCCTAGGCTAGTTGATGTTAATTGACCTACTCAATAATTAATGAGAGGAGAGATTGACTGAGTTGTTGCTGTAAAGGAAGACTTATTGACTGGGATGTTGCTCACGCGAGACGTTGTTTGCTCACGTGATCTTCTGTTTTTCTGAACAATGTTGGCTGGTGTTCAGATTTTGCATAAAGAAATACCATAGTTGAGTTGTCTCCCAGTTTTCCGTCATATCCATAAACTCCTTAACGCTTTTCCGATCAAAACTGATGAAGGAGTCCGACTGTCGGCATCATGCACAAAAGTCAAGTCTAAATGAGGTTATGGAGTTTTGAAAGTTATATATACTTTTGAATTACGGAAGAACCTGATTTCTTTTGTTTTCGGCATTTAAACCGAAAGTGTCTTACCAGGTAAGTCTGCTGCACAGCATCCTCTATCGCTTCACTGGCGCTGTCGAAGTTCAAGGAGTCGGAAAGATTTCGTGAGATTTTCAACAAATTTCTTGCCGTCTCATCTGGAAAATCAGTCAATTCCCCGTTATATAAGAGGCTGACGTAGCAATATGAGAATAATACGTTGAAAAGATTGTTCTGGACCAACGATGATGGTGGCTTGGACTGAAAAGAAAATAATAAACCTGAATTACCATTCGGAAACACTTAACAGGACGAAGATGACCAAAGCATTTCACATTCGTTGTAGTTGTGGGAAGACGGATGCAAAAAATTTTTGTTTCCCAGTTTTCACAGTAAAACCTATCGTTAGTGGTTTACAAGAGTCAGTCCTCGCTGCATCCGGAGTGAGTAAACGGCAAAAACGATGAAAAACTACCTTTTATTTAGAGGTCAACTGTACCGATACAAAAAGGATGTGATCCTACTACAGCCTACACCCAAAAATCCGTTAGGTTTTCTGCTTGAGCCAAGATTTCCTCCTCTGTTCTTTTATATAGCAAATTAAGTTATATTACATACTGAATTTGCGTAGTTCTGAAACACAATGAAACCACATCTTTTATTTAGAAGTCAACTGTACCGGTACAAAAAGGAGGTGATCCTACTACCAAGAACAAAATAATCAGATAGAACTTCTGTCTTTAGTCGCATGCAGCGACTATGAAAACCCCGACAAATCTGAGCAGACCTGGAGGTATTTATTGTAGCTTTGAGCTGATGTTGATACCCGTTTACTCGTCTTCCGTCTTCACCGTTGCCTATCGCACAAGAAATATCGAAAGAGGCGAGCAGGAGGCGTACTCCGCGCGCTGATCCTCTCTGGAGTGCGTAAATAGAACCAATCAGCGTTGACTTGTAGATTTTCTCTTTAGCAACTTAACGGCGATCTTGCTATTTGCAGAGGTAACGAAACGTGTTGTGGCACGAAGCCGCTCATTTGCATCGGGAGTCGATCGTATTTTACTCGAATCAGCATGTTTGTATGACCGAGATAGGGAGACAGTAGTTCTGTCTCGTCATTTGTTCTTGCTACTACAGCCTACACCCGTGTTTGAGCCAAGACTTCCTGCTCTGTTCTTGCACATAGCCAATTTAGTTATATTACATACCGGATTTGCGTAGTTCGGAAGCAGGGGCAGGGGATCAAAAACCCGAAGTAATGACTTCAATTAGACGGCAAAATGTATGGCGCTTCCAGCCAGATCAACCATACCCTAAAGCTCGACGTTCTCAGAATATTCCTACCAACTTCGTGTAGTGCCAAAACCAACTTTAAACCACTACACATTTCTGTTGTTCTAAGGTACAATTTTATTGACAACTTTTTGAAACTGAAATAGCATAAAAGCGACAGATATACCAGTGGGATAAGAAAATGACGCTTTGTTAATTCTGACTGATTTAAAAAAAAGGAAAATTCATTAACTAAACCCTAGCCTAAGGTGTTAACTAGCCTATGTTACTTTACATTAGGCGGTGGGAGGAGGACAAGCTGTACCTACCGTGATTTCGCTAAGCTTTTTTGTCGGTGATGGTTCGGAGCATCCATTCTCACGCAATGTGTCTTCGAGCTCACTTTCATCCTCGAGAACTTTGGAGTCTGAACTATAACGGAAATTATTGTTTGATCGAACAAACTGTCGGCATTTTGATTACCCGTCGTACTTATAATGCCAATGCAACTTAAACTCGGAGACCCCAATTTTATATGTAAAGACACCTCACTAATCTTTGCACTTGCCATCACTGTTTTCCGTGTTCATTATGCTCCCGACGAGTGTTTGCATATCATGCTACTGATGCGTAAAACTGGTTATCTGAATTTTGCCGAATTTTTGCTAGAAGTCAATGGGTCTGGGGCTTAAAACAGCCAAAGCCATAGATAATTTCTTGAAAAGTAGAGCCTAGTTTTATAGTATTCAGATAATTTTGAATACTGGAACATAAACAATAAATAGTGCGATTTGTGCTTTAATGTGACGGCAGCCCACAAAATTTTACTCATTCGCCTTTATCTTCAGAAAAGCGAAGCGAGACAAAAATCGTTGTTTAGTTGTTCCACGAGAGTAGCCTTTCGCCGGTGGACGATGGGTAACGTTTTCCCACAGGTTTGTTCCTTTCGCCAGCTCCTAGCACCGATGGGGGGTGGAAATTGTAAACTTGCGTGCACAGAATCTTTAAAAGGAAGGCCATACTCAGATGAAAATAGCGAGCAAACGAAACAAAGACTGTCAATTTGGAGGCGGTAATTTTTCCAGATTTTCCTATAGTTGCTGAATTTTCCCAACTGCGCGGTGCTAAGCTTCTCAACGGCAGTTTGCTGATCTGCCGACTGGTTTAATCAGCACTTTTTTAATTTAATTTAAAATCCTTATTTAATTTAATTAAGATACTGCACACCCGTAGGGAAAAAAGATACCCGGATTCCCGTAAAGGTGTCCGGAATTTTGGAACAACATTCCGGGCACGGAAAACGTAACGGAAATCCCGCCTGGGGAGTGTTGTTTCCTGGAATTCCGCATTTTAAAGCGGAATTCCTGTCAAACCGCGGAATTCCGGGACGTTTTCCGTGCCCGGAATGGTGTTCCAAAATTCCGGACACCTTTACGGGAATCCGGGTACCTTTTTTCCCTACGGGCATGGCTTTTGGCTGCATACCACTGGAGCATGATCTTGCCAGGCTGTTTTACAAATTCAAATGCTATGCATGGGTGAGGTTGACTTCCACGCATTTTCTCCTCTGTTTCATTCGGCCTGTGACCCAATTTAAATAGATGATTTTTAGTAATATAAAAAGCTGTTTTGAGTAACAAAAAGAAAATATCGGATGTAGAAGCTCCGAAAAGGCGATCGTAGCCCAGGACAGAAAAAATGGCAAAAATGAGGGATTGCTGCTGAAGTTTTGGAAACTTGGAAAAGCGAAGCCAAATAGCTCTCGGTTGGAACTCGAGGACGGTCTTTTCAAACTCACCGATAGTTCCACCATGGAGTCCACTGAGGAACAACGTTTGCAGCTTCACCTCTGGCAAGAAGCTGCTTAAACTCTGCCTTTTCTTCGTCAGTGAGGATGCTCCACAGGCGGTCGGTGTCATCCAAGTCAACCTCAGCAACTCGCTCGGCCAGATCAGCGATATCATCTGGCTCGTCGTCAGAATCTAAAGAACAATGGAATAAAATAAAGAGCTCAGACTAGACAGGAACGAAATAGAAGGCGGGGGGAGGGTGTGAATGGCTTTGAAATACTGTGCGCAAATACTAAAGCCGACTGAAAATACAGTTCTTTTAAACTTCATTCAACCATGGAGTAAAACCAGATTGGTCTTAACTTAATCAGCACCGTCCTAGCCTCATATCCTTTCAGGGTGGCGACTTGTAAAATAAAGGTCAGCCGTAGACTATGCCACAAAAAATTATTTTCGACGAAATTTTTTACCTCTCGTCACCGTTCACGGATTCATTTTTCACCGTTCACGGAGACCCCTCCCAACTGCAACACTCTGGGCTACTGCTGGTAGGGTTTTACATCCTTGCACTTGCATGTACTAGTGCCTACCGCTGCTCGCACCTGTGCTACGACTGACTGGGAAAAACAAATCTTGACTGCAGCTCTAACAGTGTGCTGCTTACAAATCACTTGCCTAGGATATCCTCATAACTTGGTTTTTTATTTTCAATTCCTTATTAGAAATCAGAATAATTACGCTGCCGAGAAGCACGTCAACCCAAACTGGATAATGTCCTAATCTTGATCTTCGACATACAATTTAAATTAAAGAGGTGCACTTTTTCTATAAATGATTAGATAAAACTCGAACACTCATTCCGTCGTTTTTAAGAACACTTAAAAACCACCTTGACTCACCAATAGCTTGATCTTCGTCATAGCAAGTGGATGAAACTTGCTAACACAGAATCTTCTAGGCTATCGTGTATAAGAATATTATTTACCAATATCTTCATATTCGTTACTGTCTTCTTCATTCAGTCGTTTCAGAGCTTCAAGGACTTTTCTGTCCTCAGATTTTAAGTTAGGGCCTCTCGACTTGAGTTCATCTTCAATGCAGGTCCTGTAGAAATTTTCAGAGCAAGTGGAGTGCTCCTGACCTTGATAACACTTGAGGCTACAGTAGGGCAAGTTGCATCTTGGACAAGTATATTTGGCTCTTGATGTCTTGCAGCTTCAAAATGTTGAGAAATGTTAAAGTCAAGCCTGTTGCTTGAGGCTACAATAGGGCAAGTATATTTGGCTCTTGATGTTGTGCAGCTTCAAAATGCTGAGAAATGTTAAAGTCAAGCCTGTTGCTCAAAGAGTCTTAAGAATCTTGGCAGTAGGAACCATCCCTGTTTGTTTTTTAAATTTGCATGTAGCTGTCTCCACAATTTTCTTTTTCCTGATGATAGCCTATGGCTTAATGTGACATTTTTCCCTGCCCTAACTAGGTTAGGATGGTGTAGCTCACTTCGGCACCATCCAGTTGCAGGCCATTTGAGTCCTAAATTGACCCTTTCACTGCCAAGTGAAGGAAAAGGGCAGGACAGAATAGGATATATGGTACTAAACATCACAATAGGCCTATAACATAGATATCAAGGTTTCTTGTCTGCCTGCTATCTGTTGTGTCTGCATTTTCCGACATAAACAGTTTTCATGGGGTTTGCATCCAAGGCACAGTAACCTTTCAGGCTATACATTGTGCTACCAACACTCAGTCACTGTTTCTTTGTTGCTTCCTTATGATAGAGCATATTTGTGACACAAACGCCTGATTTCTGGATAGGCTCTGCCATAATCTGGAAAAGCCAAGACCAAATTCTGAGTAGGCTGCCCCAGCCAGTTAAAATATTGATGACTTGAGTGATCCAGAATATAAACATTTTAAATTTTTTCTTCGTGGGACAGGGGTCCCCAGCATTTGGCTAATAGCCTATCGACTATTTGGCACATACTATACATTTAAGGATCTGTGTGACAGCTTAAGCCTATGTGACAGCTTAGGCATCAACTAAATCAGCTGATCAGGGCTAAACTGGATAACTTAAAGAAAGTTTAAAACATTTTGTGCACTGGGTACGTCGCTTGTTTTTTTATTAGGCTACAAGGTAAGCTGAAGTTCTTTTGGACAGCAAGAACTACTCTGGGCTGATCTGGGCTGGCTGGGTCACATGTCAACCATCAGGACAGTATGTCAAACACTGGGTTAACCACATAAACACTGATGACTGGTGTGACATTCATAAAATAATCAATTAAACATTGTCAGTAGGCAATTGAAGGACAAAAATGCTACTAGGCTATTTATACTAAACTAACTTAACATGGACTCAAATAGTAACCCAATTTTCTGCTGACAGGCACTCGACCAGTGAAATTGAACAAATTGTAGGTCCCTGGTAGGTCCATGCCAGGTCCATCCTACCTAGTCACCTAGTGCAAAATGATCCAAAATTGCAAAATACAGGATTTTGTTGATATAGCCTATGTTTATAATCACAGAAACTCCTTTTAGTTTCAAGTTTGGTATTTTTGTTATATTTTTTAGTTCCTTCTAACTATTCTAAGCCCCACAGATATTCCTGAAGGGAATAATTTTTCTGACAATTTCTTTATTACTTTGTCTGACTCCTAGAGTCTGAGGACTGCTGAGCCTGAGGACTAGACTTAGAGTTAGAGTCTGAGGTGGACTGGAGCAAGACTGGAGGCTGACCAGAGGCTGACTGGAGGTGGATACCTGGATACCTAACATTTCCAAACCTGAACAGTAGCTATTGATTTTTTTTTTTTTTTTACAAGATGAGTACTCACAATTTACAATCTTCCATGTCTTATTTGGTACAACTGAACACAATGATGGTGGCTGACTCCAGTTTAGAATTGGTCAAAACGAACAATATCCACGTGTTCAACAACTTTTGAAATAAACGCAGTCGCTGTCTTCATGGTACAGCAATGCCATCTAGCAAATACAAATAACAACCTGTTTTATCGCCATGAACTTTCTATAGTTTTTTCAGATGACGCCATAATGGACAAAACTACAAGAACACACAAGTTTCGGTTGGAAGGATGAACGCTGTATGTCTGGTTGGTTTATTTATGTGTCGACAGAGAGCACTGCCGGCTCTCTAGCATCTGGATTTTTTTTTCAAAACCAGCAGAAAACGAAGAATGCTTCTTATTTAATCTAAGTTAGGATAGGAGCATGATTGGCCGCTTCGGCAGTCTTCCTGTCTCAATATTCTTGCATCTCATCATATTTATCTGCCTTAGCCCCGAAGATAACTAAAATAGGTTAGCCTAAACTGGTTTCTCAGGTTAAATTTGAGAATAGCCTACCCGGATTCCAAAATTCTGTTGTCTGAGTTCAAATCCAATTTAATTGCCAAATCTCTCTCTCATACAGATGAAAAGTAGCAGTGGTCTCGTCAACAAACGAAGATGGAAAAAACTATCTGTGTCTTTTTTCTTTTTACTTCTTTTCTTTCCCTTACTCCGCCTACAAAATAGCGGGTCAAATGACTTACATACTCACTATGATCCCTAATTAATCAAGAATTAAAATACTAAAAACAATACATTATTCTCGAAATTATTTAGAGTAGGCTATTCAAACTGAAATTCACAGTGAAAGAAGGAAAAAATGACTTTAAATACCTATTTATGTTTGGGCCTTAACCCATTAAACAGATTTCCACTGCTTTGGTCTAAACGAAACTTCGGCTTTGGCATAAGCCACTTCGAAACCGTGGGTCTCGCCATGGGGATAACCATTGTCTGCACCGTCGGACGTTTCATAACAGATACAATGATTTGCGGTTTCAACAGATAACACTTCGGATGTTAGCGGTTGGGTTTCTCGACGTTATGCATACAAAAATAGCCGAAACACCGCCGAAAAAACATCTACCTACTTTTTTGTTTGTCACCGTGCGCTTTTTCGGTGTTTTTCGGCTCTTCCTGGAAATGCTTGTAATGTACAACGTTTTGATGCGTAACATTTTGAAAAGCATAAGATCTATATATTCGAAAGTATTGTATTTGTCACTTATTTTATTTATCTATCAGGGTCTAGGCGAGAACCCCCGGGCGAAAAAAAACCCGGACAAACCGCCCCGCCACCCCCCCCCCCCCGGCTAAACCCCCCCATTGCCAACCCCCCGACCAAACCCCCCCGGTACCACCCCCCCCCCCCCCCCCCCCCCCCCCCCCCCCCCCCCGAATCCTTAGACACTCGCACATATGTAGACTGGGATTTATTGGGCAACAAAACAAACAACCATATGACAGTTTTACCGTTGACAAGCACGTGTAAGGTGAAGAGCTGGTAGAATATTTCTGGGACTATGTTGAAAGTGCTATCACAAAACCAGTGACGATACGACCCAAGTAGTTCTGTATCATCATCAACGCCCCTGTCGTACAGTAACAAGACCAAAGGTTCCGATTGGATCCCAAAAATCGAATATTTGATCCAGACATCTAGGTCTTGTCTTCGCCAGATCAAGTCTTCGCCAGGCTAGTCATCTGAGAAAACCACGTTCGGATATACCTCTATAAGCCATATCTGTTTTGACGATACAGATCGAAACTTCCTGCTTTACTTCTGCCAAATTTCCTGTTTCGGACGAATTCCGAGCGAACTACTTGCCCAGCAAAAAAAGATAGTTATCTCCTTATCCCTGTAAAGAACATCTAATCAACTTCAAATAAAAGTTTAACTAAAAAAAAAAATCCGGTTTCAACCGGATTCCGGACGAACTATATGTCTGGGTAAAAAATTATTGTCATATTATACAGATTCAGCATCTCTTCTTACCCTCAAATCTGTCATCTAATCAACTTCAAGTAAAACTTTTGGTTTTCACAAATTTCCCGGTTTTGGCCGGATTCCAGGCGAAATACTTGTCCGGCGAGGAAAGGGTTTTCACCATCGTGTTCAGCATGTCTTCTTACCCCTAAATCGTACATCTAATCAACTTCAAATAAAACTTTTACTTTAAAAAAAATTTCCGGCTTTCGCCGGATTCAGGGCGAACTACTTGTCCGGCAAGAAAATAGTTTTCACCATCGTGTTCAGCATGTCTGCTTACCCCTAACTCAAACATCTAATCAACTTCAAATAAAACTTTTACTTTTAACAAACTTTCCGGTTTTGGCCGGATTCCGGGCGCACTACTTGTCCGACGAGAAAATGGTTTTCATATTCGTGTTCAGCATGCCTTCTTACTCCCATATCGAACGTCTAATCAACTTTAAATAAGACTTCTACTTTTAACAAACTTTCCGGTTTTGGCCGGATTCCGGGCGAACTACCTGTCCGGCGAGAAAATGGTTTTCATATTCGTGTTCAGCGTGTCTTCTTACCCCATAATCGACTATCACATTAGCTATTTAAAAAAATTTAGCTTGCCCCTTAATTTGAACCCCCTCTCCCACCCCTAAATGTAAGGCTTCAAAGCCCGTCTACGAACTCGAAACAATCCTCACATCAAGTTTCATCAAAATATCTCACTCCCTTCGAGAGTTCTCGTGCTTACAGACAGACGGACGGACAGACGAACGGACAGACAGACGGACGGACAGACGGACGGACGGACAGACGGACGGACGGACAGACGGACGGACGGACGGACAACTTTTGCGATGTCATACGTATCCCTCCACTTACGTTTTGGGATCCCAAAAACCACTGTCCATCTTCGAGTTTCTGGTATGAATCAGGGATAACTAAAGAGGAATCAGGCAAGGGGAGAGGGAAATTGGCTGACTATTTAAAGCGTCTGATGGCATTCATACTGTACGAATGTGTGGCATCCTAACTGTAACTTCCTCGCCAAGAAGGGGAAGGAACTGGGAAAGAATTTGTTGGGGGGATCGTTACACTGGGTGGCACGGGTTTTGATTTGATCTTTCACTTTTAACACATCACTGATAACAGCTTCAGGTGAATGCGGGTGTTCGTTCACTTCAGCAGTTAGTCTGTCACCATCAACCTTCCCCTTCGCCTTACACTCCCTTTGTTTATCATTGTTCTGCCTTCGTTGAAAGCATTCAAAACTAAGAACACCTCCAGCCAGCACTTTTTGGGATCCCAAAACGTAAGTGGAGGCATACCTATGACATCGCAAAAGTTGTCCGTCCGTCTGTCCGTCCGTCCGTCCATCTGTAAGCACGATAACTCTCGAAGGGACTGAGATATTTTGATGAAACTTGGTGTGACCATTCTTTGGGTCAAGAGTAAGGTCGAGTTCGTAGATGGGCCCTGTAGCTTTACATTTAGGGGTGGGGGAGGGGGTTTAAATTAAGGGGCAAGCAATTTTTTTTAAACAGCTAATGTGATAGTTGATTATAGGGTAAGAAGACACGCTGAATACGAATATGAAAACCATTTCCTCGCCGGACAAGTAGTTCGTCCGGAATCCGGCCAAAACCGGAAAGTTTGTTAAAAGTAGAAGTCTTATTTGAAGTTGATTAGATGTTCGATATAGGGGTAAGAAGGCATGCTGAACAAGAATATGAAAACCGTTCTCTCGCCGGACAAGTAGTTCGTCCGGAATCCGGCCAAAACCGGAAAGTTTGTTAGAAAGTTAAAGTTTTATCTGAAGTTGATTAGATGTTTGATGTAGGGGTAAGAAGGCATGCTGAACAAGAATACGAAAACCGTTTTATCGCCGGACAAGTAGTTTGCCCGGAATCCGGCCAAAACCGGAAAATTTGTTAAAAGTTAAATTTTGATTTCAAGTTGATGTTGGATATGTAAGAAGATACGGTGAATCCGTTTTTGAGCTTTAGTTTTTCGCCGGACAAGTAGTTCTGGAATTTCGCCAGAACCGCAAAATTCAGAAGTAAGCTAGAATCGTTTCGATCGGCTTATAGAGGTAAACGCACATGCTGAATCCATATCTGAGCTTGGATTTCTTAATGATTAGCTGTTTGGCCTGGCGAAGACTGGATCTGGCAAAGACAAAACCTAATTGTCTGGATCAAATATTGAATTTTTGGGATCCCATCGGAACCTTTGGTCTTGTTGCTTTACAGACACGTCATACCCTTTGTGCACAAGCTTATTCTTACACTTGTTACTTGATACCCACTGTACTTCAGACATTATTGTAGAGTCAAGTTTGCGAATGAAGTTTATTCTACTCTTACTCTCTACCTATCAGTTATTTGACTCTTATATACAGGTCTTTTATTTATGCGGGGGGGGGGGGGGTCTTCGCCGGGCGCGTTTTGGTACCGGTTTTTTTTTTGGTCGGGGGGGTGGTAACGGGGGGGCTCGTGGAGGGAGTTTTTCTCCCGGGGTGGCGGTGGCGGGGGGGGGGGGGGGGGGTTGTCCGGGGGGTTTAGCTGGAACCCGTGGGCATTATGAACCATAGTCATTTTAAACCGTGGGCATTTTGATCGTGGGAATTCTGAGCGCCTGCATTGTGAAAGTGGGCAACAAAATTCGTGGGCATAGCGGGAACCATCCGATTTTAAGACCTATGAGAAATTTTTCTAACAGAAGTCTATTGGTACATAGAAAGGACTTAGTTGCGGAACGTACCCGCAAAAAAACGTCTCGAAGCATAGATTTAGTAGTTGGCCTTGGTCCGAGGCTATTATCAAGAATAAATATTTATTTTGCTCTTATTTATTCTTGCTATTACCGAGGTATAACGTTTTCTAAGAATTTCAGTGTGCAGATGTGGGGGCAGTCTCATGGCAAAAAGAGCGAGTGTGGGACCGGTTGTTTAAAGTAGCTTATGTACCGTTTCCCAAATGTGTACAGTCCCACCTGTCTTATCCTGGGTTATAACTTACAATATTCTAGTCTTTAGGTCGCTTAAAGCAGAAGTCGCAGTAGATACAGTTTCTATTCCATGCTTGACTCTTCTTAAAAGTTAAAAACGACTCTCACGGCACTCTTGGAGGCCGATTGATAAACACGACAAACTTGCATAACCTGCATTTATGATAAACAAAAACATCAGTGAATAAATAAGCTGACAAATAAATAAGCTCTTCGGAAGTAACAAGCGGGAGCCTGATCTGGCTTGGAAAGAGTCAAACAGAGATAATGAAAAAATGAGCGTAGTCCCGTAGAATGCATAAAAATGGCATAGAAGTTCGAGATTTTGGAAATGAAAAATAATGGAACTATTAGGGACCTGGAGAGTCTGTCAGTAATATAGGCAAGACCGGTCTTTGAATAATCAACGAGCAAATAAACAGTTAATTAAACATAGAACCAAAACGAAATCAGTATTATTATGTTACAACTATGAAACAAAGAATATAGGCGAACAAAAACAAGATCATTAGATAAAGCAAAAAAATAAACCCATAACAGAAAACGACAAAATTAAGTACGACATTATTATTATTCCCATGCCGGACTTACCGACGAAACGTCCCCATGACAAAACGTCCCCTGGTGAAACGTCCCCGGCGAAACGTCCCCGTGACAAAACGTCCCCACGGCAAAACGTCCCCAAGCATAGATTTTTAAGTTCGCCTCGATCTTCAGGTTCATTATCGAGGCAAAACAACTTCAGTGTGCGTTACAGATGTGGGAACATTCCTTATAAGCAGGAAAGATCGGGCACAGGACCGGTTGCTTCATAAATTTATTGTTTGCAGTTAGAATTTGAAGTGTAATATATCTTGCAATTGACTTGTAACTGGTCAGTTCTAGGTCGTTTGAAACCAAGATGCACAATCTGAGGAGCACCAATATTCTCCTAAGAGAAAGTGGAAGCCCGCTGTTGCTCAAAGAGAGTCAAATAAGGAAAATGCAAAAATAAGCGTAGTGCCGTTTTGCTGGATAAAAATTACATGGGAAGCGAGGAAACGAAAGCGGATGGAACGGCCGGTTATTTAGGTAGAGAGACATAGTAAAACTAGGTTAGACGGGTTTGATCCTTTAATAAAATCCTTTAATAATAAATATCACCAGATTAAATATCGAACTAAAGCAAGATCAATAGCGATAAACTAACACACGAATAAAACAATGAAATAAAAGATAAAACGAAAATTGACGACTACTAAATCTTTGCGCTTTCCTTAAAGGTCATCTGAATGAAGTCTAACACCCTAAATTGCCACTTTTACATACTGTTTACCATTTATCTATCGAAAACCGGACTAAAATCGGATGAAGTTTCACCGTGCTATAATTTTCAGCCTTTTTTTCGACTTGTCTTGATCGTAACACTCGCCGTAACAGTTGTAACAGTCCATGCGTAACAGTTAATGTTGTAACAGTCCACGCCGTAACAGTCCATGCGTTTATCCATCCATGCGCTGTTTATCCATCCATGCGTTATCAACGTACGTTTATCCATGCGTCAATGACAGTTTAAATATTGGCGCTAAATTTGTCTTGGGAGGTCGTAACGAATCGCCATAGGGAGACTTGGAACTTCAAGAGTGGATAGCGCCGAAATCACGGAGCGAAAAAATTCGTCTTCTCTGTACCGGTACTGTGAAGGACGATCTGAGGGGTTCATGGAAGTATGGTAGGATCGTTCAGGTGTCCTTTAAGAAATGGCTATAGCCGGGATCAATTTAGTTTGTTTCTTGACTATCGGTTAAATGCTGAAGTAGTCAACCCATCGTGGTTTTAAAAAGTGTATATCCCAAGAAAGTTTTTTGTCTGAACTGATGACGTAATCAGTAATCTCATACGCCTAGTTATCCCTCAGCGATGGGAAAAAAAATTCTGTAGCCGGGGACGTTTCAAATGGGGACGTTGTGTCGACAACCCAATTGGCCAAAAACGGTTTTACTTGTACATTTTAGAAATAACGAATGGTAATATAAGCTGTGTAAGGAGGGAAGACGTAATTTCCAGCAAAATTCCACGGTCTATCCGCAGGATTTTGGCAACGTTACAAATTCCATCACCGTTGAACCCTGCCATTGATTTCATGTTGCATTTAATCATAATCATTTATCTTCGACTTTGTCTGACGTAAACGCTTGGCTAATCTTTAATTTTTTCTAGCAAATCGAGGCAACAAATCAAATATTTTGGAGCTAAAGAATCAGGAAGCGTCGCAAGGCACGGGAGTGCTCAGTTCTCTCCGGCGCTCGTCTCTGATCATTCCTGCAATTTTCTCAGCCGGTGCGGAGTACTTCGTGAAATATGGCGCAAACTGTGCCGATTAAATTGTCGAAGTTTGACAACCAGCCCTGGGGATTTAGGATACAGGGTGGAAAAGACTTTTCAACCCCCATCACTGTCCAAAAGGTAAGCAATTGTTTTTGTCTCTGTGTGCAAAATCCGGTTGGTTTTCCGTTAGAAGACTTGTCAGAATTGCACTCGTTAGAACTTGTGCTCTTGATCTGTATTTGTTTTATTAATTTTGTTTGAGCAACTATTTGGTTGTAGCCTATTGTAGCTTAGATGTCTAGGAAAATGAAGATACATGCGTTGAAGCCTTCTATTCATTCGAGATCTTGATATTAAGTTTTAAGCCCCCCCCCTCACAACTTGCCCAGTTTGGTCATGTATCGTTTTGTCTCTATTGGGACTTGGGTCTTCGAGTTTGCTCTCCTATTTGTCTTGGACAATATTGCTGGGCCTTTAGATTGACTCGCTATTATCCCACGGTTTTATGTATCTTCGGTAAGATAAACAGTTTTCATCCTATGGGACACACGGTGGAAGGAAGGAAAAACGGGCCGGCAGCCAGGCCGGCTAAAAATACAGTGGAACGTCCCGGAGATGCTTCAAGTTTTGCCAGAATCGCCAGCCAAACCTATCGTATGACACTTGTTCGCCGCGCTGCGCCCGAGTTACGGAAAGCGTCGGCAAGAAGACTTTCCGTCCGAACATCTCTTTTCGGACATTCAGGGAATGGGGGGTTGAAAGGGCAGGGGCGCAATTTGGGGGCCATGGCCTCTTACATTTCAAAATATTCATCCTTGGTGATATTTTTTGGCTGGTTTCAGATGCAAAATGCAAAGGAACGACTTTGAGGTACATTCGAAAATTAGCTTACTAAAGATTTACCCCGAAAAGAGTAATTAAATTTTGATTTAATCGATAAAACATAGGATTTGGGGCTCAAAATTGATCTTCCCCCATCCTCAAAGCTTACAGAAATGGCGCCACTGAGAAAGAGGGGAGTGTGTTATGAGTTCTTGTCTCTCTGCCTTAAAGGTCCAGGGAAAATCAATCACTTTTCTTTTCCTGATATTTCGGAAAGCGTTTTCGTCTTTGTTCTGTCTATTAAATCTGCACCCGAGATTCCGGTTAGCTCATCACTTGCTGTTTTGGACAGACACCAACTTATTTACAATCAAACCATCGGAGTTTCTCTCTATTTACTTACTCCCTCCACTAAGGCTTTTGCCCTCAACATTCATCAGCCCTTTAGTGGTTCAGCCACAGATTTTTGGCACCACCATCGATTCCTTACGGACGAGATCTGTTCTTCTTTGTGATGAAAGTAAAGAAAATCCGGCCGTAAAGGTCGGGCTTCACGACCCAGATTTTTCGCCCGGATTCTGGGTTCCGTTTTCTTCGATATCGTTATGGGTAATGAAGACAGGTCTGAAACGGTCAGAAAACACCCCGGACGCGTCCGGGAATCTGGTAGAAAAATCTACCAGATTCCCGGATTCTGGGTGAAAAGAAACGGGAATTTGAAAGTAGTTTTCATTTGACTTGGAGAAATTATTGTGCTGAGGTGGTAAAATCTAAGAAAATGACAGAAGTGCTGAAAAATACCCAAAAGTGGACTGTTGAAAAGACATTTGATTTGATTTCTGTTTCGGACCGTCTTCACATAATCCGGACCCCAGATTCTGGGGCGTCTGGGTAGTGAAGCCCGACCTTAAAAACTCTGATTCATCTGCCCACCCCGTCAGTGTTTACGCTCATGTGGTTTGAATGAAAGGGGTTCGGCGCTGAGATATCATGACAGCGGATGAATCACTCGGCAAGCATGTAGAGATAAGAGGGTTGAATCTTTATGACGCAGCGGGTAGGGTTTTTCCGAATATGATGTAATTGCGGAAGCTATGACGACAGGAGCTAGAAAGCAGTGTTGCTTTTGTAAAGAATTGTGTCTACCCGATACGTAGGTTTATGCATTCATTGTATGCGGTTTATATTTACGACTTACTCAAATTCCATTGTTTTTGTTAGCAAGTTTTATTCTTGGTTGAAAGTCCGTGCTTTTTCGGTGGCCGCTCGTCATTCTAGAAATAATTTTCTTCCCTATAAGGTTTCATCCCAACCCAACCGGGGGGGGGGGGGGTGAGGCACCAACAAATTCTTTAGAAAGTTAACCAGAAGGTGGAAATTCTGTCGACAAACGGCTAAAAGAAACACGAATCCGACCACCTCGCCGACCACAGCCAGGGATTTTCTGGAAATCGCCCGCATTGCCACGGTATAGAAAATACGCTTCTGTATAATTATGTTTCTCGTATTCATAGCAGATGACGCATTACTCGCCAGATGATGTAATAAGACCCGGGAGCCAGGTCCGGATCCAGAATTTTTTTTTTCAGGTGGGGAATATGCCCACGGGTCGGACCTAATCCGTACCAAACAGCAAGACAAGGATATAGATCAGAGGTTAAAGCAAAAAAAGATTATTTGTGTAACTTTCGGGGGGGAGGGGGTCGAACCCTCTAACCCCCTGGATACGGCCCTGCCGGGAGCATAGATATTGAAGTAAAGCGGTAGTGGACCACTGGTGTGACACGTCCCTGAAGTTGCAACCAACCCCATCGTGTCGAGTCGTGTCTTTGTAGGACTCGGGACTAGAGACTTATAGGATTAGACTCCTTAGTCCGGCCTTGCAATTCTCAAACGTCAGGAACAAGGCCGTATCCAGGGGGGGTGTTAGGGGGTTCGACCCCCCCCCGAAACCCACAAAATTAATAGTTTTTTGTACGCTTTAACCTCTGATCTATGTATTCTTTGTACTTTTTGGTCCGACCCGTGGGCAAACCCCCCCCCGAAATGAATTCCGCGGGCAAACCCCCCCCCGAAATGAATTCCGCGGGCAAACCCCCCCCCCCGAAATGAATTCCGCGGGCAAACCCCCCCCCCCCCCCCGAAATAAATTCCTGGATACGGGCCTGGTCAGGAATGTTATGTTTTTCATAGACCGGCCTCGCGTTGGCTAGGCCAGAATTGAGTGACATGCCTATATTGAAAGTTACTCCTCGCTTCTCGTGAAATATAGATTTATTTGCTAATTTCCATTTAAATTTATTTATTTTCTCTTCGTCAAGGGTGGGTGGCTGGGAAGCGGTCTTTGGAGTTGGACTTCATAATTGAGTACTTTTCTTTCTTAGGTTAATGGTGGCAGTTTAGCGGAGAGAGCTGGCTTGAATGCCGGTGACACCATCCTTTCAATCAACGGGATTGACGCTTTGAAACTCCGACACAAGGAAGCGCAGGATACCCTGGTTAAGGCCGGTAACAACTTCGAGATCGTCGTGGTTAGGTGAGCCCCTTCTGTCCTCATGTTTGTTAGCGTATTTCGTAAACGTTTTGATTCATAAACTTCTATTCGCCAGAATTGGATAAAATTACGTTTGGACATCGGTAACGTTCTTATGTTAGGCTATGGGCGAAAAAATGACATTACGTTACTTTGTTCTTTAATAATATGGATGGACTAGGAAGTGCAAGTATTCAAGATGTGCCAGATGCGTAACAAGAACCCAATTCTCGTAAGAATTATACTCCAGAGAACATCACGTATGAGCTAATAAAGCAGTGAAAAGACATTGTACGCGGCAGACATTGTACAACGGCAAAAAAACGACGATCATGTTTAGTTTACGAATTTGTTTACGAAATCGAGAGAGCAGAAGGCCGAGTTGATTGCCGAAAGAGTCTTCTTTGGTTTTCAGTAAGAGCTGTCATTCAAGTGATTTCACTTACCGTATTCATAAAGGTCCACTCAGCTGGGACCGAGCCAGTCATACAACAAATCCTCATTTTTTGGGCATGGTGCCTTAACGTATGGGCATGCCCAAACGTATAGGCATGCCCAAACGCATGGGCATGGTGCTCATACGATGGGGCACCATGCTCTGCAGGAAGGGCATGGTACCCACATGAAAATCTGTTGAATTCAGGATCTTAAATGGAAATTAGCTTTTCAAGCATATTTGTATGGTGGTACCATGTCGTTGCTATAGGGCATGGTGTTCCAACGTATGAGCACCAGCATGCCCATACGTTGGGACATGCACAGACGTTGGGGCACCATGGCCAAAAATTGAAGATTTGTGCATGACTGGACCGAACACTGACATTTCCCAGTGAAGAAACGCACAACCACCATCTTCGGCCAAAAAGTGAAACTTAAGGGGGACTTTCGTCTCCGTGAAATGCCCTTCGGAAGAGGCTAGCAAAATAAGAAAGAATGGTAGCTTAGATATACCCTCGGATATACAGGTATGCGACCGGGGTATGTGTACTCGCTCACTATTTGAGGACGAATCCTTCCGTCAATACACTTTCGTGGCTTACGACATTAAAATCGTGTCCCAGCTTTGGAATTAAGCCCAGACCCTATTCAAACATAGCTCGCGTTGCTGTCAGACACGCTTTTGTGTGACCGCATGATTTGTTACTCTCCTTACGTCATCCATCAAATGATTTGGCAATTCAGCGCGTAAATACGCCAAAATGAATCCTTAAAATGTCGTCGCGGAGAGGAATAGTTCATAATCAGAGCGGCTACAGTTTGATTCATTACTAGCCTGGATCCCCAACGTATGTAAACAGTAAATGTAGGCTAAAGGGAGCCGGCTCTGCCCAGAAAAGCCGCTGATGATCGCTTGTGGGGTGCAGTATAAATCAGTAGGCTACTGCATTGAACGTTGAGTATGAATACAGTCGGCGACTACGCGGTTCTTAAATTCCTTCCATGTACGTGATGGATCATCAGCGAATAATTAGTGTTGTTCAGATCTAGGAGTTTTAAATATCGACATGTAATAAATCACTGCATTAAACGTCGAATTTTCTTAGATGGGCTCAAAATATAGCCTACTGTTTCTGCTTAAAACCATCTTTTATCAGTATTTCGTGATGCCTACAACATTTTCCTTGCAAGAACCTATCAAAGACATTGACAAAAACTACACATACGTTCACTTCCCTCGTGTTGCTACTTGCGAGTGTCTCACCCCTTTGCTCGCCCCCTGAATACAGTCGGCGATTCCGCTACTTTTAAATTCCTTCCTCGTGCATGATGAATCATCAGTGAATAATTAGCAGTGTCATGGTCTGAGAGTTTTATATATTGGTATGTAATAAGCTCATCCTTAGGAATGTTTTGAATGGCTTTTTTGGGACCCAAAACGTAAGTGCCGGGATACCTATGACTTCCTAAAGTTTGTCCGTCCGTCAGTCTGTCAGTTAGCACAAAAATTATTGTCTCGCCGGACAACTAGTTCGTCCGAAATACGGCCAAAACTAGAAAATTTGACATAAGAAAAAGTTTTATCTGAATTTTATGAGAGGTTCGGTATAGGGGTAAAGATACATCCTAAATCCATTTCTGAAAATTATTTTCTTGCCGGACTACTAGTTCATCCTGAATCCGGTCAGAACCGGAAAGTTAGGATGCGACAAAAGTTTTTTCTGAAGTCGTTTGGACCTTCGATCCAGCGATAAACGGACATTCTGAATCTATATCTGGAACCTGTTTTCCTCGCTGAACAAGTAGTTCGCCGGGAATCCGGCCAGAACCGGGAATTTGGTAGGCCCACTAGTAAAAGTTAATCCTTAAGTCGATTAGAGGTTCGTATCCGGGGTACGAACACACGGGGAATCCATTTCTGAAGTTTAGTTTCTTGCTATTAGAGATATATAGAGGGGTAAACATACATGTTGGATCCAAATCCGGTTAGCCGTTTGGCCGTAATTTGTCGCAAAACACCATTCGGTATAACTTTTTTGCATATTTTCTTTTGGTTATGAGGGGTAAAGAGTAATACGTTTACGGGGCCTGGCGAAGACCGGAAACCTGCAAGACCCGATTGTCTGGTCCAAGAAGTCCAATAAATGTTCCATTTTTGGGATCCTCAACCTTTGGTCTTGTTCCACGGTGGCTGCTCTATCAGGTCTTCAGTCTTCGGTTTTCACTTGTTTTTGTGGTGTTCGTAACCTGTGAACCGGGACAGGTAGGCTATCGAGTTGATAATTTGGTACACCCACTGGTATTGGGGCCTAGGTATGTCTTCCGAGTCCCATTCCCCACAGCACCCCGGTCAGAGGCAACTGTGCCCAGTTTCCGGTGACTTAAATTCGTAACTTGACCACCTTTGGAGATAGAATAATAAAATTTCATGTAGCCTTAGCCTACTTACATAACCTAGAGCTGAAAATAAAAAACTTTTTAGTCGCGCCCCAACCTTACTGGATAGACAACTGTGCCCCCATATTGCTAGGAGATTTAAGTTTGTGACTTGACAACGGTTAGACGTAGAACGATCAAACGTTGTGTGTTTAGAAAACATAGGGTCTGGGAGCATCTTCTAGAGTGGCACCACCCAACAACCCCCGTTCGTGGGCAGCTACCCACTGCAATTGGCACTGCTGTCGTGACGATGGAACTTTTGTATAGCCTACTTAGCAATCGTAGGGCCTGGAAGAGTTTTCTGGAGGTTTTGTCGTCCCCACCCTTCTGGGTCAGGAGCAATTAGGCCCACATTGGCCAGTAATTTTTAATTTCGTAATTTGGCAATGGTTTGGGTTAGGACAACGAATGTCGCTTTGCTGAGTTGATTGAAGGTGGTTACGTAGAGACAGGTCCCATGGCCTATGATGTCCACTTCGTTCATGGGCAACTAAAACTATGGATAAATTTGGATACTTAGGCAAGAATTCAAGTATTTTTACTACTCCTATCTCTCGCCACAATGCTGAACAGGCGTGCGTGTAAGTTTGAAAGGTCCCTGTGGAGAAGTTTCAAGGCCATCTTAATTAGCCTGATATGTGTTCCCGCTTTTAGGAGGGGTTTGAATTTATAGCGAGGACTGACACTTTCGTGGATTTACTTTTAAGGTACTTTGGAATAAGAGTATAAACAGATGCAGTTGACAAAATAAACCATGGATTATAAATTGTTTAACATTTGGAGGTGAAAGTTTTTGCCCAAGCTTCATACTGATTTCCATACGGACAGACATGATTGTGCAGTTCGTTCGAGGATGTACCCAAGTCATTTCGTTGATCTTCGTTCCATTGCGTATCTAATCGTTTAGGGAAGCAGGTCCCACAGTTCACCAGTTCACTTACATTCCTAACAAACTGCTAACAAATTTATAACAATAAGATCTGTTTCTTTTTGTACCTAGCTCCTACGCCAATCGTTTTCGGTGACATCTGTCCTGAATCAACCTCAATTTCAACAATAACTTTTAGTGTACGCTTGAAACCACATCAATTCTGATACCATGTGGATGCATTTTTACTTTTTGTATTATTTTATATACATAGATGTGCCTCCCAGGGGCGTAATTTGCTATAGGGCAGGGGGGGCAACTGCCCCCCCCCCAGACCCCAGTTTGCCCCCCCCCCCAGCTTGATGTTTGCCCGTTCGGTCCTTGAGGCGTTGGACCTAATTTTATCGCTTCCTGTGTCGTTTTCGCCTTGGTCGATTAGTAAAATATCTATTTGTTTCTTTGTTTTTATTACGTTTTTCTTCTTGAAATAAAACTGCTCATTTTCACTTGATTTGGGAAAATCGGCTCCAACTTTGCCCCCCCCCCAGGATTTTGACGAAATTACGCCCCTGGTGCCTCCGTTTGTGAAGATAGGAAATCAAAAAAGGGAGAAAAAGCGAGTGGTTGCAAAAATAGCGCGATGTCACTGGAATCATATTGTCATAATAAAATTTGTCGCTGTAATGCATGATTGATTTTGCAATCAATGCGAGCATGCCATTCTTCAAATGGTGCCGTGCCATTTTACGGACTCATTGTACGTTTACACACTGCGTACACCCGAGTGTGTAAGTACGTCCGTGTTGCTAGAGATCTTTTCAAACCCAAATAGGTGCGTAAAATCGTATTTTACGCAGTGTGTAAGCGGCCACCATCAGATTGGGACATGTTCAGGCCATTTAGGTCGGCGACAAGTCAGGCTAGTAGAAAATCTTCCTGGGAACGAGGGAAATACATTTTTTATCCTTGTATATAGGTATGTCTTTGCATATATGCCTAGTTCAGTTGATTTATTTTTGGTTTCCAACCGAGTCACTATGTGGAGAGATTGAGAAACCCCAAAAGCTTGTCATGTTGAAATACACCAGTCAGAGTAGTTAATCTAGTCCTGCTAGGTCTCTAGAGATAGAAAGACCAATACATTATTACCAAACAACAAACTGATTTTTTACTGAATCTCACGAGTTATAAGCTCATGGAGGATATTTCCGTTATGCAAAGTTTCTACTTAGTCACACCTCTTGACTTGGACAAGAAATAGTTATAGGATAAGTAGATTCTGTTTAATATGTAATTGATAAACGGCTACAAAGTTTTCATTCTTCTCTGTCAGTTCTGCCTCACCCTTGGTCAGAGTTATTTCTTTAATGTTTTCATGTTGGAATTATGCTAAGTTATTGATTTTTTTTTTATACTCCGTCCTTCGGCGTCTCTCTCTGTTTTTGTTGTAGACGGGTAAAAAGTAAATTGAACTAAAATTTAGTTGAACACTTGCACTCTTATTTCTGAATCGCCACAATTATACATACCATTCAGTTCTTCCAAACCTTGACATAACTGTGAAGTATTGACATTGACATGTTATTTATTGTCTAAAGGCTAGTGAACTCGGACAAAATAACATATTGTATGTGTATTTGTGCTATGATGCCTGTGTGATCCTTATAGCCTTCGAATCATGCTCTCCGCCGAAAATGAGTAAAGTTGGGACATGCGCTATTTTTAAAAGAACCTGAACATGAGCTTGAAAAAAATGGGTCCGGTCCGACTGTCCCTGTTGAGTCATCTAGCCCACTGTGACCCACTTATCCACCCGTCGCGTCCTCGCTTGATCTAGCGTTATTGGCTAATCATATTAGCAAGGTTTGTAGGGGCGGCCAGGAATTTTATCTTGGAACCAAATTCTAATTTAGAACACTCTCACATTTCTAACTCTGTAGTCTCGTTCCACGATGGTTTCCGCAGGGCAGCACCGTGCCAATCCTACTCAGCTTAGTCAGGCCGCATGAAAAACCTTTCCAAACGGTTATTAATATATTTATTATTATTTTGTTTAGAGGAAATGTGTGGAAACCTGCCGTTACTCCATTGGCGGAGCCAAAGATCCAGCAGAATGGCGAGCAAATTTTGACGAAGACGTCGCTGGCTTCCAATCAGCAGGTACGCTAAACGGTTTGTTTGGTTAGTTTTTTTTTCAGAAACGCCGCATTTGTGTTAGGTCGTTATGTCCCCACATTGACTGTTCATAATATGATATAAGATAAGATAAGATTTATTCCACTAAATGCACAGAGGCCATGGGGAAAAAAATGACACACAAAACAACAAAAACGAAAATCAAAAACCAAATAAATGATAACTATTTTACATATTCCTTTACAGGAACCTTTCTCTGTGGTTCATCGAAAAGACCTATACATTATATATAGGTCTGATCATAGTTTTCCAGTCTGGTGTCTCAAGGTTTGTGACTGAAGCTTGCCTCGTACATTTACTGGACTCCTCTCCTTGTTTACCTTGTTTACTGTTTACTTCGTTTTGCGTTCGGACGTACTCAGGGGCTTCTTTCGCGTTTTTTGGTCTTTCCCGTTCACCGAACTGAATACAAATACCCATGTTTGTTGACCGGTCGTTGAATGGGTTTTCTGAGGCGGAAATAAAACATATTCACCCTTCTAGGACATTTGGTATAACCCGCCCAGGATCCCATAGATTAGCGAGATTTAGCATCGTCAGTGAAGCGTGTGTCATAATATGGCAAGTGTGACGTGAATGTCGAACGACTGACGACAACATGTATAGAAGGGAGTAGTTGATGGGTTTTGTGTGACCTCTTCAATGAATGGAAGAATACATCAGCGTTACCTACAACGGCCTGGTCTTTACCCCTGTATGGGCGAACTTCAGTTCTATAAGATCTGCCAACACTTCGCTGCAGATTGAAACCTATACTAAGCTTCTTGAAACAGGAATTTCTGAGATTGCTTATACGATGGAACTTATGTTACGCTGTCGGAAAAAAGAAAGACACAAATGCAAGATATATGTCAAAGTCACAGCTGGGTTTGGTAGAAACATGCCCTGAAATTTCCTGATAGGAAACAGACAAGAGGAAATGATAGTAGTGGCAGCCTCAGCTTTTTGACAGTGTGAAAGGCCCTCTTGTTCTCAGCTCTTATTTGGCAGAAGATTAAAGGACCCTCTTGCTTATTCTGCTTTTTATAATATATCTAGCTCCCATACAGAATTATAGGCTTCTAAAATCCCCACCTTTCTCCATTGTTTCGTTTTGTGCCTACGAAATTTTAGCGCTGTTTTGGCCTTGCCGAGTATTGCCCGTCACACAACGAAACGTTTGCCGGGATCATCAACGTCTGCTGACAACTCTTTCACACATAAGGATATGAGAAGCTTTTGTTTATTACTTCTTTTATTTGCTTAGTTTTTACACTTTTTAACCACGGCGCGATCAGTTTTCAAATGTTTTGCGCCCAGCCGCCGCGTCGGAGAGCAGGAAGGCTGGACATAGTCGACAGGCGCTAACAAGAAAATCGCTAATTTCAGATGGAAAGTAATGGTATTTTGGAAATGTTTATTTCTGATTCATTTCATTGGGAAAAGATTATTTCTAGTAAGAGTTGTGCTTTAAGCAAACAGATTAGCTCAACTCGTTGAGAAAACAGCTTTTACCAGTTCATGAACCTAGGAGGAACTTGTAGAGGCGAGGGGATCGATTGTACAGAGTGTGCACATCAACAATAAGGCCCAACCGGAATCTGATGAAAACCTGTAATTCTGTTAAAAGACGATATCCTCTGATAAAATTTATAGCCTAAGGCGTTATATTTCGATATAAAGAGCATGTTTAAACAGTACGTTCTGTGAGCCTTCAGATAGGATGACGTTCCGGTCGTAATGTGGGAAGCAGGACACGGAGAATCTGGTTAAGAGGTTGATTAAGGATAAATAACATCTTTACACGATCAGGCCAAGACCGGAAGTACACAAGACCCGATTGTCTGGACGAAGAAGTCCATAAATATTCTGCTTTGGGACCTTATCGAAACCTGTGTGAGAGAGGATGAGGTCTCCTAGAATTTGTTTCATCTTTCGCAGCCGCTAAATTTAGAACGTTTGCAACAGTTTCGCTCCGTTCGCATTTGCAAAATCTCTCGGCTTTTGCTGTCAGTTCACTGACATGTTTCCCACATTACCTCGTCAGGATACTTCTCCCGTCCAGAAATATGTCTTAGACAGGGCCGTATCCAGGAATTTATATCGGGGGGGGGGGGGGGTTGCTGGCGGAATTTATTTCGGGGGGGGGGGGGGGGGTTGTCCACGGGTCGGACCAAAAACTACAAAAAATACAAGGATCAGAGGTTAAAACCTGCAAAAAACTATTACTTTTGTGGGTTTCGGGGGGGGGGGGTTGAACCCCCTAACCACCCCCCCTGAATACGGCCTTGGTCTTAGATAGTGATGTTACGGTTCGACTAGGTTCGTCCCGTAATGCGGCAATGCTTGTCCGAGTGCTTGTCAGGTTTTGGTACTCATCAGCTGATGTCGCTGGAACGAGCTCATGGGATGTTTCACCCGACGTATGTAGCCTGTTCCGATGGTTTCTACCCAGTAAACTCTAAATGTTCGTTGATCCCTGAGATTGCATGCACCTCAGAATACGAAGAGGAAAGGTCAGGGTCAAGATTAAAACTAATCCAGTCATCAGTTTTTACTTGACATAACCATATCCTCTTTTCTGGGTCACTATCGATAAGAGCCACGATATTTTCAGTCTTAACCTACAAGCAGTTTCAAGCAAGAACAGAAATAAAAATGGAAGGAGACGTTAAAAATGTTCTCAAGAATGAGCTTATTACATTCCACTGTTTAAAAATCACAGATACTACAATGTTAATTATCCAAAGAATATTCATTGTACTTGTGAAAGGCAAATAAGAATTCTGGCGTCACTGAACCGCATCCAGGGCCTGCGCAAGAGGGTCAGCCATTTGCGAGAAGGAAAACCTGAACAAAGTGAAAGAATTTTTCGGTGATAATGGCACGGAATGTAAATATTGCTGATAACATGATATACAGAGCAGAGTGTGTCTCGAGGACGAGCGAAGTGGAAATAAAAGTACCGTGTTGAATTTCTAACTTCTTAGACGCACTATTGTCTCTCCAATCTGACTGCATCTTCGATTGAAAGCATAGGTTACTGATAGCATAGGACTTCCAGAAATTGAAACCGGTTCTTTTCCTGCACTTAAATCACTGGTTATAGAAAGGTTTCAGACGTCGGATGGATCTGCAGTGAGCTGTTCTCGGGCATTCTTGTTTTGATGGCATTAACCGAGGGGTTGCCCCCCCTCGATTTTGGTGCCGCGGTGCCCGGCCGTTGCCGGCACCGCTGGCTTCAGCTGGGATCGGGAAATAGTTTATAGCAGGTGCCTCGGCAGGTGCCATGGAGTGGGTAACCCTTCGGCATTTGCTCTTTCAAACTGTTCTGTTTGGAGAAAAATGTATCTACCAAAATTTGGTTTATGAGCCAAAGAAAGATTGTCATAGTACCTAAATATTCGCCCATATTTTTGGCACAAGATCACGACGGGAAGAGACCATTACTGTGGATTTTCCGATTGGATAAGCTGACGTGTTGAAATTGGAGAAATCAGACTGGAGATCTTGAAAATGTGCACGATAATCATACTTTATTCCTCCGGTCTTGAAATCAAGACGACAAGCCATCATTCGCATGTAGCACTTATTTCTGAATTCCGAACTTCACAATTTTGTTCGTTCACTGATTTGCCCATGATCGTCATAAGTTTCGAATTAGTTGACAAATTTCGACAAATTTAGGTTTCTTCCTTCAGCAGTACGGTACTCGGTACGGTACTGCCTTTTTTTTAAATGCGTAATAAAATTAATTAGTAGGTTAGTTCATTTGTAGCCCGAAAAACTTCCACCCGGACGTGAACCCTTAAAATGAAGGTTTGTAAAAACCTAGATTTTGCCGTCCGAGGCTTCTATATTAGCCGATCTTGTGAAATTAGTGTATCATTTTTACCTGATCTGGAATGCCGCTTAGGCTATCTGATTTAGCTGATTTTATTCAGGTGTATAGTGTTTTTGGGGGGCCATAAAGCGATACTGCATTGAGCTTAGACTCAGACCGTAGAGCATGTCAAGATACTGTAACGTGCAACTTTCTGCTTTCAATGATCGTTAAATACCGTGCCAGGGGCTAGGTGAGCTCGACTTACTTGTTTTGAATTAGTTGCATCCAAATATATTTAAACTTATTTACTTGAGAAACTTGAAACTTTCTGCGTGGTGTCCCAAAAGCCGCCATACATAGGTGGCCTATGCATTCGTTCTGAAAGTACAAACACTGGTTTGAAAGACGTATTTTGTTTCGGATTCCTGAATCTGACGACTTGTAGGGTCGTAAAGAGATCCAGGTGACAAATGCATAAATTGGATTTTTTTTTTTATATGGCTCATGTGACTGAATGCTTGGTTTTGAGTATGGTCGCTCGGCATACTCTCTGCCGAAGGACCGAGATAATAGTACATTTGAAGAAAAGTTTATAAATAAATAAAACTTTGGTTCTAGCCGCGAAGCGTCATAGGAAATCTCTACAACTCATCTCCCAAACCATATCCTGGAAGACGGCGCAGTGGTGATAAGACAAACCACTTGGTCAACAATAACTACTTGTTTAGCAACATGGAGATAAACGAGAAGAGATATGACTCATTAGACACTAATGCTCTCCTGGAATGCACTCCAGGTTCCAGGATTGAGTCCAAAGCCCATTCTGAGAGGGGAAGTGAATCAGTAAGAACAGCATTCAAGTCTGGTGGCCTGAAGGGTTGGCGGTATTTTTTTTTGGTGGCTTCTGGTAGTTTGTTCTTGGTGATGGTTGGCGTAGTGTAGACTGGCTGTATTCATTCCTTGACTGATGACATAGGTTCATTTTGTTTTCACTCGTGTTGCTGTGTTTAAATGTGGGCTGGTTGCTTTTACTTTTGGTCAATAATAGCAACGGCCCATAGTTTGAAGCTCGAAACTTAGTTTTTCACAAGGTTCACTTTTCCTTTAATAGACCTATCTTCGCTTCATCCAGTCAGCGAGGGCAAACTTTTTGGTCGGATAAAATAAGTAAAATAAACACTATTTCACGGAATGCCATTCTGCTTTGTATTTGTCTCACTGTTTCTCTCATCCAGTGCGGATCAGAAAACTTATAGGGGGGGGGGGGAGAAGATCCAGGCCCGGCCATAAAGATTCAGGCCCCTTGGCAGTGAAGAGAGAAGGGACCTTTTTGGTGATTTAGCAAAAAAAAAAAAAAATATTTAACGTACTTTGACTTTTAGAAAATAGACAGACTTAGAATTGAAATAGATATGTAGCAAGTATACTTTCTTACAAATTAAAACTTTCACATTTACCAACTTCGACCCTGGTCGGGTCCCTTCCGAGGTTGGGACCCTAGGGAGCTGTCTGGTTTGCCAAAACAGAGGTTCGCCGCTGAGAACATCGCCGAAACATTATGCTCGTGGATGCAATTGGTAATGTCCGTGGCTAACGCATCTTGGGCCAAGAGCCCATGTAATTGTTCTCAGTCATTGTGCCCCAGAGCAAAATATATAACACTAAGGTTAAAGGAGTAGCGCCAATACCTTTGCTTTCCATGCGTGCATCTGAAACGGGCGTTACTCGTAGCCGTAGCGCCGCCTATTACGCTCGCGACATTCGATTGATAGTACGGTAATCAGCTATATTTTATAGTAATCAGCTATAAATTCGGGACAGAAAAATGTCCTAGGACTAGTCTCAGAGGCGCCATTTCAAGGGGGGGGGGGGCAACGTATATTTTTTTTTTTAATCAGACTGTAAACTCTTTTGGGGAAAATTTGAAGTATTTTTCGAAGATTACTAATAATAACGTTGTTACTTTGCATTTTGTCTTTTGAAATTAAGAGCCAAAACAATAGCGCCAAGATGGAAGAGTTTGTGCCGCTCCGAAATCAAGGGGGTATACCCCCGTCTGACTAGCTGATCTCGTAGCTGATCAAGACCTGTTTACAATTTTCAAGGTGCCGTACAGTGACATACCCTTCAGTTAGTCCCTTTCGTACGCAAAGTCTTCGACCTGCCAAGTGAATGAGGTCTGGCGACAGAAGAGGTGGATAGTTTTCTTTTTAAAAAACTCAGAAAAATGATTATGCAGACATGTGCTCGAGTGTGTCATCTGGAGAACGAAAGCGACGGTGGTCGCGACGTCTTGTCTCATTGTTATGTCTACTGTCGCTTGGGGTCGCATTCTTATAGTTGTGAAATGAACTTCCAGTTCTGATAGTTTTCAGTTCGGATATGGAACGATATTTTGAAACCGAAGTGAGGGAAATCTCCAATTATCTCACCACGATGACAGTAGATTTTGAAGGAGTGTACTTTCGACCCCGAGCGAAGTCAAATTCGTCCTAACTTCGGTTTCGTTTCTCGGTCCGCGATTTTCCATATGGACCGCGAATTTACGCCGACCATCGATTATTCATTAGCCTTCAAAGACTGGAATGGTCGTTTGCGCTGATACAACAAATGCGACTCTAGTTTGTTCGACCGTATTTAAGGTGACAGTCTACCCCGTTTCTTTCGTCAAGTCGCCCAAGCACGCAAATTAATATCGAGTACCGATTTGCCATATACCCCCCCCCCCCCCCCATGTATGACCATCCTGACCTTCATTAGTAGTAGTAGTACAGTTTTATTAGAAATATTTTTCTTTTAATCAGCAGCACAACAAAAGCGGAGCTTCCGAGATTGTGCCAACTTATAGAAAAGAAGAAAAAATTAAGAGAGAATGTGGAGAATGAGACCATGTAGGCTACCGAAACAAAATAAAAACATGCCCTGTATGACCCCAAAACAACAAATTTTTAAACAAATATATTAAAGAGATAACAACAAGTCATCACAAAAAAAAACCTGCTTATGTTTATTCTTTCTTGGATCGGATTTTCACATGGCACACATATATTTGTCCTCAGATTTGGTTAGTCCCCTAAAATGTTTGTGTAACCCATGTAACTCACCTGCTCCCTGGAGTCTGGACATATGAATCAAGATCAGTCACTTTAGCAGCTAATTGGAAACACTCGCCAGAGTGCAGTTAGCGTGCGTTCCGACCATGTGTGTGCTGTGACGTGTCGTGTCAAGTTATTTATGTCGTGTTAATGTTTTAGGCTCCAAAACATATCGGATCTGCGCATAATTTGCAGCCAGCACCTTTCGGCAAAAAGGTTTGTTTAAAGACGTCAGTCAGTCTTCTATTGAGCTTTTCTTGTTCTGTTTGTTTGATGCCAGCTTTTTCTCAGCTTGAGCTAGAAGATTTTCGATGTTTTCAACTCTGCTTCAGAGCGAAATCTCTACTTGCACAACAGATGTGCGTTTAGAAAATTTGAGTTCTTTGTTGAGACATTTGAAAATGTGCGGTCAGTCTTGTTTGAGAAAATGCCTGAGGAAAATCAAGGAATGGAAAAAGACTTTGGCTTTAAATTCGCATCCCAGACTCTTGACTCTTTTCATTTCTTTTTCGCATCCTTTTCTTCTCTAACATTCCGCAGATTAAGGCGTTCTTCCTAATTCTTTCTTTGTTACAGCATCGATTTTATCCTACCTCTGAATACCTTTCTTATTCACTGTTTTAGCTTGGTATTTCGTTTTTGCTGCCTCTTTCTTTAACTTTACTGCCTTATTTTGCTTTTCTGGACTTGTAGAATGCTACTTGCGATTTTTCAGATCATTTCGCTGCGTTTTGGGTGAGATGTAACTAGGCTATCGTTACTATCGTGTTTGTTTCACAGCCTTGAGATGACATGCCGAGGGGTTGCCCACTCTCGATTTTAGTGTACAGCAAGTGCCCGTTGCCGAGATGCCCGGTCGGTGCCGGCACCGGCTGAAACCTGTCGGCACCGGTTGTCACGCGTTAAAACATTAAAATAAGCATTTTTGGAAGCGTTTGAAAGATGAATCGCCCTATTTATTGTCGGCACCGGTGCCGGCACCGCCTATTTCGGTTGGTGCCGGGGAAGGGTGCACAGCAGGTGCCGGGGAGTGGGTAACCCCTCGTGACATGCATCCGAACCTAGCTGTGGTACTGAGGTGGCTCATTGCTCTGGGACGAAGCGGCGAAACACTGACTGGGTTGACTCCATATCTTATACTACCAGCCCGTGCATGCGAGGGTGTGAATATAGTACTGTTCTCACCCTCGGAGGCACGGGCGAAACCAGTTCATAGCAAATGCGCAAAGCACAGGGTAGCTGGGGCAAAGGCCCAGCGCAAAAGGGAAAAAAAAAGTGAAGAAATTGGATAAAAACTCGATAAAAACCACGTGCATGGTATGGTAGCACCTTTTTTCAGCGATTAATATTTGTTTCCCATTTTTTGTTATACCTCCCCAAGAAGTTTAAAGATCTCGATTTTCCTCTTTAAGTGTCTGTTTCTGCATTGTTAGAAGTCGGGTAACACATGTTTGCGCATCCTTGTGTTAAACCTTATGAACATATACCTGTTATGACCCAAACGTTATCTTTTTCGCTGAGCACCGCTAACAAGTGCCATAACAGAAGTTTGTTCTTGAAACATAGCACTTAAAAGGATCATAATATTCTCATAACGTTTAGCACAAGTTTAACACAGCACAACAAGCGTTAAAGGTTACGAAACTTCTGATAGTGTGGAAGCTTCAGGCCGGCTCAAAATCTGACCTCTTATACTGTACATGCGCGGAGCCGCTGACAGAAAGTCAGGGTGTTGCAATCGCGGTTAGGAAATCCTGTTTCGATTACTGGCTTCACAATATGTTCCTTGCAGAGAAATTAAGTTCTAATGCAACGTCCGGATTGGAACAGCTGAAGATGGAGAAATCCGATCGGGTAGACAATTTCGTATGCCCGCATTGAAATTTTTTATTGTTTGGTAACGTCATAATAACTAAAAAGAAAACATAAAACTAAAGGTCAATACTCTCAACTTATGCTTCGTTCTATTGGTCGAAATCAAAGATAGAAATGTGGAGTCAGTTTAGGTGGAAAACCCTGAGCAGTTTGGTGACTTTGCTTTTATTTAGCAGGTACCATCAGTCAATGGCGCACCCATCCAACAGTACAACTCTCCAGTTGGTCTTTACAGCGAGGAGTCCATTGCTGAGACGCTGACCGCCCAGGCTGAAGTCCTTTCCCAGGGCGTTTTAGGGCAAGTATCTGCGCTTTACAAGTTTAGGAGGGGGCACTCGAGATAAAAGGGCACCTGTAACTGGGTAAAGTAGAAGCAAGAGAATGGACGTTATTTAAGATCCTCCTTTAAAAATCGGTAGAGTTTCATTCGCAGATACAACATTAGAAGTTGAAGGGCTAGCAGAAGCTCTCGTTTGGAACTTTCTCCCCGCCCCACGGTCTTATCATTCGGCTCCAGACACGGTTGTCTCTTTTATTGATAAACAAGAGGTGAGACAACAAGGAAATATATGAGCCAATAGCTCCTAGGTGGATTTGCCACCCGGACACCTACCGAGGGACTGATCAATAAAAATTGTGGGCAAGAGAGGCAATTTGGACACTCATGACCGGACTAAGGTCCGGAAACAACGATTATGTATAGTCCCCTCAGAAGTGGGGAGCATTCGCGTAGTCTAGCATAGGAGAATTCCAAAATGCCTATGCCTAGCAAGAGCTACATCGTGACGGAAACCGGCGGACGTCGTGTCATGTTTACACAAACAGCTTGAGTGAGCAGACCCTCAACGCCCACATGTTATCTTCGAGACACCTGCTGCCATCTCCACGATAATATTTCTGCGTTATTTCTTTTTGGCTCTCCAGTCTGTTTCATTGCCAAAGAAGAGCGTGTGCCAGAGGAGTGAAGTTTCGAGTGGCTTGGATTCCCTCGAATAGTTTGCTTCTTCGGAGCATATTGTTGGCACAGCGACCCTAGTCTAATTTCCTTCCGTTCTTTTGAACGTCATCGGATACTTCCGATGCTTTTATTTGAGCATAATTATTTAGATACGAAATAGAGACATTACTAATCTCAGTTTTGCGGAAGAATGCGCGGAGCCTGCTGACATTGGGCATAATTTAGGGTCTTTCGGCTCTACCCTAGCTCTCAAAGGGCTTTCCTCTTCGTCAGTATAGTAGGATTGTGAAGTTGGTCTTGGAGGATTCTTGAAGTCTTGGAAATGGCCAAGGACAGGCCAAAGGGGTTAGGACATCTTAGGTTTCTGGAGTTCAAAACGGACTATCCGCCAAAGCAGTTCCCAAGAGGGGTTCTTGAGAGTATAGTCCTCAGTGTCTGGACTGCTTATTGTTAGAAGATTCAGCGATGAAGAAGGGGGTCGTAAAATTTTCCCCTGTGAGCCTGTGCAAACCGTTGAGAGAGAAGCAGCCCTGCGTGTAGAGTCTCCCGGTAAAGATAAATGGCAATGGTGCATAGCTTAAGTGGCAGGTCACTGACCTTTTTTAATTCAGCTCTTGCAAAGAGAGCTGTTTTCAATTCAGTCCAAATTCATTCGCCACAATACAAATGCTTAGCAATTATACCGTTGGTACGTACATCATACACTACAGTGTAAAACAACTTGGTAAAATGCGGCACGAATGTTTTTGAAAATCGCTCAGATGAATGTGCACAAGGCTGTCAATTTGGTCCTCGTGAGTCGTGACGTTTAGGTCCATGGGAATTACGTATCATTTCCTAGCATGGGTGTTCAGTACACAACCGAGAATACAACAGCCAGATTAAATAACAGATTTAAGAAAAATATTGCAAGACGGGTATCGTCCACCACTAAAGAGATTACGGTTTGCTATTCGTTTATATTGCCTACAATATCGATTACTGCTTGAGTTTTCGCCTGACAAATTTTTTTGTCGCTCTTTTTCTTTGCATTTCGTTTACAGTCTCCCAACATTTTAAAATCGTAGTCTGTGGTATTTGCTTATCTCTCTGTTCCTGTTTCCGGTTTTGAAGGATATCTTCTTGTGTTTTGATAGCGTAACCACGAAAGGTTTAGGGCAGAAATTTTGGAAGCAGACTATGTCGTTGTCAAATGTATCCTTGTTCCCCGAGGGAATTCTCGAAACCCGAAATCCAGGATAGAGGTTAGAACCTAAATCCTCTGAGCTGTGAGCTACTGGCCTACAGCCGGTAGCTCAGTGAAAAATATGTTAGTTCGCAGAGCACCTGGCGGCCTTCCCAGGAAATATCTATCCGATGATACGCATTGCTTTGATATGCGCTGACCCCCTTCACATCTCACTCTCGATTTCGTGTGAAATGGCGGACCGAATAGAGGTTTGATCCAGAGAATATGATTTGAACCAAAAAGCTTTAGTTGCAACAACAGTTGGTCGAAACAACACAATTTAGTGTTCTGGAAAGCTGTGGGTCTGCAACTCGATATGGTAGTTCCTGTGCACCGTGCGATTTTGGAAGGGAAAATCTCCTCACGAAAAATCTCCGCGCGATTGTCCGATCATTGACGCCTCATTCTCTGTTTCGTACAAAGCTACCCGCCTGCCAACGCCGGTCCTAGGAGAGTTACTCTAGGGGTAAATAATGCGACAGATGGACGTCACCAGATAGTTTTTTTTTTTTACTTTGACACGATTTCAGGTTAGTTTCTTTCTCGGACTGACCGGAAATTCCCCAGACATTTTGTCGTGGTCGATGCCAGGCGGGAAATTTCCCGAAATCTGCACGCCTTTTTTTATTTATTTCAAAAGAAGCAGAAAAACGTGATTTTTGGGTTTTTCTTGATGAGCTAGCTATCCCTCTAAGATGATTTGCGAGGGATAAATATAATTCCGTCCTCTTTGAGGATGTTTTGCCGGAAGTGCAACCGAAATATCCGAAATTATCTTTATGCCTAGCACATCATCTTAGAGGGATAACTAGCTGACCAAGAAAATCCCAGAAAATCACGTTTCTCTGTTTCTTTTGCTATGAATTGTCATCTTGGCATCAAACTTTATATTCCATTTTTATTTGTTCACCTTTTTGCAGAGTGAACTTCAAGAAAAACGAAAGACAGTACAACGCTGCCCAGAGCGAAGTTCTGAAGATGATTCAGGAAAACGACAACTGCCAGAAAGCTCCCGAGTCTACAGGTACACACTGTGATTCTGTGGAGTCCAACTTCCGTCACAAAGGGTCACACCCTACTATAGTTCAGTCGCATGCTTTTAGACGATTGCAGAGTGCCCTCTCGGTAGATGACAAAGAAGGTAGGTACAAAGTACTTGTTAATTATCGACCTGTCATCACTTCATCTAGCCTATCATTGTCTTTCATTCATCCCTCTTTCCTTTTATTTATTATATTATTTTCTTTCATGTGATTCACACTCAAGTGCAAAAACTATAATTTTTTGGCGTTCAGGGACGTTATGCCGACAGACAATTTATTAGGTAGGCTAGCAGTCTATGAAGCTACCTTTATTCTAATTTTCACTGCCGACTTCTTTGGCTTCTCAAAAAGAAACTGTACAAGACTAACCGGCAATACTTGATTGGAAAATCTGCCATTTTACCTGTCTTTTGGATTCCAGTATTTTTTGCCCTACTTTTCGTCTATTTCATGAATGGTCTACTCCTCCAGCTAACGGGTTTTTCCCGCAGTATTTCGAAAGCATTTCGCGACCCGCCTCGTCAAGTGAATTCAAATAACATGACGTGCGAATATCATTACAATAATTTACGGAACTTGAATAACAGTTCAACTCGAAAGTGCTGATATTCAGTTATGCTAACTAATATTGCCGAGATGGAGCGCCTTTTCCTCTTCGCTACCACCTACTGCTCGACAGTCTCGAGGTGATTGGGGGAAATTGCTATACGCTTTACCCCGTAATTCTACAAATCGTTTTTATTTTAATTATTGATGCATAGATGCAACTTGACTCGTTTACCAGTCTTATCTGAATATATTGAAAATGGGATTGAACTGAAAATGTGACTTTGTACTACTGACCACGAAGTTGTATTGATGGAATCAGTTAGGACATCATTGACATCTGATCTACCGTCTTTACGACTTCGCTTTACCCGATAACTAAACCGAATAATTGGATGTTTTTTAATTTTGCTGCTTTAATATGAAACTTGAGAGCCGCCACAATACGACTTTCTTGCCTTACTCGAATTTTGCGCGAAAGCTAAACTGAATCGTTGTCTGTCTTTCAAATGTTGCTGCTTTATTGTGAGACTTTACAATAAAGAGACTTTATTGAGAGACTGCAGTTTGCTTCTGAACACAGATAGATGTTCACTTCTATCTTTTATTGTCCACTACCACTTTCTATCTTCTTATGCTTCCAAAAGGGAACGAGGATCCTGAATCGGTGAGAATGCACGACTTTCTTAACTTCGTAACGTTTTCCTGTTTCTGCTACCTGATCATTCCTCCAAAGTTTGTGGTTGTGGGGATGCCTGGATTCCTCACACTAAGAACACAGAGTGGATGTACTGTACGAAAGAGTCTTGTAATAGTTCATCTGGAACTTTCTAGCCCTTTCATAACGCCCTTTCCTTCTTTTATATTTTTCTAAAGGCGTCTTTTGGCGGTTGGAATTTGGATGCTCAAATGTTTTTCCGAAGACGCGGTAAAGATGATTTGCCGTTTTAGCTCTGGACTGCCAACTGCAGTATTAATACAAGCTACTAAGGAAATAAATTACAGTATTAAAGGTGCCTAAGGCAGTACAGGATAGTTAGCATCCTGTAGCAAAGTAACCTTAAATTGTAAAATATGTTAGTACCGAACAAGATTAAAGCAACGTCCTCGGCTACGGCCACGCACACTCCGATTTTAGTAGCCACATGTGAATAACATCTAGGTTTTCCCATAGCAGAGCAAAATAACGCTAGGGAGTAGCGCCAAGACTTGGAAAAAGTGACACACAGTCGAACAGCAGCGATACTAGCACTACTAGCGATACTGAACGTCCCTACTGAAACTCATTCAGTCGTTCACCAGCGCTGGCTCCGATAACTTCATATTCTGAACATTGCAAAAAAATGATACAGCCTCCATTGTTGCTTTCGTGTGTGCAGACCGCACCTTTGCTGTACTAGAAATTTATAAATCCGCAAGTTTGTCTCGCTTTAAATGCCGCAAGCGTGGTGGGCGGCGGTACGAGTACGACCCGTTTGCAAAGCATGGAAAGCATAGGTCTTGGCACTACTCCCTAGTGTTATTTTGCTCTGTCCCATAGTAATGCGAATTTCGCATTCGAAATCTTATCGGACTGTGTGTTCACGTAAAGCCCCCCCCCCCCTTTCTCCTTTTCAGACTGCAAGATTCGGATTTGACGTCCCGTTCGACAGAACCTCCACTATGTGTTCTTAGCACGCAGTGCATTTTTGTTTTGTTTGTCCTTTTTATTACCTTTCTTATCTACTATCTGTTGTGTTACTGCGGTGGCATGACTAACCTTCATTAACTGCGATCATTAGCTTCAAGTCAACAATAGTTCAATAAGTCAAGTCGGGTGATACGAGGTTACTGATAAGCATAAGGTCTGCAAAGACGCTTAAAATTGCTAAGCCGCTGTCGACAACACGTTTAAAAGTAGTGATTCCGGTTTTCGTCGGTGACGCCATCTGACGTCGAATTTCCGTATGTCTCAGACCAACCTCTGCTATACGCTTCATGACTATATCTCCTTGCCGATTCAGAATCTCCGGGTAGCAGCGGAAGAAAACAAGAAAAGGTGTCACAGCTGCTCCCGGAGATCGCCGTGATTGTTGGATCCAGGATTTGAGTCGTTGAGTCAGAGTCGTTACAGACACGTTTACTCCTTCTTCCTGAGGGTCTCTGGCGTGTTTATGACTTAGTCATATAGGGTATAGGTTATACACATCAGTAAATACGAAATCTCAGTATGTTTGTATACCGATAGATTGGTAGTTACAGAATGAACTACTACATGAACCTGCAAATTCTTGCATAAAAACTTAATAGTTGGAAATCGGTCCACCTGTTTCAACCGAAGTGGCCTCTGCCCAGTTACAGGCACAGGAGCTAGGACCTACTCTTAAATTTATGTTGTTATTTATCCCGGTATAGTTCAGGGAGCCCATGCACCGAGTGCAGATATGCCAGTCGCTCACCAGCCTAGGATGACAGCTGGTCAGCTCGCTGTAAAGCAGACGCCGCGACAAGCAGCCCCGAAGCCACGAAACCCAGCTTCAGCACCAGTGGATGGGCCGAAATGTGACGAGTGCGAGAGAGGACTGGTGTAAGTCCCCACCCCCGACCCTCCCCCATTTGACGTTCGTACCGTGTTTATACTGGTTACCGTACTACCTACGGAGCATAGCAGCTGTTCCCAGTGTTAATATAACCAAAAGCCTGTATGAGTTGTGTCCCACATTAAGTCCTTTTTTCTTCAGAGGGGTGTACTGCAGAGGCCGAGTTGGTGTCTGGCCGGGCCTTCAACAGACGTAGGTTTCTCTCTTGGACTGCAGATGGCGTTTGCCATGAAATAATAATAAGCTCGGTATTCCGGATTCCTCTCACCTGTCATGATTTGGTGCTAGGCAATCTTCCAACGTCCAGCGATAATGTGGACTGATTGGTACCTAGTGTTTGTAGAAGAACAACTCTCTGTTGAAGAAATGCCCTTCTGAAGAAAAACGAATGAAGTTTGGTCCTTGGTCATGGCCAAGACCATTTCATACCTCAAGCAACCGAATACACAGCTGCTATGCTTCTTGGGGGATCGTGAATTTTTGCATCTCAGTTTGATGTCTTATTTTTTCTTTCGTTTTTTGTCCAGAGCCCCCTGTCCATGCCATGAGCAGCCGACCTGCTGGCATTCGTCCTGTTGAATACCCCAAGCCGAAACCCAAAACCGACGACCACTCCGGTATCGCCCCGGATCTCACCAAGTGTGGCGACTGTGACCGACTGATCGTGTAAGTTTAAAAAGCAGCCACTCTGCTGAGCTTAACACTTTAAAACAATTTTTCTCGCAAGGTTTTAATGCTTTCTACTGCTTTTTTAATACTGGATCTTCCTAACTTTTCTAACTCATTAATGAGTCTGTTAAACCTTGCAGCTGCGACTAACAGGGTGAAATAATTGAAGTCCTAATAGTCTGCTGCTGAACTTACACGTTTTATTGCTTCCACATTTCACCCGCATGATTATATAAAATGTCTCTCAGGTCACTTGACCTCTGTTGGTCTGAAGTATTTGTGTTCGGATGCGGAGCATGCTTTTGCGTATCGGCGGTACTATTCTGCAGTTTCAATGTTTACATCTGCGGCGCTTCGCCTTTTCGTCTTTCGACCAACCGGATTTAAGTCAGACATTACTAGAGGTTGTCAAACAGCCTCGCGGACTCTTACGGTAAAGGCAGTGATCCCTCTTCTTCCCTTTCTTTCTCGGACGTTTTACCTGCTCGATATGTTTGTATTTGTACCGTGATCGGCTCTCTTGAAACCTCTTGGCCCCCTGCTACGCGTTGAACTTCATATCCTTACGCTGGGAAGACCATACTGAACTAAACAAGACCTGGATGTTGAAAATACGGTTATCTGCTCGATATGTTTGTATTTGTACCACAACCGACTTTTTTTTAAACCTTTTTTTGAAACCTCTATTGCACGCGTATCTTTGTGTACATACGCTGAAAAAACCAGTTTGCCTTGTTGAACCTCTGGATGTAGATAATACGGTGAAATAACGATAGTGACCAAATAATTTTTCTGAAAATATGTTTAACTTCAAAAATCTAATCTCCACTTCATTTGAACTCCTTTTTCATCTGTGAATAAACACAACCCATGTCGCCAAGGTCAACCTGTCGATTGATAATGCAGGAGGGCTGAACCACTCAGATCCTTGCTGGTTCTGGTGTTTGGTCGACTTCCATCCAAATATCCAGAGAAGGCAAGAAGGATGGCAAGCGATTACCAGCTGGACATCTTTGGAGCGTAGCGTCATGGAACCTTGGCAAACGTAGAGACCAGGTTGGCTGGAAACATTCACATGAAATAGAGGTGGCGCTGTAGCTTAATACTGTTCAGTATCTAACTTTGCAAAGCTCCACTTGTGCACATCTTTTTGGAATCATGATTTTGAAAGCTTTAAGAGCGCTAGGTATAGAAACAGTTTTACTGGTAATCGCAGTGGTGTAAGCAGGGGCGTCATGTGTGGGGGGGGGGGGGAGAAAGAGCCAGTTGGTAAATATCCCCCCCCCCCAAAAAAAAAAAACATTTTTTTTTTGGCTATTCACGACTTTGATGGGTGTATTCCATTTCAAGCTAAAGTGTGCATGGCACAAAAAAATAAAAATAATAAAGTAATTATTAAGAATGGCCAGTTTGATCGACAGCTTAGGGAGATCGAATTCCTGATTAAAAGGAAGTCATAATTGAATTTTTTCATTTATTAGTGGCGTCTTCGTCAAAATAAAGGACAGGAACCTCCACGTCGAGTGCTTCAAATGTGCCACCTGCGGTACTTCACTGAAGAATGTTGGTAAGTTGGAAATAATCAGAACTAGAGTAGAAGTATGCTTATTTGAATGTTTGTTGACTTTTGACCATTTTCATGCACTTGCTGTGACTAAAGTCAACTTTGAGTTATCCAGAGTAGGTATACTTAACTGCCTCTGGAAACACACCTGAATAGGTATTTTGAAACTTCATTCTACCGTTTAGCCCAAAACTGCACTGTTCACATTTAAGTAACTGATAAAATAAACATACCTCTACTAAGCCTCTACTGTATATAAGCAGATAGAGACTAAAGTATGATTGCGATGAGATTGATTGGTTGTTTGTTACGTAAAAGTGAATAGTTAACTCAGATTACGAAGTAAAGGTAAAGAATAGGAAAAAAGAAACGCTAAAGTACTGAACTGTAGAAGAACCTAAGCTACCTAATCAAAATCATGAAGAAAAGGCCGCAGATGGTCATAGACACCACCTTGTCGGATGTCGGGAATCCGAACGGGAAGTTCGGAATTTCGTGCCTAAACGCTGCCGCTTGCCGCTTAAAATAAAATTGTAGTGAAAAAGTAATAGGCGAGTTAAAAGATTTTCTTACGCAAATTCTTGCTAAGCTCTTGGGAATTTTCGCACTATGGTTGTGTCCCCAGCCTCCTGGCTAAGTAGTCAAATCTTACGTAAAGATATAGCGTTACGCAAGGGAACAATAAGAAAAACTGAAGGACAGGCCACGTCCGCGATGTCGCTTGTTCGACCAGTTTGGCAGTCACCTGCGAAAGTGGCGTCACCTATGCGAAAGTGGCGACATGGTTTTTGGGATCCCAAAACGTTAGTGACGGATACCTATGACATCGCAGAAGTTGTCCGTCTGTCCGTCTGTTAGCACGATAACTCTCGAAAGGATTGAGATATTTTGATGAAACTTGGTGGGAGGATCCTTCGGGTCAAAGTACAAGTCAAGTTCGAAGATGGGCTCTGTAGCTCTATATTTGAGGGTGGGGGAGGGGTTTCAAATTAAGGGGCAAAAAAAATATTTTTTGAAAGCTGTTTAGATAGTGGATTTAGGGGTAAGGAAACACGCTGAATCCGAATATGAAAGTTATCTTCTCGCCGGACAAGTAGTTCGCCCGGAATCCGGCCAAAACCGGAAAGTTTGTTAAAAGTAAAAGTTTTATTTGAAGCTGATTAGATGTTTGATTTAGGGGTAAGAACACATGCTGAATACGATGGTGAAAACCATTTTCTTCCCTGACAAGTAGTTCGTCCGGAATCCGGCGCAAACCGGAAAATTTGATAAGAGCAAATTTGTATTTGAAGTTGATTAGATATTCGATTTAGGGGTAAGAAAACGTGTTGAACACGATGGTGAAAATCATTTTCTTGCCGGACAACTAGTTCGTCCGGAATCCGGCCAAAACCGGAAAATTTGTTAAAAGCAAAATTCGTATTTGAAGTTGATTAGATGATAGATTTAAGGGTAAGAAAAAACGCTGAATCTATATATGACAATCATTTTTTAACCGGACATATAGTTCGTCCGGAATCCCTTTGAAACCGGATTTTTTTTTTTAAGAAGTTAAAGTTTTATTTGAAGTTCTTTGATATGAATTCAATTTCTTTGATTGAATGTTCTTTATAGGGATAAGGAGATACGCTGAACTCGTTTCTGAACTATCTTTTGTTTATGCTGGGCAAGTAGTTTGCTCGGAATTCGGCCGAAACCGGAAATTTGGCAGAAGTACACCAGGAAGTTTCGATCAGTATCGTCAAAATAGATATGGCTTATACAGATATATCTGAACATGGTTTTCTCAGATGATTAGCCTGGCGAAGACTGGATTTGGCGAAGACAAGACGTAGTTAATATTAAATTTTCGGGATCCCATCGAAAACTTTGGTCTTGTTCCGTTTCGACAGTTGACGGAAACTTCGATGCTTTTAACTGATTGAAACAGCCGAGTCAATAAGAAGGTAGTGACATCTGAATTCAATTCAAATTCAAATATTTTATTGGCCTCCAAGATCGGAGAGTATAAAATGAAATAAATACAAACTAATTGGCCCAACATGTAATAGTACAAAAAAATGGCCAAAAATACTAAATATACAAGAAAATAAAATTATACACACGCGTTAAACTACATTAACTCTTTAACCGCTAAATATAGGTTATGAGTAAGAGAAGTAAGAGAATAACTAAGTAAGAGAATAACTTACTCAAACATTCATAATGCTTCTTGTTACAGGCTACTACAACATAAGTGGAAAGCTGTATTGTGATATCCATGCCAGACAGGCTGCACGTCATCATCCAGAACAGCCGGAACAGGTCGTAGCTACCGACGCGTAAGTGATCTTTTTTTGCTTAAAAACCCGTAGAATCTGTCTCAAGTGGGATTCGCTGTGATTCAAACCAAGAACAAATAACGAGAAAGAACTGCTGTCTCCCTATCTCGGTCATACAAGCATGCTGAGCCGAGTAAAATACGGCCGGCTCCCGACGCAAATGAGCGGAGATTACTAGCTTCGCACCACATCACGTTTCGTTACCTTTACAAATAGCTAAATCGCTGCTAAGTCGCTAAAGAGGAAATCTAGAAGTCAACGCTGATTGGTTTTGTGACTGTGAGCGCGCTCCAGAGCGGGTTAGCGCGCGGAGTACGCCTCCTATTCGCCTCTTTCAATATTTCTTGGGCGAGAAGCAACGGTGAAGACGGAAGAGGAGTAAACAGGTATCAACATCAGCTCAAAGCTAGAGTAAATACCTCGAGCTCCGCTCAGATTTGTCGGGGTTTTCATAGTTGCTGCATGCGACTAAAGACAGAAGTTCTATCTGATTATTTGTTCTTGTTAAAACTCTTGCAGTTGAAGGAAGAATGAAAGTGAAACGAAGAAACCCAAGAAAAGTAGCTGGGATGGCGAATACAGTATTTGTCTTTGTCTTCACAGTATGTGTCTTCAGTCGTTAAAAGGGCTTATCGAAAAATGGTATTGCCCTTTTGTGTCAAGTCGCAATCAATGATTCGCTTGAATAAGTGAATAATCGATCCATATTATATAATAATAATTTATTTTTGACCCGCTACAAAAAATCAAAGCGGAGTAGCAATAAAAGAAACAAAACAAACACTTCACAAAACAGAAAGAACAAGAAATTAAAGCAAACGAGTAAGGCCACTGTGGGCGGGCAGATACTTATAAGTAGACTGGGGTATTTTGCCAGCAAGCTCCGTAAGTTTCGACCCAACATCCGGGAAACCGTAAACAGATATGAGGTTCCGGTTTCTGTACCATGGAGGCAGATACAATAGAAAACGGGAAAACCGGAAATAATAAGAACGAAGTGAACTGATATCTTTTTTATGAAAAATAGGGTAAATACCAGAAAGAAACAAAACCGAGTGATCTGTAAAAACCGAATATAATTTAGCAAGAGACTTTCTATTGTATCTACCTCGGTTAGCAACAATTTTAGAATAACTTAATTGGATTTTCTTCTTGCAATCAGCAACGGCGAGAGTCCGTAAGGATTTTAGTTAAAATGTATAAAAACAGCTTTGGACGTGTCAATGTTTTGAAGGCCTGACGAATTCACTGAACAACCTCTACGTCGATAGAATGAACAGAATTCGTTCCAGATGAACCTCTGGAACTGCCTGTGTTGCATGTGTCATTATTAAAAGATTTCGGCTGTTCCCCACAGGGTTTTATTTCTGTTCATACCATCATCTCTGTAAGCTGGTTAATTGTCCAGACATTATATAACTAGACCTCCGTTGCCTGTGCAACGGGAAGTGTTGCAGCAACTGTGCCCTGTTCCTTAGGGCACAGTTGCGGAGCAACACGTGCAACTGTGCCCTACGGGACACAGTTGCGGAGCAACAGTCTCCATTATGTCCTTCAGAGGACATTTTTCTAATGCGGCTTCGATTGTTATCTTGAAGCATCTTTGATATGGTTTTATTTCGAGCTCCTACTAAACTGAGTTTGGTAAAATGTTTAGCTGGTCCAGAAATAAACGAGAATAGCAAGTTCCAGTCTTATGGGATCGAGATCTGTCGAACCGCGTTGGAAAAAAAATTCTAGCTGGCCCAGAACCGAAGTTACCTCTAGAACGTCGAAACTTCGGAAATTATTTCTAAGAGAACGAAGCAACTTGGTATAAAGAACACTTCACTTCTTCTTGCATAACTTTCATAGCACTACTCGATAAAAATAAAATAGACATCAAAATCGAAAATTTAAGAAAATTCCAAAAAATCGGAACGAGATGGACTTTTCCGGAATTATTTCCGGGAAATCTGTAAGAGCTACGAAATTTCATGCTTCAGTTCTCGAAAAGATCAATAAAAGTTCTATATGAGTTCATAATTATTTTATCTCTAAAACGTTTACTTCCGAAACTAGGGCCGTCTTAACTTGACGCCAATTCGAAGTATTATGTTTCGAGACGCACATTTCGGGAATTATTTCCGGGAAATCTGAAAGAGATACGGAAATAACATCTTATAGTTTTCTGCTTAACTTTTGATGGTCTAAGCTAGGAAAATATAAAACAAACCAAATTCACCAAAAAATTTAAATTGCCCCGAGGGCATGACAAAACTTCCAAATAGAAAAACCCAAAGAAGGAATTTTATTTCGGAGAAACTATTGTAAGCTCCAGTTGTTAGGAGATCGAGACCTGTCGAACCGCGTTGGAAAAAAAATTCTAGCTGGTCCAGAACAGAAGTTACCTCTAGAACGTCGAAACTTCGGAAATTATTTCTTAGAGAACGAAGCAACTTGGTATATAGAACACTTCACTTCTTCTTGCATACTTTTCATAGCACTACTCGATAAAAATATAAGAAACACCAAAATCGAAAATTTGAGAAAATTCCAAAAAAATCGGAACGAGATGGACTTTTCCGGAATTATTTCCGGGAAATCTGTAAGAGCTACGGAATTTTGTGCTCCGGTTCTCGAAGAGACAAATGAAAGTTCTACATGAGTTCAGCATAACTGTATTTCTAACAAGTTTATTTCCGAAGCTAGGGTCGTCTTAACTTGACGCCAAACATCGAACGCAGAGTTTCTAAGAAAAAACGGTTTTATTTTTTTTTCTGGAAAACTGTTAGAAATTTTAGGAACTTCTCTGGAACTTTTTTACTCTGTTTCACGTTTCCCTTCCCTCTGAAAAATCTCAAATTTTTAACTCTTACCACTTCGGAGCTACAGACCGCTGATCACGGTGAAAAAAAAAAACAAAAAAAACTACGAAAGCAGTAGTGTTGCTCCGCAACACAATGACCAATGAGAGTACATACACAACTTACCCATCTTCGGTGTAAAGACGAAACCATGTAGCCTATATGTGAAACTAGCACAAGATGATCCGGCCTGCGTTATAGGTAAAGAAAAAAGTGAAAAGTGAGAACAGATAATTATGTAGGATAAGTTCCGTCTTCTTTTTTTTCTGTACCCTAATCTCCCATTGCACTTTCTGACAGAGGGTAGGGAATTGGAGATCAGCATCGCCAGTAAGGCCTGTTACGGCCCATGCAGATATAATACATAGATGGCACTTTATACAAGGGACTTTTACCGTGACTAATGAACCAAGAGCAACTTTTTTTGAATTTAGTGTAGAAGTCTAGGACTCCAGCGCTGGAGCCACGTAGACAAACCAGGACCCACTTGGCGGGGTCTCATGGTGAAAACCAAACAAATCCAGATGTAATTTTGATGGGGAATTCGCCCTTGAGATGGAAATATTTTCCATTCAGTCCTATGGCCGACTTCTACCGGACTATTGTAGTGGTTTGCGAACTCTGTTCACAAGCCCCTCGGTAGCTCAAACGGTTAGAGTGCCTACCTTGTAAGCAGAGGGTCCTGGGTTCAAATCCCGGCGGAGGGGCATTTTTGTCTTTCAGTTCACTACTTCTAATGCAGATTATCTTTACTACCGTACATTTGTCTATACCTGACGCTGCTGAATGGCGACATGCTGAATGGCTGACATACCGTTCGGGCGATGCGTAAATTGGCTACCTATTCACACAACGCGGCTGAAAGTTCACTCGCCCGAAAAAAAAAGCCAGCTGATTTTACTATAAGGCGCCTCAGAAAGTGTGCTTGGAATCCGGAATTCTTTCGTCCTACCGCTCATACGTTATCCCTGTGCAGAATAATTTGCGTGTATATATATTATATATCATTATACTATGTATTTATAATATATATTTATAATAGTATATCACCCTTCGAAAGCATTTCAGAGTAAAAAAATGCAATTATATTCCATTCAGGTCGTCTCCAGTACCTCCTCCGGCCGTTCAGTTGGAGAAGATCCGCCCACGAGCCCAAGCCGCCGCCCAGCTACAAGCCGCTGCCGCTGTAAGTACCTCCCCTTTTTCTATTTGCCAACCATCAAGCTTTAACGATTTGCTTATGTCTATGATGTAGATGCTTCCTATTTAGATGCAATACTTAACAGCATCTTTGTTTCTTGCTTTGGGCGTATTACGTATAGGTCGTCTGGCGGAAAATACTGTGTCGTGATGTACTACTTCGACCATACGGGGTTTTGTATTAGGTTTGTGTCTGGAACAATTCATTCCGGTGCTTTCTTATCTCGGGACACAGGGCGCCCGTTGTTTGTATCTGTTCAGCTTCTTCAGCTTAAAGTTTGAATTCGAATTCGCTGGTTTTGGCTTCAAAGCTGCTAGGTTTATTGTCCGCTTTCTAGCATTCCAACGTTCTTCTAGCTTTCACGAGAGCCGAAAACCCCACCCGTCGGAGGTGTCCGAATGTTTCCAGGGGTTCTCTTCGAAGGAGGGGCACCAGAAAAGGTAGCCTAAATAAATCTGTTTCCCTTCAGTTTTGGTACTTTTAAAATTTTGTTCCAATACGCGCCCATTAGGCGTGGTGTCTTGTCCAAACCTATTTCTATATGTCCTTTCTCGATTTGCTTTCCATCCTCGACTGTGAGACTTAGAATGGTCCATCTTTCCACCCGAGTAAAATTCTGGAACAATGTTCGCGTGTCGTAGGAGTTGTGATCCGTCTAAGTTTGGACTCGGCGCCAGTTTTGACTTTAAATTTTCGTCTAACCGTTTTTTGTCCGTGTTGCCTATATTCCGCTTTAACGCTATCAGTTATTAAATTATTTTGTATGTTTCACTGCATGAAGCATGCTTTTGAATGCCTTTATTTTTTAAGCCAGTAACTCGATTCGTCTAAACAAATTACAGGCTCAACCGCCTACCCCGAAGCCTAGAGTAGAAGTGCCAAAACCAGAGCCACCTCAGCCAGAACCGGTTCCTGAACCGGTTGCTCAGCCCGTCGAAGAACCAGCTGCCGAAGCGGTTCAGCCTGAAGTACCTGAACCAGAACCGCAGAGCAGTGCAGTCGCGGTGGAACCGGTTTCACAAGAAGTGGAAGCGCAGCCTGCTCTGGAACCGGAACCGGAACCAGCTCCAGTTGAACAGGTGCCAGAAACAGTAGAGACGTCAGTAGAGGCTGAGCCTGTAGCTGTAGACGAGCCTGCGGTGGTTGAGCCTGAGGTGCTCGAGGTAGTCTGTCCGACGTTCTTAGAATGGAGTATGTGCCCCTTGGAGTTGCCCTCGCCCTAGTTTTGTAGATGGACCTAACGGCAGAATGCAGGATAGCTTTGTGAAAAACATCCGTGTATAAACATAGTACGGAGAAAGCAGTGAAGTGCGCATGATCCTTAACCGTGATGAAAGCAATGTGGTGTTTCGTGTGGCCCTTTCAGATGCAACTGCTCGCTTGCTCGTTTCAACTGTTCGAGTTCTAGTCGATTACAACGGATGTGTGGACCCTTGCTACCAGCGTATTCTTCCTTGTCCTAACTGCATTGCAATGTTGGATGAGTCCCCTAGTCATCGCAACGCGATCCCTTCTTTGAGACGCATTTTCGTGCCTCTGGGTTTCTGCCTTCGTTGGAGCTATATTAGTGGTGTTTTATTCGATGGTGCATTTAAGCCTTCGTTTCAGAAGATGGATTTTTTAGCCCAAATACTAGCCAACCAGATGAGAAGCATATCGGGGGTAATTGTTGGTTGAATCAAAGCTAACAATGTTTTTTTTAGTAAGATGTAGGGAAGTTTCTCGTAACTAATCGAATCGAAACCTCCAGCAAGGAGACCAGAGGGATTGTCCATGACATTGTATTAGTCGACAGCACTCCCCTACATCTGGCTTAGAAAATAACCGTGGATTAATGATGGAAACTCACTGCACGTTTACTTTTCAGTCTTTATTCGTTTCCCTTTCCAGTTTCTTTCTTTCTGTCTCTTCTTCGTTTTATTCTAATTCACATTATTTTGTTCGCTGCTTACGCTCCACCGGCTGAACTAACTAGTTAAGCCTGCTTGAGTTGCTGTTCTCAACTTGTCTTCTTTTCAGGCTGCTCCCGCTCCAGCCCCGACCCCTGCCCCCGCCCCCGAACCTGTTTATCACCCTGCCCCCTCACCAGTTCCCGTCGCCGCGCCCTCTGTGGTCAAGGCGCCGGCGTTTAATCAAGTCTTAGCGCCCAAAGCTACAGGTCAGGACCGCCCGCTTTCAGGTGACTACAGGGCCTTCATACCTCGTCCAGGTAGATATTTAGCTTCATTTTACTTTCTATTCTTACCTCCATTCTTTCGGGACAGTGTTGCCACAAGTTCAGGAACGTTTGGCATAATTTCCTAGATTCATGTTTTAAACTGAAGTTATAGTTTCTCATTAAGCTGCTTTTCGTAATAGGTTGATTACCGTTATATAGACGCTACAAATAGCGATGTTATGTTGGAGAGACTTGAAACTGGAACTGCTTAGAGAAACATGCCAGTTTTCAATCACTGTTCTTCTTGAAAAGCTGTTAACTGTACTAACTTCTTAGATACATAATATTCGGTGTAAAGCAACAGAGCAACTTCCTTTTTCACAGAAGTTTTGTGACTTTATTCTCCCCGTGTTCGCCTGTTCGCATTACATAAATCGCACTCGCGTGCGACAACGATGTAAATGTCAGCAGTGTCGATGAAAAATTTTCGAACAATAATTCTTTATTTTTTAATAATAACTCATGTATTTCCCTATTAGCATGTGTGGTGACACTTTTCCTAGTTGAACATCAGAGGAAGGACGTAGAAACTAGCAGATCAAGTGATCATTCCGTTCATTGCTTTGGTTTTCGCTTGGTTATTGCGTTTAAATGCATTGCTTTTGTTATGAAATCTAGCAAAATTTAACCTTCGTCAGGAATCTATGAAAGAATTACAGAAAGATTAACTACAGAAGATCCATGAAATAAGTATTAAGACCTTCCGAAGTTACTTACATTTAAATGTCAAACACACCAGGCCCAAGTAGGCTAGTTGATTTTACCATTCGCTTTTTGGGATCCCAAAACGTAAGTGGAGGGATACCTATGACATCGCAAAAGTTGTCCGTCCGTCTGTCCGTCTGTCCGTCTGTCCGTCCGTCCGTCCGTCCGTCTGTCCGTCCGTCTGTAAGCACGATAACTCTCGAAGGGAATGAGATATTTTGATGAAACTTGGTGTGAGCATTCTTTGGGTCAAGAGTAAGGTCGAGTTCGTAGATGGGCACTGTAGCTTTACATTTAGGGGTGGGGGAGAGGGTTCAAATTAAGGGGCAAGCAAATTTTTTTAAAACAGCTAATGTGATAGTCGATTATGGGGTAAGAAGACACGCTGAACACGAATACGAAAACCATTTTCTCGCCGGACAAGTAGTTCGTCCGGAATCCGGCAAAAACCGGAAAGTTTGTTAAAAGTAGAAGTCTTATTTGAAGTTGATTAGATGTTCGATATAGGGGTAAGAAGGCATGCTGAACAAGAATATGAAAACCATTTTCTCGCCAGACAAGTAGTTCGTCCGGAATCCGGCCAAAACCGGAAAGTTTGTTAGAAGTTAAAGTTTTATCTGAAGTTGATTAGATGTTCGATGTAGGGGTAAGAAGGCATGCTGAACAAGAATACGAAAACCGTTTTATCGCCGGACAAGTAGTTCGCCCGGAATCCGGCCAAAACCGGAAAATTTGTTAAAAGTTAAATTTTTATTTCAGGTTAATTAGATGTTGGATATAGGGGTAAGGAGATACGGTGAATCCGTTTTTGAGCTTTAGTTTTTCGCCGGACAAGTAGTTCTTGGATTTCGCCAGAACCGCAAAATTCACAGAAGTAAGCTAGGATCGTTTCGATCGGCTTATAGAGGTAAACGCACATGCTGAATCCATATCTGAGCTTGGATTTCTTAATGATTAGCTGTTTGGCCTGGCGAAGACTGGATCTGGCGAAGACAAAACCTAATTGTCTGGATCAAATATTGAGTTTTTGGGATCCCATCGGAACCTTTGGTCTTGTTACTCAAAGCCGAAACAATCGGATGCCTTAGATGTCGCTGCTTTATATTCTGACCAACCCGCTTTCTGAGTGTTTGGTTTGGTGTTGCAGTATCTTTTGGGATTTCTGTTCTGACTTGCGGTGTTCTTAAAGCCCTATTCATAGACGGCCTCAGTCTTAGTCCTGATCCTGGCGAAATGATGTATAGCAACTTTTTGCCACGACCATTCTATCTTCTGTGTTTCTGGACTGTATCTTCTTCTTAGAAAGAAAGACCTTCTTTCTCTCAGAAAAACTCATTTTTTTGCTATTATAAATTCCTTCTTTACCCCCCCCCCCCGGCATCGGAATAGAGTTATTAAAGTTCGGTGTTCCATGTACTTCGGAGAATTATTGTTACAAGGAAGCTTTCGATATTAGCACCTCCCCCCCCTCCCCCGTTTGTGTGCTGGTACTTTTGTACATATAATTATTTTAGTATTTTTCAGTTTCAATTTCAATTCATTTAATTCCTCCAGAAATCGGAGAGTAAAAAACATAATAAACGCATACATAACTGGCCAAAAATATAAAATGACAACCATGACATAACAAGGCCGTATCGCATAAAACAAATCAACAGACAAATATCCAAATTAAAAATAAAACGTATGCATAATAACTCGTAACTCGTATTTTTTTCCTTTCTTTTCTCTTTATTTTACTCCATTTGTTTTTCCTCTGAAATTTTTGGGTATGAATATATTATTTTTATTGTTATTATTAGTTATCAGGAGTCTAGATTTTGAAGACAAAGAGTGAGGCCCGGTCAGTAAAGAACGAGTGAGAAGGGCTTTCCCTGTTTGTGCTTGTATATACTGCTTTCTTTCTTTCGTCTCTTATGTCCCTCCTCTCTTTTCTTTCAGACCTGCGCTTGCGCGATTTCAATGCCCGACCTCGTCCTTTCTCTTTTATCCTCTGCTGACTCCCATAGCTTCACTATTTTCATTGCTTTTACTAGAACTTAACCAAGAAAACAATCCGCATAGGGCTATGCTTTCTAACTATGAACGAGTGTGCTGTGCGCAGGTCTTTCAGAAGTAGAGGAGGGTCGAACTGTTAGTTTACTCCTAAGTAGTAAGTTGCTGCCACCGACGTTGACTAATTTGTTATTTTTTTCTTTTTCCTTCTTTCCTCTGTCGCTTCTGTGTTACCTGCTAACTCACACTCGTATCCTTACAAGCAGCAGGCACCCCATTTATGTGGCCCCCAGCTAAAAACCCCGAGTCAGAACCCGGCGCCACAGCCACACCTTTGTACTTTTCACCAGGAACGCGGATTGAATCCATGGTAGACGTCTCCAGATCGCAAGTGGTTGAGACTGTGGTTCAGAAAAGCTCCTTTGAGTCTTTTTCGTCAATGTCGAAGACCACTGTCCAGTCCTCGTCTTTGAACGGCGTGACTGAGTTCAAGGCCCCAGAACTCCCTTCTCTGGCCCCAGTAGCCCCACTGCCTATGTTTACCCCTCTAGTTAACCAGCAACCGCCCGCTCCCATAGTCAAGTCTGTACCGGCACCAGTAGCCAAACCGGCAGCCGTTGTGTCTAACCCCGTAGTAGCCGCTGCGATCCAACCCGTTACTAAACCTATTACGCCTGTTGCCGCCCCTTCCCCTCTACCTAAGCCAGTGAATCCTCCAGCGGTAGCACCAGCGGCAGCCTTGTTCTCTTCAGCTCCGGTTGCTCCAACCGTCTCTGCGCCGTCTTTCGTTGCACCGTACATGCCTGCACCTGCACCGGCACCGGCAGTTGGTGCCAGTGGACAAACGACGTCAGCCCCACGACGTGGAAAGGGTGTTCTCTCCCACGCTGTAGCTCCGGGAGTCCGAGTCCCAGTCTGTTCTGCCTGTGAGAAACAGATTAGGTATGGTGCAAAGCATGGTGTGTCAGTGACGTGCGCGTCTGTTTTGAATGTTTGGGGCTTGCGTTGCGTCAGCGATGCTATAAGACTGCAACAGGTGTGTGTAGCATGCGCACATTCAATCGGTCAACAGCGTGTAGGCTTATAAGAAGAACATTCTGCCCTCTCTTTCCATTTGTAGCAGTACAGTACTGTACCGTACTAGAAGGCAACAGTTTCGATATCACTGAGTGGCGGATCTTGTCACGTGTCCTACGATGTACTGCCGACGATAGCGCTTGTATTTAATTGTATATATATATATATATATATATATAGCTTAGGTTACAATTGTAATTAGATATAGCTCTTGGTTGATTCAATTAACTGTGCTGACATATCCAGCACTATTCTTTATGTAAAAGATATTATGGATCAATAAACCGAATTGCAATTGTAAATTGTGCAGTTTACTAACGCAATTTCGCGATTCGAATCGGTTTCGTCATAATAATATCCGCTGACACATTGCGGGATTTTCAAGCCATCAGGTGAAAATGATGTTCTTCCAAAGGCTTACACGACATTTTCTGGCTGTTCTTTTTGTATGCCGAGCGTCGAAATGTCGGTCGATATTGTGCAGATTGGTCCCCTCTATGCTTGTCTAACACTAGTCTGTTTTATGCTTAACTCCGACCCTAACCCGACTGTATGCTTTAGTATTAATAACATGTTTCATTTGTTGCATGCCAGTTTCGCCGAGCGTCCCAGTGACATCCAGTCCAAGAACAGAGCCACCCCACCAAGTTCCAACTCCACCGCCGTCTGCTGAGTTGAAGTTAGTTAGCACTTGGTCGTCCCCACCCGTTACTGCACCTGCGATATCCAGAGAAAATAGCAGTGATGTGACGACAGAGACAAGCCTGAAGCCGGTTCAAAGTCCGACACTCGTACCAAGCACGTCGCCCTTGATGTCCAGAAAAAATAGTAACTCACTTCCCCGGCCTTTCAAATCCGTCGAAAACACCGCAGATTCTTCCTCGACAGCCCGAAAGAATAGCAGCGATGCGACACCAGAGACTGGCTTTCAGCCAGTTCACACCCCGACACTCCTCCCAAGTATATCACCGATGGTGCTCAGAAAAAATACAGACTCAATTTCCCAGCCCTTCGAATCCATCGAAAATATCGTAGATTCTTCCTCGACAGCCAGAAAGAATAGCAGCGATGCGACGGCAGAGACTGGCTTTAAGCCGGTTCAAACCCCGACACTCTTCCCAAGTACTTCGCCCATGTTGCCCAGAAAAAATACAGACTCACTGCCCCGGCCCTTCAAATCTGTCGGAAATACCGTAAGTTCTTCCTCGACAGCTGTAAAGAATAGCAGCGATGCGATGCGAGAGACTGGCTATAAGCCGGTTTACACCCCGGCACTTCTCAGCACTTCGCCCATGGTGCCCAGAAAAAATACGGATTCACTGCCCCGGCCCTTCAAAGCTGTCGAAAATACCGTAAATTCTTCTTCGACGGCTGGAAAGAATTGCAGCGATGCGACGCCAGGGACTGGCTTTAAGCCGGTTCCCACCCCGACAATCCAAAGCACTTCGCCCATGGTGCCCAGAAAAAATACTGATTCACTGCCCCGGCCCTTCGAAGCCGTCGGAAATCTCGTAACTTCTTCCGCGACATCCGGAAAGGATAGCATTGATGAGAAACAACAGACCGGCTTGAAACCCGTCCAAACACCGATGCTCCTATCAAGCGTGTCGCCTTTGGCTCCCATGAAAAATACAGATTCGCTACCCCGACCTTTAGTACCCGTCGGAAACTCAGAAAAGACGGGACAGTCTACCTGGAAACCTTCCAGTCATCAAGAAAATTCCTCCAATCTCGCTTCTGTAGCGGCATCGACGGATATGAAAAGCAGTTCCTCTCCATTTACGCAAGTGACCTCTAGTCTTCCAAGGAAAAATAGTTCTCCGGAAACAGAAGAGAGCAGGGTGCCATCTGCGAGCCCTCCCGGAGTTCAGGATGATGGAAGTCAAGGCGAGTATGAGCCATGGCATGACTTGCTCAATATGAAGGTCAAAGGAGCTAGCAGTAAAACTGGGACTGGAAGAATAGTGGAATGCTGCATGTGTAAAAAGATGATTAAAGAGTAGGTATCCCTGCATTTGGCATGCTTGAATTAATTTCTTTAATCCCCGTAGGAATAACTCCAGCAAGAACCAAGATACGAGAACAGGTGTCTTCCAGACATTTCAGCTTTTGATGGAGGGGGGGAGGGCTACTATGTTTGCTTGAGGACGCTGTGTCAAAGATGAAATGTTCGAACTATGCGCTGCAGCGGAGGTTATGAAATCCAACATTTTTTCATGGCCAAAATCCCAACACTTTGCGGTAGATGGGAAGGAGGGTTAACGACGACACTATCCTATCCATGAAGCTGCGTTCCAAGCCATTCACTACACTCGTTAGACGGCGCTGATTGGCCAGCTTCACGTTACGACAGCAGCACAGGGGTGGGAGTATAACGTAGAGAGTTGGCAATAGGAAGAGTAGGGAATTGTCTCTAGAGTGAAAACAGTGCGCGACATTGCAGTTGTCACCTACACAGTAAAGAAAAACCAGTTGGGAACGCAGCGGGAAGCAAAATGTGAGAACTGTCGATGGTCTTTCGAGACAAGTCTGTTCAGGACTCCGGAAATAGTATATTAAGCCGTTCAAGGTTAGGTTCAGAAGACGTCCATTTTCACTGTTTTAATTGCTACCGTGCTAAAAGGGTCATCCTTGTAATTTTTGGTTTCTTTAGAGGACCATTCGTCACTGCGTTGGGCCGCAATTGGTGCCCTGAGCATTTCGTCTGCGCCAACGACTCTTGCAAGCGCCATCTACAGGAAGTCGGCTTTATCGAAGAGAAAAACGAACTCTACTGCGAATCCTGCTTCGAAAATTATTTGGCCCCTGTTTGCGACAAATGCCAGAAACGTGTCATCGGGGTAAGAAACAGACCTATCCTTTTTTCTTTTTATATAAAAAGATAGATTTGAATGCTCAAAAGCCAACAAGGGCCATCGCGCCAAAACAAAAGAAAAAGATACGAAACATAAACACTATACCTATTCAAAAAAATTACAGGGAAATAAGGGTTTTCATAGAGCTAGTTTTATTCTATCACCCCCCAAAAACAGAGGAAAACAACTTTAGCAGAGGAAAAATAAGACCGACAGTAAAAGAACCGAAATCAGAGGTTTCAGTGATTTCCAAAATGGTATTGCCTATTTTTGCTAATAATTCCAGTACCGAACTTCTGCCTAGTACCCCAACCGTGGCCAGGGGTCGATGTGGTAAATATAAAAAAAATATAGTTGGTACTTGTCTGTTTGATGTATAAGTCTGATTGTGTATTTTCTACAGTCCTTTACATCACCATTAGTTGCGTTTTTGATCCGAATTCTCCGTTCTGAATTCTCGATTCTCGTACAAAAATACCGTTTTTGCTCCTCTAGCTTCTCCATTCTCGCTTTTGACAAAAACACTAATTTGACAGCTCGTCTGCCACTCGGTATACCTGTTTGTGCAGATTAAACACCGCACCCTGTTGACCAATCAGGGAGGAGAACGGGGAGAGGAGAATCGAGAATTCACTAGTGGAGCAACTTCTCGATTCTGCAGAATTCGGAGGCTTTCCCCGTTCTCGATTCTGACAAAAACGCAAGAAAAGGAGAATTCGCTTCATCTGAATAGTCCAACGCGAAATAGGAGAATTCGGAGGAGAATCGCGAGGAGAATTCGGATCAAAAACGCAACTATTGTGTATCAGAACGTTGAATAAAAAAAAAAGTTGTTTGCTAAATTTCCAAAATATGGTACCGACTCTTGTTAACTGCCTAGGGGCCAGGTCCTTATCCAGGAATTTATTTCGGGGGGGGGGGGGTCTACCCGCGGGTGACCTAAATCCATACCAAACAGTAAAACAAGAACATAAATCAGAAAACCTATAAAAAAACAATTATTTTTATATGTTTTATTTTGTGTGTGTGGGGGGGTTGCCCCCCCCCCCCTGTATACGACCCTGCTATGGGCCTTGGATCTCTATGGCCGCCTGGAAAAGACCAAAACATAGCTGAAATTAGACGGTGATGGAAGACAAGTAATGAACTCTAATTTTCACATAACTTATTTCCTGTACGGGACCGCATCAGTCTTTCCTATTTCCGTGCTCGCTTCTAGCAAACTTTTTTGTCCTGGTCAGGATCGAACGCTCGTCTAGAAGCTGATGACGTTTTGACGTCATCAGTCACTTCACGGAAATTGCCGATGTAATTGTATTGCTTTTCCGACGTTAAAAACGGACATGAAACGCCGTCACAAACTTGACCAACAAAACTTTCAGCCAGGTAAACAGAAACGGATAATTTCTTGTCAACAGTATAAGTTATGTTAAAAAATTCAGCCTTGATCACACATATTTGAAATTCCCGCCTACGATTCCATTCATACACAAATCCTCAAATTTGGGGCATGGTAGGCTATCCCAACGTCTGGGCATGCCCCAACATATGGGCACTGTTCACATGTTGGGGCACCATGCCCTGCAGCAAGGGCATGGCACCCCTATACAAATCTGTTGTCAACTGTTGAATCGTGAATCTGAATGGGAAATTCCCTTTTAAAACAGATTTTTAAGAGGATACCGTGTCCTTGCTGTAGGGCTGGTGCCCTAACGTATGGGCACCATGCCCAGACGTTGGAGCTCCATGCCCAAAATTGAGGATTTGTGTATGACTGAACGAGTCCCACTGAAGTTTTCAGGCGGACCCAGTAAGCCCTCTACTTGCTTTACTTGGAAATGAGTGACTTCGGAAAGATAGAAAATGATGCCCTGTATGCTATGCTGATAACTGTACCGAGTTATCGGTGGCTCATGTGTTTTTGATGCAGATGTACGGTCGGATTCTCCCCCAAAACAGCTTGCCTCAGTGCAAAGCAGATTAACACTAGCGAGTAGCGCCAAGACCTATGCTTTCCATGCACTGGAAGCTGACTTTACTCGTATAGCGCCGCCCACTACGCTCGCGATATTGAAAACCAGACAAACTTGCGGATTAAAAAGTTCTGGTACATCCACACATCGAGGAAACAGGCGAGGTTGTATCTTTTTTTGCTGTTTTCGGAATATGGATTGTCGGAGCCAGCGCAGGTGTACGACTGGTCGAGTTTCAGTAGGGACGTTGACGTTACCTACCGCTAGTGGAGCTAGCCTCGCAGCTTTTCGAGTGTGCGTCACTTTTTTCAAGCCTTGGCGCTACTCACTTGTGTTATTTTGCTCTGCCTCAGTGAGGACTACAAGATTTTATTATCTCTTATTCTTAACTTTTATTATCTCCATTTGACATTTTTATAGTGTTGTCCCATCATCCGCCCCATGAAAAAGATATCCGCTACTACCTTTAGTGCTTTCTTTTCGGGATCTCTTCCGCTAGGAAACAATCCATAATGTCATTTTCGCTTAGTCAACAAGTGTATAAAGCCTTCTTGTCCTAAAGGCAGGCGGACAAATCCCCAGGCTCCGGTTCTCTGATTAGGGATTCGGGCTGTTTTTGTCAGTTCCATCTTCCTCAATCAAACAATTCGTTGGGAAATTTGAGATGAAAGTCGGGATCAGGAACTCTGGCGCCTTACAGAGGATAGCGCTAGACGCCCTTGGTGACATTTCTGAAAAGGAAAGGAATGACCTCGTAAAAGTCTGGGGTTTATCTCTTAGGAGTGAAAGAATAGGGGTTTCCCAGACTCGAGGCATCTTCGAGTGGTTGGTGGACGATTTCCGGATAGTCTGTTGGCAATCGAGAAAATATTCAAACGGGATGGATGGCTTGTGCTAATCTATTGTGGTCACCGCAAGTCTACATTTCCACACGTAACAAGTTGCACATTCATTTGAACCACTTCCTGGTTTGAACCACTTCCTCATAGAGTGCCAAGCCTTTCGTATTTGAGAGTAAAATTTTGTTGGGGGGGGGGTATCACTTCCCCGTATAACTGAAATCTACGAACCCCAAATGTGTCGTAGATGTATGCAAATATGTGACTAAAGGACTTAGTCTCAGGAATGAAAGTTTAGCCTAGTTTACGTAGCATAGTAGTTGTAGAGCTCTAACAGTTTATTTGTTGAGTGAAACGTGTATTAAATCTTGGATGGCCTTTCGGCTTAATAAACAAGCTGTATATTATATTATTGTGTAATCGCCTTAATTTGGAAATTAAAAATATTAAAATAATATTTTAAGGAAATTAAAAGGAAAAAAACAAGCAGAAATCAACATGCAAACAAAACTTTGAATGAAAACTGGCTTGAACGGCCACGATAATGAATTATTGAAGTGAACACTCCTCTAAACACCTGATGAAAGTTTCGGTAAAACGTGCTGAGTGGTTGAAGAGTTCTCGACTCTGTAGAGGGTCTTCCCCGACTAATCCGTAACCTATCAATGTCCCGACCAAACTAAACTACAGACAGTCTGCTCTTAAATAACGTTCGCTGATTCCAGCCTCAGTAGTCAGTACCGTCTTGCCATAAATTGGAGACTGGACAGTTCATCGAGTAGTGTTGGGCGATATTCGGATTTTTCGATATATCGATATACCGATATTTTCACTTCCGATATTCGATAATCGATGTATCAGTGTCGATATTTCGGTACCATGTTTCGCTGTAGCATCTCGTTTTGCCGAGAGTTAAGAACAAAATTGTCGTAAAAAAGCATTTTGCATCATCTCAAACTTCGAATAGATAAAAACTGATATAATTGTAACTTATGTTGGATTATTTTCAGTAAATTAATGTACAAATATCGTTTTCGATATTAATATTTACGTTTCGATATCGATATTTGGCCCGATATATCGATATCGAATATCGCCCAACACATCGAGTATATTTCGAGCGTGTTCCACCCTATTTACCATAGTTACTACGCGTGACGTCACAGATTCTGGCTTCTTGGAGTGAAGGCTGGAACGCATTTTTCTGTTTTTGGCAAAATATTCTGCCATGAGCTAATCGGCTAATCCCGTCACAGAGATTCGGAGTTCCCACGTTTATTACTCTCCCAAGCGTGGTAAGCAAATAGTTACTATTTCGAGAAGGTTGGAACGGTCAGCGTAGTAACTTTTCATGTGGTTGGGACGAAAATTGTAATTACAGTTACTATTGCTAGAAGGGCGGAAAACTCTGTTCATGTCGGTATAGTCTACCCTTGCACCGTCTGACGCATCATTACGTGTTACTTAATTTTTTGCCGCTTACGTCTATTCTTTGCTGACTAAAACTAGTTCAGTATTAACTTTGATGCCTGACATTGAATTAATACATGAAAATTAAACACTGATAAGAAGTAATAACTAGATAATTTATATTTTAATTTTTGATAAAGCACGTTCTTTCCTCGAACATCGTTTCATTTGAATTACTTGCGAGTCATTGACTGGTCTTCAGAATTTTATCCTTAATTGTCTGATTTTTTAGAAAGGATTGAGGCTCTTCCGACTCGTTCAAGAATATTAAACAGGGGTGTACCTCTTCCCTCCCCACCGTCTCGTTGTGTTTAGCATGGCTTCCCAGCTCAAACAAACATTACCGAACTCCAGAAACCGGCACACAACATGTCCACCAGTCTAACGCATATCCTTTTGCACCTTCTCAGAGAAAACTCGGTAGGAATAGAGCAGTTGTTAATGTAAACCTATCAGAGGTCATTTACACGAAACTCGCGGTGCTCCTCTAAACTTTTCATAACCTCTGCGAATTCTTTATTATAAGGAATTACATCGAGTCAGTTAGAAAAATGTCGCGTTCAGCGCATTTTTTTCCTATTAACCGTATTTCTCCAATTCGTTATAGCTGACAAGGACGCGAAACATTGCGTCATCCATTTTCTTCGGCAAACCGCCAGCTATGGTTTCCCCAGTTACCGTAATTTTGTAGAAATAGTCTTCCGTTGCAGGAGTGTCGATGTTTATATTCGTCAAAGGGGTTCAGAACAGTTTGGAATTTGAGAAGCTTAAAATTTGTCAGTCTCGTTGGAATCTTAGGAAATCGAAACTCGAGGTGTCAGGGAATTCTTCTTGCGGAAGCTATATAGCATCACCAGAATTATGCTTGGCTTCCACAACTTCTGATCTGTCGAGATGACTATGTTTGTTGGTTGTGTTTATGAAAATTCATTTCATTTTCAGGCACTTTTGCGTTGGTGGGAAGAGGGCCTGGGCCTGGGTACTAGTGAATTGAGTTTGTCTTTGGAGAAAATTTCTTTGATTGGACAGGGACAAATTAAGTCCCTGCCCCCCCTAGTTTACAGCAGCTTCGTGGGACCCGAACGAATGTTTACTAATATGGTTAATAGCAGAATTTCTCATTTCTTTGTGCTTCAAGGCTTTGCTGACTGTGCTGCAGCATAGTTCAGTCATATTTACGGAAGGACAGTAGCTGCGTTTTTTGCCGTCATCCAGTTAACCGACCTACAAGATTCCCCACTATAAGTCGTTTTCTTACTTCGGTTAACCGATCTAAGTTTTTATAAGCTGTTTTTTTGCCTCCGTTTGCCGGTCGGTTAACCGACCTGTGGACTGAGGCGGGAGCTCCATCCAACCGACCTACGCTCTTAGCACGGCGCGAAATTCAAAATTCTCATTGGAGATATAGGCGCCGGCAACGGGAAGACGCCATTTTTTCTTATAAGCCGTTTTTTAGAGCTCAGTCGAACCGACCGGCGAAACGAAAAAACGGTCAATAGTGGCAAATAGGTAGGATAACCGACCTATGGAGAAAAGGCAAAAAACGCAACTAATGTGTCAACCACTGAAACCCCCTTCAAGTTGTCTATCATGGTCAAGCCTGCTCTTTCAACAACGGAGCGTCGGGCCCTTGTTGGAGAACTCGGGCCCCACCTCTCGACCCTTGGTCGAAACGCATGTTTGTCATTCCACTATTGTACTCGTTTGCAAGACTTGCAACTTTGTAAAAATATTGATCTTCTTTTTTTGTTACAGGATTGTCTGAAGGCAATTGGAAAACAGTTCCATCCCGAGTGCTTTGCTTGCGCCTATTGCGGTCGCCTGTTTGGAAACAGCCGCTTTTATCTCGAGGACGGTCTTCCTTACTGTGAAGCAGGTAAGATGAACTGGTGTTCTGTAGTCCGGTAAAGGTATTCGTCTTTGAACGTTAGTTAACTTTGCAGTTGGAGTTGTAAAATGACTTCCCATTCAGGTGTTCTTCTCAGTTACTTTGGCTGATGGTAGTTCACTTTTTATAAGAATTCAGTTGCACAAAAAAGTCAAGTCTAACAATCTGGAACAAGCCATAATTCGTTAGTGACCTGTTCTAAGAATAATTTTCGGTGTTGAAAATCGATCCTGAGGAATCGTGCCAGCCCTCACATCATCAAATTGTCGACTATACCAATCGTAATAGACATCCATTTTTCATCGAACACCCTCACAGCAAGTGGGTGAAAATGGCACTGTTTGAAGTTAACCAATGTACAAAAAGCACACCTCTGTTGTACCTCCCTGAAATAGTTTTATATGGGCCGAAAATATCTCAGCAGAATCAAACTTCTTTAAAGCCGCTTTCACATTGAGGCGTTGAGTCTTTCACACTGAGCAGCGGCGCTACGCGAACCTCTGCGTCGCGCTTGCTGCGACGCAACGCAGAGCTTACGCAGACAAATAAAACGCAACGCAACGTTGCGTTGACGCGTATGCATCAGGTTTTTATGAAGAAAATCTTATCAGTGATGAAAGAAATGAAAATTCAGCAGGAGAAACCGAGATAGAAAAACGTAAATACGCATCCCTCATGAAAGCTTCTCGCGCAGGTGTGAAAGATACGCTACGCAGCTTAAGATAAACGCATACGCAACGACGCGTCAATGTGAAAATGGCCTAACTCCTAAAAGTTAGGCAACTTGGTTTCATTCGTGCGCTTAAAACGGCTTCGGGATTAAAAGGTAGATTTGCGTGCTTAAAGCCACCCGAAGGATGTGTGCAAGCAAGTTAAGGTAAGTATTTTACTCCCTCCCACTTTTGACAAATGGCTGAAGCTCCGCACCCTTTCGGGGGTTATTTTGAGGAAACCTCCTTCGCTCATCATACATGCAGACGTTTTCCGATGGGACTTTGGATAAGGCGAGACTCTGATAAGTAATTCTGTTCATTTTATTTCATCATGCATATAAGAAAAAAAAAGTTCAGGTAGTGTCATTGGTTGCGTTTTTGCAGATACCTGGGTATCTGTTACCACGGTAACTGGATCTTCAATTAGTCGTTTTTGCAGTCACCGTGGTATCTGATATATATACATATATGTTTATTTACCCATCGTAAAACTTAATGGTAAAGATGTAGTACGAAAAAAAAGGGAAAAAAAAGAAAAAAGAAGAACACTGATAAGGTAAAACGTAGCCTAGAACGCAAACTAACACACACATATACGGTCCACTGCAAAAACGACTATTGCCGAAACTGCACTTCTCGAAGTCACCCCAAAAGAAAAACTGATATCCAGTTACATCACTAAGTGCTGAACTTCTTTCTCACCAATTTGACAAAATTTGATGAAAGTGAGATGACTTTTCAGATACCACGACCAGATATCACGGTCGGACCGTGATATCTGCAGTTACCACAGTAACTGGCCAGATACCACGACAACTGCAAAAACGCCTGTTGACCGTGGTCTCAGATACCACAGTAACTGCAAAACGACTTTAGACCGTATATCAGATACCATGGTATCTGCAAAAACGGAACTATTTTCATTGTCCCCGTGTTCTATACGTTACTGTGTGGTTATACATAAACCTTTCTTGAGATCCCCACTGCCTCTATTATTTTCTGAAATTGCACTAGCGATTTCTGCTTGGATTAAGAGAACCAGCTCTTCAGCTCAGCTCTCCATTCTGAAGACATAGCAAGATTTTGTGCCATTTGGAGTGATCGTCAGTCTCTCCATTCTTTCCGGTCAGAACGTCAAGTTTCCTTTTTCCTCTCTTATATACACAGCTCACAAGGCTCTCCAACGCTGAATTAAGCTGAGTGCCTTAGATGAGTATTTGTGTTCGTCTTTGGACACAAGAGAGATTACGGGAGTTCCCCAGTTTGCTCAAAAAAGGAAGCGTCCGAGCGAACGGATGGGGTAATTCAGGGGCGGGGGTCGCTTTCCGCTTTCAAGTTGCCATGTCGTTTGTTGGTTTTGAACAGGGTCGTCAGAAGCAGGGCCGTCAGAAGCCTATACCTTGCCCAATGCAAACGAGCGGAGGGTAGGTGCTACGCGGAACATCACAGTTCGTTACATCTTCCAACGTAATTCCAACGTCAAAGCCGATTGGATGTCTGGACGCGCTGCAGAGCGGGTCAACGCCTCCTTTACTTCTTCGTCTGATATGCGCAGCGACGAAGAGGGAAGTAGACGGGTATCAACTCAAAGCTCAGACAGTACCTCTAGCTGAGCTTTTGTCGGGCGGGATGTTCATAATCGGTGACTATAGTCGCTGCGTGGGACCAAAGATGGAGATTATGTTGGCTTATTTGTTCTTGGTTCTGTTCACACAAGTCCTGGCTTAGTTAGTAGCATGTCGTCTTTTAGCCCGAAGGTGGCGGTTTCAAATCTCGCCTGACAAGAAGCATAATCTCAAGTTCACTGTTTTCGATAGTTGTGTAGCATTCCCGTATAATGAAAATACAGTGGGAGTAGTCGCAATCAGATGTGCGAAACTGGTTGAAAAGTTTGTCTGTTGGCTTAATAAACCCCGTATTTTCTACATTCAAATTGACGTTCTCAGAAGAAGGCGGAACGTCCAAGGTCTCTTAAAAAAATAATTAACTGTCAACCAAGAGATCTGTCTGTGTTCGCAATAAACTTCTTAGTTCCGCCAGGTCGTCCCTATCTCCCGTCCCTGATGGATAGAACTTGGACGTTTGATTTCTTGAGGCAGCTGGAACACGTGATGCCATTGTGCTTGACCATTTGATCACGTGGAGGGTTCTTCTGGGTTTGCGATCTCTGGGGTGACGATGAACATGAAAATCTGGGGAATTCTGACATCGACGACTGTAAAGGATCAAAGCCCACCCACACCAGTCAAGATTTCAAGGCCTTAAAGCCCAGCTCTTATTAGAAGTGACTTTTTCGCGATAAAACGCGACAAAAATTGTAAACGGTCCCGAGATACATGTTTTAAGGACCCCGCGTTGTACCTATAATGCCTATGCAACCTACTTCCGTAATTGCATTCAGTAATTCTTAACCCGGAGACCCAGATTTTACATGTCACATTCTATACCCGCTAACGACACCTCACTAACCTTAGCACTTGCCACGACTCCCTATTGTCCATGCGCGTTATGCTCCCGACGAGTGTTCGCGTATACTACTGATTGCGTAATACCGGTTATCTGAATTTTGTCCAGTTTTTGATAGAAGTCAACGGGCCTGGGAAAAGGCTGAAAACACTCAAAGCCGTGGATAATTTGTTAGAATCAGAGCCTAGTTTTCACAGTATTCAGATAGTTCTGAATCTTGGAACATAAGTAGTAGCCTAAATAATGCGAGGTGTGCTTTAAGTGAAAAAGTTATTCGTGTCCAGAGTTGAGTTTTCAGCGCAATCCAGTGAACCTCGAAATGCTATGTTTCTGTTTTAAACCATTTGCTCTCTGTACGTCGTGACGTCAGCACCCTTTTCCCTTCACAAAAGTGTCATAAGACACACACACGTTCACATCCTCCAATATCCTTCCACGAGGGTTATGTGTAGATATATACGTGTATTTAAAAGCCAGTGGCCATGTACACTGTCAGGGGTGTACCACCACTCGTACACCCCTGACATACACAACTACAAACACAAAAATAAATAAAAAGAAAAAGAAAACCCTCAACACTCAGTTCAGTTCAGTTGTATTCATAAAAATAATAAGCACCATTAACTCATTATGACCCCACCATAAGGCCTAACATAAGGCCTGGCAATGGGATCAAGTCACAGCCTTCCGCGCCTCCACGTCTTTCTCTATAAAACAACATAAAGCAATAATTGAATCTCTCGAAGTAGTCCCGAAAATACCAGGGAGCAGCGGAACACCCCCTCGAAAAAATGTATCCCTCAATTACGTCAAATCCACCAAACTTTGGTAACTAGTCAGAAAATGGTTATGTGAATAATTAGCAGTGAATCGATCAATGAATAATTAGCAATTTATAATGTCGTAATGTCAATATGTAACAAGTCCGTCCTTGCGAATATTTTCAGTGTCTCCTTCGATTTTTCTATCTGTTTTTGCTCGGAAGGGGTTGTAAGGTCGAGAAATCGGGATCCCATCGAAACTTTTGGTCAGAGGTAGTAAAATAAGGATGCACAAGCAGGACATAAGCTATATGACTTTCTACTCCAAAGACAGTGCGAAACTTCCATTGCTCGGGAAGCAGATTTTTCTACTCATGAACTTGTGGATCTATTTTAGAATATCTGTCACAGGTGTTGATAATGAGGTAAGGGGAACTTCCAGAAACTAGTCCGCTTGGAAGCGCTGTATTGGACAGTGGCGGATCAGGCTTATGCTTGCTTGTGTGTCTCGAAATAAAATACAAGTTTTCGGCGAACCTTCGAAGAGGCTAAATTAATCGTGGATTTTCTCTTAGCGTAATCACCCTACTTCACGAGATTACTTCAACAAATACGTCTAAACAATTTTGCTAAAAAGAAAATAAAACCTGCGTCACTGGACCTGACTTACTGGCGCTTACCTAGCTACTATAAGAGAGGAAAATATTTGTTAATTGTAAACAATCCATTACAGAAAAAAGGAAATAAGAGTATAGTTTAGTAAGAAAAGGATGATCTTTCTTTTGAACTTACAGTGACAAGATGTCTGCGTCTAATTCGTAAACAAAGCGAAAATTGCCATTTTCTCACTTAACTTTCAGCAAGCCACAAAGACTGACTGATTTCAGTCAAAAGGTACTGAAAACATCAGGTTACTTTAAGCATTGTTGGTCTAATGAGCTGCATAGAGATATACACGTCAGCTTATGCTGCGGGGTCTCTTATGTCTCTTATGCAGCTGTAGTCAAATCACCGCCTTCTTGGGCTGCTTTAGATAGCCAAGAAACGTATCAAAAAATCCTTATGCAGCTTATTACACAGATTTGAACATTGTATACTGCCATCAAAGCTTATCTATTTGTTTTAGTAAGCTTTCTTCAGGCTTGGGTCCGACTTGTTGAACGGTCGATACCTTGAGTCACTGCAGTCAGAAATGGGACATTCCATCCCAGCTGTTCCGTGCCACAGCACACCATTTTCGACATCGCTGATTGAAGTCGCGTTTTCGCCAATCTTGCGATAAATCCACATGCTTCCCGGACATCTGTTGCTTCATCACAAGAAAAAAAATCCCAAGTCAATTTCACGCATTGGGAGTTCTGGCATTCCGAATGTTTTCGTATGAAGCATTTACGAATTTCCTATCGAAAGCAGGACCCGACAGCTGGATTTTCTCTCATCCCCGGCGGGCTCAAACTTCCTTGTAATTGGCTGTTGACGATAACATTGCTGGTCACATAAATGAGGGAACTGGCGAGGAACTTGTCGACAGCAAGATTTATCTATCGAGGCTGAAGTCAACGGGCGAATTGGATTCACGAGTCTCCATGGTAAAAAGGTGTCTGGTTCTACCTTGGTGGGATTCCTTATTCAACAGTTAGGTTTCAAGGTATACTGAATTATATTTAATTCAAGGTATACTAAATACTGAATTGTATATTTAATTTTTCACACTTGTTTGTACGACGACAGCAAAATACAACTTAAGGAATGAAACAAAGGATCCTGCTTTCTTGGATTTAAAAGCGTAATTTCAGGAAAATATTGGGTTGGGTCCGTTTTGGTGATACCTGTTTGACAGGAGCAGGCAGTACTTCAGTGCCATGTTTGAGCTAAACTATTTAAGTTTTGTCTAAATTGGCGCCACGAATTGATGAGCCATTGCTTATTCTTTGACGGTCTCTTGTTTCCCTAGCTGTCAGCAGGGAGGGCGGGGGATGACGTCAAGCGCTCCGTACCGTAGATCCCTTTATATTTCATGTTATAGCTGGGTTTTAGGCGTTAGTCGTACATAACTGTGCCACCGATTCCTTCAGTAAACCAGCCGGCTTTGCGGAGGTATGAACTCGGGGCCACGCCCGTGAACGCAAAGTGGCTTAACCACGCGACCATATAGACAGCTCTCGGTTACAAGCCCTCTATGCTCCGTCCCTTAGTGTTTCACTTAGGACTTACAAGACTTCCCGCTTATGCGACTCGTGGAGACAAATTCAGTTCATCTCCATCTAAGGGACATAGCTTACGTTGAAAACCTTATTTATTGTGTCAACTTTTCACAGATTGGAATGAGCTGTTCACAACCAAGTGCTTCGGTTGTGGCTTCCCAATTGAAGCTGGTGACCGCTGGGTAGAGGCGATGAACAACAACTACCACAGCCAGTGCTTCAACTGCAGTGTAAGTAAACCCTCATATCATTAGGTCTCGGTAATCGGATTCCGCTATATTCGATTTCATACTGCCAAACATTATGACTTGCAGTTTCGTAATTCTCTGACAGTCGTTGCCACGGGGAACCAAGAAAAATTTTATATCTGCGTCTTTCAGACTGTTTGATAGCCGACAGTTTGAAAGCCAATAATATGAAGATTGAGTTTGAGCCACGGGAACGGCTGTGAGTACTGTCCGAACCCCTTTCATTGGCCAGCCTTAGTTAGCCAATGTACTTTTGGGCACAGCGTCCAGCAAACTTTTCAAGTAAGGCTTTCTAAAATGGTTACATCTTTCGATGAGTTTTTTTTTTACCTTTTCAGTCCATTTTACTCATCGCTTTGCATTTCCGTCGGTGGTTTTACAAACAAAGTTGAATAGAACAGCATCTGGAATACAGTAGAAGCTGAACAAAGTCATCGGGAAAATAATATATGTAATTCATACTGAGGGTATTACGGACATGTTTTGGGTCAAGTAAAATCAAGTGAATAATAAGATGATAAAGTGAAGAAATTATCAGACTGTAGGAAAATTTACTGTAATTGGCGGTAACTCCCTCAGAAATTTGTCATTTACAGTCATATTTAACATTCTTTTAGTGCACAGTCATCGCATTATTCTATCCTGTCCTGTGGAGTAAATATTTGTATATATACTAATTTTACTTTGGAACAGAAGGAAGAACTTTCGCTTTTTTCCTTTTTATTGTAACTGGGAAACTTGGATTTTTTTTTCTCCAAGTAAAGCTTACTGCTAAGTACCAATGCTTAGCCACGCTTACATAGACATAAATAAAAGGGGAGCCAAAATCAAAGACTACCTAGCAGTGCCACCATGATAATCTTCTTCATTTTCATCTTTATTTATCTTCTGGACGGTGACAGACTTGTCGATTCCTTCTGTTCTAGTGGGGTGTCCTGGATCTAGGTTATCGGTACCGTTACGAGAACTTGGCTGTGTAGGGTTGGGGAAACTGGTTTTCCCAGGCAGCAACGCACTTTAAGCGGAAGTTCTCTGGCTCGCCTTGTGATAAGGAAAGCTGACGCTCGCTTCAACTCATTATTTGGCCCATCGCTGTCAGTGCCAAACAGGCGTTACAAAGCGAGCGAAACGGGACGGATCGACCGCTGGACAGAGGCCACTTGATAATATTCCTAGCGAATCCTATGATTCACCATACCGTCTTGGAGCAGGGCCCATTTGGACTCTGATCCCAAGGTGTTTTTATGTCTAGAATATGTTTTCGAACTGTGAACGCGTGAAGCCACCAGATGAAGTCTGTTATACCATACAAATATTGGCAACAGAAGCCTTTGACGTATTTTATGGAAGCGTTGACGCCTATAGTGTCGTCAATTTGAAGGCAGTCGTAAATTTCCTGTGAATTTTGTAATGATATTTTCATTGCTGGAAAACCCAATATTGTCTCACTGCGATGACGATCGGATTCAAGACCTAGTGAGACGGCTATCACAAGGGTCGTCTGTTAGGAGCATGCAGGTCTGTTGAGGTTCTCCGCTGTACCTCTCGTGTTTATGTGTTTTCTTTCCAGTTTTCTTTTCCTTTTCTCCGTTATCTTATTTGCTAGTTTCGGAAGCTGGAGCCCAAGTAAGAAAACATTGTCATCGCCTTCTGCACCTTTTTTTTCCTTTTCGTTCTCTGTGGAGTCGGGTTTAATTTTATTCATTTCGGCACATCGGTCTGTCCGCCGTCCATTGAGGTATTTCGGGACTGTAAAAATTAGAAAAAAGACCTTCTGAAAGTATAAGACGTACCATTAAAATATATTTTGGTGAGTATTTAAAAAAAAAATCGTACACACTGTCCTCTGGGCTTTAATCATACTGGGTTTTGGCGTTTAGCTCTAGAGTTTGTTAAAGTTTAACTGAAAAGCCAACTTATTTTTGTGTCATTTAGTTGAATACACTGAATTATTTGGATTCTGCAAAGGGATTTTTCTGTTTTCCACTATCTGCTCTAGTTATACGTTCAGAATATCTGCGGCCGTCCCCACAGCGAAAATTCTACTATTGCGCGGGAAATTTTTATCTAAGCACAAACAAGGCTTTTCAGTGGGCAGTGGCGATATTGGTGAAGATTGCTTAGTGCCTGAACAAAAAAAAAAGTCATAAATCTTTCTTGTAAGGCATACAACAAATTAGAGGTACCACAAATCACACGGAAATTCCACTATTTGAAAATCGATTATTCCTTAATAGCGGAACAACCAAGTAACGCATTTTCAGCGGGTCTTCAAGCCAATTTAAGTGAATAAGTGATACTACAAGTGGTACTATAAGTGGTAACTAGATTGTCCTATCCCAGTCCTTTTCGGTTAAACTTTAACTAAAATTATAAATATTGATTGCCAGTCACTATGTCAATTGTTAATTGCTAGTCACTATGTCAGCAGTGTTGCCCAACACTTTCGTGATGCTCATTTTGGACATAATCAAATCTCCAGGTGACAATAGATATTCCGGCAAACGATTTTTGAGAGCATAGATCTGAGTGGCCGAACGCAAAAGCTTACCGCTCTGCGACGCGGCAACACTAAACGGGGAGGGTGTATCCGCGCGAGTTCAGTCTCGCAAGGAGGGTAAAACGAAATCAGGTCAAACAGTTTACCTTCACTTTTCTGTCTATTTAGGTTTGTACCCATAATCTTGAAGGCCGACCGTTTTACGCCAAAGGTGGCAAGCCGATGTGCAAGTCTCATGCCGTGAAAGCGCCCCAATAAGGTCAAGACGAGCACTTAAAGCATAGCACATAGCTTAGAGTATAGCACATAGCTTAGATGCGCACGTGTTTCTGTCCAATCCTAGCTGGTACCGCTAGAGATCTCAATTTTTATTATCAGCACTCTCTTAACACATCAGTTGCGTTTTTGTTCGGCTTTTGCCTTTCCCTTTTCGGCTTTAGCTTTTAGGCTTTTTCAGGCCTTTTTTAACATTCTCGCGTTTTTGTAAATCGCCGTTACTACTAAGGACTTTTCGCTTTTCTTGGACAAAACGCAATTTTGACAAATACCATTCTACTTGTATCTTATTTGTAGGCTACTGCAATTTTTTTAATCTTTAAAAATCTGACACAGTCTCCCAATACTGATAATCACTTTGAGTCAAATCTTTTATTGGATTTTGAGTAAAGTCACAAAAGTCGCGAGGCAAAAAGCCAAAAGGAAAGCGCAACTTGGTCACATACCAAGTTTGCATTTTTGCAAAAAGCCGAGGGAAAAGGCGGAAGTCGGCGTTTGCCTTTTTGACCAAAACGGGAAATTATCAAACAGTGCTTACGACAATTTTACGAAAACGCAAAAAAAAATAAAAAGCCGTCGAAAAGGCGAGTGAAAAGTCGAACAAAAACGCAACTATTAGTTTTGTGTCGGATAAGTCGCATGGCCCATCCCGTCAGGGAGCTCGAACAATCAGTTACCATGCAAGCTCTAATCTTAATTCACAAGAGGCACAAGCCGTGTCAACGGAAATTTCTAACAGTACAGGTTGATGGTAGTACTAAAGATCCCAAACTCGGAGCTCCTCTGACGCCGAAAAACCATTTAGCGAATGTGAGGGGAAAGCGAATAGAACTTCCTGACAGTTATAACAACAAACAACATCTATAACTATGGCTTGCTTCATTCAGTCTTTGGGTTTCGTGGCATTATTGTTGCTGTGGTGACAGTTGGCTGTTATAAAGTTTGGGATTTTGTCTAGTATTCTTCTGCAGCTAGTAACTAAAACATGAAAACACAGAAGGAAAATAATAAAGACAAACAAAGATCATAGACGAGCAGTAGGAACTATTAAAATTCTTCCCATAGAAATGTGTAATATTGTTTAGTGCTAGTGGCTAGTGGTACTAAGAGTGTAGTAGGCCGCCTTTGGCCAGGAAGTATTAAAGACAGGCCATGGTAGCTAGATAGAGAGCAAGGCCGTGATCTCCCATTCCCAACAAAAGCTGTGCACGTATTAATGCGAGGCCATTGCCTTAGCTTGTCAATGTTGAACCGATATGCCTGCCTCGGAAGTATAAAATCGTTAGCTAACACTCACGATTTTCTTTCCTAAAACAGTAGTGATAGAAAACAAAAGCACGTTCATTTTATTCTTCATTGGATAATATTATATTCTAGCCTGATGATAATGATAGAACAAGAACAGGAAGTAGGATAATGATGATCTTCGAGGTTTATATGTACACAAATTGCACTTAATTAATTAATAGGATTTACATCGTTAGGTAATGAATCCAAGCCTAAAGTTACGTGTAGGCACAGCCTGATAGATTTCGCAAGCGAAAATTTGCATGCGTAATTCGCGTATGAACTTGCATGCGATGCGTCAAAGTTCCGGAGCAATGGAGGAAATTTGCATTCGCCTGCGAAAATAGGACTGTGTGGGCACGCACCGTAAGGCATAACGAAGGAACGAAATTAATCAAATACAAATGCCGATCATTAGGGTTGGGCGATATTTTGATTTTTCGATATTTTCACTTTCGATATACCGATATTTCGGTGCCATGTTTCGCTGCAATATATGTCTCGTTTTGTGAAAATATGAGAAAAATTGTCGTAAAAAAGTATCTTGCATCATCTCAAACTTCGAATAAATAAAGCTGAATTACGAACACCATATTGTTCCAGTTTCGGATATAGAAATGTAACTTATGTTAGATTATTTACAGTAATTACAAATGTACAATTTTGTTTTCGATATCGATATTAACGTTTGGGTATTCGATATCGATATCTGATCCGATATATAAATAGATGGATATCGAATATCGCCCAACACTACCGATCATTTTAGCACGAGAGTATTAGGACAAGCCATTACCAAAGACAGCTACGTCTGTACAGCTATTTTTGTATATAATATTTATTGAAATAACCCCTGGGCCCTGATCCTTGCCGGCTAAGGTTTTCGAATCGGCCAATCCTCCGGCTTGCAGCTAATATTCGGGACAGAAGTCACAGAACGTGCTACATACCGTTAGTAGTAATTGATCCATTGGGACTGTAAGATCGTTTCTGGGACCGCTGTGTAAATAAGAAACACGATAAACGATTAATAAATCTTTCAATATGGTCATAATCGACGGCGGGAACATCTTACGAACCAAATGCCGTTGATTATGGGTTTTGACTCAACGGAGCAACAGAATAGAAGCTTTAGGAACCATGGAAAGCGTCTGGTTTAAGCCAATCTGGTTTTCGAACCAGCCGATCCTCCAGCTTGCTGCTAATATTCGGGACAAACCTTTCCATATCCGCGATGGCGGTTCCTTGATTGAAGCTACAGTAACGCAGCAATATTGAATCTGAGGTTGATAAAGTTTCCAGAGAAGCTCAGTTTCAGTTTCATTGGACTATATTTGAAGACAAGAAATGCACAACTAACATAACATTCAGTATCCATACCCGAACTTTTTACGGTTCCTTGAGTTTGAAGCTACAGTAACGGCAGCAATATTGAATCTGAGGTTGATAAAATTTCCAAAGAAGCTCAGTTTCATTGGACTATATTTGAAGACAAGAAATACACAACTTATATAACATTCCGTATACCCTAACTTTTTAATCACAAACCAGTATCAGCTTTGTCTTCGCATAACAAGCCCTCCTCTCGTCAGGACTTGGTAAGATTTCAACATTTATGTTGGATAAACACTTTCAGAAGTTTGGTTCTAGTAATACACGGATGCGTCACTTTGTGGTATATAATAGCGGCATAGTCATGTTGACAAAGTTCATAAACATGGTACTGCCAGTTTTCCAGCAAGACAGACAGTGAACATAATGACAAACACAAGGATCGACTGTGTACACTTTGACAAAGATCATCCAGTTTTTCACAAATCGTAATGCTCATGGAAGGAATTTAGGAATCCTGACCTGCCGGAATCAGGCAAAAAGACTGAAAAGCGACGAGCAAGGGGCTTAGAGAGAGACCTTGCATTTAACACATTGAAGGAATTTAATGCATGTGCACACTGTCAGAAGTTTCATAACAGATAGCGCATAACACTTTCAAGAATAACACTTTTTCACTTGGAAACAAAGTGTTATGACCAATTAAGTTTACACTATTTCGTGCCTAGATCTCCAACAACACCTTCAGTTGGTAACAATACTAACGGGAACGAAAGAAACATAACAGATAAGGTAAGATAGATAAGATTTATTCCACTAAAAGCATAGAGGCCAAAGTGTTATCTGGTGAAACCGGGCATCCCAAAGTGTTATCTGTTGAAACCGGGCATCCTTCTGTTGTCGTTATGTAACTTCTGACAGTGTAGTATTTTTACCAATTGAAGGTGTTGTTGGGGATCTAGGCACGAAATAGTGTAAACTTAATTGGTCATAACACTTTATTTCTAAGTGAAAAGGTGTTATTCTTGAAAGTGTTATGCGCGATATGTTATGAAACTTCTGACAGTGCAGTTTTGTCTTATTTCAGACATACTTTGGTGAAAGTAAAAGTTTGTTTTGAGCAGAAACAATGTAATTTTATTCTGTCTTTAAACCAATAATTATCTTAGAGAAATTCGGTGCCAGTTTATTGTTGGTCGGATGAAGCTGTGAATACAATGGCAGTTGTGGATGAACTAATTTCCTTCTCTTTATATAGGTTTGCAAGAAGAACTTAGAGGGACAGAGCTTCTTAGCAAAAGGAGGAAAACCGATGTGCAAATCCCATGCCGCTCGTGTCTAAACAAATAGAGAAAATATCATATTTTGTTGTTGTTTTCAGAAGCGTACTTAAACTCTTAAGTATTATCAGATTTATTTATATGGCTTGAGAAACGCTTGTGTGAAACCGTCATTAACTCGGTGTCCTATTTGTGCCAATTGTACCGTTAGGGCTTGTGCCGTAGGGCATACTGCAGCATTTATTAGCTAGACTAGGTGTGAAACAGAATGCTTTGAGCATCATCCGGTATATAATAAGTCAAATTTGGTGCAATAAAGAGTACTTTTTTGTCTGTTTGTACTTAACTGTGCTGTGTATAAATGTACCATACTGTATTCATTATAACTAATCTGTGGTTACCACAGAAGCTCTGCTTGGAACCTTTCCTGGCCTATCGAGCCAGAATACAGAAAACCCGTGAGCATTCTCGAGCAATTGAACTAGGGTTCTTTGACAGCTGTGTTGAGAGAGTAAGCTCGATCAGACCAGATTTCTGGCTGGATATGGCAATAAATAAGATCAGCGAAGCCCAGCTGATTTCTCTGTTAGGCCAGTCGTAGCTTTAGGTCGGATTGTTTCATCCTACCAGGTATGCTAGTATTTAAGACATGTTAAGAGTTAATTTTTTCGCTTTCCAGTTTTTTTGTTCAGATCAGTCAAATAAACCTGTTTGAAAAATATCAACCTTGGAAAAACGGTGGTTCTTTGTGAAGCCAAATTTGTAGCAGTTCTTTAGTTTAGTAGCATGACCCTTTGCGCATGGAACTGTGTTCTCTATCACCTTTTTCACCCAGTGTCCGAATAGAGTAAGTTCACTGCAGAGCAGAATGACACTAAGGAGTAGCGCCAAGACTTGAGAAAAGTGACACACACTCGAATAGCAGCGATACTAGCACTACTAACGATACTGAACTTCCCTACGGAAACTCATTCAGTCGTTCACCAGCGCTGGCTCCGATAACTTCATTTTCTGAACATTGCAAAAAAATGATACAGCCTCCCTTGTTTCTTTCGTGTGTGCAGACCACACCTTTGCTTTACTAGAAATTTATAAATCCGAAAGTTTGTCTCGCTTTAAGTGCCGCAAGCGTGGTGGGCGGCAAAAGTGTACGGCCCGTTCGCAAAGCATGGAAAGCATAAGTCTTGGCACTACTCCCTAGTGTTATTTGCTCTGGTTCACTGCACTGTCAGAAGTTTCATAACAGATAACACCAGGATGCGCGGTTTCTACAGTCAACACTTGGGATGTTGAAAACGTTATGGATCAAATGTTATGCATAACAAGCATTGCCAGGAAGAGCCAAAAAACCGGTGAAAAAGCATCTGCTGACCTTTCCGATATCATGACCACTAAGAAAAAGATCAGCAGATGTTTTTCACCGGATTTTCGACTCTTTCTGGCAATGCTTGTTATGCATAACATTTAATCCATAACGTTTTCAAAATCACAATAGATTACATTCCAAGTGTTGGCTGTTGAAGCTGCGCATCCTTGTGTTGTCTGCAATGAAACTTCTGACAGTGTAGATTAGCTAGGCCAAATTCGTGGGGTTACATTGTCATCAGTGAGAGTTTTGGGCCTATACGTGCTTGCTGCCCTTTCCACTCAAAACGCAAAGCTGCATGTCTTTACTATAATAGTTGACGTACCAGAAAAGATGGTGAAGACATAGATGAATGAACGAAAGAAATATTTTATTACTCATCAACAACACAAAGAAGAAAGAGATGGAGTATGGGAAAACAACGAAGGAAAACAACGGCTACAAGGACAAAACAACATTAATAGATACAAAATCAAACAAATCATATCAGTTAGGATCGAATACGCATCCATGGGTGACCAGTAGCCTTACTATTAAGGCTCGCGACCAGATTATCGACAATTAATACAGGGTCTGCGACAGAGTACTTCGGAATCATCAAGTACCTTTTGCGAGACCAACGGGGAAGTTGAGGAAGAAATTTAGCAAATTTGAGGAACAGCTTTCTTGACTATAGCGTTCAGAAGATCCCGAAATGGAGCCACAAAAAGAAGACGAGGGAAAGCCACAGCATTGTAGAGGCACAACACAATGGACAACACGGATACGTTAGCCACGATGCTTTGGCAGCGATTTTTCGGCCCTTACTTGGCAAAGCATCGTAGCTGACGTATCCGTTTCATCCCTTGTTTGAATATATGTTTCCCTGTCAGCTTGGGCTCGAGAAGTATTTAGATGGTGAAGTAGTCCCGAAGCCCTATCCTGAGCAGCCTTCCATCGCCTAGACCAGTGGTTCCCAACCTGTGTTACCCTTAACCAAATGGGTACGCGAGACCCTTGCAAGGGGTACGCGAAGATACCAAAATCGGTTTAATCCGTGGCTCATCAGCTTTTGATCGCCGACAGTCATGGCCATATCTAGTAAAAAAGATACTGGATGATTGCGGAGTTGGTGAATTGTGGAATGATGGATTAGGAAGGGAGGAAGGAGTGACTAAGGTAGTGAAAGAAATACTTAAGAGCCAGGAAATACAGGTTTGGCACGCCCAGAAGGATCAATCGGAATCTTTGGGGTTTTATGCTACGGTAAGGGAGACATGGGGTGAGAATATAATGTTTAAAGCGGGTCTTAGACGGGATGAGTTAAAGATAATTATTGAACTGTTGGCAGATTGTCTACCAATTGGGGGTAGAAGACGTTATATTGGTAATTGTAAGCAGAAGTTCGGTCCTTACTTCTGTCCGATGTGTGGGTGCGTGGATGAGAGTGTGATTCACATGCTTTGCGATTGTATTGAGCTGAGTGACTGGAGAAAAGAAGAGTATGATGTACGCGTATTTGACGAAGAGTGGTTAAAACGAATTTTTAAGGACGAGTGTTTTGCTGGTATAAAGAAAATGGGGCGATTTTTGAGGCTAGCGGTGGAACATAGAAGTAGATTTTTGGAACAAGTAAAACAATTCAAACGGAAATTATGTTCGAGTATTATTATCATCATCATCATCATTTTATTTATAACCCGTCACTGAACAAAACTGGGCGGGGCCCAGAAAAGACGGAGTAAAAAACAAGAAAAACGAAAAGAAAACAACGGAAAGGAAAAACATACTTCGATAACTACGAACTCGGAACAAACAGAAATGACCAAAGATGGAAAGACTCCTGGCATTCAGTAGAAAAATCACTAATACGCTTCTCAATAACTTCCGCTGGGTTTACCAATCGATACTTTCTCTGCAGAAAAGAATTGCTTGTCCACGCTGGCAGTCCCGTCAGATACTTTGCAAATTTAAAATAAAGGCGGTGAACTTGTTTCCTCTTACCACAGTTAAAAAAAGACCAGACAGGAGCAAGAGCTAGTAGGTGAGGAACTGTTTGTGTTTTTTCTTTTTTCTTTTGTATGTTAAATTTTTGCCATGGCCCTCGGGCTGCTTATAGCAATAAACTATCTATCTATCTATCTATCTATTACCAGCAGATGCGTCACTAGCCAAATAAATTTTTTTTGAATCGGCAAGGAATTTTAACCGACTGTTTTTCGAAAAAATAACTGTTTTTATGACTCCTTTCTTTTTTACCGTCTGGCCGACCGTTTTAGGGGGAGGGGGGCCCAACCCGTACGTTACGCGTCTGATTAAAAGCCCTAGTGAAATTCAGTTAAATACTGCCGTAAAATCTATTCCCGTGTCAAACAATATTGTTTCAAGAAGAATCGAAGAGATTGCCCGTGATGTTGTCATTCAGGTCGCGAATTAAGCGAACGAAAATGTTTGCGCTGCAGCTTGATGAAAGCAGGGATGTGTCAAATGAAGCACTGATTGTAGTCTTTGTCGACATAAGAGAAAGTATCGGTTTTGCAAACCCCCCCCCCCCCAGTCGAGGAAAACTACACGAGAATAACTTTTCGTATGACTGTTATTTATCAGTCTGCAGTGACAGGGTAGAACCTATAACTGGATCCAATAATACATCTGGTTGAATCCTGATCTCAAGCTCAGCCAGAGAGAGGCCGACGAATATTGCCGTTAATGACATCGAATCGAGATCTGAACAAATTTTTGCTACAATGCAGCCTCAAGTGTCCCATTGATTTTGTATAAATTCCTATATCCATGCATGCCTCGCCATTTATGACAACAAATAATGTGTTTTTCAAATTCTGAAAAAAGAGGGTACGAAACATTTTGCAACCTTGATTAGGGGTACGCGGAGTGGAAAAGGTTGGGAACCACGGGCCTAGACTAAAATCTGTCCTCGAAATTATCTCCCCCGATCAGCGGTTTACCTGTTCACCACCCAATTGGCTTAGTTCTTATTTGTGATTGAATTTCTCTGACACTGTGTGTAATTTTGTGTGTGTTTTTATGGCACTTGCCTTCCGGCCAAGTGCCATATACCGATCACTTTTCCGTCGGTCGGTCGGTCGTCGGTCGGTCTGTCGGTCGGTCAGTCCGGTGATCGCGAGTTAGGGTACTTCCAGATGTGCTAGGACGATGAAACTTGGCAGGCATATCAGGGACCCGACCAAACTAATTTAGAAATAGTCACTTCCCCGATCCGACCATCATGGGGGGAGGGAGGGGAGCCGGAATCCGGAATTTAGGGGCATGCATAACTTTCAAACGGGTGATCGGATCTTAATGAAACTTGATATTTGGAAAGACGTCATTTCTCAGATGTCCCAATTTAGGTCCGGATCGAATCCGATTAATGTGGGGGGGGGAGTCGGAGGGGGGAACCGGAAATCAGGTGACACGCTTAGACTGGAGCGATCGGGATGAAACTTGGTGGGAGGAACAAGCACATACCCTAGGTACGTCATTGACAGACCCGGACCGGATTCGTGCACTGTGGGGGGAGTTGGAGGGGGGTTCCGGAATTCCGGTGATACGGAGTTAAGTTACTTCCAGGTGTGCTAGGACAATGAAATTTGGCAGGCAAATCAGGGACTCGACCAGATTAACCTGGAAATAGTCAACTTCCCGATCCGACCATCGTGGGGGGAGTGACGGGAGGGGGAATCCGGAATCTTGAGGTATGTATAACTTCCGAACGGGTGATCGGATCATAATGAAACTTGACACGTAGAAAGATCACATGTCTCGGATGCCCAGTTTCAAGTCCGGACCAGATCCGATGAAGGTGGGGGGGGAGGGGGAACCGGAAAACTTGTGACACGCTTGGAGTGAAGCGATCGGAATGAAACTTGGTGGAAAGAACAAGCACAAGCCCTATGTACGTAAGTGACAGAACCGGACAAGATTCGGGCACTGTGGGGGAGTTAGAGGGAGGGGGTCCGGAATTCCGATGATCGCAAGTTAAGGTACTTCCAGACGTGCTATGACGATAAAACTTGGCTTGAAAATTAGAGACTTGACATGATTGGCTTAGAAATAGTCAGTTCCCCGATCCGACAATCCCTTAAAGTACTAATGCTAACCACAAAGTACAAAAAAATATTTTAAAGCAAAATATACATTTTCGTGATCCCTATGATCCCTCACAAGTGATTTCCTTAAAGTACAAACAATACTTTTGAGCAAAATATACATTTTCGTGCTCCCGATGAGTTCGTCATGTTTTTTACTTCAAGAGTTTTGATTACAAATGATCACAACAAACCCACAAATTGACGAATTCCTACTTTCATCCTCTGACCCAGCCTTGCAAGTGCCATATGAGCTTCCAGCTCTTGTTTGTTTAGTGTTTTTCTTGTGTTTTCTTCTTGCTGTTATACTGCACTTATGCCCTAGGGCAGTGCGTAATAAATTCATTCATTCACTATTACCAATTGGTCGCTTACTTAAATCAGTCAGATATTTGCACAAAATGGATCAAATGAATGTAGCACAGAAAACGAAAAAAAAAATAAGTACGACAGATTCTCTGCACTATCTCTGCCTTTCATATTTTTGGACGTTTTGTCGGGGAGATTCTCCCATATGGGACGTTTTGAAAGTAGACTTTATGCAGACAACCCAAGAAAAACACTACTAAAACCAACACAGTGCTGCACCAGCTGGTGCATTAGTCAGGGGCAGCCGTATTATTTTCCAAGAATCTTTGTATTATATATATCTTCTGGCATGGACTGGGCACGTGACCTCAACCATATCCTTCCAGATTATCCCGATGCCATTACATTCAGCCTTGTAAAAACTGCTTGCTAGCCTGGTCGCCAAGGGAACTTATCCATTGTCTGGATTGAGGAAATGAAAGGGCTGACAGACCTGATGATATCTCTTCGCTCTGTCAAGGCTAGAAAGTTATTCTTTTCTTCTGGATTAACCCGGAAGCGGCAATTCTTCGAGGAAGTGATCGAATTTGACAAATGACCATGGTGGAATAGTAAACATTCCAGAAGATTGAATCTTGCTGAAACAAGCTGACTCGTCCCTGTATGGAAAAAAGAACACGTTCCGGAATGGGTAAAGGGGACGCTGACTCAGGACTCCGTCCAGAAGTTTATGGAGCTCTCAGAACTAGTTTTGGGGAGACAGCATAAGAGACAAGATCTCAATAAAGGTTTTAATCGGTAACATTTAAAGGAGATGCACTACTTGTGCTGACCCAGTCTTGTTCCTTAAAGCACACAGGACGGTTTTTAGCTTTCAACTGATTTATACCATGTAAACGGAGCATTCACATGAAAGCCTCTGGTTAACAATTAGTGTGGGCGATATTCGATATCGATATTTCGGATCAAATATCGACATCGATATAAAAAAAGGTATTTTGACATTTTTATTTATCTTCGAATTATTCTATTATCCTAAAATGCGTAACTGACTCTCATATATTTCCGGAGTTGGAGCAAAATATTTTTCAATAATTTGATTTTAATATTATTCGAAATTAAAAAAAAAATGATGCTATCCTTCTACAATTTTCGCTCTTACATTTTAGCGAAACGAGACGTATTAATTAGTATATGAGAGTGAAAACTGATCTGAAGTATCGAGAAACGAATAACAGAAATTAAAACTATCGATATACAGAAAAAATCTCGATATCGCCCAAACCTACTTAACACATACACACAGTTTTTCCCAGGAAATGGCTGGTCTGATTAAAAGTCGGCCTGCTTCCTTTAGTACGATTCTAGCAGAGCAAAATAACGCTAGGGAGTAGCGCCTAGACCTATGCTTTCTGTTCTTTGCCAACGGGTCATACGCTTGCGGCATTTAAAGCGAGACAAACTTCCGGGTTTAGAAATTTCTGGTATAGATAAGATGCGGTCTCCACAGATCGTGGCAATTGGGAAGGTTGTATCTTTTTTTTGCTGTGTTCAAGAAGTCAGTGGAGCCAGCGCTGGTGCACGACCGATTGAGTTTCAGTAGGGACGTTCACTATCGCTAGTGTCGCGTCAAGACCTATGCTTTCCATGCTTTGCAAACGGACGCTTGAGGCATTTAAACCGAGACAAACTTGCGTGTTTGGAAATTCCTAGAAAAGCCAAGATGAGGTCTGCAACCATGGATGAAAAAGTGAAGGTTTCATCTTTTTCTGCTGTGCTCACAATATGAAGTTATTGGAGCCAGCGCTGGTGCACGACTGATTGAGTTTCAGTAGGGACGTTCACTATCGCTAGTGGTGCTAGTGTCGCTGCTACTCGAGTGTGTGTCACTTTTTGCAAGTCTTGGTGCTACTCCCTAGTGTTATTTTGCTCTGGATTCTATAAGGAATTTTCAAAAATGTGTGAACAGGGCATCGGTTTTTGGCACTATTGAGATCGGGCAAGAAGCAGCTGACCAAAATATATCTGTTTCTATTTGCCTGGCTAAAAAATTTACTGGAGAAGTCGGTGGCGATGTGTGTTTTAAAATTGGCGACTTGAACGGTCTGAGTTATTTTGCACCCATTCCGTTTCAGTTTTAATGCCCAAAACAGCATACAATTAAATAGTCAGTTGAAGCGTATGGCTTTGGGAATAATGAACGTTTAGACTTGTGACGTCGTTTAAATTGCTTGCAGATTCTCAGACCTCGAGGATTCGAATCTGATGAGGACTAAACATTTTGCTCAATAATGTGAACGATCATGGGAACGACATGATGCTATTCCAGGTAGGAAACAAACTGTGTTTAACTACGCGATCCATTCTCGATCGATCTTCTCGCAACATTTTCCTCCGTGTCTAAGAGCATGAATGATCTTTGCTTCTTCTATTCCCTGCACTAACACTACCAACTGGATAAAGAATGGCCAGAATACCCGAATTCTTTGCGCCGGATTTTGGTGAATTCGGCCAAATGGGCGTTCGGTAGGAAACAAAGTGGGAGAATCGGTCTTCCATATCTCCTTACCCTTATCAGGGACCCATAAATTTCCTGTAATGCCTGGCCATTCATGGGGCTTGTCATTTCCTATACTTCTATGTTGCTATGTTTCCGACCTACTCCTACTTTCCAAAAATTCCGCTTGAGTCGAATAGGCGTTCTTGTTTGTCTCATTGGACGTGAGTGCCAAAGAGACTCCTCCCTCTTGGCGTCAGCAGCCAATCCCAAATGTTGTCTATCTGGATAGTCGCGTGTTCTATCCCCGTGGGTATTTCTCGAACTACCGGTTGGTCGGTCAAGATCGCATCAGAAATCTCTTATTGACAAGCCCCCTGAATCGCGAGGCATTGGGTCCCTGCCCTTATGTTGATACTCCAGACAATACTCCAGTAACTTGATGAAAATTTAACATCTGCCTACCAAATTCCCGGCTTTCGCTGGATTCCGTACGAACCTATCGACCATGCAGGAAGACAATGCAATAGGTCGACCTTCTGCTGGAATGCGGTCGCGTATTGGTACGCAGGAAAGCCAAGACGGTTCCGTATGTCTTCTTATCATTATTCCGAGGATCTAGTCGGCTCACGACAAAACTTTTACTTCCATAAAATTTCCTGGCGAACCATACGTCTGGCGAGAAAAGAAAGTTCAGAAATTCAGTGTCTTCTTTCGTCCGGAACTCGACGGTCTCGTTAGTTTGATAAAATGTTCTTTTTTGTCCCACCTAAAATTTTAGTTACCTCCCTCACCACTAAATAAAGGACTAAAGTGCACATTTTTCACTTGACCTGTTTCAAGAAAATGGAGCAATTCCTTCGACAGGTTTTCTTTGTCTGTGGCTATTTTTTTTATATCTTTTTCCTGATTTGCGACTTCATTGACGAATCTTACTCAGTAACCATAGGAGAGCTTTTCTAATCTGAAGCAGCCTTGTCGAAAGACTTAAAGTTCAACTGAAGGCTTTTCATTGCACCGGACTACATTGAACACCACAACTGAATAAAAAGTCATTTTTTTTGTTTGTGGGATCCCGAAACGTTAGTGATATCTGTGATTTATTAATGTCTGCCGGTCCGCCCGTCTGTCTGTCCGTCTCTTAGCACGATGACTCCCAAAGGGGTAGATATTTTTTATTCAAACTTAGTGTGAGGATCCTTTAGTCCAAAGTACAGGTCAAGTTCGTAGATGGGTCCTATGACCCTACGGGAAAGGAGTTTCATATTAAGGGGTCTCATAATTTTTTTCAAGCTAGTGAGACAGTTGATTAGGGGTAAGAAGACAATCTGATCGATATCTAAGCTTTTTTTGCCGGACAAGCAGTTCACCAAGAATACAGCCAGGTAGAAGTGAAAGTTTTTTTCTGAAGTGGATTAGAGATTCAGTATAGAGGTAACTAGGAGACGTGTTGAATCCATTTTTTAGCTTTATTTCCTTGTTCGACAAGTAGTTCGCCTGGAATCTGGTAAAAACGGAAAAGTCGATTAGAGCTTCAATATATGGATACGGATATATGCTTTGTCAATGTCTGAACTTTTTTTCTCGTCGGTAGGCTACTATACGAAGGTCCGGAAATCCGAAAAAACGGGAAATCTGGTACAAGTAAAGAATATTCTTAAGTCGATCAGAGGTCTCGAGTACTTTTGCTGGAAGCACATTTCGCGAAGATACAGAGCTTCTAAGTGCCCTAGCTTGATTTTCAGTGATGAAAAAAGCTTATTAGTCCTAGGCCTATAGCTTGATTTACGTGTCGAGGAAATTAGGGTAGGCTATTCTTGTATAGGCTGAAGGGAGCAAATATAATGAGAAGGAAAATATGACAAACAGGGGGATGAAGTGGGATCGCGAGCGAGGCCTAGTTCTGAGATCGGATTTTTACTTTGACATCGACGTGAGAGACAGGACAAACTGCTTGAAGGTTGTACAATGGAAAAGGACATGGTGAATAAGTGAACACTATCTATTCTCGCCTCATATGGTTTTTTGACCGGAATCCGGTAAAAACTGTAAGTTTACGAATGAACCTGATTGTCCAATAGTTCGTTCACAGTAAAAAAAATATGTCTGTATGAGGGGTCTATAAGGATGGTACTGTATGATCAAGGGAAGATCCGTTGTCGGCATCAGGTAGTCCAGCTAACATTCCCCTTTGCGATCCCATCGAAACCTTCGTTCTTATTTATTACTTCTTTGCACTAGTTTGTAATGTTGTCCCTTTTAGGGTCCAAACTGTAATGACAGGGTACCTATGACTTCGTAAAGTGTTTTCTTCTGGCCTTATGTCCATCTCTTAGCACGGTAAATCTCGAAGGGGCTAAGATATTTCGTTGAAACTTAGAGTTCTTTGGGTCAAAATAATGGGTAGATATATCCGGTCTTCGCCAGACTCCTTCAACTTTTTTACCATTAAAATTTAGAAACAGATTAAGGCCAATGGCTAATCATCTGAGAAAATAAAGTTCAGACGTGGATTCAGCATGCATGTTTACCCTTATATATCATATTTACTTGGACGAAGTTGATCAAAACTTCCTGCCTTACTTCTTTCAAACTTCCGGTTTCGGCCGGATTCCGGGTGAACTATTTGTGCGGCAAAAAACTAAAGCTCAAAAATGAATTCAGCGTATCTCCTTACCCCCTATACCGCATACTCTAATCAACTTCAGACAAAACTATAACTTTTAACAAATTTTCGGATTTTGGCCAGATTCCGGAACTATTTGTCCGGCGAGAAGATAGTTTTCATGTACGGACTCAGCTCCTTACCACTACATCGAACCTCTAATCAACTCCAGATAAAACTTTTACTTAAACAAATTTTCCGATTTCAGCCGGGTTCCGGGTGAACTATACTATGTCCGGATAGAAAATGATTGTCGTATACGGATTCTGCATGTCTTCTTACCACTGAATCGAACATCGAGTCAACTTTAAATCAGGAATGAATCCCATGACCTAGGTCACCAGGTTTGATGCTGACCTTTCCCCAAACAACGTTCGCTGGAATCATCGAAAACCAGGTACTACATCACTCATTAGTTTTATCTTCTTTTTTTTTGAAAACTCGTACTTCCTTCTTAGTTGCAAGTAAATCAGGAATGAACCCCATGACCTAAACAGTTCACAAGGTTTGATCAGATACGTCATTTTGGAGGGGGGAGCAGCTTTATAAACCATTTAACTCTTCGGGCGTGCCGGTCGGACAAGTGCATTTTGCGTGATTCACCGCACCCCCGTCCAAGTACTTCAAACCACCCGTGCGTTACGGGGTCCGGGGCGCCGCCGCTGCCCCCCCCCCCACCTTAGATTTCAGCGAATGCCGCCTCTGGGTTTGATCCTGACCTTTTCACAAATCATCGAAAACTAGGTACATTGCTTCATAATTTTCCTCTGTTAACAAAATCGTGCTTTCTTGGTCGCCCGTAAACTGGGAAAGGCCGCTTGCCCCCAAGTCACGACTAAACCCCATGGCCTTCCGGCTCACAAGGTTTGATCCTCCAGTCTGACCTTTCCCAAACGAGCTTCACAAGTACTATCGAATGAGTACAGCGCTTGAAGCGACTTCGATTCCGGATGCTTAACGTCGTAGTTGCCGAAAGCGATGGAGACAATTTGCCCAACCTCCATCAGCGTGTTTTTGTCTGCTTTCATCGAAAGAAAGGAGAAGCCGTCCAGCGGATGATAAATCTGGCGTCGTTAGGTCATTACAAGTCGAACTCGAATACGGAAGCACGAGCGCTGCCAACTTTCGAAAATTCGCGACGAGGAAATCAATAGTACTATTATTCCCGAGCACTTCCGCAATGTCATCAGAAGAAAATGAAATGGGCTAGGTTTGAGGAATGAATCCACTTCCGCGACAGCGAAAAAAGTTGACTGAAAGTTTCGATGGAGCCGCTGAGGCGCCTGAAGCTCCGACGGCAATAATTTTGACTGTATGTAACAAAGGTTTCCTTGCCTTACCGGAAGCTTTCCCTTCACGACTGGATTAAAGGACTCGTGGCAAGCTTTCGATAGATTGCCACACATATCGGGCAGTAGGCCGAGATCATATTCGAAGACCATGTTCTAACTTATTCCTTCAGCCCAAGCTGACTGCGAATCATATTTGACAGTGCAAAACGATAAGTCAGCTGAAATTTATTGGAGCTATATTTCAGCCCTTCTTGGCAAGAGTCCTCTTCAGGCTCAAAGCCGCTCAAGATGGAAAAAACGAAACTTGTGAAAACGCACAAGTTTCACAAGAAAGGACCCTTGCCAAGTAGGGCCGAAATATAGCTCCAATACATCTCAGCTGACTTATCCGTTTTGCACTGTCAAACACGTTCTAATAATGACGACATGTCCTTTGGATATGGGAAAATTGGGTGCAATTCGGACAAATATTAGCTTTATTTATGTATTTAATTTATGACCCACCATATGCACAAGGCGACAGTAGAGTGTTTGCTGGATTTACCGGAATCGGATAGAAACAGGAAATCCACTAGCTGTTAAAGGTAATCTGAATCAATCCATCCATCTGCTTTTTTTCACTACATGGTCCGGTCAAAGTCGGACGATAATTTCGGAATGAGAAAATCCTCCGTTAAAATTTTTGAGGTGCTGTATAAATTATAGATAAAGAACATGTCAACTAGCATTGATCTCTCGGTCGTAACCTAGGCTTGACTGGAAAACAAAGAGATAAATGAATTACCCAATGGATCTGGTTATAGGGATAGGGATAACCCGCTTGTCTGGATGTAAAAGTCCCGAAAATATTTCCGTTTGGGATCTCATCGAAACCTTTGACCTTTTTTCTTTTCATCCTTCCAGAGAATGAAATTTGAAGTCGGAAAATAGTAATGATGGTGATTGGCTTGGTTCTCATGCCGTGACATAAATAACGATAAAAATTCCAACGTTAATGGGACGATGTTGGAATCTCGTGGTTTACTGGTACATGAGTTTTTCTTATTTTGACACCGAGAGGGAAAATGTTGCTAAATGTTGCTAAATGTTGCTAAATCACTAATTAGAAATTAAATCTAAATTGTCGTCGTAAATGTTGATTTTTATTTGTGTTCTTTTTCCTTTTTTGTGACACTGGAAATCAGTCTTCCAGCTTTGATGCCTACTTTGTTGCGTTTTCTTAACCCTGAAATCAGTACTTCAATAACCGACAAAACATAAACACGATGCCTAGCGAATTTCACCGGATTCTGTCCGTTGCATCAACGAAGCAGGATAACAAATGTCACAGATCGCTTCGAGGTCAGTTTTCCCCACTACGGAGACTCTAAACCACTAGACTAAGAAATGATAAGCACTACCGAGATTCCGTGTTTTGCTGGATTCTAGCTGAACATCAGTTCCGAAAGAAAAGAAAGCTAAGTATTCAGATCCACTGTGTTTTACGAGGGGTTGCCCACTCTCAAAATCGGTGTGTCAAAACGCGTGGCGGAAGGGTGGCGGATGAGTGGCGTGCGTGGCGGATGGGTGGCGCATGGGTGGTGCAACATGGTGTACACCAAGTGGCGGAGAGTGGGCAGCCCCTCGGTGTTTTCGACCAAAATAGATCAAAAGAGTTTGACGCCTTAGTTTCCAGTTTTTGTCGATTTCCAGACGAACTGCTTTTCTGGCGTGAAAACCAAGTTCAGATATTGGTTAATCACACCTCCTTACTTCTAAATCGGCATTGGGCAGTCTATGTAGCTCATCCCTGAAACTGAAACCCCCTTCCCAACTCAGGACTACAGTGACCGTCTATAAAACCAATCCACCAAAACGATTGGTTTTCCTACCCTTCTTTCCGCACTACAACGATAATAATTTCCGTATTGAACAAGACCAAAGGTTTCGATAGGATCCCAAAAGTTCAATATTTGATTCAGACAATTAGATTTTGTCTTCGCCAATCCAGTCTTCGCCAGACTCCTTGAAAATTTTTACTCATAAAATTTAGAAATAGATTAAGGCCAAATAGCTAATCATCTGAGAAAACCAAGTTCCGATACGGATTCAGCACGGGTGTTTACCCCTATGAGTCATATCCATACTGACGGAGCCGATCGAAACGATCCTGCCGTACTTCTGCCAATTTTCCGGTTTCTTCGAAATTCCGGAACTACTTATCCGGCAAAAAAATAAAAGCTCAAAAACGAATCCAGCGTAGGCTATCTCCTTATCTACCCCTATATCTAATCATCTAATCAACTTCAAATAAAAATTTAACTTCTAACAAATTTTCCGATTTCAACCGGATTCCGGACCGGCTAAAAAATGATTGTCATATACGGATTCAGCATCTCTTCTTGGGACATCTCTCTAGATGTCCCAAATCGGACGTCTAATTAATCAACTACAAATACAACTTTTGCTTTTAACAAATTGTCCGGTTATAGCCGGATTCTGGGCGAACTACTTGTCCAGGTAGAAAATGGTTTTCACATTCGTGTTCAGCATGTCTTCTTACCCCTACATCGAACATCTAACCAACTTCAAATAAAGTTTTTACTTTTAACAAACTTTCCGGTTTTGGCCGGATTCCGAGCGAACTACTTGTCTGGCGAGAAAATGGTTTTCATATTCGTCTTTAAAAATAGTTTGTTTGTCCCTTCCCCTACGAACTCGACCTTTCCCTTGACCCAAACGATCCTCCCACCAAGCTTCATCAAAATATCTCGTTCCCTTCTAGAGTTATCGTGCTCACATACATTGCATACTTTTGCAATGTCAAGGGTATCCCTACACTTACGTTTTGGGATCCCAAAAACCCTTAAAGGACACCTGAACAATGAAACCATACTTGAACACACCATGGAGAATGCATTTACAGACATGGCCACGGAGAGCATTCTTCTCCTGAACGTGACGTTTTCAAAATAGGGATGTTCGTTTCTGGAGGTTTGCAAATGCAGACTCCAAGACAAAAAGCGCAATTCATTCAAATCTTGTACAGCGCTGGCAGGATCGTATTGGTATTTCTTCTAGATATACGTTTGGGCTTAACTGGTTAAACACAGGCCCGTCATTTCAGCAAAACCTAGGGGGGGGCAAAGAATTTTCAACCCCTAGGACCATCATTTCACTAAAAAATCCCGGGGGGGGGGGTATTTCCAGCCACGTTTTTGTTTAGTGATAGCCGTGTATCCTTTGCCCAAAGGTAAAATTCGGCACTTATATTGCAAGTCTAGATTTCTATAAACTAGTACAAAAAGGGTAAGAAAAAGGAATTGCTAACACGAATTTCCATATAAAAAGAACTAAACAAGGGGATAGCGCCTGTTCCCTGATGCAGCAAATCTGTCTACAACCTCTTCCACATTGAGGCAGTTCGCCTCCTCTTTATTACATGCGATAACAAGTAAACTGTTCAGTCTTTCATCACCACAGGTTGTACGTAAATATGTCTTTACGTGCTTCATGGTGCTGAACAATCTCTATTTCTATCCGGATACCTATTTAGAAAGTTTAAACAGGTGCGTTCCGACGGTGCACCCCCCTCGCAGCACCCGTCCTGAAGCTTTTGGCCATTCGGTAAAATTTTGTATCCCACCCCCACCCCCAAAAGTAGCCTCAAGCCTGTAATCGGACCGCCCCGAGTTCAGAAACAATCAACATTTTGTGTTTTTTGACGGCTTGATCAAACCAAAATGAACGCATAATATTGTTAAATGAACCTTTTCTGTCTTCGTTCTTCTTCAGTTTCTGTGTTTTTGCGCTTAAAAAAGCTTAAAACAGTTGGCTGATGTCTGCTCATAATAATCCACAATAATTTCTTCGCAATCAATCCTTCATTCACTGCACTAAACTCAACCAACTCTGTCCCAGTCTGCAACTAACCTTAGCCGATATATTTTCCCAGTCCAAACGTCGAAATGAGACACGTTGTTTTGACTCGAAATGGGCTTGAAAGCCAAGGAACGAATCAACGAAATAAAACTGATAGGAGGGGTTCTGAACTCTCGGGTAGTGAGTGAGTCACTGACTGAATAGTAAGAGAAAACACTTAAAGCCAGGGAATTTTTGTAAGCAAAGTGGGAAAGGCAGTACGTTTGGGTCTATGCAGAAAAACAAAGGTTTAAAAAGTGAAATTTTCCGAAAATCAGGGGGGGGCAGATGCCCCCCCCTGCCCCCCCCCAATTTACGGGCCTGGTTAAACAATATTCCAGAAGAAGGGTTGATTGAAGACATTTGTTCATTTCTAAAATTGTTCGGTACTGAAATAAGGACAGATGCAAAATGGAGCAAAAATCATAGCTTGGAAACACTATTTCCTATTCGGATTGGGTTTTCTGCAGGCAATGTTAACGGAAGTCATACAGATAGGGATGATACTTGGTACTCTTCATTCAGGTGTCCTTTAAGTCATATTCAGTGTCAGCCTCTTGTAAACCAGACCTACGTTGCCTGGGCAACGTGAAGTGTTGCAGCAACCTTTGTTCGGCTTCGCCGAAACACTTCGGTTTTGTTTCTTCGCTATCGGTTAAATGCTGAAGTTGTCAACCCATCGAAGTTGTCAAAATGGTATGTTCGATTTTAATCGAATTAATTTTCGATTTGGGCCGGTTTCCAGACGAAATGTCTGTCCGGCGAGAAAAAAATTATTATATACGGATTCAGCATGATATGTTACTCCTAAATCGACTAACTCATTCTCTTTAAAAAACAATGTTTCCTCGCCTCTTAATTTGACCCCCCCTTAAATATAGGGCTACGGAGCCCATCTGCGAAACTGACCTGTTCTTTGGCCCAAAGAATCCTTACCCCAAGTTCGAACACATATATCATCCCGTAAAGAGTTATCATACTTACAGACGGACGATCGACAGACAGACGGACAATTTTTACAAAGTCAGGTATCCCTTCACTTACGTTTTGGGATCCCTAAAACCTTATTTTACACCAAGCTGTGCTTTACGGTAATTTAAAGTGCGTATCCAAAGCTGGACTTGTTCGTAGTTCGTCCTAATCCAACGTTCACCTCCTCGCGACCCATGGCAGCTTCGCACAAAAATCGACCAGTAAAAGCAGATTAAAAGGTTTGAAGGAACGTGTGAATTCCAGTAACTCCGTGGAAGGCATCCACGACATTTGCAATATTTGAAATTAAAAGCTCGGATGCGTTTTAAGTCGTTCCATGGGATACTGTGAAAAATACCCGAAATATTCGACAAATTGTGCGTCACCGTTGCAGCATTTTGGCGGCTGCAAGAAAACACAATGTATTCTGTATGAACCAGGGACCATGAGCGAACGTCACAATCAAGAAGACCGTCGAACAGTGAAGTGACTCAGTCCTCCGCATGCCAACATTTCCTCTTTTGCGGTCTGGAGAGAAGACAACTCAGTGTAATTAATAACGCCTTTATCGTTAGATTCGGCAGGTCAAACTTTTCCCCTGCAACAGGACGAGCAAATTAAAAGAAATGGCCTGCGACGCTCTTCCCTGCGACTGAACTGTCATTTTTCGCGTCTTATCTTCCAAAGCGAGATGACCCGCGGCAAGCGGCCATACGCGACTCGTTGACAAGTTAGATGAATGACCGGCGGGAGACCGTCGCGTCAAATCTTTTGTGACATGCCGCAACTTTGTCAAACTCATCGTTAAAACGTGACTTCCTGGCAACGCTGCCCAGTCTCCCTGCAAAATATGAAGATCGACTTTAATGAGATCTGAACCAAAGTGATAAGTGATATTTGCTGTTCTTTATGACTCTTCTTTTTCTGGCATCCGGGATCTTCAAGATGGCAATCCTTGACAGATAGTGAACGAGTGTGTCGAAAACGAGCTTGAATAAAAGCCCGATTAGAGCACGAACTAAAAGCTTAATATCTTCCCTTCCATAAGACTGGATGATTTATGTAAAGATTTTCACGACGGCGTGCTTTCTCGCGTCTTTTGACCAGAGTTCGCTGAAGGTACTGAAAGCCAGGCGTGGATCCTAGGACACACCGAAGCCCAGCAGACTGACTTCGCGGCTTGACCGAACATGACACCTGCAGCTAGTCGTCACGTCAAATATATACTGGACCTCCCCGGGTTATTATTTATCCTTGCTGGATCACCTGACAGGCCCAGTACTGCACATTACCCGATTACTGCACAAAAAAACAGAGGCATTCAAGCAAACCGTTTGTCTGTAACAAGTTGATTGGTATCCTACTGACATAAAATAATTTGTACTCTGTATCAGCGTTTCAGCCTCCTCGTCATGAGGTCTTCCCAGCGCGGAAGTGCTTCGAGCCTCACCGCCGTTCTCGTTCTGTTATGATTTCCAACGCTGAAGAACACTTTCTAATAGGCTAGTTCCGCAGCATGCGCTTGTGCCTCTTTCATCTCAGCGTGTTACCTCCCAAATACTGTCGGTTATACGAAAAGCGAACAGTTTCCAACACGATGCCGTCCCGATCGGCGGGTACACAGCCATTGCAGAGTGATAGTGTTTGCAGTAGTGTGCGAAGTGTCGTCAGCATGCCCTGAGCTGGTATCCTTTGGAGAAATAGTATTTGGTGTCATCCTCAGGGGCGATACTCCGAACGAATGACTTCTCAATGTGGCTGATGCGAGCTATTCCGAGTTATTTGCGGGCCCCGTTAGTGATCTGGCTGATATTGGCGTCAGTAGCAGGAGGCGGGAAAGAGGTGGAGGGGGCGCTCTGCTTCCCGGAAAAGAGCCTCGATGCCTCATCGCGCGCTTACATCGCCCCCGTTGTGTTTGAGGGCAAAGTGCGATCCGTGGGTGGCACATCACCCAGAGGTGTGTTCAGAACCGTGTTCGATGTTCAGACAGTGTTCAAAGGAAACGTTGCGGCGGGGGCTCAGGTGAAGCTGGATTTTGTTAATGCAGACGCTGTAAATTCCATTGGGAAAAGGAAGCGATCGCGGAAGCATTCAATTTTGTTGCGCCGATGCATTCTGGCAGCGGACATACAACAAGGGAAGAAATATATTGTTTTCGCCTCTGAGATAGCAGGTGGTAATTATTCGGTGGTCAGTGCACCACTATTACAGAATAAGAAAACCACAAGAGCAGTGAGGAATACGGTTTGCAAAAAATGTGGTAAGTAGGACCATAGCATTACTGCTCAGGAGTTATTACACATAAACGCTATCGGTTATAAGCCATCTAATCGGTTGATGGTATCGGTGGGAGACAATGAATATGGGAACTGGGTGAAATTTCGGCAAGGTTAGTCTATCAGGTATCTGAACCCCTTAAGGAGTAATCCGTGTCTGAAATTATAAACTGCGAATGGCGGTTGATCACCAGAAGGCGACTAGGTTTATTATAATGACATCATATGCTGATTGTTTCGGTTTTCTCTTCTTGTTGGTATCTGTCTATGTGTAGGCTAAAGTGTAAACGCATGGCTGCCACAAAGTCCCTGCAAGTCCCTAAATCAGTCTTAGGTCCCTTTTGGTTCCTATTGGTCCCTAAATCAGTTCTCAGGTCCCTTTAGAGTTCTTTCTGACCAAAATACTTATATTTTTATTTGAATATCTTAGCTATGCAAGCCACTATGCCTTTTTTGTGCATTGAATTCAATATTGCGGATGATGGTAAGGGTTGTAATATTCATAGGTATTAATCTGCGATTACTGGAACACTTTCATTTATTCTTGGAGCGAGAAATCTAATTAATATTGATACTCAGTTGTTTAAATTCACCTTTTAATTCGACTTTAACCTTTTTTTCTTCTTTGGGTCTTTGAATATTTATTTATAGGCTCTTTAACAGCCCTATTTTCGACCGGAAATCGGATTCCTGCAGGATGACATTAAACCAGAAAAATCCGAATCAATCCTGTCGACCTTTTTATTAATGTCCTCATTCGGATCCGGATACTTGTTTCAGGTACCAACCGAAGTCCATTGGGGACGTGTCCAAAAGGAGAATCTGGTGAAGGGATTGTCTATTTCCCGGACGGACCGGACACACAATGTAAAACTCTTCGGTCTTTGGAACTTTTCGGCCACGATTAGTAAACTAGAAAGATAGTGTCACACAAATTTGTCTGAACAGGTTTCATTACGGTTTTGATCCGGTTTTGATCCGAAAAAAAGAATCCGGGTTTTCGCCATGATCGACAGTCGCTTTGTCCTAACAGATTTATCTCAGTCCTACCGTGTTTCAGCTGGAATCCGGTTCGATCGGACAACGTAACAGGAGGACTATTGTCTACAGGGCGATTCTGGCGATCTCTTGGATTCGCTTTCCGAATAGCAAAGCGAGAATCCGCCGAGCGCAAGAACAAACGGAAATGAGTTGCGCCTCAGTTGCACCTTTACAACTTCTCGCTGACTTGACCAAATCACTTTCTCACTTGCGAAGTGGATTCGCTTTCCAAGTGCTGGCGGAAACTAGCGGGGCGCGAGAACAGCTTTGGAAAGCGAAGCGAGTTTTAGCTGAAGTCGCAAGAACAGCCGGCGAATAAGCTCGCGGAGCTTTCCAGACCGCCAGAATCGCCCTTATGTCTGTCTGCCTGGTCTTTACCGCGCTGTGATGTATGTGCCTTAATTAAGACAGAAAAAGGGTCGCAGAAGGTAGAAACATCGCTGGAACCTTTTTTTCAATCATATTTCTGGTTTCAGTCGCAAATGCAACAATGCTTGTCCCCCTTGGTTTTGATGAGAAACACGGAAAAGCTTACATAGCTGGTATTGAATGATATATGAATGAATTGTATGTTGACACATTAAAGCCATCAGGCCATCACGCAACAAAAACGGTACAATCTTACATACGTACATAAACACTAACATACTCTAAACTTACACTAGAAACACAATTTATCCGTCAAAAAAATCTTTCCGGTGTTTAAAAGCTAACTTGAGGAACTTCCCTGTTCCCAACATTTCTTGCACATCTAAAATCTTTGCGTCCCATCATTTTAATGATCCATTTCTTATCCGGTCCCCCCTAGCTCATTCGTTTCTCCACACATAGGGCAAAAGAAGGACCTGATCTTTCCTCTTTTTTCCCAACGTTCTCTCTTCTTGCTCCGAGCGGTAATTCATCAGCTTTAAACGTATTATCAAACCCAACTCTTCCCTACTTAACCCTGCCTTAAAATAAATCCTCCCCATATCTCTTTTGCCCCAGCGTATAACCTCAGAGTTTCAGACTACCTCACCTCACATAACCACGTCTGTATTTCACGTCTGCATCTGTATTACCTGACCAATGAGCTCTTCGGAAGCAAGACGTGGGAGCCTGATCTGCCTCGAAAAGCGCCTCGAAGAAAGCGTAAAATGAAAAAGAAATCATGGTAAGGGGTAAAGAGTGGCATCGGAAGTTCGAAAATCTCGGATATGAAAATCGATGGAATGACAAGGACAGTAGAATGGAACAGCAATATCGGTACAAGTCATTTGAGTTTAAAAAGCTCATGCCAAGTCTTCAGGTCATTGAAGATAAATATGCACAAATGTGATGGCTACTCGTTCATTTTTGTCGCAAATGTCACTGAGATCTACACCCTGTGGATCGAAGCATTTCGTCATATCTTTTTTGTCACCGTTGAGGACTCTTTGAATTTTTCTTGGAACAGAGGAATTAATTGTCGGCGCCTCAGTGCCGGATACTTCCATACATGACTTAAAACTAGTGTCCGATAAGGCTGAACATGCGACACAGTCTGATTAGTCAAATATTTGTTCTATCAGAAGGTGCGTTTATTGCATTTTTTCCAAGGAAAACATTTCTCTTTCATTTCCACCCATCTTCTTTCATCGACGAAGTAAATAAAATTAGTACTTAAATTAAGTTCTTAGTAAATAGTTTGTAAATTAGTAAATGAGTAAATAATGATGTTCTTAGTAAATAGTTTGTAAATTAGTAAATGAGTAGATTAGTACTTAAATTAAGTTCTTCGTAAATAGCCTGCGTGACGTCGTTGAACTGCAAATTAGAACACAGAAATGTCTCGGACAATTTTCTGCATCTGGCAATGTAAAATATGCTTCGTTGCCCTTCCCAAGCAGAGTGGAATATACGGCTCAAGTTCAAGCTCTTTTAAAGGACCCGTCTTGCTTATTCTGCCTTTTATATTATCCCTAGCTCTGTCATGGGATTATAAGCTTCTGAAACAGTTCTTCAGCTTCTGTTCACAGTTGTTCGTTTTGTACTTACGATTTTTTGGCGCTTTTCGGCCTAACGGAGTTTTGACAGTCACGCAACGCAAACCTCGCTGAAAGCATCAAGTTCCGCCGACAATTCTTTCATACGTAAGGACATGAGAAGCCTCAAATACTGTTTTCATTTTGGAAGACATGGTAGACCATCAGGTCCACCTTCTGTTTTGGACTCTTTTGTTTTGACTTTTTAATCACTGCGCATTCAGTTTTCAAATACTATGCGTCCAGCCGCCGCTTCGGAGAGCAGGAAGGCTGGTTAGAGTCGACAAACGCGAACCAGAAATTCGCCCGTTTCACGTAGCTAGTAATGACATTTTTGAAGCCGATATTTCTGAGCCAAATCATCATGAAAATATCATTTCTAGTAACAGTTGTACTTTAATTTAAAAAAAAACACACACAGAAAATTAAATGTAGCACTGAGCAGTGGGATGAACTCGTTTCATATAAAATTTATGTATAATATTTCACATACTATTTAATAATACAGCGCAAATATTTCAATAGAGAACATAACGCCCAGCTGAGCCCGCCTATTTGTGCGACAATGCTTGTGCTTATCAATCAATCAATCAATCAGTCTTTATTCTTCAAAAGCATTCCTTACGGTATTAACAAAAAAACGAATATTTTTTATCTCGTCAAACATAACTATATGTACTTGCGCGCCATGATGTTACGGACCACATAACCATAAGATATTATTAGTTACTTTCTACAAAACTGTGGTCGCACGACAAACTGCATTGCAACCGACTATTAGAAAGAATTGACTCAGTGAAAATAAATCGTTGGATTAAAGAATTCGTTTCAGTTTCAGTTTTATTTTGAAAAGAAAACCAGTAGCCTATGTATCAACTACTTAGACTTGCCTAATTGGGGGGACACGCTCGACTGCTGGGCAATAATACAAGAGAAATAATAGTCCTCGTAATCACGAAGAAACCACAAGGATGAAACAACTTACATGACAAAAAAACCCATTTAGCTGTGTTTGTAAAGAAATTTTAAATTAAATTCCTTAATGTGTGGCATAAGAAAAAAAAACGGTGGCATAAGAAAAAAAATAAGGCAAAAAACGAAATTAATACCACCCGTTTGCAAAGGACAGTAGGCTATAATACTTTTAGCCTTTTCTTAAAACAAGAGCTGTTAGCTCATATGGCACTTGCATGGGTTGAGATGTAGTGTTTGATCAAAAGTACTTTTAAGGTTACCTTTGCGGTTCAGATGCGCATTTTAAGGGAGCTAGAGAAAACGTATTTTGTTTTAGAACTTGGCTGTAATGATAAAAAATTTATTTTTCACTTTTCGGTTGAAATGTGCACTTTAAGGGTGATAAAATAAATTTTCAAGCAAAACCCTTGTGGCACAAATGATCATGGGTTGAGATGTATCGTTTGATAAAAAAAAGTAGTTTTCGACCTTGCGGTTCAGATTCGCACTTTAAGGGAGCTAGAACTTCATTTATAAGCAAAACCCTTGAGGCAAAAATGATAATGGGCTCATGAGGATCATGAAAATGTATAATTTGCTTAAAAGTATTTTTCTAAATTTACGGTCAAGATTGGTAATTTAAGGAATGTCGGATTTGGAAAGTGGCGATTTCTGAGCCAATCTTGTCGAATCTCTAATATTCCAGCCCAGTTCCATCGTCCTAGCACATCTGGAAGTACCTTAAATCGCGATCACCGGAATTCCGGACCCCCCTCAAACTCCCCCACAGTCGCCGGAGCCAATCCGGTTCTGTAAGTGATTTATCCAGAGCATCTCTTTATTATTCCCACAAAGTTCCATCCCGCTCTTCCCAGTCTGAGCCGGTCACGTATTCCCCCCCCTCCCCAGTTGTTGTCGAATCCGGTCCGGACATGACAAAGATCACCAGAGACATGTCCTCTGATCAATTATCAAATTTCACTCAAATCCGATCAACCGTTCCAAAGTTACGCATGACTCACTATTCCGGATTCCCCCTCCCGCTACTCCCCCCACGACTATCGGATCATGTAAATTTTTATTTGTAAGTCATTTTTATCGGGTCCCTGATTCGCCTCCCAAGTTTCGTCGTGAAAATCCCCAAAACCGCCATTACCGGAATTCCAGGAAACTCCCCTCCACACACCCCCTAGTGTCCGGATCCAGTCCAAATGTATAAACGATTTATCTGGAGCAGACGCTTGTTCATCCCAGCAAGTTTCACTCCGATCCCTCCATTCTAACCGTTTCTCGAGATTTCCGGTCTCCCCCCCATCTCCCCCATAGCTGTCGAATCCGGTCTGGACTTCAAACGGGACATCAGAGGTATGCCGTTTATTCAGTTATTAAGTTTCATTCCAATCCGATCACCCGTTCGAAAGTTACACCCTACTCCAGTTTTCCGGATTCCCCAGCCCTCCACTCCCCCCCAGGTGGTCGGATTGGAAAACTGATTATTTCCAGGTTAGTCCGGTCGGGTCCCTGACGCTCCTGCCAAGTTTCGTCGTCCTAGCACGTCTGGAAGTACCCCAACTCGAAAAAGTGTGAGAAAAACTACTTAATTTTCAGAATTCCCCGGCCCACCACTCCCCGCCAGATGGTCGGATCGGGAAACTGATTATTTCCAGGTTAGTTTGGTCGGGTCCCTGATTTTCCTGCCAAGTTTCATCGTCCTAACACATCTGGAAGTCCCTGACTCGAACATATGGGACAAAAAAATTCGGACCGACCGACCGACCGACGGACGGAATTGCGATCGGTATATGGCACTTGAGCCAGAGGCTGCAAGTGCCATAAAAACACTAAGCTCCCCTTAAATACCCTTGTATTGTTTTGTAGTCAAAAGTTCCTCTTTTATTTTGTGACCCATCTGTCACTTTCCGTTTTGTCTATCCAGGTTTGGGTTTTAGTTTTTCTTCGCGGACCGTTCACTATTAGACAACTCTCACATAAGCATAACTCTACTGTATTGAGTGCTATGGTGTAGCTAACAAATTCTGAAAGTATTTTTTCCTGCTCTGGCTCAAAGAGAAGGTAGAGAGCGCATTGGAGCACATATCAGAGGCGTCATTTGGGGGGGGGGCAGCTGCCACCCCTGACCCCCAGAGCTACCCAGGAAAAAAAGGAAAATAGCCTGAAAAAGTCAGTTTTTCATCACAATTGTGACATTTCGTTGCGCCATACCAGTTAAATAATGAAAATAAGTTAAATAATGACCCATTGTTCGAGGATCGAATGTCTTCAAGGCGCATTTGAGGCTGGATCAGTTGTGTGTCTGAACTCTGAACATGAAGAGCGAGACATTATTTTTGTAACATGGCATTCAATATCATATTATGATTTGTTCCTGGATAGCTGAGGGCCCCCTTGGATATTCAGGTGGGGGCACCGCCCCGACAGAGCACATAATGTAAGAGTAGGAAGGGGAGAGGGTCAGCAAATACTAAGTGCCTTTTCACTTAACCCCAGCTTGTTTATTTTGTAAAATGGTAAAAAGAGTTTTAAATCTGCGTTTAACGTGTGTTGCAGGCTACCCTGTTTCAGTTTTGTTTCGGGAGGTCATTTTATTTGGAAAGGGTCGAGTTGAAGCACCATCATGTACCAATTTTAGTTTAATGTCTCACATTTTTTGAAATGTGTCGTGACCAAACATTATGAGTCGTGGCCCGTGCTTTCATTTGTGATCCAAAAAGGCCCTCTGATCATAAAGAATTCCAAAATGTGCGCCTGCGGCGCTGCTTGTAGTATGCTCTGTTTACTTTGAGGTTTCGACTTACAGTTTGGGGGATGGGCCATTTTAGAACCTAAAATTTGTTCAGGAACTAGTTAAATTGTTTTAGAAAACATGCAAATTCAACAATTTTTTTTGCCTGCACTGCCACCCCTTAGGTTTCAGCGAAATGACGCCTCTGCTGTCTATCCCTTTCCGTTCTTTCCACATGTACTTGCGCATAGGTGGCCGCAAATGAGAGGGACTCAGGTGGGTGAATGCAAATGGACACGCAATTAGTTGGAACGCCATTTGGGCTATTTTTAAAAAACATTAGTTAGCACTACTTCGTCTACGGCAAGACCGTTTTTTGTTAATATCTCCTTTGCTACCGTGGCTACTTTAAGCATTTCGGTTTCATAATTGGACGTCAAGGAATTTCAAAATTACCTACTTCCATTTTTGTAACCAACGATATCCGTATCTTTGATTTATGGCGGATCTTATGAAGAAAAAAAAACTTTAGCTTTGTCGGTGGCCAAAAAGTGCTTCGTTGGAACAGAAGAAAACACTGAACGAATTAGTAACAAGAGATCCGTCTTACCTACATTACTGCTTCACTCAGTAGACTATTGGGACAGTCACTGACAGTTTCATCCATTCATTTTTATCCCCTGTAGGCTAATGGAAATATGCTGGTTCTTGGATTTTCCGTGTTTAGCTCTTTTTTAAGCCGACGAGGCTCCCGCTTATCGATTCAGCCAGCTCATTGGTCAGAAATACCGGTTATGCAAATCGTTCCGTCTTTTTCATCAAACCAAGAAGGCTACGTGAGGGTGAAAATAACAGCGGTTTGTAACCCTTGGGAAACCCATCAAAGTTTAAAAGAATTTACGTATTGGTAGCTCAATTGCGACTTATGCTTTAAAGTTTAACCGAAAAGGGCTGGGATAGGACAATCTAGTTTTCCATCACTTATTCACTTAAATTGGCTTGAAGACCCGCTGAAAATGCGTTACTTCGTTGTTCCGCTGTTCACGATTAATCGATTTTCAAATAGTGGAAATTCCTTGCGATTTATTGTACCGAATTTTTGTTGTATGCCTTACGAGAAAGATTTATGATTTTTTTTGTTCAGGCACTAAGCAATCTTCACCAATCTCACCACTGCCCACTGAAAAGCTGCGTTTGTGTTGAGATTAAAATTTCCCGCGTCATAGTAGAATTTCCGCTGTGGGGACGGTAGGAGATATTCTGAGCCTCATAACTAGAGCAGATAGTGGAAAATCAAAAAATCCCTTAGCAGAATCCAAATAATTCAGTGTATCCAATTAAATGACACACAAATGAGTTAGCTTTTCAGTTAAACTTTAAGAAAACACGTATTGGAACCCATCAATTATCTCTGCTTTCCTGCTAACTACCGCTAAAGAATCCGATCCCTTATTGCCTCCGATTCGTACCACAGCTGAAAGTTTCCGTATAAAACATAGTCAAGTAATTTGTAACTGCTGTCACGTTTGCCAATTAATGCAGGCAGCAAGGCGCGTCTTGAGTATTGAGCAACGTATGCGCCAAGCAGTCTGCGAGGTTAGTCCGGCGAACAAAATACAAAAAACTCGCTCTCACGGAACCCGTCCCTGCGCCAACGGGTGTCATGAAGACTAATTTTAACAACAATTAGTCATGTGTGCCATCGTAAGAGTTTTCTGATGACACTGATTGCGTATCATTTAGCCGACAATGCCACCAGCGGACGAGCGCCTGGTTTAGTGCGTCAGAGCCGTCAGAGCAGGAACTACGGTTTCGGTCGGTTTCGGTGCGAAGCCTGTGTACCGTAAAAGGTGATGTCTCTCAAGTAAATGTAATATACAATGACGAGGTATGGGAAATAGGAAGCTCTTCAGTTTACAGTGACCGGCCGCCGCTATTGCCACGTTTTTGGTGTACTTTGCTGATGGGAAATTAGTTAACTGTTATGAAATAAACTAACACAAAAAAACGTACCAGCGAACTATTTGTTACAGTAGACTTCCGAGGAACAATATCTAGCTTCAAATGATCTAGTAACACTCCTCCAGTGCATGAACCCCATGCGAAGGCCCAAAGACGATGATCACAGTTGATAACGCATCTCGTTTTCACCACACTTTCACCACATCAGTTTATGGCGTCTTTATTTAAGCTTGTGTTGATTTTAGCTTAATAAGTCTCTCCAAAATATATAAAAAAAACTTAATTCTATAGCCTACTTGTAGATAAATGCAGGAACCTACAATACACCAACATTTACATGTAATTGTGTTTCTTTGCTTAGTTAAAATTTTGTAATTATTTGTTAGGTGTTCTGCCTAACAAAGCCGGCCGTGAGTTGCCCTAGCTTTCCCTTAGGGTTATATTTGGTGGGTTTTCCGACCAATCCTTGCCAAGGGTCGGTTTTCCATTTACTGACAAGTCATGGAATTATCATTTTATAATATTTTTAATTACATTTCAAACTAGGATCAATTTTCTTTTTGCCTTTTATTAATTAATTTTTTTATTTGTCATTCGATAAACCCTCCATTTAGCTTTGTTTGTAAAGAAATTTTAAATCAAATCTTGAAACGAAACTATAAAAAAGGATATATGCTAGAGATGTTCTTCAGGTATTCTATTTTTATTTGTTAGCGACTGCCAGCCACGGAACTGGAGTCCCTTATAAATTTAATCTACTCCATCCCGTAACTGAAGTACGTTGCTGCGGGGATCTTTTGCGTTTGGTTTTGCCTGTTCGGAGTTGGCAAAGAGAATCACGGCAGGACACCGTCAAAACTCGGCAACCTCTAATCTTTTGGCACGAGAGCATACATCTCCCGAGACTCATACTGGAGTCTTCTTGTAGGCTCAGTCCTGTTATTTAGCGGCCGACATGACTGTTTTGCATTCGGCCATGAAGTGGCGAATGTGCCGACGGATGGATCTAAATTTATTGGAAATCCAGTATCGTGTTCCCGTTCCACTGAGGAACTCTTTGTCGAACGAAATAAAATAGACGCGAGAACGAAAACAAAGTCCCCGGAATCTTGAGTTTTGCATGTATATTAATAAATAAATAAATTAGTAGTTTGTTTGTAAATATGAACAAGGTGAGGATAGAACGGAAAAACAATAGTACAACAGAATAGATAAAAATCACCAAAAGTAAAAAAAAAAAAATTATTCCAAGTTCGTTCCTGGCGGAAGGGCTTCGAAAACAAGGAAAGAACCGGGAACGGGTGAAGTGCGTTACAGCAAGAGTCCTGCATTTGTACGCAAAGCCCTTGATGGAAAATGATCGTGGGCCGCTGGCGAACATGAAACAGTTTAATTTGGCCCAAAGCATTTTTGCAATCTGTAGTAAGATTCCCAGTTTAAGGGTGCTAGGAATTTATAAGCAAACCTGTTGAGGCATAAATGATTACGGGTCCCTGGCGAACATGAAAACGTATAATGCGGCTAAATGTTGTTTTGGCAGTGAAGACACACACTCTAGGAACGCTTAGCTGCCTGCCCCCTCACAGTAGCCTACAAAGAGCCTCTTTCCTATTCTTAATGTGCTTGTCTTCAGGTGAAGCGTCCCCCATTTGAGTGTGCCTTTCCCATTTTTACTACAGTTTCTTGTTCCCCCCTGCACCACTTTCCTTTCACTTTTTCAGTCAATCTCTGAAAGCTGATGTCAGCCGACTGCTTGAAGCTTCTAATTTGCTTAGATCACCCGCGTCTATCGATTACGCTGGAGCAAAAAAGTTCTTGACATCAAAATGCTCTCCTTGCGCCATGGTATCACCGATGTAGGTATCGGCCCACACTTGGAGAACTTTATACAACGATATTCTTTTTGACAAAGCAATCATCAGACATGCAAGTGTCTCATTATAACTTTTTCACAAAAATACCCGTCCGACGTTACAACCGAAAGGCGACGAAATTCCATCGCATTGGCAAATTATATTTTGCGCTAAGCCCTAAACAGAAGGTCCCGCCTGATTATAACACTGTTTCGACTGCAGTTATTACATCGTTTGGAGTTGAGCATTTGCTGTTAAACATATGAGATCTGCGATGATTAGTGCCTACAGCCGTCGCATTCACAGCTCAATTAGACCCTATTCATATGCATAGCATACCACTGGCTCAGATGCCCAGTCTACCTGGGTGGTCAGTTTCCCTCAAGATGGAGCTCAAAGATTTACCTACGGGTTCCAGTATGCTTAAATAAAACAACATGGTCGACCTCAGGACCGACTTTGCCAGTTTTTTTAGTTTTTCCTTTTTTTCGTCAGTCGCTACTTACGTACAACTTTGGGGCAAGCACTCAGTCGTAGTAACTTTCAACGTTAACCTTAGAAACGTTCCGTATATTTGGTTTAGCGCGGGAGGGACAGTTCCTGAGTCGCATTTTTTTTTGCGGCTGGCGGTTATTTTTTTTTGTTTGGCGGTTGCACAGAAAAAAATAAATGCAAAATAAACAAGTGTAAAACGGATACGTCAGCTGCATTTTACTAGAACCATATTTCGGCCCTTCTTGGCAAGGTTCCTCTTCAGGCTCAAGCCGCTCAAGCTGGAAAATGAACTTTTGGAGAAACAACGAAAGATTCTAGCTTAATTATCTGATTTTGTGATTCCGTCGTGAAGATTGCTTGGAGTTACAGCTGGTACGATTTCGTTCACAAAACAAACTGCGGAAAAATCTCTACCCTCTCAGTCACCCAATCGAGCAGCAAAAACAGCAGCCATGTCCACACGAAGTAGCAGCACCACACTGTCAGAAGTTTCATAACAGATTGCGCATAACACTTTCAAGAATTACACCTTTTCACTTAGAAATAAAGTGTTGTGACCAATTAAGTTTACACTATTTCGTGCCTAGATCTCCAACAACACCTTCAATTGGTAAAAATACTACACTGTCAGAAGTTACATAACGACAATAGAAGGATGCCCGGTTTCAACAGATAACACTTTGGGATGCCCGGTTTCAACAGATAACACTTTGGGACGTTATCTGTTTATGTTTATTTCGTTCCCGTTAGTATTTTTACCAATTGAAGGTGTTGTTGGAGATCTAGGCACGAACGAAAAAGCACGAAAAAGTGTAAACTTAATTGGTCATACACTTTATTTCTAATTGAAAAGGTGTTATTCTTGAAAGTGTTATGCGCTATCTGTTATGAAACTTCTGACAGTGTACGAATCCGATTCCGAATCCACCATTTCGTGCTGAGGATTCGAATCCGGAATCGAATCCGGATTCGAATCCGACCTTAACAAAAATCAAATCATACACATAGATTACAGTTCAAGAATCAGAGGTGACAAAAGCACTGGTACCTAAGGCTGGTCAGATAACTGACTGAAGATGCTTGGTCGTAGAGGAACAAAATTGAATTGCCTAAGCACACTGTGCCAAAATTGGGAAACGAAAACTGGAAGGATGAACACTATAAATTTGAGCGGATTCGTAAGATTGACGGTTTCGAATCCGAGTCCGAATCCGAATCCAGCATGACAAGCAGAAGATTCGAATCCGGATTCGAATCCGGCCAAAAGGACGAATCCTGGATTCGAATCCGAATCCGGATTCGGATTCGCCCATCTCTGCACGAGTCCACGTTTTTTTTTTGTTATCGAATGAAAATGGATCAGGCTACTGTAGTGGACCTTTCTTTTTCCTGTCACTATGTAATGATAACTATTGTCATCGAAGTTTTGGTGAGAGCTAACCAAATCATAATTAGGCAAAATGCCTGCTTCGTCAGTGTCATTTATAACCAAGAAGTTATTTTTTGACGGATGGGCAATGGTGTTTAATTTCAGACACTTCGAAAAAATCCGGATTATTTTGAAAATCTCAGAAAATTAATTTTTTGAAAAAAGAAAACCAAAAAAGGACAAACAAAAATCAAACAATCTGAAGCTGGTTGAAGAAAAAATAAACACTGATGTTTCTTTTTACTTTCTGTTTTTCTTCATTTCCCTACGTGATAAAATGCAGTACATGTAGTGCTGACTCAGTATTCTTGCGTTAGTGCACGATCCGTTCTTTCCTCGAAGCTTCGACTTGAGTACTATAATTATTTGCAACCAAACCTAATGACACAGGATTGATTGTTAATCATACATCAAGCGCGTCTTTTTGAGACCTTTTGGTCTACTGCGGCACGGCACGGTCATAGGTTGGAAAAAACGGGATATCTTATTTTGCACTGTGAAATTTTAAATATAGGAGAATTTTTTTTTAAATACTGGATAGGAAAGTGCTGCAGTTTTTTCCTGCCCAACATGTAGTTTTTTGTTCCTGTTCAACGGATTTTTTTCCTGTTCAACAGTCTTGTGAAAGACCTCTTTCTCATTCTCGACAGACCCAATATATTATTTTATTTGTAGACCAACTGGGTCGAACCTGGTGTTTAAAAATCATTAATACTTTACCGCAATTTGTTGCCTTTGAAGCTCAGGTTCTTCATTCTTTGCAATATCCATCTCGGAATCAAAAGGAACGGCGAGAATGGAGGGAGTCACTCCACGCGGATTTCGCGCACGGAAAACAACGAGAACGCTTCCAAAATGCAAAACGCTTCCAACAACGAGAATGCTTCCAAAATGGATTTGTTAGAACAAAAAATGATTGTTTTTAATTAATTTGACATTGGCAAATTGATTCCCCTCCGAATCTGAAAGGGAGTCCTTTTTGATGATGATGATGATAATCGGAGCATTCCCTTTCCATGGGGACTCGCGAGGATACGGGGACTGAGTCCCTGGGACAAACAAAAACGCGGGGACTCCTCAAGAGGAGTCCTCGGAGAATGGCGAGAATGCGCCTCTAGTAATTGCATTTGCACAGTTTATACAAAAAAGAGAAAAAACGCATATCAAGAAGTACACAACGGAATTTGCACGGTATAGCATACAAACAAGATAAATAAACCGTAAAAAGAAATACACAACACAAAAAAAACACTGAATTTTCTGAATTAGCAATCTGCTTGAAAGTGAAGGCAAATGAGTCAATATACATCAACAGCAAAAATTCCATATTATTTGCAAATAGTCGGATATTCTATTTTTGTCGCCGTATTGAGCTCCTCGCCGACTAGGACAAACAGCTAAGTACTAAGCAGTGAGCATAACTTTGTCGCCCAGGAGTACAAATTCAGACTTCAACAGACGCTTTGCAATTATAACTGACGGATTTAGTGCTAAAACGTCTGTTGAATAACAACATTCCCAAGGGTCTGCGCGCAATTAAGTCATTCGTTTCTGAATAACGATGCTTCTACCTGGGAGGTGAGTTGCCGGCGCGCTGCTCTGACTGACCATATCTAAAACTACAACTACTGCTTTAATTTCCCACTAAAAAACAGATCACGCCACTTATTCTCACGGACTGATCACGGATGGTGTCGATACTGGCCAGGTTTTGCAAAGGAAATTTGAAAGAGATACTTATATGGGAAGAGCCTGCGATTCCCCAAGTCAATGCTCATAACGTCACGAGTCCTGGTCTTGGCCTGGATGACGGAACTCGATTAGCGTAAAGGCACGAACGACGGAAAATGGATAGGAATAGGCCTTCGAGCCAAATTTTCGGAGACCTTACAATAAACAGGAATACGGGAAAGCCCTGGACCTTACATTTCTCAAGGCGAAAGCAGCGGGTCTCCACCGCGCAAGAAACGGCAAAAGAAATAACAAATGCTGAAGTCAGCTCATCGTTGCAGACGCAAGATCAGACGTTTCTAACGAAACCACTGACGAAATAGCAAACTTGATGGTGGAAAGGAATTACTCTTCTGCTTAGCTTTCCAGTTCGTCCCAGCTTCAAGGACACAATGCAGCGACACTTGGCAGTCATCAACTTACCACAAGCTGATTTCGCAAAGCTACATCATCGTCACATATGGATCATTCCGATGCAATATGGGTCAATGACTTTCAGTAAGGTTATCCCTATTTGGCGATCCTGGGTAGCCTATTATAGCTGCTCATAGCTTGACGACAAAACCCGACGGACGACAGTGTGCCGTAAACTTCGGTTTCCATCCAAGTCTGGATATACGTGTATCCAGGACGAGTCCCTTCTCACTCCTTGGCGACCGAAATAACCGATACGTTCCAGGTCAGCTTTGATGCTACCATCCTCAGCCATGCTTTTCAATGACCCCAAGACATTGGAAGAAAGGATTTGTAGTTCCAGATATGCCTCTTTACTGGACTAGTTCTCACTTTAACCTTTGTTCAAACAACTCAAAAAACAATCCAAACTGCAGATCCGAATAACTGAGACAATCGCGAGCACGAAAATGCATAGATAGCGAACAGCAAATACCCCTTGAGACCAAGCTGACTGGAAAACATAAATTCACAAGAGCCAAACACGGAAAGTCAGCTACGATGTTCGTCAGCAATATTTCGGCCCTTCTCGGCAAGGGTCCTCGTCAGGCAGTTACTGGACTGGAAGAAACCTTGCAGGTTTGTTTCTTCCAGTCCAGCAAGAGCCTGACGAGGACCCTTGCACAGGAAGGGCCGAATCGCTTACGAACATCGTAGATGACTTTCCGTTGTAGGCAATGTTTAATAAAGAACAAAACATATAGAAGAACAATAAGAATCAGACGGACAAGACGGATTTCTGGTCCACCCTTGATTGTTCCGTTTTTTTAATCAAATTGCCTTTTCTCATTGTCCCTTATTTCTTGTTTTCATCGTTTTATTTTCAACATCTTTCTATGTTCATCATAGAAGTAGTTTTCGACGAGCAACTATTTCGCCACATCATTCGACGCTTCAGAATTCGATCGTCGATGAGGTTTTCCGTCACTAAGAACGCGCCGGGCAACAAGTTGCAGCCCTCTTGGAAACCGCAGGCTATTTTGGGATTTTCCCTCGAGACAACCTTGCGCTTTATCTACTGTCAATCATCACTCAAGTTTTGCCATATCCCAGCGTGGATGAGGAATATCGTATTCTATTGATACCACAAAACAAATGTTCTGTTCTGAAATAAAATGGAAATAACATAACACAATAACAATTGTTTATCTCGTTGTTTATGAAATTTCAAATTTGATAAATTTATATATAATTACTGAAAGAAAATCTGATTTGTTTGAAAAAAAATTAATACGAAATGCTTGATTTTTTTGTAATTTTAAAGGATGAGACAGAACAGTTTTTGAAGAAAAGTTTGAATTTTGTTTGGAAAGAGTAGGTGACGTTAACTGGCTAAAAAATGAAACAAAAAATAATCCCACTACTGGCCGAAAGCGTTCGTCTCAATCTGTGGCGGAATGCCAAGCGGTCCTGTTGGTACCTAACCTAGGCCACGCAATGAAAAGGGAACGAAATTATGCTACGCCCCATTATTGCGAGGAAAATAAAGATGGACTGAGTGGCATGTCGATGTTTTAATATACTGCATGCCACGGACAGTATTGAAATGCAGATTCTGAACTAATCAGGATCCACAGCTTCGGGTTGATTTCAGCTTCTTGAATAAAATTTCATTCTTGTGAGTTGGAGTGGACGACAACTTTTTGTCTCGTATATGGCCGCATAATAAGTAATTACTCCATCGTTTATTTATAATCTTATTCCTCAAGGCTCTTTAACAACCACGCAGCTCTTTAACAACGACTCTTTAAAACCATGTCTCACGGCTCTTTTGATTCTGGGCAACGACTCCCGTTCGGTTGTCGGGAGGCTGCGGTAAATTAGCCTGTGGCCTACCCAAGCCTACCTAATCATGATCACTTCTCATCAACAGACGTCATATGACGTCAGCACGAAGATACCTTTTCCAAAGTAGCAGGAAAACGCTTACTGTGTAGCGAAGTATCAATAACTGCGTTTTCTGAGTACCATGGCTACAACAAAACTGCCGTCGTAACGTAAAACTCAAGTAAGACGAAATACACCTGCCAGAAAATAGCATAAAATCAACATCATGCATCGACACCCGTCAGCAAACCAATCTTGGCGTTCTGCTGACGTAATGAGTAACCTAAGCACTCAACTGAATGCAAGAATCCATCTTAATTAATTGAGAAGTAATTAAATATGATGGAGATACGTCACTACTTCGTTTTAACGAGCCTGCCAGCTGACGCTATGTTCTGGGTGGGTTGCCATGTATTTTGACATCTTACTTTTACTGCAGCTGAAAAAATATCACCGAAAGGCTCGAAAAAGGTTTCAAATGCTGCAAGGGCAGCGTGTAACGGTAGAGAACGAGACAACGGCCTTGCCCAGTATTTATGCGTCTCGTAGCTCGTCTCGTAGGGATCTAGGATGGGGCTCTTGATGTTCCAGCCCACCACGGAATGAGGATGCCGTTGATGGTCCTTTCTTGTGAACCTCCAAAGTATTCTCACGACGGATTGGGTAGTGTAAAGCGGGGTGGAGAGGTATAGATGGAATAAGACGGTAGTGGGTCGTGAGGGTATACTCTCCATTCCTCATCTGCTGACCCGTAAGAGGAGGGGGTGGGAATATATTACTATTCTCACCCCCGCGCGACCGGGGCAGCTTCAGTTGGTTAGCAACCAAGGTGGCGGTGGGGAACGCCAGGGTGAGTGATACTGATTTGGGCACTGAGGTAAAAAAAAAAAAAAAAAAAGAAAGGAGGGAAAAAGAAAAGTGAAAGGACCTTTCCGCCGGCTACACTTATCGTCGGAGTGTCAGGAGTGTAGTCTAATTAAAATGACACAGGAAGTTCGAAATCTAGGAAATAAAAATGGGCAGAACAATTAGGGAGGTTAAGAGGTTAATAATGTAAGTTACGCGGATCCTTTAAGGGGCAACAACTGACGTACTCTTCATGGTTCGCCAAATCACTGCATTTGGCCTATCTCCTGCTACAGCGACAAAGTAAGTTGAGGTAATCAAAATCCAGACACTTGTCATTTTAAAACCGGCGCTTTACAACGTACTTTAAGTGTTTGTTTTCCGCCTTCCAAGTCTAGTTTTTAAGCTATCAGTGGTTTCAATCACAGACCGAGTTTTTGCTCCGATCGTCGATTAAAGGAGGTGCCGCTTTGTTTGTTATTTCGCAGAATTGCCAAACATACACGCAAAGTTAGGGTTGGAAAGAAACCGCTTCGCGGCCCGCATTTTGCAGGATCCTAGGGACTTAGTCCAGACAAACCGAGATATTGGATTTTTCTTCTGACAACCGGCAAAAACACCGGAACAGAAAACGATTTTTTTTTACTAATGAAAAATTCTGAGACCAAATAAACTATGTGGCCGGGAATCGTATGCAATTTTCCAAATGATGCACTTTTGCCAAAAGGCCATAGTTATTCATAAGAACCTGATAAGAACCTTCCACTAGTATGGTATGCTGGCTATCTTTTCACCTTATAAGCTTAGTCGATTCCCGCTAGACGACGCGCATCTTGGGAGTTGGGGACTAAGTTGAGCTGTACTTTTGACTGATACAAAATAATTTGAAATCCAGAACACAGCAGAACAAAATTGACTTCCGCGTTGATGAAGTATCCATACTTTGACCCTGAGTTTAAACAAATTGTCTCAACCACTTCGAGAGTTACCTTGCTAATAAGCGGGCATACGGACGGGTAAATTTTTACCGAGTAGCCTATTGGTGTCTGTCACTGACGTTTATCGGATCATCAACATGTCACTAGCTCGAAGGCTCCGATATAATGAGAATTATCCGAGAATTACAAATTCAAATGTCAATATTTCAAATCACCATCTAAAGCCTAATTTTGAACAAATATTGCGAAAGTTAGCTATAGTTTACCCGGAAACTAAATTCATCCAGGAAAGCAGGGAAGGTCGAACTCTGTAGAGGCAAATCCAGAAATATTTAGCATAGCCAGCGGTGTCACTAGCCTTTTACCTTTTGGGGGGGGGAGACGTCCAGTTTGTGCCGACGCAAACACAAATGTGCCGACAGAAACGCCTACATTTTATTTTTGTAAAAAAAAAAAAAAAAATCACAAACAATAATCAAACAACTTGGAAAATTCGGAGTAAAATTAATGAAGTTTTTGGGATCCCAAAACGTAAGTGGAGGAATACCTATGACATCGCAAAAGTTGTCCGCCTGTCCGTCCGTCCGTCTGTCCGTCTGTCTGTCTGTAAGCACGATAACTCTCGAAGGCAGCGAGATATTTTGATGAAACTTGGTGTGGGGATTCTTTGGATCAAGAGTAAGGTCGAGTTCGTAGATGGGCCCTGTAGCTTTACATTTAGGGGTGGGGGAGGGGTTTAAATTAAGGGGCAAGCAGATTTTTTTTAAAAAGCTAATGTGATAGTCGATTATGGGGTAAGAAGACACGCTGAACACGAATATGAAAACCATTTTCTCGCCGGACAAGCAGTTCGCCCGGAATCCGGCCAAAACCGGAAAGTTTGTTAGAAGTTAAAGTTTTATCTGAAGTTGATTAGATGTTTGATGTAGGGGTAAGAAGGCATGCTGATTAAGCATACGAAAACCATTTCATCGCCAGACAAGTAGTTCGCCCGAAATCCTGCCAAAACCGGAAAATTTGTTAAAAGTAAAAGTTTTATTTGAAGTTGATTAGATGATAGATTTAGGGGTAAGAAGAGATGAAGAATCCGTATATGACAATCACTCTTTAGCCGGACATATATTTCGTCCGGAATCCGGCTGAAACCGGAAAATTTGTTAGAAGTTAAATTTTTATTTGAAGTTGATTAGATGTTGGATATAGGGGTAAGGAGATACGCTGAATCCGTTTTTGAGCTTTAGCTTTTCGCCGGACAAGTAGTTCTTGAATTTCGCCAAAACCACAATAGTAACCTAGGATCGTTTCGATCGGCTTACATGCTGAATCCATATTTGAACTTGGATTTCTTAATGAGTAGCTGTTTGGCCCGGCGAAAACTGAATGTGGCTAAGACAAAACCTAATTGTCTGGATCAGATATTGAATTTTTGGGATCCCATCGGAACCTTTGGTCTTGTTTTAGAAGGGACTTTGGGTACTTTAAATTAAAGCCTCATCGCAGATAAACCTGGCGCTTAAGGGAGCTGGAAATTTTCGGAACTTCCATCTATTCGTGATTGAACGTAAACGATCTGTCTCAGGCATTCAGATCTGTGGCAGTATATGCGTTGAGAGAGGACTACGTGAGAAAACCCATGTTAGTTTTCACACGCACTTCCGAGTATGGTGCTCCGGTCAATAAGTAACCACTATAAAATAAATGATACTCTTACTCTTTACCACTATGGAGTTACGTTTAGTCCTACTGCTATTTAGTTCTACTGACCATCGCAGCAAATGGCACGTTTAAAACTGTAGAGCCGGTAAGCGTCGAGAGGACTGTTTAGTCAAACGGTGCAGAAATCCAAATTACTGAGATGATCGCAAACTCATAGACATTCTTAAACAAAATAATCTGGTGCACCAAGCTGGCGAGTGAGGGATGTGATACTCCCTTATTTTCGCGACAACAGTGAGGAACAGGTTATAAACTACACTGAACCAGTGAACCGTACTTTCACTATCTAGCATCTAAAATGGTAAAAAGAACAAATTTAACTGTGCACACGTTACAACCAAGAACAATTTTCGGCTATTAACTCATGCAAGAAGTTTGTCATTAGGATACATTTGGAAATATTCTTTCAGTCCAAGCTGACTGAACATCATAATAAAATTGACAGTACTAAAAGGATACGTCAGCTGAATTTTGTTTGAGCAATATTTTGCTCCAAATTTTGTATTTTGCTTTTTTTACTGAGCGATATGGACAAGTTTATTTTCAGCTTGAGCCAGTGGCGCCATTTCAGAAAACCTCAGAGGGGGGCCAAAAAGTCCATTTTGGGCCCCTATCCCAGTTTTTTTTTTTTTTATACGTAAAATTTATTTGCTGTTTTGTAGTAAAATAAAAGTGGTTTTCGAATATATCATAAGGAGCAAATGCACGAGACACGCGTTGTTCAAATATCCTTCAAAAATAAAAATAAAATTACTGAAGGATGCTATGAGCTAGAGTTTGAGGCCTGCCCTTATGACAGAATAAGCTCCTTTCAACCCTCTGAGCTGAGTAGTCCGGGATCCAGGCACCTCTATCGTTCAAGGGGGGTAGCAGGAGAGCTGCAGAAGGTTTGAAGAACTTGTCTAGACCAACTTTTTGTGCTGATAACGAAAATCGTACCGCACCACTCCGCACCGATGTACGTCACCGACTTTTTAGCCTATAAAGGCCAATTTGGCCTATAGAGACCAACTCTATAAAAACAATTTTCCTAGCAGGACCGCATAAGCTAAATCAGACAAACTATACATATTCTGGATCCTTATTCTATGGTCTATCGAATGGTGTATTTCTTGTTTTTTTAAACTTACACATTTTTCTTAGAAACGTCTTAGAAACCGAGAAAAAGTGAAATTTGTTTAACTTTTTTAACTAAATTGTCATTTTCCTCGGAAAAACTTCCAGCAAACTACATATTTTTATTATCTCGTTGAAAAGACAAGCTCCTTACCAATCATTTGAGCTATTAAAACTTCAAAAACATTTGATTTTAAGAATGTCTGGATTTTTTTAAAGCAGAGCATCCACGTTTTCATCAATGAGTGACGGTAGAAATTTTAAAGGAAATATATTAGTTTGACGGTAAGTTTAAGGTTAGTTTTTTACGTAGAATTTAGCTATGACATAATTTTCTCTCTTGGGATTCATATTGGTCATATAGGCTATATAACATAAAGACTGAGTAGCCTATAATGAACAAACCCGTCATATCTCTCAAAACATATATTATTACAAAATAGTTTGACGGTAAGTTTAGGGTTAGTTTTTGACATGGAGTCCAATCATGACATCAGTTTTTTCCTTAGCATACGTATAGGTCATGTAGGCTATATAGCCTATAGGCTGAATAGCCTATAAATCGTATAAAGATTTTTTTTTTGAAAATATAAGTTCTGAATAATCTTTACAGACCTGCTTTTTGAGCCGAGAACGTGAATCGCGTCGGATAAGACAGCATCTGCGACATTTTGGCCTATGAGGGGAAATTAGGCCTATAAAGACCAGCCCAATGAAAATATTCTAGACAAAATTTAACATCCTGTATTCCCTGCAGGCCAAAGTGATGCGTTTTCTAAGTATAAATTATGTTAGGTATCTTGTCGCCAACGTAATGCCACGCTTGCCATTTGATAGGAAGCTTTCAAACCCTGGCTCAATTTCAGACCGGTCAAATTCGCTGAAGCCACTGACTCACGAAACAACATCAGCCTTAGAAGACAAGAACTTAGGGCCGCACGACAAATCTTGGCCGGACGCTGTTCTCAACTATTGACCCACACTCACCCGCTTGCAACGGAGTTTTCTTTCACGACCAAACTAGATTGCTCTTCGTGGCAACCACCAATCGACGCCATGTCTCCTTTCACTCATGGCGTTCATGCACAACTGGCTTGGTCATCAAGGCTAGCTATTGGGTCTCCCATAGTCTCTGATCCTTCCTAAAGGCTACAGTCGGATCGAGGTCCGTGTTGACCGCCAGAACTGATGTCTTTTGAATATCCCTTAGTCTCTGACCCTTCCTAAAGGCTACAATCGGTTTGAGGCCCGTGTTCGCCGTAGAACCAATGTCTTTCGTTGTACCCCTGTTCGCTTCTTCCACCCTTTGGGCGGAGGGGGGAGGTTGCAGCGCAATCTGGACAGAGCAACTTCAGGTCATCGGAACACGTGCATGAACCGGTTTAGTCTTCTGGTTCTGACTGGGTTCGACAAAGCAGTCGGTGTGATCTGCCATTGTTATCATTTCCTCATTACCTGTAATCCTCAGGTTTAATTTTCAGTATGGATCGCAGGCACCTTTGGTAGAACAAGGTGATTTTGCGTGCTTCTGCGGTTTTCATCGACGAAGTTTGGGGGACATTTAGAAGTTTCTACAAGACAGGACCTTCGTAGTCTGGGGCAGCATTCAGTATGTACTGTGCCCTTTTGACTTAATCGGCGATCAGTCTGTTTCAGGGGAAAACGATGGAAAGTCATAGACTTCCACAAGTAGCAGACTTCCACCCCCGGTGCTTATCCATGATCCTTTAGAACCGAATCAGTGACGAACTTGAAAAGAGCTAGCGATAGGATGAAACCTTGGCAAACGCCTCCTTTTGTAAAGAACTGTGTTGACTGCTCTATTTCACCTCTCACTAGAGCCTCCGTCTGGTCATAGAATACCTGAGCAATGCGGATTATCTTGGGACCCTGTCTATCCTGCATTCCCAGCTAGTTGTGTCTTTCTTTACTGAGTCGAATGCAAGAACAAAGTCAACGCAGAATTTCGTGGTTTCCTGTTGATGCTTGAACGATTGATGGCTGCACATCCGTGCTGCCAATGCTCAAGTATGCGGCAGAGAGAGAAGAGCCGTGCAGCACATGCTCGTTGTGAAGCCCGCTTTGGTTAGATTTTGTGCGTCTGTCCCTTCAGTCTCTGGAGCTTTGCAGTAGTAGGATAGTTGCGGACTTGATCTGCACGTATTATGAGAAATATTCTAGTATAATTTTTACAATCACCCTTGTCACCTTTTCTATTGGGGGAGGGGGGCTATGATGGACTTGCGTCAGTCTTCGGGGACGTGTTCCAGATGCCAACGATGATGTTGTAGAGGTACAGCTAGACAGGCAATTCTAACGGTTCGTCTGTGGATGCATTACCGTTGTCTGATAGGGATAGTCATAGATTTCCTTTATATTGAGTGGACTGATGACTAGAGTGTTCCTCTGGTAACGTCAGCAATTATGTTGCCACCCTCCCGTTCTTGTTTCTGTAGGCCCTTATTGTAACGCATACGGCGCAGGCGTCACGGCTTAAAAGTTAGAGCGAGCAGATTTATATGTGAAACGCGACTAACTTATGAGATGCTGGAATTGATGACAAACTGGATTCAGCACAAAAACTGACCTATGGGCGTGCGAAAACTAAGTTTTCCGGAGATTTGTTCATTATAGGCTATTGATCCTTTATGCTATATAGTCCATATGACCTAAAGCCTACTATCTTACAGGAGAAACTAGTGAAATAATCAGATTCCAAGTAAAAAATCAGCGCTGAACCTAGCGTCGAACCAATATATTTAGTATAAAGTTTCTACTGCACCTCATAGTCAAAACCTTGGATTTCCTGCTTACAGAAATTCCAGAAATCCTAAATTATTTTTTTTTTACTTTTAATACCTCAAACGATTGAGAAAGATCTTCTCTTTTTAGTACAGCAGCCTAATAATAATAAAAAAAACAGTTTTCTGGAAATTTTTCCAATAAAAATGTCAATTTATTTGAGAGATCTGACGGGTTTTTTCATTGTAGGTTATTTAGCCTATATGTTATATAGCCTATATGCGTACCAAGAAAGAAACTTATATCATAATTAGATTCTAGTACTACATTAGATTCTAGATTCTAGTACTCCTCTCTAATAAGTTAAATTTTGTGTAGAATGATTTCATTGAGCTGGTCTTTAGAGGCCTAAATTCACCTTATAGGCCAAAATGTCGGTTACCTACACAGGTAACACAGCTGCTGTATTATCCGACGCGATTTTCGTTCTCGGCTCAAAAAGCAGGTCTGTAAAGATTACTCATAAGTTGTGTTTTTAAAACAAAAATATCATTATAGGATTTATAGGTCATTCAGCCTATAGGCTATATAGCCTACATTACCTATACATATGCTAAGGGAAAAATTACTGTCATAATTGGATTCCACGCCAAAAACTAACCCTAAACTTACCGTCAAACTAATATATTTCCTTTAAAATTTCTACCGTCACTCACTGATGAAAACGTTGATGCTCTGCTTTAAAAAAATCTAGACATTCTTAAACCGAATGTTTTTTAAGTTTTAATAGCTCAAACGATTGGCAAGGAGCTTATCTTTCTAATTGAATAATAAAAATATGTAGTTTACTGGAAGTTTTTCCGAGATAAATGACAATTTAGTTTAAAAAGTTAAATAATTTTCGCTTTTTCTTGGTTTCTAAGACGTTTCTAAGAAAAATACTTAGGTTTAAAAAAATAAAAAATATACCATTCGATAGACGATAAAAAGAGGATTCAGAATATGTATAGTTTGTTTGATTTAGCTTATGCGGTCCGGCTAGGAAAATTGTTTTTATAGTGTTGGTCTTTATAGGCCCAATCTACCTTTATAGGCTAAAAAGTCGGTGACGTACATCGGTGCGGAGTGGTGCGGTAGGATTTTCGTTCTCAGCACAAAAAGTTGTTCTGGAAAAGTTCTTCAAACCTTCTGCAGCTCGTTTGCTACCCCCCCCCCCCTGTTTTTGAACGATAGCGCGGTCTGGATCCCGGACTAGAGGCTCTCGATCGAAGTTTTATCCAGATATACCTTTGATTCATGAAATCTTTTGAATTTGGATATGGGGTTATCATGTTTAAAACACTTCGCATACAAAATTTCAGCTTCAAAACCACACCCAAATGACATGCTCCTTCAACCAGGCCTGTATATACAAGACTAACAAAGGCGCCGCAGGCAAAATTTCATCAAACATTCACGATAGAGCGTTTTTTGGGATCCTAAATGAAAGCAATGACTTCCCCCTGTAGCCATTGCACCTCGCATTGCACGATAACTCTCAAACAGAGGGAAAGATATTTCGGACCCTGTCTGTGCTATTCCACACAGACCTTTACAAAACAAGCGGTGGTCATCCAGAATAAAATAAATTTGTATAAAAAGATTTGATTCTGAACGCTTATATTGTTGAAACTTGCTTTACAGGACCAATTTAAAAAAAAAATCAACCTGTGTACCGCTAAGATGCAGAGACTTCAACACCATATTATATTGAAACTGTGCGCCGCAGGCAAAATTTAAAAAAAAATCGGCCTGTTTTCTGCTAAAATACAAAGATTTTGGTTCACAATCAGATTACAAATTGTATCTTATAGGTCGAAATTCACGATTTGGTAAACGCATTTATGTTAGTACGTCAAACAACAAGGAATATAAACAAATAAACCTCGGATTTTGGGCCCCTTTAAAATTCAGAGGGGGGCCATGACCCCCCCTGCCCCCCCAAATGGCGCCACTGGCTTGAGCCTGTGAGGACTTTTGCCAAGAAGGGCCGAAATATCTCTCTGATTCAATTCTGATGACGTATCTGTTTAGTACTATCAACTACATTAACCTGAAATAATGTGAGGAAAGCCCATGCGAGCAGAACGACAAACGGAAAGTAGTGGGCCCTTGTTAATTGTGAACAATTCCAGGGAAGTCTCTGGCTCGGTCGAAGCAGCTATTTCAAGCCTGACGGACGACGTAGATAGAGCGAAGAAACCCAATCAGATGTTTTTCTTCAAAGATCCGCCTCTCTTCTATCATTTGGCACACCAAATTTTTGCATGTCACTGAAGCATTTTTTATATGTCAAACTTGAAGTCGCCACCAGTGTGCGAACGAATAACATAATCAAAGTACTATCTCCTACTTAATCACAAGATAACTAATTAAATGTCAACAGTCCAGCACTGGAATTTATGAGAAATTCTGTAGCTGTTAATGAAATAGATACAAGCTGACCACTCTCATCGATTACAGTTGATAAATCGGGCCGTCAATCTTGGCCTCAGCGGCTCAGCCGCCATCTCGTGTTTTCTATCTGGGAACAGGAAAAAAAGTTACCGGCCGTAGCGCCTCTCCACCCGCTCCATCATAATAAACGATGATCATCGTGTAGCAGAAAAAATAAGGCCAAAGTTTCCGGTGGGATCTTGAAACCGGGAAAAAAGAACAGTCAATATGGAATATGCGGGGACAAGAAAATGAAATCGACTGCGAACACGATAGCCGTGAGTAGACTTACTTCAGAAATTCTATCGGAATTAATTTTTTACCGATGCATTTTTCAAGCTGTTTTACCGACAAAATTAAACAGTAAAATCGGCAAGATTTATAAGGAAAGATGGGAGAAATTTTGTAAAAACTGCATATTTTCTCAGAAGAACCTCGTTCGACTGTATCTAAAAATGTTCTGCAACTACTCTTCGAACAGTAAATTAGATGCCGTCGGTGCTTCGCCCCACTCTTGCAAAAGCTGAAAGGAGTGTCTACTAGAAACGACGTTGTTAGACTTATCTCCTTAGGTAAGCAGAACGGTTGCAAAAAATATTCAAGTTAAAACAATTTCATTTCTGAAAACACATACTTATAGAGACCCCCCCCCCCCCCCGGGAGCCAGCGATCGGCATGTGACCAGATAGCTTGGCCGATTATGACTAAAAACAAAACGAAATGAATTAGTTATTAGACTGACTCGAAATTGACATAACAGCAGTGACCGCAACAGCCATTGCGAGGGGTTAATACCTTCTGCAGACCGCAGGAAAAACGAAAGTAGTGCTGGACTAACACGCGTTCCGAACACAAGTCAGATTGTCCAGTGTGTAGCCTAAGATGCGTAGAGAGAATATCAGCGTAGTGAAAAATATTAGATGACTTTAGTAATCTTTCCTTTTAGCAAAGCTTCCTGCGGCAGAGGGTCTTCGTGACGTCAGACAGAGAACTCGAGGCAGATTGGCACTTAAGTGCCGCATAAGTGGGAACCCCATTCCAAGTGTTACCTGGTTTAAGGATGGCAAAGAGGTGAAACCATCGACGCGCATCAAAATTAAAACGAAAAGGTGAGGCCCGCTGTTCTTTATTCGCCCCTTAAATACCCTGACATAAAATGACTGTCGTCTGTCTGATGTTTGGTTATAGCTCGGCTGAAAAATTGTCGCGGATACTAGTATTATACCATTAACAAAGGTTACTGGAATGAATACCAATAGCTGCGTTCGTTGCACTCCAACACCAACACCAGTGACAACTGGTGTTTTGTCACCAGTGTCCGGTTCTTCTCTTATAACGCGTTTTCTGGTTCACCGGTGAGTTGATAAAAACTTGCTAAGTTCTCGGCAAAGCCGGGCTCCCGAGCAGGTTTCTGGTTTCGCACCGGTGGCAGGTTTCTGGTCCGCACCGGTGAGGTAAAACCGGACACAGGTTAGTTAAAAAACGGGTTATAAGACTGGTGAATAGTCACCGATGGATGCAAAAACACGTTATAAGAAGCACCGGTGAGCAGTCACCGGACAACGAACGCAGCTAATAATAGTGAGCTTTGTTATAAATGAAGAACAGAAGGTATACTACCGTGCTGTAAATCCTAAAGATACGATCTTTCGCTAAACCATTCTGGAGTTCCAGTGTGAAGCCGCTACTTTTTAGCTCAGATAAAAACTGTAACTGACATCATTTCAATGTTTGGTGGAAAAAGAGATCTGCCCTAGTAGGTCAATTATATAGCCTGCGTAAACAAGACCAATTGTTTTGATGCGTCGCCAGACTACGGTATGCTACTTCTTGGTCCAATCAATGTCGATTTTGCCAATTGACCGCACACACTGTGACGGCGCTTAAAGTCCGTATATAAACAAGGAGTTCTGAAAGGACCTCTCTTGCTTATTCTGCGTTTTATTTTACTCCTAGCTCTTTTATGGCACTATCAGCTTTTGAAAGCTTAGCCTTTCGTTTTGTACCTACGACTTTCAAGCCCTTTTTCCGCCAAGCCGAGTTTTGCGAGACACACAACGCAAATTTCGCCGATAGCTTCAAGGTCCGCCGACAATTTTCCATGCATAAATAAATAAGAAGCTTCAACGTGTAGTTTTTCATTTTGGAAGAGATGGTAGGCCATCGAGTCTATCTTCTCGATTGAACTTCTTTTGTTTTGCTTGGATTTCCAACTTTGTAACCACGGCACATTCAGTTTTCAATATTTTGCGTCTACCTGCCGCGTCGGAGAGCAGGAAGGCTGGACAGAGTCGACAAGCGTTAACAAGAAAATCGCTAATTTCACTTGGAAAGTAGTGGTGATTCCGAAAATTTTCTGGTCTATTTCATCATGAAAAAAATCATTTCTGTTAAGAGTTGTGCTTTATTATTATTATTGTTATTACTGCTTTATTTCAGTCCATAAGACCATAAAAAAACATACAAAAACAGACACTGAAAAAAAGTACAAAAGAAATCCATCCCATGCCAAAGATATCCAGGAGGATACCCTTCCATACGGGTGGCGCATAGAAAATGGGTAGGGAAGCAAATACCACCAAATCATTATTGCAATATTTTAATCGGCAAAACATAGCAACTCTCATACTCTTATACTCTCAGTCAGCCGGATTCCCGACGAACTAACGTCCGGGTAAGAAATAATTGTCATGTACGGATTCAGCATCTGTTCTTACCTCTAAATCGAACATTTAATCAACTTCAAATAAAACTTTTACTTTGACAAACTGTCCGGTTTTGGCCGGATTCCGGACGAGCTACTTGTCCGGCGAGAAAATAGTTTCATAATCATGTTCAGCATGCCTTCTTACCCCATAATCGACTATCTCATTAGCTGTTTAAAAATATTTTGTTTGTCCATTAATTTGAATTTTGGACCCCCTCCCCACCCCTAAATGTAGGGCTACATAGCCCATCTACGAACTCGACCTTTCCCTTGACCAAAGAACCCTCAAACCAGCTTTCATCAAAATATCTCATCCCATCCGAAAGTTATCCTGCTCACAGACGGACGGACAACTTTTTCAATGTCATAGGTATCCCTCCACTTATGTTTTGAGATCCCAAAAACAGCGTATTAGAGACCATCTTTGAATTATATATTTCAAATTTTTATTGGCATAGCTCAGGCGCTGCATGAACATAATCTTGTCTACAAAGCTATGAGGAAAAGAAGCAGCGCAAGAGCTTAGGCACAGTAAATGCTGTTAGAGAAAATGGTGATCATACGAAAATGGTGAGCACGAATGGGTCCTGTAAATGTCGAGTGAGCCACTTCAGGACTTTTCGTAAAACTAACGACGTTGTGGATCTTCAGTTATCACGGATTTTCTTTTTATGACGGAGTTCCCATGCTTTTATTCTACACATTTCCTACTTTCAGCAATTTCAGAATAACATTCAAGCGACGTGCACACACAGTCCGATAAGATTTCGCATGCGAAAAGACGCATGGTAAATTCGCTTCACTATTCGCGTCAACCACAACCCCTTTGGTTTGATACGAAATACGGAAAACTTGCACAGCTGAAATTTCTGACCAATGAACACCTCGGAAGCAACAAGCGTGGGCCTCATCTGCATTGAAAAGAGTCAAACGCGGAATGGCAAAAAATGGCATAGTTTTGTTAGTGTTGATAAGAAATGACACCGGAAGTTCCGAATATCTATGGATGGTTGGAACGACGGACCTAAAGTGAAGCAATAATAAGTGATAGCTGTGAAAATACACATGAAAGTAAGCCGGCCAGACTGATAATTCGGCTGTATGGAGAATATACCACATATTTTAGTCGAATGAACTTATAGCAGAAATTATAGAGCGACAAATTTGTTTTAAACCCAAATTTCACAAAAACCCATTATTAGTCGTCCTTGGGTTTTTCGGAAACGGCGAAATAATGCGAAATCAAACTCATAATTTGGCTTTACCCTGAAATTATTGCGCTTTGTTCTTGGACATGTTAGGACGTTTCAAAGTTAATATTATTCCCACGCGAATTGAAAACAAAATGGAACTTGCACTTTTTATCTGAAGTGAACATATCGTGTAATACTTGAGAGAAACGACTTTGACTCACCAATAGTTGACTTTGATCACAAAAAGTGGATGAAAATGGGAAAGGATCGGTCTGGCTTTGTTCTAGAGATTAGAGTTGCGTTTTTGTTTATATGATTTCGGTGTAGTTTCGCTTAAGATCGACCTCATCGAAATTAACAAGACCAAAGTTTTCGCTGGGATCCCATACTGGGGTCACCTTTACATTCCCGATTCAGTCATTATCGCTTTTGCCAGGAAAAGACATGATATTAACCGTACACGACCGATCCCCTGACACCATAATCCGTGGCAGAGTTTGCCAGACGCCGGTTAAATTACGGACCGGATGAGAAAAAAAATACAGGAAGAGGAGATTGAACATGTTTTCTCTTCCCTATGTCTGTAGATTATCTTGATCAAGAACTGTGTAGCTCTACCGAATTTTCGGATGGTTCCCGACTTCGGCCGGATAGTTGGTCATAAGGAGAAAAAGCAAAGATGAAAACCCACATTGCTTCTTATACCCGGGCCACATTCTGTCACACCTGTACGTAATTTGGTTATTACCCACTTACGTTTCATCCTGGTCACACTTGGAACGCAGATTTTCAAGATATATTACCACCATCATGACTCAAAGGTAAACAAAACTTGCAAAAGTCAGCGATTGAGGTCTGTGATTGGTCCAAAGTTACGTTTCAAAATGGCGGAAATGGATTTTTTCCATCTCGACTGTTTTAAGTTTTCAGCGTCTTTTCTTCCCAATTTCGACCGTAAAACGGTCTCATTGCCGGCGTTACTACCAGGTGTGACTATAGTGGGGCCCGGGCATTACACTCCAACCGAACTGATCACTGAGTACGGCCACGCGTTGGATCACGCGTCTACTATTGTGATTGACCCTACCATGAACAAATTACCGAATTTCGTCTTCGTATTTTTTGAGGAGTTCCGGTTGGGACGTTCAAATTACAAACAGAAATATGGCATTTAAAAAAAAAAAAAAAATCAGCATTGACTTCAAGAACAGCCGTCATCAAAGGGGCAGGCAATTAAGGTTTGCAAATCGCGATAAGCCGTATTTTTGACAAAAATAAGAATTTTCAAAAACATATTGGACCCTGGAAAATTCCTGCCGATTATGCAGTTAATTCTGTATCGATTACAATCTTAAAGTGAATATTAGATAAGATCCCCACTTTGCTTAAAGTTTAACTGAAAAGCCAACTCATTTGTGTGTCATTTAACTGGATACACTGAATTATTTGGATTCTCCAAAGGGAAATTCCACTATTTGAAAATCGATTATTCGTGAATAGCGGAACAACGAAGGAACTCATTTTCACCGGGTCTTCAAGCCAATTTAAGTGAATAAGTGATGGGTAACTAGATTGTCCTATCCTAGCCCTTTTCGGTTAAACTTTAAGTTCCAATTTTTTACAATGTACATAGAGGTGAAAGCTTTTTTATGATGCAATATATACTGACCATTAAAGTTTCACTGAAAAGGGCTAAGATAGGGCAATCTAGTTACCCATCATTTATTCACTTAAATAGGCATGCGCCGTTTAAAAAACAATCGTTTTCGGATAGTGCACTTTCTCTGCCGGATTTGTGGTACTTCTGTTGTATGCTTAAAGAATTTGTTTTCGGACAGTGAGCAGTATTCACCAAGCTCACCGCTGGCCACTGAAAAGCTGCGTTTGTGTTGAGGTTCAAATTTTCCACATCGTAATAGAACTTGGCGTTGTGAGGACGGCCGTAGATATTTAGTGCAATTTAGTGGAAGAAAAAAAAATCCCTCAACACAATCCAAACAATCCAGTGTACTCAATTAAATGATAGAAAAATAAATTGGCTTTTCAGTTGAACTTTAAGAATTACACTTACTCAGCTTATATTTTCCTCGATATTGCCGAACTATATACGACATCCCAAAACTAATAGCATATCTTAATTCAACACATTCTTTTTAGCTCCAAGTCAACCCCCTTGTCTGTCGATTTTCTCCACTCTGAAATGTATGGGGTTTTAACATATTCCTGCCCGATCAATCCATCCAGTCAAAAGACCAACAGCAAATACAAATTCTTTTACTCTTATTGGTCCTGAAATCAGGCTACACGGACTATTAGGCTATTTCCAGATTTTCCGGTTCTGACAGGATTTCGGCGGAAATCAACGTAATTACAAACAGCTTTTCAAGATTCAATATGTCCCTTTCACCACATCAACCACCCAGTCAAACTGATTGGCTGAAATATTCCACACCTAATTTTTAAGCTGCTCCCGACTTTTTGCATCCCACAAGGTTAAACGTTTGACGAATGAGTCAAGTCAAGAAATAAATTGCATCTTATCACATTTAGTCATCGCAGGACTACATTAGTCATATTCTTTAATAGTTTCCTTACACACCTGCCTATAAAATGGAGACATATCCAGCTGTAAAATACATTTCCTATAAGTATAAAAGCTTAGCACTTAAGAAACTATAAAAGCTATCGGGCAAAAATAAGGTCATGTGTTCTTAATGTTCTTCGCGAATGAATAACGGCGATTACAATGACACTGTAGATGCTAGAGGGATCAAGAGTGCATATAGAAAAGACAAAGCGATCGCAACGTCTGTCTGTCGGTCTTACAGAGGCTGAGTTTTGAACACTTCAAAACGCGTTTCAACACATTTCAGCAATACGTTTTCAGTACACGATTCAGAACACGTTTCAGTTGAGACTGACGGTAACGGAAATGGTCGAATGCCAAACCTGGGATTAGCGAAAGGTCAAATCTGGCAGTTAAGAAAGTGTTCAGTTCACGAAGTTAAGAAAAATCGTAATTTTAGACGAAAATCAACTCTCCGAATCCCATGTTTAAAAGAAGAAGATGGTGGTGTTTACGAATGTCGACCCTCGAGCATAATGGGTCAAGGTCCAAGCTCCAAAGCCAGAGTGACAATCAGGAAGGGCCCCAGGCTTCCTATTAGACCTGGTAATGGTAAGACGTCCCTTTTTATTTTTGCCTCTAATCAAAATAAGCCATTGTCCTTTTTTTTCTTCGTCATATTCTCAATATACAGCTTCTTCTTTTTCTATTTCCTTCTCCATCCCGTACAGTTTTCTATGCCATAAATGCCTAGACATATGTGCGTGTATTTCTGTTCTGTACTGTATATCTCAGTCACCACGTTTGAAAGTAACTTTTTAGCTATTTTGTGTACAAACTGAGGTACGAATGGTGCAGTTTGGCACTAACGTAATGTTTGTACGTCACTTGATCTGCCCCTCTGTCACCGTTTCGCTAGTTCTGGCACTTCCACGTAAGCTCGGACGGTGAAACTTGACATGCATTCATAGGACCCGAACCGACACTCAACAAAGGCGGGGGGGGGGGGGGGGCTCGGAAGGGTAGTCCCACAAATTTTCTAACATACGTATGGACCAAACGGTGGACTGATTGGGATGAATTTTGAGGTAAATGTACCAGACATTCTCCAGACGTGCTCCTTATTCGAGTGAAACTTGGTAGGGATAGTGGGGGCGAAAACAGTGTGATACGCTAGATGTGTAATTTGTTTTTAGTCCGGACCAGATACGATCTCTGCTAGGGAGATGAAGGGGGGGGGGTGACATTTTTCGGAAGTTCTCAAATTCGATTGAAACTTGAAGGATGGTAAGAGTAAATGCCTACATGTAACGTTTCTGCGTCCGAATCGGACCCGACATCGATAGGGGGGGGGGGGGGGGCCGAAATTTTCCGGCATGCTTTACTCTGAAAAGAACAACCCCATCTGGATGCGCCGGACAGTCGGCAAGAACTCCACATGCCCGGGATTTTCCGTTTAAAGGTACGGGCTGCATCTGGCGACTCATGGGGGAGCGGGGGGGGGATATCGTTTCTCGCTTAGGGAAGGACAGTTGCAACCCTACGTGCATGTTTACAGATCTGGGCGCACTGAGGGGAGCTAGAGGGGGTTCCTGATATCTTATGACAGACATAACTCTCGAGCGCGTGATCGGTCCGGATGGAACTTGATAGCTGGCGAAAGCACATTTCTTAGATGTTCCGATTATATTCCCGGACCAATATGCGACCCGTAGCTGAAACACATTCTAAGCAGAGATGGGCGAATCCGATCATGAAAGGATTCGAATCCGAATCCAGGGCTAGGTACGAATCCAATTCCGAATCTGAATCCACCATTTCGTGCTGAGGATTCGAATCCGGATTCGAATACAAAAATCAAATCGTACACATAGATTACAGTTCAAAAATCAGAGGCGACAAAAGCACTGATACCTAAGGTGGTCAGATAACTGAATGAAGATGCTTGGTGGTAGAGAAAACAAAACTGAATTGCCTAAGCATACTGTGCCAAAATTGGGAAACGGAAACTGGAAGGATGAACACTAGAAATTTAAGCGGATTCGTAAGGTTGAGGGTTTCGAATCCGAGTCCGAATCCGAATCCAACATGACATGCAGAAGATTCGAATCCGGATTCGAATCCGGCCAAAAGGACGAATCCTGGATTCGAATCCGGATTCGCCCATCTCTGATTCTAAGTACCTTTACAAGTTTCATATGTGCTTACAGCTTTTGTTTTTTGACGCATCCCCCCGTGTTATTATCACAATTACAATGATTATTTCTTTATTTCCAGTTTCTTCGACATTGTGGCCACTAATTGCTTTGCCTTGCCCAATCGAATCTTTCTGTTTGAACGGCGGAACTTGTAAATATTACGAAGCCGTCGGCGAACTTGTCTGCCAGTAAGTATTCTGTAAGATTTATCCCGTCCAAATTCCTAGAAATGTGCCAGTATTCCGGAATTTGAACGATGCGTCACAGTTGCACGGATGTCACGGAGGTTCTTCGTTCAGTATTTCTACTGTGACCGTTGTAGCTGGTTTCTGTATACTCTATATGACCAAGGACAAAAAAGCACGAGGACCTCCGTCTCCCGATCTCTGTAATACGAACATGCGGAGTCGAATAGATTCCCGGTGCAAACGAGCGGATGGTAGGAGCTACGCGGAACATCACAATTCGTTACCTCTACAAACAGCTGTATCGCAGTAGAGCCCCAGAGAAGAAATCGTCGAGAGTAAGATACTATTGACTGTCTACCTTTGTGACGTCTTATGTGATGCGTTGCAGAGGTCTGCCAGAGGCTATGCACGCCTACTACGGTCTTTTCATCTGATATGCGCAGCGGCGAAGAGGGAAGTAGACGGGTGTCAACTCAAAGCTCAGCAAGTAGGTCTAGCCCTGCTCAGTTTGTCGGGGTATCAATAGTCGGTGCATGGGAGCAAAGACGGAGGTTCTATTTGCTTATTTGTTCTTGATATGAAACACACCAGCGAACCTCGGGAAGAAATTAATCCTTAGAACTGATACAAATTCTATGTAAACCAATCAACAACGTTCGTTGTGGTCAGGTCGTGGTGACGTTTCTGGATCTCTGCTAGGCAAACGTTGATTCTCCGTCTGCACGAAGAGTTAGTCATTCAAAGCAGCCGATAGAGGCTGCTTTAGAGCGTCGTGCTCGATTTCTGGAATCCCTCGACCCTCTGGACAGCCTCTTTCCAGCAATTAAGCAATAGTTAAAGAAAAAAGGTTATTAGTTATTTATGCATTTTTTGAAGTTAAAATAGTGCAAATTGTTTACAAAGTTAAAATTGTATCTTGTGTGTTTGTTGTTCATTGTTCTTTCTTCTTTATTTTTTTTTCTTCTACTCCATCAGTGACATTCTTATGTAAAGATGGGTAATAAACTTATTCATTCATTCATTCAGTATTGGACGTTTTCGTCGCAAGACCACTACTTTTTGCCCGGCCGAAGGCCTTTCACCACATGGCTCTTCATACCGTTGGCCTTGTCCCGTATATATGAATGCCGAAACAGGTCTCTGAGATTGGTGCACGTGACGTATCTACGTTGTTTCCATGGTACGGATAGACTGTAGGCAGGCACTAACATCAAATTCCGTATGGAAAAGCCGATAATTTTGAAGCTTTCCCGAAGGAAGTCGTGAAATTGCAGGAACCCCGGCCAGCTTATCACGATTGTCTATGCGTACTATTAGTTACTGTCTTCTGACAACCTGAGTCCACAATTATTAATCGGGAGTGGCTGGGCAGTTCAGGAAAACACTAAGGTCTGAAGACCGAGTGCGGAAATGTAACAAAAAGGGGTACTGAATGCCTTCAAAAGAAAGCTTGACCGGTAAATTTCATCGTAGGCTAAACAAAGACTAGACTTCCGATATGCTGGCTTGGCACCCCTTTCTCTGCGAATGTTGGTTGCAAAAAAAGACAGGACTCCCCATGATGGTTACGAAACTCGGCAGTGACAGTAAACTTTGATATAAAGTCTGGTCATCTCTCCCATGTCTCAAAACAAATCCGACAATATTAAATCAATAGTAACGGGCACTGCCAAGTACGCAGACATGTATATTACTTTCGAGGACTACTTTTAATTTGAGGATTTCGCGGGATCGCAAGGGTGTTTTAAGACTCCAATCCCCAAAGTCATAACATAATTTAAGTTGGGTACCAACGCTGAGTTGGCGAAAGCCTTCACGGCCATCTGTGATGTACAATTACACAAAATTGATAGTGAACGAAAGGTCTTGCGGCAACTGCAAAAAGCTTGGAACACCCGTGGGGAGGAAAAAACAGTAAATAAACCTATAACTGAAAATAAGTTATTGGCCTGAATAGAGTGTGTTCCTCCTGTTTAAAGCGTCCCAAAATCAATAATGTGAAATTTCGTCTGTGTTTGAGTTGTGAACTGGGACGAAAAGGCGAGCGAGTAGAATATTGTTGGGTTTTGGATGAGTAAATATTACGGAAAATCTGTCACCGAGAGAGAAAGAAGTTATAATAAAGCATTTCCGTTTGACAACCACCCCAAGAAGTAAATCTCGTCCTAGGGGGTGGCAAAAAAGGAAATACACTAAGGCAGAACAAAACACCGAAAAAAAAGTCAGCTTCAAGTGTCCAGTCAAGGCCACAAACCATACCTCACAAAAAAACTAAACAATCGAACTAACAGAGACAATAATCATCCTCAGAGGACCTACAATGAAAATAAACCATAACTCGAACATAATAAACAAACCATTTTACAAGTTGGTTTTCTTTTAAAGTACGTATCGGCACGTGACATTTTGCATGTGTAATCAGCCGAATCCAAAATCAAAATTCCATATCAAAGATTATTTTTTTTTTTACTCGTTGTAGTAGTTACGACTTTTCCTTGCGTAGAATCGAGTACGACCCGGGAGTTGGCAAAGAGTGCGGCCGCGCTGACGTAAATAAGGCTGACCACGCTATGACACTGTTTCAAGTTTTCCCGCCCGATTAGTGACTTTGCCGCCTCAAATGAAGCGCGGCCGCACTCTGTTCCACCTCCTGATCACTCTATATGACTCCAAAATACGCCACTGATCCTCAGGAAGAACGAGACAACGTCTCACTAACGATTCTAACTCTACGGTCAAATCCTGTATCAACCAATCACGGCGATCGTTGGGCACAGCTGTGGTGCCGCTTCCGGCTCTTCCGCTAGATACCCGGCGATTTTTCATCGGCAAGAAGAGTTAGTCATTAAGGGTATCGCGCTCGATTCTAAGCAGTGCAAAGTCGTTACTACTATACCGAATCAAACATTTTAAATTTCTCTTTGTTTTGTTATTTTAATTTCAAGATCAAAGCGCATACATATGCATCCTAGCTGTCAGGGACCGATACGTTGGACTTTAAGAGAAACCTTGCCGAAACGTCGTTCAGGCGTCAGGCGAACATGAATCAATTTTAGTGCGTTAGTGTGCAGTGGTGTAAACAATAGTTTCATGGGTTTGCTTAACCTCTTTTTTCTGTTAATAGATAAATAAATAGAAGAACATTTAAATAATAATTAATAAATAAACAGAAGAACATCTAAAGATTTGTTCAGGGTCCCCCCCCCCCATTTTACTGTTATCTTATTTAGCTAAACAAACGAGGCATTATTCCGGACAAGTCGAGCTCCATGATAGAGGCGTAACCGTTGTCTAATTTCAGGTGTGCTGAGGGTTACAAGGGTCAACGCTGCGAAAGCAAGGATCTCTTAGGGAGTGAGTATATTTTCCTCGCTGCTTCCTGCACTTACCCAGATTTCCATGCGCTTCCCCGCTAGCTGCTCATGCCCCTCCCCCCTTTAACGCGGCATGGCAATTTAGGCGAATAGAGCTTTTGATGCGTTTGTGCCAAACGAAAGCAAAGTCTGGGACTCAAAATTGATATTTCGAGAATCTTGGACGCTTCAGAAGGTCTCATGGACGGAGGGACCCAATTTTAAAACTTTGATTCTGTTTTTGTTCCTCAGTTCTGACGACGAGGTAGACTAGATAAACAGTAGCTGTGTTTATTTTACAGACTTTTCATACTTTAGCAGGGCCGATGTTTCATTTGGACCGACGTGTCGATTAGGCGTTTATTTTCTTGCGTTGCTGTCAGCAACGTGATCTGCTATTTGCTAGGGCAGTTATTTTGATAGCGGTCAAAGACTTTGCTTTCTAAGTTAGCTCCAAGTTGGCTTCAGGTTTCAGCAATCACGAAGTTAAAGAAGACGAAAAGAATAAAAGTGTAGTGCAAAGTAGAGACTTTCTCGAACGTATGAGGATCAGAGTTTACTAACTAGCTGAAGTCTCAGGTCAACCATGCCGCCTAGCCCCAAGCATTTCAACTAATAGTCTTAGCAGCTTGAACGTAGGCTCTCAGAAACAAGACATCCATCAAAGGAAGCCTTTGTTCTTTTACATGTAACTCCTTAGCTTTTACTTCTTTCCCAATTTTATTTCACGTTTTTCCGATTTAGATATCCAAAGAGATCACTTAAGCTTAGATGCCACACTTCGGACCTTGGCACTATATTTGGGGAAATAGGTAACAATCTCGCTGTATGCACCGTAGATAGAACTACTTTCTATAATTCTGTTTCTCCTCTTTCTTTTCAACTTCTCACCTTATCTATTGGATTCTGTCTGTCCTAATTGTCAATCTTTGGGGCCAACATGTTTCGCATGTACATTCTGTATATAGTGTGCTTGACAGTGTAGACCGCACAAGTTGAACATGTTAGCATACAAATTACCACTCACAGTCAAAGTGAAAACTGCTCGTATCATAGGCATGATTAGCGTATGTACTTGCAAAATGTTACAGCTGAAGAACCAGCAAGTTCTTAAATGCAGTTGATGCTTATTAGCTTTGCTTTATAAAACTCACATGGATGTTCATCTTGAAATACTAATATCGAATCATCAAGGCTTGGCTATGTTTCAGTGCTCAGAACTATAAGAATGAAGAATAAAGCAACCGATCGCCCAAGACAAAGGTAACTCTGTAGTATGCATAGATCTCCCCTATAAGTCCATAAGGGCAAAACAAGTGTTGTGATTATACATACCGCTCCAGTTTTCTATCTATTCTATTTCCCCTCTATTCCCCCTTTTCTTAAATAAACTACCTACCTACCTATTTCCCCATAGATATCAAACAAATTTGGCGTAAGTCATGACAAGATTTTGGTGAATAAAAAGATTTATCCATCTATCTATCTTTTTATCTATCTATAGACAGATAGATAGATAAATCTTTTTATTCACCAAATCTCTTCGAATGAGGAAGTTTATGAACTTATTTTTTCGTCTGACATCTTCTCTTCCTTCCATAACGGAAGAACGCAACGGATTGCATCGATACATTTAGGTATGTTCCTTGGAACGTCACTTAAACGGCGTCGAAAAATATGATGAAAATCAAACTTGGGAAATAATACTTCGCAAAAATAAAAAACAAATTGAAGCCACAAACTGTTTTTTTTTTCGCTCCTTATCGCTCAACTTATTCTGCACATTTCTCCAGCTAGGCTACGGTGTCCAGCGTTTTGCATTACTTTCATGGCCGTCCAAAATATCATAAAAAAAACATTAAAAAAAGTAACAAAGGCACAATATGATTTTGATTTCACTCGTTCTTGGAAAGGAAGCTGACACACTTGACTCTTAGCTGATTCTAATTCTTATAGATTATCGTTACCCTTTGACTGAAAAACGAAGCCAAAGTGGTCTAAAACTGTGAGAAGTGTTCACTGCTGTGTACAAGGGGAATCATCTGTCTCTTTGGTTTCACCCATTTCCGCTTTTTATGGCACTTGCAGCTTCGCTCAAGTGCCATATACCGATCACTTTTCCGTCGGTCGGTCTGTCGGTCGGTCTGTCGGTCTGTCGGTCGGTCTGTCGGTCGGTCGGTCGGTCGGTCGGTCCGGTGATCGCGAGTTAGGGTACTTGCAGATGTGCTAGGACGATGAAACTTGGCAGGCATATCAGGGACCCGACCAAACTAACTTGCAAATAATCACTTCCCCGATCCGACCACCGTGGAGGGAGAAGAGGGCGGGGGAATCCGGAAAATTTAGTAGTTTTTGTAAAACCCCTACCCCTTTCTTTACACTAGTAGGTCTGCGCGCGGCGTGACGTCACTCTTTGCATCGGATCACTCTGTTAACATTGGAAAGAGCTAGTGCATTCGAGGGTCAAAGGGGTTTGTATCTGTGGTGCAGTGCGGGGGAATATGGAAAATTGAGTGTTGTGTAACTTTCGAACGGGTGATCGGATTGGGACGAAACTTAATACCTGGATGAATGACATATCTCTGATGTCCCATTTGAAGTCCGAACCGGATTCGATAGCTATGGGGGAATTGGGGTGGGGGAAGACAGGAAATCTCGAGAAACGGTTATAATGGAGGGATCGGAGTAAAACTTGCTGGGAAGAACAAGAATCTGCTCCAGATAATTTGTTTACACGTTTGGACTGGACCCGGACACTTGGGATAAAAAATACTTCTGATCATACGTATATATCAATGATCCCTAAGAGCCTGCTATCGTTTTTGCCTCAAGGGTCTTCCTTACAGATGAATTTCTAGTTCCTTTAAAGTGCGCATCATTACAGCCAAGTTCAACGATAAAATACTTTTTCTCTAGCTCCCTTAAAGTGCGCATCTGAACCGCACAGTCGAAAATTACTTTTGATCAAATAATACATCTCAACCCTTGCAAGTGCCATATGAGCTTACAGCTCTTGTTTAAACTCTGTAAAGTCCGGTCTTCACCTCCCGGAACTTCCGGAATCTGGGCTTTCAGATTGTTCTTTGACGTCTTCTGTAAATTGCACCTGGAATATGAACCGGTCCGAAAGTATATCAAAATAATCCGGAAAAAGGGGGCTTTTGAACCTCCAGATTTCCGGAATTTTTAAATAAGAAGAAATTCAAAAAAAAATCTCGGAAATCTGGGAACCCAGATTCCGGAAGGTGAAGACTCGACTTAAGATGGCAACTCCAATAATAACCTGAAAAAGCAACGTACGGCAGAAAGTTCAAAGGTGAAAATCATGGATTTTAGTAAGCTGTAAGTAAAAAAGAAACGCTGGAAGTGCCTCCAAGAGCATCGCTGTCCGTTCAAATTCGAGAGGTTAGCAATAATTAATCGGTTGCGTGTATATACGTAAAACTGACTCTTAGATAGACTCCTTAAACTCCACAGTCTTCGTGCTCAGCGTTTCTTTCAACAGAACAGAACGCTTTGGAAACAACCAGAACTTCCGGGAACGGCTCTGGTTCCAGCGGATGCACAAAACATTAATTTCGGCCTAAAACTTCTCAAGATAAACAATTTGTATTTTGTCCTACCCACACAACTCTACGTACGCCCAGTATGTCATTCCCATGATGTTAACACGGAACTCAAAATAAACGAACAGTGGCCATGTGTTTTAAAAAAAATACAACCCAATCGACCGAACAGAATGCCCTCAGCCTGTCGCTGACAGACGAACGGGCGAAGAAAAACAAACTCTGAACTTATACAGTAGCAATTCATTCCGAACCTAAGAATTGCCGTTATCCTCGAGAACGAAAACAGACTGTGATTAGAGCAGGGCGACAAACTGTCTGGCGTATCCGATGAGTAAAGTGCGAGCCACGAAAACCAGACGATCTCTCGAACAAGCGCAATTCCGTGCAGAAGGCATGGACAACTAAAGACATCTTTGACAATGCAAGCGATGAAAATATGGTGATCAAATGCCCTACCCCCACCAAACAACGGCACATTCCAACAGTAAAACATTCAAACTTGTCAAGGGCCGAAGGGCCTTTTGGTTCGTTCTTGCTCTCAGCGGCAACTTCCGCTGAATCTTTCTATCATAACATAATGTGCAATCAACGCTATTTATCGTTACCATCCCCTTCTAAAAAGGTAATTTACATAGTTTCTATGCATAGGTTAATACGTACACTATCAACCGCTCAAGTGCGCATTATAATCTTCCCGTTGTAGTAGCTTCATTTTCCATTCTGCACGCAGTCCCGGATGCAACTAAGCAAAGTAGCGACCTTTGAAAATTGGTGTATGGTGACAATGTGCGACAGTGATTGTCACCGAGCTCTTCATTCCCGTCCCATCCCGTCGTAGGCAAACTGGAAGTGACCAACGTCTGGGTACGCACGGAAAAAAAAAAGAGCGACGAGCTGGGTGACACTTGCTACGAATAACTGTACAAGAAAGAAATGGGAACGTCAGCAAATTTCCGCACCTCTCCCCTCCAGCTCCGCCCACCGTCGCCGGATGCGTTTCGGACACATAAACACAAGATCCCCGACTCCCCCTCCCCCTCCTAGATCGACCCCTTATGCGCGTGCCAAGTTTCATCGGCTTAGCTTACCTGGTATGCTTGACAGACAGACAAACCGACATACATTACGATCGCTATATGGCACTTAAGTCGAAGGCTGCAAGTGCCATTTAAGAAGTGGTTAATCCCAATATAGTGTTGCGCCCCAAAGACCGCCCAGTTTTATAGTTCCTGTCGGAGTCGGTGGTGCCTGGTCTTGGTGTTGATTTATGGTGAAGGACTACGAAAGCTGTTCGGTTTCAAGCCTGTCTGCACGAACCCGTCCTACGCAAATGGTCATGTGCTGCTTCAGCTCGATGCTGCAGTTTGACAGTAAGTTCTTCAATGAAATGTTCCGATTTCGCTGCAGGGGGAGGGGGGTCACGATGCTTTGGTGAGTCGGAGGCTTCCCTACTCTGTATATTCTCCTGCCGTTATGCAACGAAATTTGGCCACCGAACTTCTTTCAAAAGCTTCAAAGAAATAACTGTTTACAGTTAGGAATGTACTGGGGATCGACTAAAAAGAGGCACGGCACGGCACGACATAATGTAGGACGCTGGAGTACTAAAAAGAGCACGAAAACTAAAAGGGCCCTCTCAGGCTTCAGAATGAGGGCAGGAACAATGTTCTAACGTTCTTTCTTTTAGGTTCTCGAGTTCCGAACTCTCACTTACTTATTTACTACTTGCTAACCTCTTTTAGATACTCGTGCCTCCTATGCCATGCCGTGCCTCTTTTTAGTTGATCCTCTGTGCGGGAACCAAATGAGAGCCAACCTTCCAAAATTACGCTGACAGCTCGAACTGAGGCAGAGGAGTTACACTCTTTTCCTCTTCTAGGGCGAAAATGCTCCAGTGGTCGCTGTCAAGACGTCGCAGCACACTCACTTTTCCCGCCAGATGACCTTCATACTGCCCTGACCTCTCTCGGCGCTGTAGCACCGGGACGCCGCTCTCCTGGTATGACCCAGCGCATGATTGACCTACCCGAATGGGAGGCGCTGCAGGCACAATACCGCTGGCTTGACATACTCCAAGGTGAACTCGAAGACAAGAATCGGTGTCGCGATTAAAAAGTATTTACCGTCATACTGCGACCGCTGGCGGGTGGACCCGGCAGACAACCATCCACGCTACAGGAGTATTAAATGCAGCAACTTAACTTATAACGAATATTGTAGTTCCGAACAAACGGTTGTGTTTGTTATAGCATACGATTTTAGTGAGCATTCCGTGATATAAGAAATACTAGAGACCACTGTGAGAAAAAAGGCTTATTGTTCACAAGCGGTCGGCTGCTTACGGAGATCTCTACCATTTCTTACAGAACCGCGTTAGTATTTGTCTCTGTTTGTTACTAGTCAATGGCACTTGCCAAAGAATTAATTACTTAATTACTGTATATAGAATCTCCCTTTTAACCATGTATATGCAACTGGACATTGTAAGGTGTGCTCGCCATGTTTTAGGCTTGTTTCTACGCCCTTCAAAATATCAGCGTCTCTGGATGAACAGAAACAAGCGATATTTTTCAGAAGAAAAAAAATGGTATGGCCTACTTCTGGGTGTGTCCCGCTTCTGCCAACTACAAAGCACGCCCCCCTTAAATCAGACAAAACAAAGGATCACCCTAAAATACTGGTACAGTTTCAGTTTCTAACATAACGAAAGCAATGAGTGTTAACGATAAGACCGTCACAGTTTTCCAACGACCCAAAATTTAAGTTTTGTATTTTTTACACGCTTCTTCCACATATGTTTTTATAAGCTGAAGGACATCTCATCACACAAAACCTATGAAATCAACTAAACGCCCACAGCAAATGCCCACAATGTCGCGAAATCTCCAGTTCTCGTTCCGACAGAGAAGTTTTAAGGCCTGTATCTTCGACTGTCCACTTCAACAAAATGCAGTCGTTCCGCCCTTGACCATCTGACTTTGCTTTAAGCTCATTTTTGCTTTTTTTTTAATGTTCTATAGCCTATACGCCCGTACGTCACAAGTTAACTGAATCAGAAACATGACAGCTACTTCTGAAGGATATGTAGTCTCAGATACTGTTTCTTCAAAGTCCACTAAAACATTTTCCTTCTTAATCCTACTCTGACTTAAGAATAAGACACTCCTTTAAATCGTCTTTTCAAGATCCATTTTTATTGGCTTTTCGATTTCCTTCCGAGTTCAAAAACCAAGGCACTAATCGCAAAACCAGTTTTCCAAGTACAGTAGAGGAAGTTTACTTTGAACGTTGCTCCGGACGGCGCCGAAGGAGAAGACGAAATTCAAACCCAACAAATATACATTAGAAAAAAGTGCAAAGAGTCAAATAAAATAAAGCCATTTCATTTCATTTAATTTCTGGCCGCCAAAACTGGCGAGTATAAAAAGAAATAATAGTACAACACGGCCAAAAAATACATTAAACGTGGCCCAACACTTGCACAACCAAATACTCAACAAATTTTGAAGAAAACAAATACAAAAGAACATACCATACTGACAGACACAATCTATTTCAAACCTTGACCCAGGTTATGGTTTAGGCTATCAAGTTTAATCATGAACTTAGCGTGTTTCTGCTTCAGGATTTCAACCGTCACGCAATTTCACTGTACTTTTCGTTTAAATTTTGTTTAGTTGCTTCTGCATCCTGGAACGTCAATTATATCGCAAGTATCGCAACAGTTTTACATTACTTCCGTGACCTTCCAAGAATCCCAAAATAAGAAACATAACATTAAAAAATAAAGAGCACGTTATTTGGGTAAAGAGAAACCTAAAACACTTGCTCTTAGCAGATCTGAAGTTCTTAATTTGTCATTCACATTTGATTTGAGTTCGAAAAACAAACCAAGATAACCCAAAATTTAGAGAAATGTTCAAAGAAGCATACCTCTCCTGTATAGAAAAGTTGTATCAGTCCAATACCGTTTAAACAGATATTGTATATAGTAAGAACTGAAAGCTTCGGTTCGGACAGATCGAAAAAATCGACCGTAATGGATCGATCAAATAGAGAGGAAGAGGCTTTCTAGTCGTTCTTCCTTAAAACAATAGTCGACACCAAAGCATACTCGTCACTCATGAATAGAAACTTATGCTAGCACAATGGTTGAGGTGACAGAGAATCTCAGACCAGAAATTTTCTCTTTTCGATTTTTTCGCTCACACCATAGTTTTGCCACTATTTCCAGATAAGTGCTATGGAGCGTCTCACCATCCAAAGCTGTCACTAAAATGCGCGGGTGATCGACTGTTGTTGACTCATTTTAAGCTTTACATAGACACAGAAAGGCACTGTTCAAATTTTGAATTGTGGCCAAGGCCGTCTGACAAGAAAATACTTCAGCCTACAGGTAAGCGAAAAGTTGTAAACTTATGGTAAAAATTTGAAGGGAGAGTACTGCCGACTGTTATTTTCATTTTGCTTCTGAACTGTTGAAACGGTATTTCCAGTGCTTCATTTCCTTAAACTGAAACATCACCTAAATGAGGATTAGTTGATCTCGCTCGCTTAAACTTTTATAAATAATCGGGACTTGGAAGCTCCCGACTATTCTGGCAAAGTCTCCCGACTCTGATTCATGGCCAATCCCGTAAAAACAGGCGAGCAATATTCAAAAGTATTCCGTGATGATATCAGAAACTTCTTGAACTTCGACTCTTAGGATTAATTACGGGAAGTTTATTAATTGGCGTATCGCGAGGTTGCTACTAGAAATCTAAATTAGAAAACGGGACAGGAGAGTGTTGAAGACCATGTCTGACAGACAGACAGGGTAACGCAATAAGCGAGGGATGGCTATTGCTATGAGGGGTTCCTAAAAGGCCAGGAAATACCACTCTGAAATATTTTGAGCCATGTCCGCCCGAAAGATTAATATTAAGCCTAACCTGATAAATTCAGTGTCCCCACTTCACTATGTATGGTCACATCATGTAGTTGCTTGTTTGTATGTTCTTATGATGGTTGAAGTATAGGCTTGACGTCATGTATTGCAACGATACTCAGTTCCTATATAATATGTGCAATAAAAGGGTTTTCACAGATTTCTGACAATATTATTCAGTTTAACCGTCACAAATGCTTGCCCACTTTTGACGAAAACAAGGACCAAAAAACAGCAGAAAAACTTTGCTCCCGAAAATCAAATAGAAGGCTGTTGTCGCGTATATGTTGCTTTAAACTGTGTACAAGCTTGGATATAATATTTTCACTTTTTATGTATCTATTTTAATTGGCTAGCTGCGGATGACAATATAGAGATGAATAATCGGTTAAAGTACAGCGAAGGATCTACGTCGGAGGTCGAATGAACACTGGTCCAGATCCAACGGCTCTCTAAGGCACATCTTGGTAGCACTAAGGCTCCACTATATTTCAGTGCATTCACTTTTCTCTTCGAAACCTCGTATGGAAAATCGTACGTACAAGGCCGTATCCAGGGGGGGGGGGTAGGGGGATCGACCCCCCCCCCGAAAACCACAAAAGTAATAATTTTTTGTGGGCTTTAAAATCTGATCTGTATCTTTTTTTTTACTTTTTGGTCCGACCCGCGGGCACCCCCCCCCGGAAATAAATTCCTGGATACGGGCCTGCGTACGTACTATGTCTATAGGCGTATATTCCCCTGGACTGGACGTGTCGATAATTTTGGGCAACGATTAGATGCTCGCGAGTGTTCTCTAATTGGTTAGCATGCAATTCCTGTATTCTCTAAGAATCGTAGTGGCCAAATGCCGACTTCTCTGTGTAGGATGATAAAACACAAAATACGCCTTTTAGAGAAAAGAGGACGAAGACAATATATTGAGCCCTTGTGTACGTGTATGTTTCCATGTGCACGTGTCGCGTCTAGCGGAAGTACGGGATTCACACAGATTTAGTTCCAACCCGTTCGGTTCCGCCTATATTACCCAGACAACTAAAGACTGGTTCTTACTGCCCAGACTCCTGTTCCACAGACCTCTGGCAAAATTTTCTTCTGGACCGGAAAGCTCTGTCAGATTTCGGATAAAAAAAAAATTTTTGCAACATTTCTTAGACAGGCAAAAGCTTTACCAGATCTGTTCAGAAATAAGGGTGTTGAGGACAATATATCGAACAGTCCTGTTTTCCTGTTCTCATTAGATTCAAGTGGAAAGGATAAAACCTGGTAGACTTGTTTCCAGTCCAGATTTTATTTAGTTCCTGGGACGGAACCTGGGCAGTGACAAGTAGAAGATTAAAGTTTGAAGACACGATTTTAATACTTGAACAGCCAGGACATCGCATATGGGTAGATTGGTTGCTAAATGTGTCCAGTTTTTATTAGACATTAATTAAGTGAATTGAATGTACATTTTTGCACATTGTGTTGCTCTCTGCATTTTAAATTTTACAGACTATTTAGTGCCAAAGGCTACTGAATCTGCTAGTGTAGGCAAATTAGGAGTTCATGGAGATTAACTGGCTATTTTCCAGTTTACTCGATTATATGTATACAGAAGCTCGACGAACTTGTTAAAGTATGTTATTAAACTTGTCTTACATTGAAATAAAATAAAATTCGATGTTAAACATCCTTCATCTCCCTGATCAAGGCCGCTGTTCCTTCCCTATTCATCATATTCTTATGATGTGTTCTAATACCCAGGACTCATGCCGCGTTACGCTAAAGCATTCAGCTTGGTGCCCACAAAACGTGGAAAATCGCATTCGCCTGGACGAGTTCGGCGTCACTAGCGGTAAAAATTCTTACCCCGCCATTTCAACTCAAAGTCGAATTACATCCGCGGGGCGGAAAAGAGTCCCGCTGTGTGGGCACCAAGCTTTAAAGGACATGTCGTACTTATGATAGTAGTTCATTCTACTTCAGCAGTACAGTAGAGGTATGCTTATGTGAACGTTTGTTGACTTCGACACTTGCTGTGTCTAAAGCCAGGGGCGTCACTAGCCTTTTCCTTTGGGGGGGACGTCCAGTTTGTGCCGACGGACCCAAAAGTGTGCCGACAAAAAACGCCGTTGCCGCGAAATTTGTAAATTTAAATTCACATATTCGGATGTTCATTGCAGCTTTCGCTAAAAACTGAAGCTTCCAACGACTGTACGCAGAAGGAAGTATTCGCCGCAGGCGAAATGTTTAAAATCGCATTTTTGTCTGGAAAAATTTTAGAAGCTTCCAACGGCTGTACCCAGAACAAGTTAAATTGATTGCCGCAGGCGAAGTTTCTAAAACTGCCTTTTTTTCTGGAAAAATTTAGCTTACAAGTTCTAGATTTTAAGCTGTTTTAAACCCCAAGAATTTCAAATCTTAAACGCCATCTAAATGAAACACCGTTCTTCAAAATAAAGAATACTACGAACTGCACCGCATGCTAAATTTTGTGTAAAACTAACTGTAGCCTAATGCATTAGTTGAGATTATTCTTTCAATATAAAATCGTATATTCAAATTGACATAATCGGCTTTTTCACCTTCCCTAAAAAGGAACGCTTTCCAACGACTGAATCCAGAACAAGTTAAATCAAGCGCCGCAGGCGAAATTTTTGTAACTTGTCTTTTTCTCCGGAAAGTTTTAGGCTATTCTATACCTATACTTTACAGGTTCTAGCTTTTAATGTGTTTCCAACCCCCATGAACTTCAATCCTAAACGCTAACTAAATGAAACACCATTCTTCCAAATAGAAAATACTTTTGTGGAAACGCTGATGAGCGATCCCACATAAAAGTGAAATCACAGATCTTTCCACCAAAAAGTAGTGGCCATCGTTAAGAAAATAGGCACAAAGTTGTGTGTAGAAATTCTCGTTTTGCCGACGAGACATAACTTTCGACATTAGAAAAAAGTTTACGGATTTGATCTATTACGTGTAATGAGATTCCTTTCGAACGGAATTAAACTTCCCGGGTGCGCCCGACAAATGTTTGAAGAATTCGATTTCTTGCGAATAAAAATATCCCGATGAGACGACAAGAATACCGACGCCCGACTAAACCATCCAGAATTCAAATTCTTATTTGTTTTGCCCGACAAGACTGTAAAGGGCTTTATTTCGTAAGTGTAAATAGAAGCCGATGTGCCGACAAAACTTAAACTTTCGGGATGCGCCTGATAATCGTTTACAGAATTTGATTTCTTCCGTATAAAAAGAACCCGATGTGCCGACGATACTTGAACTTCCCGGTTCTTCCCCGGTGCGCATGACAAATGTTTGCTGAAATTGATTTATCACAGATCAACAGAACCCGATGTGCCGGCGAGTTGACCGACGCCCGACAAAAGCATACAGAAGTTAATTTCTTCTCTGTTTTGCCCGAAAACTGTTTGCCGAATTCAATTTCTTGCGTGTAAAAAGAACCCAATGTGCCGACGAGTCTACCGACGCCCGACGAAAGCGTACAAAGTTGAACTTCTTATGTATAGAAAGAACCCGATGCTCCGACGAGTCGACCGACGCCCGACAAAAAGCATGCAAAATTTTATTTCTTCTGGGTTTGCCGGCGCTCCGCGCCGACAAGCAAGTGAACTTTCGCCGGGCTTCGCCCGACGAAAGTACTTTCTCAAGACCTTTGGGGGAGGGCCCCCCCCCTCCCCCCCATAGTGACGCCCCTGTCTAAAGCTAACTACCAGTTAGCCAAAGTAGGTAAGAAGGGCAGCTGAAAACACCTGTACAGGTATTTTGGATCTTCAGTCTACCATTTGGCCCAAAACTGCAGTGTTCACATTAAGGTAACTGTTCACATAAGCATCCCTCTACTGTACTTCCATGAATTCTTGTTCCCGAGATTATTCGCTTCATCTATCTCCTCTATTAGCAATACACTGATTATCAAGCTTTCCACGGTGGTTCTCTTTCCGTGACGTATCAGGCGCCCTATCATTGTTTCCGAGGAGCTTATTCGTTCGAAGACTGGTTATGCAAATTTTGCCAAGATTGTCATCCAAGGCAAGGGAAGGGACATGGAAAGAGGCTAAAAACAGCAGTGTGTAATTTTCTGTAGGCATAACTTAGTTGTAAAGTGGTCTATTATCTCAGAACATCTGAGCAGAAACACTATATTGTGCGAACTGCGAGGTGTCATTTAACGAAACGAATAACGGACGATTCCGATTCCATAATCCCTAGGTCAACAATATTTTGGTTACCCGACGCCAGAGGAAGATGAAACAAAAAATTACACTCGGTCGTCTCTGAACCTTATGATGATGACAACAACGGCCTGCGGCATTTCCATGCCTCTTTACAACCAGAGTGGGAAGACACCGTCGCAGCCGCAAGCCTCAGAGACGACTGGAGACACTTCTTAGACGTCCTAAGCACCTCTGCAGGCACAGAAGGATCCAAGGTCTAAAGTTTATAGACCGTTAGTGATAAGTATCATGGCTTTTACACTAGAGATGCTTTTCTTTCCGAGTTGTGCCTCAGCGTTCAAATAAGTTGGCATCTGCCGAGGAAACAGGTTTCGTCTACGCTGACGTCACGGAATTGTCACACGTGTTCACGAGAAGTTTCAGTAACCTGACAGAGAATAAGAATAATAGAACAAGCAACACTGTAATTTATGGCGGCTATAGCAGAGGACCGAACGAGTGTTCGAAGAAACGCGATTTCCGAATTTGGATCAAGGGTTTGAAGCCTTGATGAACGAGAAGAGGAATAACTTATTCTGCCTCTTGTGCTAGAAGATCATTGGAAAACTAGCAGATAAAGATTTCAGGGCTAAGTGGGTGACATAGATAGATAGATAGATAGTTTATTGCTATAAGCAGCCCGAGGGCCATGGCAAAAATTTAACTTACAAAAGAAAAAAGAAAAAACACAAACACTGACATATAATAATACTCGAACATAATTTCCGTTTGAATTGTTTTACTTATTCCAAAAATCTACTTCTATGTTCCACCGCTAGCCTCAAAAATCGCCCCATTTTCTTTATACCAGCAAAACACTCGTCCTTAAAAATTCGTTTTAACCACTCTTCGTCAAATACGCGTACATCATACTCTTCTTTTCTCCAGTCACTCAGCTCAATACAATCGCAAAGCATGTGAATCACACTCTCATCCACGCACCCACACATCGGACAGAAGTAAGGACCTCTCTTTAGATAAGCCACATAGCCAGGTAATCGACAATCTTACTTGCTATATAAATATAAGGAATATATAATATAAGGAACCTTCTCGGGAAGCTTGCGATTACCGTATAGTCATGCACTTTACGACAAGAGCCAGAAGAAATACAATTGGAACGAAATATATGCCATTCCAAAATCTGGACTATCCCTAAGGATTTATTCAGAAGTTAAGAGCTGTTTCCCCTTTAAGTTTGCTTGGTTTGCGCTCGACGACACGCGCTAAAAAAAGAAAATTAAATGTGTCCCTAAGGGGTCTTTTGACTGACTGAAAATCGTCCTGCACTGTCAGAATTTTTAGAATAGATAACACACGAATGTATGCGGCCTTCCACATCCTTGTGTTAAACATTATGAGAATATATCTGTTACGGCATTTTTTACAACGTAAAACGGATGCGTCAGCTAAATTTTATTAGAGCTATATTTCGGCCCTTCTTGGCAAGGGTCCTCTTTAGGCTCAAGACGGAAAATGAACCTGAATAAACCAAGCTCACTTTCCAGCAGCGGCTTGAGCCTGAAGAGGACCCTTGCCAAGAAGGGCCGAAATATAGCTCTAATAAACGTAGCTGACGTAGGCTATCGGTTTTGCATTGTCAAATATGATTCGCAGTCAGCTTGGGCTAAAGGTATACTGCTCTGTTACGACACTTTTAAATGTTATCTTTTCGCCAAATATAACACTTACAAGGGTCATAACAGAACTTTTGTCTCGATACATAGCAGCTAAAAGGGGCATAACAGATATATTCTCATAACGTTTAACATAAGTATGCGCGAACATATTTTATCCGTTATCAAACTTCTGACAGTGTGTTCGTAAAAAAAAGGACTTCGAACAAAATACCATGTACTGCATCCTATTCGACAAAAAAAGATACCCTTCTGCACCGCAGCCGGCAGTAGAGAAAAGCGACAGTAAAATGGGAGGAGAATATCGCTCTGCTAAACGATAGGTGATTATGGGGCATTGTGAATAGTTAAGTTGCGAACGGCTTATTATGTCCGTTTGCTATTGTGGGGGGGATGGCACTTAATAGTGAATGAGTGAACCTGAACCGGTGCTTAGACCCACGGACCGACTATTTCGTTAAATATTTTATTAGCTTCTCGGCCATACCTTCTTCTTCCCTCGAACCTCATGCGGAGCGGAAGAGTTCAATTCAATTCAACTCACTTTATTCGAAAAACATGCGACGGACAGAAACCATTATTACAGCCAAGACTCTGTAGTACTCACGGGTCCAAAGTCTTGTCTTACTGGAATTTGAGTGTATTTGTTTTTGCCACCACAGTAGCGGTGTTTTCATCTTATAATAAAGTTATGAACGCTTGAATGTTTTCCATTTATTTTTTTTTAATAATTTTACTTTTTGTAAAAAGTAAATAATTCAAAAAAACTAGACCTACGTTGCCAGGGCAACGTGAAGTGTTGCAGCAACCTTTGTTCGGCTTCGCCGACTAAGTGTTGCGAGAGCAACACTTTGGTTTTATTTCTTCACTATCTGTTAAACGCTGAAGTTGTCGACCCATCCAGGTTTTTAAATGGCATGTTCTAAAAATATTTTTTTTTTTCTGGACTTATGGCACAATCCGTAATCATATGGCTATAGGCTACCTCAGGTTCTAACGAAATACAGAATATCGGAAGTAGAGACTAAACTGACTTTGCAGAAAGTTGAACTTTATCCTTTTCAATCGTAGACATCGGGACTGGTGAAAACTTGGGACATTATCTTATATAACCTATTTGGGATTATAAAGCTGTCCGTAACGTTTCAGGACCATATAGTTCAGAATCCTTTGAAAGCTTGATGAACTGATCAAGTTCTGGAGAATGCAAATAGTAGTATGGTAAATCCAAACAAAGTTTTATCAAATTAAAATCTTGTTTTATTGTAAAATAATTCAATGAAATTACCTAGCGCGTATCGTGCAAGCACTGACGAGTCTCGAAAAACACGAACGACAAAAAACACGGCAAAACTTAAAGAGCTATTTCGGACACAAAAGTAGGCTATTTCAAAAAAAATAAACGTCGGAACTTAAAGTTTTTGTGCGATTCCAAATAATTCAGATTTTTCAGATTGGTTAAGCCTTTACGACTGAGCGCTATTTCAAGAAATACCGGAATATAGTGGGTTACCAGCTCGCTGCCTGAAGCTTGTGCATCCAAACAACAGGGATTCGATTTAAGCGGGCGAATCTTGCAACGCCTAGCGGCAACGAGGCACTAGCCTAGCAAACTAATTCCAGGCTCGTAGGCCTTTGCTCTGAGCTGGCCTTTCAACTGTAGACCTACTTCGCGCTTCTACGAAAAACTCACAAGCAACAGATCTGTGCAACCCTTGACAAGAGCCATCTCTGGTCGCCGTCCGGCTGCCATGTATGGTGTTGGGCGATATTCGATAACGATATATCGATCTATCGGAGCAAATATCTACACAGAATATCGAAACTTAAATATCGACATCGAAAACGATATTTTTTCGATTATCATCATTGCAAATAATCCAACACAAGTTATATCCAAAAATTCCAACATGTTCTTCGTTCTTTAATTTGTATGTATTCGAAGTCTGAGTTGATGCAAGATAATTTTGCTGTCAAATCATAGCGAAACGCTACGTATGCTACAGCAAAACATGGTACTGAAATATCGATATCGATTATCGAATATCGAAAATCAAAATATCGAAAAATCCAAATATCGCCCAACACTAACCATGTAGTACCACACACGATTAGACTAAATCTCAGTCTGATCGGCCAGAAAACAGCACTTCCATGCTGTCACAAGCATGACAGAGCGCTATAACCTCACCGGAGCCATCTATAGCGACAAAAGTAAACTCCAACGGTCGTAAACAATTCTCACCATGGCGGCTTACAACACTTTCAATTTGGGACTGGAGAGTCTCTTTGCTGGCTGTCTGTGATTGTTTTATTCTCACACCGCAGGTACAGTGTATGGTGCTGGGTGCGAAAATTTCAAGAAAATGGCACTGGCACACAGGGCAAATGACATCGTTTCGTAGAAGGTGGTCCAAGCTTTGGTCCTGGAGCAAAAGCTCAGCGTCAATTTCTTGCAGCATCCGATTTTCTGAGAAATGTGACGTATCAGTACCACAGAAATATCAAAAGAGCCGCCATTAAATTTAATTTTTTTGTCAAATATCTTCCGACTAGGGCTGGTTGGGTCGAACCCACATTACACCAACTCCCCCCATTTCTGCCTAATGTTAAATGCGGCCCAGAGATAACAGCCAGAAGAGGGTTTCAGGACTCAATATTCCTATTCTGAAGCGAAAGACAAGAAGATCTACGGAATTCAGAGGGAGACCTTCAACAACAAACATTGCCGAGGCACTACAATTCCAAGGAAAACCGTACAACCACCAGAGGGAGTTACCGTACAGGACATGGAAAGAATTACCGCGCCTGATGAAAGAGCCACTTCCTCCAGAGAAAGTACACAAAATCGATGCTACATGAAATCCCGCGTTGCTTTGAACTTTTTACCAGTTGATCTTTGCGCTATATTTTGAACACAACTGCTCTTGATAATTTTTCGACTTGCAACTTACGGAGTAGATTTTTATTCTCGATTAGTCCTTTTTTATTTCTTAGATCTAGCGTATTCACCACGTAATCGGAAGTTCAGCGTAAGTTGTGTTTTTCTTTTCCGTGACTGCATTTTGTTTTATGGATGTTCTACTACGAAATAGCATTATAAGTTCTTGGTATAACGTTAGACCGCCGTGCAACCTTCCAAAATGCTGTATCGGTCCAACTAAAGGGCAATGCAACTTGTATCGACCTGTATCGTTCGAGGTATTACTGGGATTTTTTTTTTCACACTTCAAATAAGGCAAATAACCTTTGTATTTTTGTTTTATATTGTACCGTTTTAAATTCATTCCATAGCCTCACTCTCTATTAAAAATAACAACTCTATCAAGTCGGAGCATGATGACTATTTATAAGGATAAATATTATTTTGCAATCATTACTATTTTTGCACATGCCAACGGAGTCTGTCCACTAGTAAAGGTGAGTCTTCACCTTCCGGAATCTGGGTTCCCAGATTTTCCGAGATTTTTTTTTTAATTTCTTCTGCGATACTTAAAAATTCCGGAAATCTGGAAGTTCAAAAGCCCCTTCTTTCCGGATTATTTTAGACGTCAAAGAATAATCTGGAAGGAAGCCCAGATTCCGGAAGTTCCGGGAGGTGAAGACCGGACTTAAGCGTAATGCTGATTAATATTTTTGATTATTTCCACAAGATGGCCCTGATCAGGACGAGTTAGCTTATTTCGTGTCGACTTTCTCATTTGATTGTATTTTTCGGCAACTATCCAAAATAATACAGATATGATAGATAACAGTAACAGACTACCGTCGCTTATTCCTTCTGTTTTCTCGTCCTAGGGTACAGGTAGAGATGAACAGGACGAATTTAGAAGGCGGGTAGTTCTTACAACAAAGAACAAATAATGACAAGGACCTCCGTCTCCCTATCTCTATAATACGACCATGAGGAGTCGAATATATTCTCGATACCCTGCCCGATGCAAACGAGCGGAGGGTAAGAGCTACGCGGAACATCATAACTCGTTGCTAAGCCTAGCCCTAACAGCTCGAACGAATGCTCTAAGGCAGAAAACTACCCCCCCCCCCCCCCCTCCGAAAAAGGAAGAAAATGGACATGAGTGTTCGTCCCTTAGGCCACATAGGACATACATGAAATTAATCCTTAGAAGAAGAAAGAAACTATAATTATCGAAGTTCAAGAGATAAGTAGCCATTTTAAAGATGTTGTAGCTTGTCGAAACTTGAGTATGCTCCCTTACAACTGCCGCGCCGACCGGAATAGAGATATATGATCACTTACCTTCTTGCCAAAGTTCTTCTTGGATCTCATTCATAATTCTTTCCATCACTGCAATTTCCGACCCATCATCTTTACGTTCAAACAGAGACTTAGGTTGCATCCTGAAAAAGAAGAAGCTCCGATACCTCCGATGATAGGGAAAAAATGCAACAAGGGGGGGGGGCACTAATAGATGATCTTCGAAGTGTAATAGTGTTGTTCGGGTAACAAAATGTAATTGACCCCTTTTCGGGCGTCTGGAGTTCCAATCTAATAGAGTTTTGCCATCAAGAGAATAGTTATTGTCAATAGTATAGTTCGTAGTATTCGCAGGGATCCAATGAAAAAAGGAGACTGGGTAGTTCTAACCATGTCTTCATTGAGCTGTTCGTAACCGCTTTGTTTTTCTACCGGATTAATGACACGATCAGAATTGGACCATACGACATATAAAGAAATAAAGATAAAATAAACAAAATGCTGCAGGATAGTGTGTGAGTTTCCGACTAAACGAATCCGCTTGTAATCTGGGTGAGGCCGGAAATTTAGGAGACAAAATAAATACCCGATGAATCTGGCAAAGAACAGATCGTGGATGATATAACTAGTGTAACGGAACTGGCAAAACCATCTACAATTGTCTGGATCAAGACGTCCAAGAATATTCCCTTTAGGACCCCATCAAAAGCTTTGGTCTTGTGCAAATGTGTAGGCTATTCACCCGGACATTACTCAAGAAGTCTTTATTTGTCAAGTAGCCTACTCATTTAGCACAGGCTGACTGCAAATCATACTTGATGCCGCTAAACGAAAAGTTAGCTGAAATTTATTCTAGCACAAATCTCTGATCAACGAACCTGGATCGCACCTTCATTCTACTAGCTTGAACCTGAAGAAGACCCTTTCCAAAAAGGGCTGGAAAAAATCTCTGCTGACACTGCTTTGACCGTTTAACTGTTTCTTGGCCATCCTCGGCCTACCAATTCTTACAGTATGCCCCCCAAAACCCCTTAAAAAACATTAATCAGCAGAGAACTCAGACAAGACTGAATATATAACTTTTTAAGGCCCGAGACGAACTACTACAACACAACACACCTTGAACTTTTTCTTTCTCTCATGTAGTCTGTCCATTCCTGATGTACAATCTGTTGAGCCAAGGAGGATCCACCAGGACTTCTTTTCAGCTGAATTAAGGCTTCTCTAGAGGATTTGATTCTAGTGAAACATTTCTGAAAGAAAAGAAGATATCTTGAACTCAGTTTGAGCAAGAAGCAATAAGCCACAGGCTTATGAATTAGCATGAGCTTACTATTTTTCTAAACTGTTCTTCATAAGAAACAACTAATAGGTGGTTATTATGAGAGGGATCTTTTTATGTTACTGATACCTGCTTAACTTTGAATTCACTTTCAAACTGGGTTTTCTTGGTAACAGATGTGTAACATGTGAACCTAGCAGAGAAGTCATTATACCGAAACATAAGCGGTAGCAGCACAGTCCCAGGCAACCTTTCCATTGTTTAACAAAAATCTTACAAATGTGAGTCAGAAAATACTTAACTGCATTAAGAGCATAGGTATAAAAGAAAAGTAAAGAATATACCGACGAAGCTCATGAAAAACATATAATGTATCAATAGTCGCAACTAGGTTTTATAGTGTTTTTTTAGGGGTAGTTCTGTGCCCGCTTGGAAACTCTGGGAGGGCAGCTGCCTGCCCTCCAAGACTAAATTTCAAGAGTAAATATCAACGTTGTATGGACCATACAACGTTAGAATTTACGCTGCTTCAAGAGTTACCATACTATGTTAATACAATAAGCTAAATCCAATTTCCACAAAGTTGCTGGGCAGGAACTTTTACAGCCTACTCAAATTTATCTATGTTGCTATCGGCCATTTGCCGACCATTTCCTAGCTATTTGAATGAGAAATTGGAAAATAACTTTTTTAATCCAAGGAAACATTGTTGAATTAATTTGCTTCGAGCAAATGGCTGATGAAATGGATGGCTGTTAACAGGGTGTTTAAGTCTGTAATTTTCCTTTTCAATTAAACTGTTTGATAAGAAAAAAATAAAACCAAGGGATATGGTGGTTAGGGGAATTCTGAAGGTATCAAGAGTTCAAGTCAACGGATTCTAGTTGAGTCTGGTACTGTGATGTGTGATCTGGCTATTACTTGTACTTCACAAATTTCTGAAGAACTTCCTCTAAGCGAAAGTGTTTTTCTGTGCTCCCACAAATAGGATGTGGCTCGAAAAGAGTGTTTCCGTGTCCTTTTGTGCGGCCCAGAACATGCCCAGAAGTGTGTTTCTGCGACCAACAAGATTTTCGTGGCTCGCTTTATGGCTCAAAGTCGACAAATAACTGCAGAGCTGCTGCAAGAGTTGAATGTCAATTTTGTGGCTGGATTTTGGCATTAATTCAAATTTGGCAGCAAAATAACGTCATGGAAAGGTAAGTACGAAAGCCTGGAGTTCTATTTACTGAGATTTTACACGATTTTTAATTATCTATTCAGACATTTGAATGGTTTATAAACACCTGATAAACACAATCCTGTTTCCCCGAAATTGAAAATATGCAGAAAGAAGTGTGTGGCCCACAGTTTGTCACGAAAAACAGCCTCAAATATTTCTCAGTGAGAATCCACTTCAGGTTTAAGAGACTTATTTACCTCTCGAACATGATCTTTCCAGGACGAAAAGTCCTTAGAAGCTTTTTTGAACCGGTTGGCATGATCAGACATTTTTGAATTTACTCAAATTACTTTCGGTCATAGGGGTAATAAAATGGGTTTGAACCGGGAAATACGCTCTTTCGAATAAATATGGTTCACTTTAGTACTTCTTTGAATCTCATACAATTCACCGAAGTCATCCTAACAACGCTTGCAATTTTTCTTTATTTATTAGTGATACTTCCACAGTTTTTTTCCATACTTTTGAAATTCCCGCCGAAAAAATCAACTTTCCGCGGAGCTTTCCACTAACTTTCAAATTTCAATTTCAATTTATTCTCAAAATTCCTTCACGGGCGAGCCGAACATTGGATTTTTCGTCATAAATATAACAACATCAACATCTTTGTCATAATTTTGTCCTAAATAATAAACTTATATACAATTCGAATCACTGTAAGTGATCATTTACAATTACACTTATATCATAACTAAAAATCAAATAACTATAACAAAAACAAGAGTTACGACGAATTATACATTTCGACGAATGACGTCACATTACACATATATCAAAACTAAGAATCAAACAATTATAAAATAAACAAGAATTACGATGAGTTATATATTTCGACGAACGACGGTACGAAGCTTTTTTTGTATCGGTCATGAGATGCCGAAACAGGATGTAATTTAGGAATGGGCTGGGAAACCATTCGCGCAGGTCTGGGTCTAACGGGTTCAAACTCGGGCGGGAACATGTCTCGCAGACGAGGATTTTCAAGCGTCTTTACTCCAAAATTAAGGCACATTTTTTCCCGACGTTGAGCCAAAGATTCCAGCTTGAACCTCCGAAGAAGCTCAATGTATGGCACCTTTGGCGATTTAGAAGTAACAAGGAGGGCTCGAAATTGCAACCTCTCCAGCGAATTCGACTGATCCCGTGTCAAACCGAAGTGCCATACCTGACAACAATATTCTAAGGTGGGGCGGATAAAGGACACAAAAGTTTTTAAAAGATGCTCGGTGGGGACGCCGTAACGGGATAGTAATTTTAGGGGTCGGACTGCCATGTTACCCTTTTTAAGCATGCTGTCCACTTGTTTGGTCCATTTCAAATCATGGGTAATATGGATTCCCAGTAACTTTATGTGTTTCACACACTGGGCAGTGGGGAGGGGTGGGTAAAAATCCGGCATGCTTTTTAAAAAAGATATAGTTAGAACCACAGATTTATCCATGTTGACGACCATGTCACCCATAGCTGCCTCATCACAGATATCATCGATGATAACCTTAGCACTGCTTTTAATATTTCTTCTGCACACTTCAAGCAGCGACAGGTCGTCCACGAATTTCCACCTATCTGCGAAAGAAAGAGCGAGCTCATTGACCATAACCAAAAAAAGAAGCGGTCCCAACCAACCAAACAAACCAACCAACCCAACCAAAATAGGTAAAATATCTGAAAATACCGTTTTGTACTTAGTTTGTTGTGTCCGGTTTGACAAAAATTGTGCAACAATTCGTACCAGAAACGGCTCAATTTTAAATTTATATAGGAGTTTGGCAATGAGCTTGCTGTGGTTAATTAAATCAAACGCTTTTCTTAGGTCTATAGCTATTAAATTAATCCAAATATTTGGATTATCCAAATTCTTAAGTATTCTATCTAGCAAACTAACTAAGTAATGTGCTTGTAACACCCCGGATCTGCTTATCGATCACGGGTGTTACTTTGAGGCTTGATAGCGAGCCACAATTACCCTGGGTCCCGGTGACGTGAGTTCACCGGACCTAAGTTCCCTGATACAACGATCAAACAAGTAAGAAAGAAAGCTATTATTTATTTCTGAAAAAGAGGGATTCAGAGTGAACCCTCCTGGATTGTGTTTAGTCAAATGTATAGTTATGAATAATCAACTTACAGATCAGTCGAAATAACACTACACGAAACGAAGTGTACAACAGAACGAACGAAACGAAACAAGAACAACGAACAGTTCCAGAAAATCAAGGCGCACTCTTTTCCTTGGAACTTCATCTAGTATATATACATATGCATTCCCGATTTCACAATCGTGAATGTCATACTAGTCACGTCCTGGATACGTGCGGAAGCCCAAGACCACGTTTCTTTTTCAGATGGCCGTGTGATAGTTTCTTTATTTCCATTTTCCATGATTATGCATTCTATGCCCAATCATGGAAAACCTGGTTGTTACATCTTCCCTCCTCTTAAAGAAATTCCATCCCTTGGAATTTTCCGAACGTATCTTCCACGACGAAATCCGGACAAATAAATCAACAATCTTTGCACATTACAAAATTTTCAAAAACGTAAACTAAATTCCCATAGCCTGTTTGGATTCCGTCGTGGTTCAGGACCTTGTAAACGGACAGTTCAGACGCAGCTCGGCACGGCGCAGCAAGGGAGGGAACGCTGTAGCAGGCGAGTGAGTAAACCATCCGTTGGACAACATAAAATACACCTAAAAGAAAACAATTTCTCTACAGTATCATAAAGGCTACTTAACGTCTCTCAATAGAGACTGGGCCTCACTATACGCGTTAATTGGTGGCGCAGATTTCTGCGGTACCACCTCCTTCCCGTCACAATTATCTTGTTTGTGTTCATTTGACTGCCCAAAAATTAAAGACTTGATTATTTTAATTTTTGTATACAGAAAATAGACATAATATAATGCAGTTGCGAAGCCAACCAATGTTATTCCCGACAAAATCACGCTGATTATCGACAAAGGTTTTTCGATGTTGTTGAATTTTGACGGGTCTCTGGCTCGTGACAAAACAGTTTGAAAATTTATCGCTGTTGCTGAATTTTCCTGTTGTTTTTGTATGTCACTTAAGATGCTGTCAAAATTCTCAAACATCGAACTATCTTTTTCCTGCTCTGAATATTCGAATAAATCTTCAGGCACCCGTTTGACTTCCGTGTCAATTTCTGGGATCTTCGCGAGCAACTCGCTTTCCCTATGTAATTTTCCCTTCATAAAAAGATGCTTTGACGAAATGTCACAAAAAGGTGAAACATTTAATTGATATGTCCCCGCTGTTAAAGTGTAAGATTTAGTTTGGACTCTCGCGTCAACACTATTCGTCTCTGGGCACGCAACTGCCAGAGTCTCTTTAACAGGCGTTGAGACTGCTATTTGCGTTTCATCTAAACGCTCAAAAAGTGACATCTCCAACCTATTTAATTCCTGCGAGCAGAGTTTTTCGGCCTTTCCGGTATTGTTCAAAAAAATTGCTGCATTGCACGAAACTATCTCAGTCGAAAGCAAGAAGTTTTGTGGAACCAGAATAAATTTTGGTAGTACGATGGCTCCGCGTTCCAGTTCTGGCCTCTCGAATTCCATCCATGAACGATAATCTCCGGATATAGCGAAAAACTCTGACTCGGCCCTTGTCTTCATAAAAAAATCTGAATTCTCTGATACCCGAGTTGGGAATCCGCTGGTTCTGAACAAATTAAACTGTACCTTTGTCCGTTCTACCAATGGTAGATGGCACGTTGCTAGAAGGATGTTCCGTTCCACGTGAGTGGTACAGAAGATATTTTCGTAGTAAGCGAACAAATTTGTCAGAGGGATTCCCAGCTCGTATCCAGTTAAATGCAACTTGATCTCTTTAAGCGTGTCCAACAGACGTTCAGGATATACTAAAGAATGCGGGATTTTCTCGTTTACTAATAAGATTAGGTCATGCAACAATGACTGAACGTAATTGTTGTACATGACTAGTTCGCTCCGGATTTCTGTCACGTGTTGGTCCAGAACCGACATCGTAATCGCTAAATTCGTCGAAAGCTCCGCATTTGCATCTAAAACGACCGATTGTAAGGAATTTTTGAAAGACACGACAACCCGTTTTAGCGTCTGAAGTGCAGCTTGGTTCTTTTGCTCCATTTTGAGACTGATGTCATTCATGACCGTTGTCTGTAGGGATGTAATGTGGTCAAGATCTTCGACGTTTCTTGACAAAGACAACAGTTTTTCCTGCAGTAATCGAACATCAGACTGTGTTGCTACCCCTGTTACACTTTTTAGAATACTTCCGATCGAATCCGTGATGAAACCCCTTTTTACTCGTGTTGGAACATTATCTTGGATGTACGAGAAAATGTTTAGTTCTTCCCTAATCTGTTGGATCTCTCGCTTAAAAAGTGCTCTTTGACTCTCTACCCTTTCTCTAAATGACCGCTTAAAATTCCGAATATATTTCTGGTAAGTGTGGTGAAATCCCGTTCCGTTGTCCTTCGTAGGCGCGGAGTCCTGGTCCACGATAGGAAGAACGTTTGAAACCTCGTAGCGCACGAGTTTCAAGTATTCAGAAGAATTAAACGTTTCAGTCACCTGGTGTTCCAGTTGCTCCAGAGTGGTGAAAATTTTTCCCAAGTCCAAAACCATTGCGATGCTCCAATCTCCGACTATTGGTTTCATCGTGCCAAGGCTGACAAATTTACGGCCCTGCCGAACGAAACTTTGGTCGCTGGTCGTTTCCTGACTGGAGAACATGCCTAGGAGCATCAGGTAGATAATCGCTGAAAATCGAAAAAAAAATCATAAGTTTAGCCTTTGAACTGGCTTCACTTGTCGTCCCAGCCTCGTCCTAACCACATCTCTCAGTTGTGAGAATGGGTTTAAAGAGATGTTTTGCGGTGTTTGCTCTTCTCTGCTGCTTGTCGGTTGTTGGTTACTAGCCGGAGTGTCTGACCCCTCATTTTGCCTATCTGGTTCCTGATCAGAAAAGCTAAGTGGATGGGGGTCGTGTTCGTCTTCGCTGATCGAATCGTAAACTCCGTCCGACGCGCTTGTCCTGCTACGGCTGCTAGTACTTTGCGAATTAGTCCTCGAAAAGGTTCGTTGTGCAACTAAGCTAGTTGCTTCAGTTGTTTCGAGCTGCAAAAATCCTGAAATATCGTGATCAGCTGGGATAGCGCCTTTGCGCAACTGTTCTTCAAACCCTTCCTTGTTGGGGACCTTCCTAAGCAGGTTCGAATGGTAAGTAAACTGTTTCCCGGACCTCAACTCTTTCACCTGATAGGTACCCTTGAACTCGTTACTAAGAACCTGGTAAGGACCCCTCCATTTTGGACTTAGTGCTTTTGATGCTCCCGGTGGCGGGATATTTTGCAAGAAACAGTAATCCCCTTTCCTTAGAACAACCTCGTTGGTTTTTCGATCATAGTACCCTTTCAGTCGATCATGGTTTTTGCGATGTTTCTCCCCGATTAGCCGCGATGCGTCGTTTATGCTTTTGGCTATCTGATGATAAAAATCAAGAGGATTATCGAAACTCCGACCGGGTTCGTCTGTGACATGATTTAAAGGGGTTCTGACTCTTCTGCCTAGCATCAGTTCAGAAGCGCTTAAACCTAAACTGCAAGTGACTTGACTGTTGTAGGCTAACATAGCCACCGGAATCAAATCTGCCCATGCGTATGGGCTGTCCGAAATGAAACATTTGAGGTATGTTTTAAGCTTTCGAACCGATATTTCCGCTAGTGAATTCGACTTTGGATTTCTGGGACTACTCATTGTTCGCTTAATCGACAAAAGTTCGCAGATATTTTTCAGCAAAACTGACATGAAACTTTGATGTCTGTCGCTAATTATCTGCAAAGGAAGACCAAAAATCGTAAACTGCTGAACGATGCCTCTGGCTATCTCGTCAGCTTGGAGTGTTTTGGTTGGGAAAGCAACCATAAACAAAGAATAAGAATCGCATAAAATCTGCAGATACTTGTATTCGCTTCTGGAGTTCTGGGGTAATGGTCCCAGACTGTCCAGGTGAAGTAACTGCCAAGGGCCTAGCCCTCGTATCTGACGTTCTAACGGCGCTCTAGCCGTAAAAAGCTGTGGTTTGCTTTGCAAGCAAACCATGCAATTCTCAACAAACTGCTCTACACGCAGTTTTATACCCGAAAAGTGAAAGTGTTCTTTCACCTTTTCGTACGTCTTCAATTGCCCTACATGACCAGAGCTAGGATGGCAATGACAAAAAGTAATAATATCCGAAACAAGTTCACTGGGAGCAACAATTAAGTGCGGATTCTGCCTAAACGGCCGTGTTAAGCGAGAATTCCCCTGAAGTGGTTTCAGCACGCATAGTACCATGTCTTCAACAAAAAGCTGATCTAAAACTGCTTTTAAATACCCAGGCAACTTTTTAACTTCCACAGTAATGCTATCTGAGCATTCTTCCGAGATTTCCGCTCCCCCCTGAGCATCCCGGGACTTCTGAGGCAAATTAATCACACCGGTGTGGGTGTCTTCGGAATCCGAATCCGTCAACCCGTTTTTCTTGGAACACAAAGGTTCCTTGGGCCCCCTTCTGTGGTCTGCCTGTCTGTCCAAACCTATTTTCCTTGTTTGGACTAGTGTCAATGCCAAGCTAATATTAGGATCGCGGCTTTGTGCGTCGCGTATCCTATCGAGCGAAATTCGTTCTCCCATTTCTTGGTAATGTTCGGTGTTTACCGAGTTTACCCCCTGGTTTTCATGGACCACATCTCTACTAAGCAAATCTGCAAAGTTGTTGTCTTCCCCCTTAATATATTTGACAGTTACGTTGCTCTGACTGATTTCAATAGACCAGCGTAAAAGTCTCATATTTGAGTCCCGAAACTTGTTCAGGTGTTCGAGACACCGATGATCGGTGTACAATTCTACTGGGGCTAGAAATGTGTATTGTCGCGTTTTCTTCAGTGCCCATACTGCTCCGAGCCCTTCCATTTCAACCGTAGAATAATTTTTCTCCGCTGGTGTTAAACTCCGCGAATCACATGCTATTAATCTAGGTTTCCCGTTATCATCCAACTGAGTTAAACAAAACCCAATTCCTGCGTTGCTAGCGTCACTATGGATTTGAAAAGGTTTCCCGCTTGAGATGTCTGGAAATGAAAGAAATAGCTGGGCTGTCAAGCAATCTTTTTATTTCCTGAAATGCTGATTTTGCTTCTGCCGTCCACAAGAACGGTGTAGCAGACTTTTTCAAAACCTGATAAATTGGCGCCGCAATCACGGATAACTTGGGGAGGAATTTCCTAAGAAAGTTTACAGCACCTAGGAACCTCCTAGTTGTGGTAGGACACTTTGGAGATGGTATGCGTTTAATCGCCTCGCAACGCGAAGGATCTGCTGAGATTCCGTTTTCATTCAAAATATGACCTAGGAGCTTGACCTGCTTGCAAACTGCGTGAACTTTACTAGGCTTAATCTTTACACGCGCTTCGAGTAGCGACCGCAAAACCGCTTCCAAATGGACCAAATGCTCTTCCATGTTCCGTGAGCTGATGATGACGTCATCCAGAAAATTCTGACAGTAGTCGCTGTGTGGACGCAAAATCTCCTGGAGTTTTGCTTGGAATACAAATGGTGCTGAAATAAGCCCGTAAGGTAACCGCTTGTAAGCGTAGCGCGTAACACCTTGATCCGTATACACGCTAAATGCAAGCTTGTCGACGTCCCCTGGGTCAATTTCGCAACTGTGAAACGCGCATGCTAAATCTAGTACCGTAAAAATCTTCTTATCCCGTTGGGACTGCAACATATGGTCTATCTCAGGCATTATGTACTTGTGTACTAAATCAATCTTGGAATTTAGACTGCGCAAGTCAAGGCAAACCCTCAAATTTTCTGATTTGATGTTATTCATGTCCACTTCCTTCTTATTTTTGATAATAACCAGGAGTGGACTGTTAGCCTTGCTAAACGTGATGCGCTGGATGATACCATGCTCTTCCAGACTTTTCAGATGCTGAACCAACGGATTCCGTAGTTTCAGCGGGATAGGGTACTGTTTAATGAACGGTAGACTTTCTCCCTGTTTTAAAGGAATATTCACAAAACCATCCATTTTCCCTGTATCCATTTCATGCTTAGAAAACAAACTGGGGTATTTACCGAAAATTTTCTTAATTTCGCTCTTCCAAGGCTCATTAGCCTGAATATCAATGCTGTCAATGATTTTCTCTGTCTCTGGATCAGAGGTTGGGAGGGTTTCAATTGAGTTTACCGTGAGTGGTTCGGGGACTGCTACCTCAAACTCGCTCACATACCCTAGTACCGATTTCCTTGGAAATCGCAACACCTCAGTCTCGCTAGGGTTAAAAATAGGAAGAAATATCCCTTCGGAATGGCAGTGAACAACACTCGCCGGGATATTCTCATGCAACCTTTCTCCTGGTTCAAAACTCTGCTCCGAACCGATTCCGGTCGGATTCTTGAGCTTCGCTTTACAAATCATGAAACTTTTTGGCGGTACCGAAAATGCTTTCCGGACAACTACCGCATTCACTTCTTTTGCGTCCGCCGCATTCAAAATTAACTTCATATTCATACAATCAACCATGGCCCCATATCTTTGTAGGAAATCAATGCCCAAAATTCCCTGTTGGGCCGCAAGCTGAGCAACAATAAACTGGTGCTTAGCTGTAACGCCCGCAATTTTTGCTGTTATGGTGCTACACCCTTGCACTACCAGCGGTGTCCCGGTTACCCCACTTAATCTGGTTCTAGTTTGGTAAATTTCGGACCGGAATTTAGTTGGCAACCTATCGAGGACGTCACTGGAAATGATGCTGACCTGACTCCCCGAGTCTACAAGAAAATTAAAGCATTTGTTTCCTATTTGAACTGGACAAAGAAATGGTTGACTTATCTTTACTGTGTCAATCGGACAGACACACGTCTCTGTACGTCCTAACGGCTCGGCCTTCTCACTCGCTGCTCCCCGTTTTTTGAAAATCCGCTTCCGTTCCCGTTGCGTCCTTGCTGTGCTGTCCGTTGCGTCTGTACCTGGGTTTGGGGGCAATCCCGTTTCCAGTGTCCTGTTTGAGAACATTGGAAACAAACCCCGTTCCCGGCGTTCCTTGGTTTTCTGGTAGGGGCGACTGTCGTTTGTTGTCTAAAACCCTCCTGACCTTGCCCTAAACTACGACTCCCGTCATAACGCTGCTGCCCATTAGAACGATTAAACTTATTAAAACCGCCGTTGCCGACACCCCGACCCCCCGTATTTTGTTTGTACCCTTGGAAGCCGTCACTATTGTTTTGGTTAAACCGACCGACATAATTGACTGTTCCTTGCTTGTACTGTTTAAAGGCGTCCATGCCTGCTTCAATCATCTCCGCCTTTTTTATGGCCTCGTCCGAATTAGATGCTTCACTTCCGAGAAGTCGTTGTTTTATTTCATCCCGGAGTCCCCACATAAATGCTTTTAAAAACAGTTCTTCTGATACATCCCCGGTTGCACTTGAATGTTCAATTATCTCAGATTTGATTTTCGCTGCATATTCCGCAACCGACATACTGCCTTGCTCGATGGTCAAACTGCTCAAATAGCTTCCCAGTACTTTTACTGGTTTGAATTTGCTTAAAAGTTCCAGCTTCAGTTCAGCAAAAGTTTTAGCACGACTTAGGTCTACCGCTGCCTTAACAGTCAGTGATTTGACGCGCAGTCGCGCCACAGCGATTGCTGCCGTATCCGGCAAGCCACATGCCGCGATGATTAGCTCGAGTCTTTCTAGCCATGTTTTAATGTCTTTAGCCGACATTAAATATGGCAGTTCCTCAAGTGGTTGCATAGTATTTGTCATAAGTTTTTCACCTGTCATTTTTGTTGTCGCCTATGTGGTGATACTGGAGAACTTGTTGTGCTGTGCTTCGCTGTGATGATCCTCTTCACGGGTGATTGATATTCGGGATGACAGACTGAAAGTATGTCCGGTCGGTCAGTTACAATTAATGGCTTCCCCGGGTTGGCACTTAATTAAGTCAATTATACGTGGATCTTTGGGGTGTCCGACGCGAATTAAATTAACGAACAAACCGTTCTTTTTCGCACGTAAAATATGAGCAATTGGTTGGGCTAGACTCCGCAAATAAACTTAGATTATTTATGTTATAACGCACGCACAAACCGGCGAAACCCGTTATTTATGAACAAGCAATCCTATCTAAGCCTACTGCCTTATTAGATGGCCCCCCACATCTTTTTACCGCTTGTCACCAATAACTGTAACACCCCGGATCTGCTTATCGATCACGGGTGTTACTTTGAGGCTTGATAGCGAGCCACAATTACCCTGGGTCCCGGTGACGTGAGTTCACCGGACCTAAGTTCCCTGATACAACGATCAAACAAGTAAGAAAGAAAGCTATTATTTATTTCTGAAAAAGAGGGATTCAGAGTGAACCCTCCTGGATTGTGTTTAGTCAAATGTATAGTTATGAATAATCAACTTACAGATCAGTCGAAATAACACTACACGAAACGAAGTGTACAACAGAACGAACGAAACGAAACAAGAACAACGAACAGTTCCAGAAAATCAAGGCGCACTCTTTTCCTTGGAACTTCATCTAGTATATATACATATGCATTCCCGATTTCACAATCGTGAATGTCATACTAGTCACGTCCTGGATACGTGCGGAAGCCCAAGACCACGTTTCTTTTTCAGATGGCCGTGTGATAGTTTCTTTATTTCCATTTTCCATGATTATGCATTCTATGCCCAATCATGGAAAACCTGGTTGTTACATGCTGTTGATGTTTTTGGCAGGTTACCAAACTGCTTCGGGTCAACATTTCTCAAAATGGTTTCTTTTAACCATGATGAAAGGAACTGTTCGTAAACTTTACTAAAAACAGGGGTCATAGTAATTGGGCGCACACCAGTAAAATCATTAGGGGAATCTTTCTTTGGAATAGGTGTCACATAACCATTTTTCCAAACTGCCGGGTACTCACCTGATTCTGTTATTTTATTAAAAATATGTGAAAGGGGACTACTAATTTTCTCAGGGAAAGCTTTAATCAACTCGACGGGAATATCTACAGGTGTTACACTCGTTCTCTTAAGCCTTCTTAATTTTTTAGTTACTTCATCTTGACTAATTTTAGGGAAATCAAAATCAGGTGGGATTTGGGGAATTTCTTCGTGGGGGAGGGGAGGGAGAGTTTGAACTATAGCAGCAAGGTGAGTATTTAATTTATTTGCCGTTTCCTGTTCACTTTCATCAAGGTTAAAATCAAGTCCCTTCTGAACCTTCCCCATCATTTTCTTCACTCCGTTATACCATTTTCTAGGGTCAGACTTCAGTAGTTTTTCAGTCTGATTAGCATAGTGGTTTTTAGCGGCATTTCTCGTCATTTTGCGAATCTTATTTTTCAGTCGTTTTGCTTGGTCAGTCTTACCAGCTTTAAATAAACGCAGTTTTTCCTTAATAAGGTCTTTTACGGCCTTCATAATATAAGGCCGGTCAGAGGAATGTCGCTTCACCTTTTTCTCAGGAAAGCACTCATGGTACTTTGCTAGTAGGATTTCCTGCAGAAAACTAGCTTTACTATTGGTATCCTTCGCAGATGAAACTAATTCCCACTTTTCTTCACAAATCCATTCGCCAAATTTTAGGATACCCTCATCGGTGATTGGTCGACTTGTAGTTTCTGTCGTTGTGTACTCAATAGTGACTCTATTGCACGGGTTTAATTCTAGCGTAAAATGGTAGCTACCGCCAAGCGGAGAACCTGGGAGCGGATCATCATAAAAATCAAACATATTAGTCGAAATCACATCTAGTAAAGTGCCACCCCTCGTTGTAGGGCACTTCACCAACTGTCTAAGACCTAGGCCTCTATTAATATAATCAAGGCGTAACTCGTTACCATCACCAATCATAAAAATTCCACAACCTGAAAATTTCCCAGAAACGTAATCAGCACTCAGTTGGAGTTTCTCTAGAAATCAGAACGTGCTTGTACATTCTGACCTGGTGAATAATAAAACGCACACACAGCGACTCCGTTGAATTGGCGGGGGAGCCGTTTCGGTTTCAAATACATCCACATTATCTCATCATGATCTTGAAGGCAAGGGACATCCACGATACGGGAGTTGATCTTTTCATGTACGTATAAACCGATTCCGCCACCTTTCTTTCCAAGGATATGGTCGTCTGGTCGGAACTTCATGAAAGCATTAAAACCTGAGATGTTTAACAACTCGGGGTTTTGCTGGTGGATTTCAGTGACCACCAGTACTGAAGCCTTTAAAATACTCGCTAAACTTTCTAGTTCTATTGTTTTTTCCGGGTTAAGACTTTCGGCGTTACTATAAAGAAATTTTGGGAAACAATAATGACTAGAAGCGTACTCCTTGTTCCGCACATGAGACTTACTTTTGATCGTGGCAACTGTAGGACGTCTTTGAGGAACTGAGGGATTGTCGTTTTCCTCATTTACATCCTCACATCGGTCCGGTAAAGCAAGCGGGTCGAACCTGTTGCGGGTTGAACATGTGGCCGAAAATATGGTTGCTGTGGAGGGGGGAAGAGGGGGGTTGGAGGGGGTAGAGTGAGAGGATTTTTGGGGGGAGGGTAACGTAGGTCTGGCAACCTCGGTATCACAGGTGTCGCTAAAGGACCCGCAGGACAGATCACGTTGTGGCTTCTCTCTTTTGGCCACTTGTTGTGCAGGGAGTAAAGAGAGGGCTTCGCATGGGAAAATCCTAGTCGCGACTGAACCCCCACCCAACGCCGAGGGGGCGGCACTGGGGCATTCCGTAAAAAAGACCAATTCCGACCAGCTGGTGGCGCTAGCTGTGGTCGACTATTACTAGCAAAACTAGCGCTAATACACTTCGATGGCAGACGTACATGGGCATCTTGACAGTACTGCTTAAAGCACCTATCGCTTCCGAAATTCGGACATATCTTCCGGTGAGTCAATTTACAGCTAGGCTATTAGGCCTATTACAACGATTAACACTTATAAAATCCATGCACAAATGGTCGTATTTACAAAGGTTGCCTTTTTTACATTTTCCGGCAATATGGAAAGAACACGGGGTACCTGGGGTAGCATTGGACCAGGTTTTACTTTTCAGCTCATTGGTTTGGATTACGTGTGCAAAGCGCGAAAACCGGGTGGGAAAGCTCGGCAACTTCCGACGTAGCGCGAATACCACTGGAAAGTGATTCCGACTTTGCTTTCCAACTCGCGAAAACCCTCCTCTAGAGGAACAATAACAATCACACGTGAGAAGGGGGGACAAGTTATCAGAATGGAGAATGAGTGATTAGGCTTTCGGCTCACACCGACCCGCTAATTAGCCCCGTCGGAAAGTGGTTCAGCAGTCAGCAATGATGTCGGAAGCCAAAATTGACAAACTTGATGTAGACTGATAAAACAGAGTTGGATTGAGAACAAAGAGAGGTAGAGGCATTTTATGAAGTTTCAAGCATAGCTAGGCCTGAGACAATTTGGAAATGCCCAAACAAATCCGGATAAACGTATACCTCGAAGTAACATGTCATTGTTTACTTTATGCCAGCACATCTAGCGGCCAAAAAAGAACTAATCTGGATGTAATTTTATGAAGAGCGTATTATACAGAAGTCGAATTTATCAGGAATTTTTTTTACCCGGTAGTATTACAATTACAAGCAGGATTACAAGCGTTACAAGGCACCTAGGTGGATTCAGTGTTTGTTTGACGTACAAGGTTATTTTTGTCATACAGAAATATTATGTGAAATATACTTATTGATTGATTGATTATCCCTACATCGACATGAACAGCTGGACAAAAACGTTTGTAGGAACTGACTAATTTCCCGGTTTCGCAGGATTCCGGCGAATCCGGCCAAACTAACGACGTCATATGTTTTTCCCGGTTTTCAGCGGATTCCGTTGTCCGTTGGAAGCATCAACCAAGCAAGAAGCAAAGCAGTTATGTCGATTCAACACGTCAGTTACTCTACTATCAATATTATGCAGGGGCGTCGCAAGTGCATTTTCGTTGGGGGCAGAGCCAAAAATTTTACCGAATCTCTCAAAAGTTTTACTGAATCCTAGAAACTGAGAATTCAAGCTTTAAATTGTGGAACAGAAAGGATTACTTAGGAAGAGTAACATCATAGGGCAGCATGAAAGACGATAGGCCAACTATTAGGCGGCGTTTAGGCGAAGCCCACTTGGAGAATACATTGCCGGGCACGATTGCAGTAACAGCTTCTATCTAGTATACTCAAGAGAAAATTAAATCGAGCGCCGCAGGCGAAAACTTTCGAAATCCATTTTTTTTGTTCATGCAGGCTAAAATTTAACTGCTTCTCTTACGAATTCTAGCGTTTACCGTGGACGAAATGCCGAGACTCAAACAAGTTCCAGAAACCGGAAGGAGCGATCTTCCGGCAGCAGCAGCTACCGTAGTCTAATCATTACTGCCCATGATCACCTAAAATGAGCGCCGCAGGCGAGATTTTTTTAAGTTAGCTTTTTCCTGCCAAATATAACTATTTCTATCCAGATGCTAGTTTCTAATGTTTCTCTTTGTGATCCAAAATAAAAGTAACGACTATCGATGAAATCGTAGATCAGTCCTTTTGTCTGCGACCGGTGCTTCACTCGACCTGTTCCGAGTTTCGATGTTCGCGGTAACTCCCGAATCCTTGCAATTATACCGAATTAACTACCGAATCCCAGTTATTATACCGAATAAGTTCAGACCGATAGCATGTTCGGAATTCCGTATGACTACCGTATCCCGGCTATTATACCAAACTGTTTTGGTATCGAAACGACTACCGAATAATATTCGTATTCGGTATAATTTCGTCAAAACTGGAACAAAAGTCAGGATTCGTGGTAACTACCGAATCCTGAAAATTATACCGAATAAATTACCCAATCCAAGTCATGATACCGAATAATTTTGGACAGATAGCTTATTCATGATTTTCTGTAACTACCGAATAGTTCTGGCATCGAAAAATTACCTAATAATTTCAGTAAATTATCTCACCGAATTCATGATATCTACCGAAAACTGGCAATTATACTGAATCCCGATCATTATACTAAATAGATCTATCCTGATAGCCTATACGGGATTCTGTATAACTACCGAATCCCCGTAAATATACCGAATAGTTCTGCTATTGAAAAAATACCGAACAATTGAATCTCAAAAAGTTGGAGGAGAGTGCTGCCCAGCCCCCCTTGCAACGCCCCTTATACTTTGGACCACCTGATCAAGAAATTAAAAACACTACAGAAATTTCGAGTTTTGCCCGCTTCCGGCCGAATACTGTTCCAGCCGGGAAAGAAGGTAGAGTATACCACAGATCCAGTGCGTTTTCTTACTCTTCGCTCCACTGTAACTGACTTCAGTTAAAACTATTACTTCATTTCCGGTTAACGGACCACTTTGCTCGTCGCGAAAACAAACTTCAGATATGATTTTTCGATTTAGCTTGGACAAAATGTTTATTTGCCCCTGAAGTTGAAATATCCTCTCCCAACCATAAACATAGGCAGACAGATAAAGGGACAAAAACAAAGTCTTACCGTCCTTCTTTCCGAAAATTCACGACTAGGTATCTACTGTAGTTGTATCTAGCCACTGTTTTGTTTCGGTGTCCCAAAATGCACCTATCATAAGCCAAGTAGATTCACGCGGCACCTAGTTGACTCTGAATAAACACGATCACTAGATGGCCTATGCATCACCTTCCGGTACGAAGAAGAACAAAGGCTATGGTGAAATAAAATTTGATTCAGCAAAATGATCGAAAGCAGTGGAAAATAGCTCACTTAACAGTGGAGTAGCTTTCCCGGCTATCTTCTTGAGTGCGTGAATGAACGCCGAATCCTTCGTGTTTTTGCCTACTTCTGTCTTTCTATGTTCTCTCTAAGTTTCTTCTTTCTTCTCTCAGAAAAAAAGTTGCGTGAGGAATCGCCTGGAAGCTGGTGTCTTTCTGTTTTATTTACGAGTTTCTAAGGAATCTTCCTCATACGGGAATAAAGTGCTTGAACAAACGTTGTTTTCTTCGTCTTTTACATGCGGACATCTTCGTCTTCGACTTATCACTTGACCGTCACTTGAACCAGCTATTGTTTTGTTACAACGTCGCTTTGCCTACAAAGTTGGACAGATGATATTTGCATCCGTACCCGGTATGTTTCTAAACGTTCTTATCTCGTCTGTCACCCCATGAGAAAAAAGTCCTTGAAAAAAATACCGCATTTTTTTATTATCCTTCCGTCTTCTAATCCCTTTCCGTCTTTTTATCTTATCTCCACATTTCTAACTATGAGAAAAGGAAAGCTCGTGAAGAAACATAGTGTCCTTCATCTTTTCTGTCTGCTTCTATCTTCTTTTCTTATCCCCAAGTTTCTAAGCCTCCTTCTGTCTGTCTGTTCAACAAGAGAAAAACAATACGTGAACAAACACCGTAACCTTCGTTCTTTTTGTACGCTCCTGTCTTGTTTTTATCACCGTCTGTCTTTTTATCTGATCTTCAAGATTCTATGCCTTCTTCTCTCTGTCTGTCCCACGCGAGAATTTATTTGCATGTAGAAAGCCATTTTAACTTGCTATTTCTTTCTCAGTATTTTGCTTTGTCTATTATTTGGTATTTTCGTATCTTTTCCATTGTCTTGTGTCTTGGACCGTCTTACATAAAGAGAGCCCCTGTCGTATGTCATGGGAACTAATATAGAATAGAATATGATACAATATAATTACACAAAAGCCCGAAGGTCATGGAAAATAAATATTGTTAACACTGGATTGAAGACACATAAATCAGCACACACACAAAAAATAACAACAAAAAACAAAAGAAGAATAACTATTGAATGAACAATTCGCGGTGTCGCAAACCAGCCCGGAGGGATTTTCCAAACATTCTTACATCACTAAATCGTCTATTTTTTGATGTCCTAAACACAACTCTTTCCCGGATACTCCTTGACCGAATACCTCGGATCTTAAAGTTTAACTGAAAAGCCAACTTATTTTTAAATCAGTTAACTGAACACGCCGAATTATTTGGATTTTGTAAAGCAATTTTTTATTTTACTATATGTTCTAGTAGTGTCGTTCAGTATCTCTACGGCTGCCCCTTCAACGGTAATTTCTACTACAACACGGACAATTTGAATTTCAACACTAACGCGGCTTTTCAATGGCCGCAGGGGTGAGGTTGCCCGTACGGAAAATCTCCACGTCGAATGCCATTTTCCACCTCGAATCGAGGACGAAACGTAATTTTTGGTAGCGAAATGCGGGCGAAAGTATAGCGAGGACGAATATTGATGGCGAATTCTACTTCGACCCAAATTTCGCTGCGAATATGAAGGCGAAGGAGAGGGAGATCTCGCGTTCGCTATCGTGTTTAGTAAGGGCGAAGGCGGATTTCCCTTCGACCTTAGTTCTCGCTACGAATATGAAGGCGAAGGAGAGGGAGATCTCGCGTTCGCTATCGTGTTTATTAAGGGCGAAGGCGGATTTCCCTTCGACCTTAGTTCTCGCTGCGAATATGAAGGCGAAGGAGAGGGAGATCTCGCGTTCGCTATCGTGTTTAGTAAGGGCGAAGCCGGATTTCCCTTCGACCTTAGTTTTCGCTGCGAATATGAAGGCGAAGGACAGGGCGATTCTATCCCCGCCTCATCTTTGGCGAAGGGCGAGGGTGTATTCAACTTCGGCTTTGTTTTCGCTGCGAAGATGGTAGCGAAAGATCATTGAGATTTCATCTCCGCCTCGTATTTTGTGAAGTGCGTGGGCAACCTTATAGTTTCACTGCGAAGTTGCCATCAGGTGATGTCGAAAAACTTATCCTATAATACTTCGACTTTTGTTTCCGCTGTCAATGTAATTGACGAGATGAAGAGGCTGTTTTTTGTTTGTTTGTTTTTTATCTCGCCTATAGGCATTTGGTGAGCTATGGCCATCCAGTTCAATTTGTATGTGCACCATATTAATCAAATCCAATGTACGCAGTAGTCTCTAATTGCTTGTTTAGAGTCAGGAAAACAAAGTGTTAATTTTAAGAGCCACGGAAATGCTTTAATTTAAGCCCTGCCGTCTATAGTTCTGAAAATATTGCTGTACTGTAAAGTTCAAAAAATTTCTGAAGCAGCTTGCGTGTTTAGACCTTGTTCGATGGTGCAAAAGCATCACCCGACAAATTTTGAGAGTTACTAGTCCTAAGTCGATAATTTGGGGAAACATAGTTTTGTCTTCTATATTAAGTCTAAATTTGGGTCTATCGTTAATATACTAAGATGGCATAGGACACAGGGATAGGAATAGGATAGGAAATATAGGATAGGAATCGACCTTTGAGGATTCGGCAGATGTCGGCCCTACCTGGTCATGGTCCATCAATGGTCACGAAATTTTGTTTCTACAAGGTCGATTATTACTAACAGTTTCGACCTCGAAAACAGGGTCGTTTATCTATCAAATGTACGAGATGGATTCGCTACCAAATGAGGTTCATCCGCGGAGGCGAGTTCGCGCAGCGCTCTCGTTGTACAGACAGAGAAAACCGGGTCCATCCGCGAAGTCGCGTTCGCTGTCAAGGGACAGCGAGAGAGAAAACGAGGTAGTTTCTGTTTCAAATGTACGAGGTCGTTTTGAGGTGAAAAACGAGAGCGAAAACGAGAGAGAAAACGGCCTAGTTTGTGTTTCAAATGTACGAGGCCGTTTTGACCTAGATTCGACGTGGAGATTTTCCGTACGGGTGGTGAATACTGTGGCTTGACCATATATGGACGAATGCCAATCACTTCTTCGTCAGTTTAGCCTGTCCAACAGCCGATCTATTTGGCACTTTTATTTTATTTTTCATAAACCGCTTACGTGAAGCATACAACACAGGTGCAAGCGCATAGAGGTACCACAAATCCGGTAGGGAAAGTCGACTATATGGAAAATTGATTATTCGTGAATAGTGGAGCAACGAAGTAACGCATGTTCCTTGGGTCTTCAAGCCTATTCAAGTGAATAAGTGATGGGTAAGTAGATTGTCCTATCACAGCCTTTTTCGGTTAAACTTAAAATCTTTCAACTCACTACACTCGCACATAAAATGGCTGAAATCGTCATCTTTTTCTGTTTATCTCGGCCGACTATATAGAATAGAAGAAACAACTGCTCCCTGCCAAGAGGCTACTTTGTGTCCGTGATTCGTGACATGACTTGTTAATCCCTTCAGATGAACGGTAGTACAACGGATAAAAAATGTGGGCAATAGACTGCACTTTAATCAATGTCGCAGCAAAAATTCGTAAAATTCAACATTGTTTCAAACTAACAGTCTATCCACCTGGTTTCACGCGGGCACGGATGCTCATCATTGATGCCCATTGGCCATCGCAAACTTCATTAAAGTTCATTCCATGGACAGGTTTTCCCCCAAGCTCTCCTGGCCCCCTGCACTTGGGATGGTAGTTGGATATCTTGTCCTGGTTGTCACTTAGCCATCTGAAAGAGATCAGTGATGAAACGAACCTGTACATTTCAGACAGATTGCCAGAGGAGTTTGTCTTACCCCTCTTTAGTTTCCTCACTGAGGTAGGAATAGAACTAGATTAATTGCTGATTGAACAGTTCCAACGCTCCAATTAGGCGATATTTTGACTTTTGACTTTCGATATTCGATAATCTATATATATTTCGGTACTATGTTTTGCTATAGTATACGTTTCGTTTCATCAGAATTGTGTCGCAAAAAAAAAATCTTGCATCATCTCAAGCTTCGAATAGTTCAAAACTGAAATAAGAAAAAACATATGGCTGCAATTTCGGACATGTTCACGTAGTTAGAATGTTAATCAAGTTGGATTATGTACAATAATTATAAATTTACAAATATCTTTTCAATATCGATATTTACGTTTCGATATTCGATGTCGATATTTGGTCCGACATGTCGCTATCGATATCGAATATCGCCCAACACTAGTCTTTCCCATTTATCACTCCGACCCTCAGCTAGATTCTTTGACAATGTAGCATGAGTTTCTGCGAAAAGGGGACTTTCGCGTCTAAGATTTTTTGTTCAAAGTTCGTATGAGGATTCATACTTCTTATTCATACAGATCACGACATCTCCCATATCCCCTTTCTCCTCTATCTTTCCTGTTTCGTGACTAGTCCTGGGTGCACCTGGGGCCAGAGGCGTCACTATTGGGGGGGGGGAGGGGGGACGCCCCCCCAATGTTGTCGGCCAGTCGGTAAAAAAGAGCCAAGTCGGCGCGAAGCGCCGCGATTTTTAGTAAAAACAGTCGATTTTTTTCTTACAAATAGTCGTTTTTTCTTAAAAACACTCGATTTTTCTTACAAACAGTCAGTTTTTCAAAAAAATAGTCATTTTTTCTTAAAATCAGCCGATTTTTCGTCAACACAGTCGTTTTTTTCTCAATGATAGTCGTTTTTATCCGCAAAAACAGTCGGTAAAAAGGACCAGCCAGTCGGTAAATACCCGAGGGGCTACCCACTCTCGATTTTAGTGTACAGCAAGTGCCCGGTGCCGCGATGCCCGGTCGGTGCCGGCACCGGCTGAAACTAGCCGGCACCGGTTGTTACGGGCTATAACATCAAAATAAGCATTTTTAGAAGCGTTTGAAAGATGAATCGCCCAATTTATTGTCGGCACCGGTGCCGGCACCGCTTATTTCGGCTGGTGCCGGCCGGTGCCGGGAAAGGGTGTACAGCAGGTGCCGGGGAGTGGGTAGCCCCTCGTAAATACCTTGTCCCCCCCAAACATTTTGGCTAGTAACGCCTCTGCCTGGGCTAGTTGCTCAGTGGGCACTGGTGTCAAGGTATTCTTCAGCCCGTCAAGGTGAGAGCCTGCCGAACCGATGTCTCTTTTTCCTACCGCTTCGACTGTTTGATCGGGATTAATCGGTAAACTAAAAATGGTCAATTAGTTTTTTTTGGTTACTCGATTGTGCATCTGCTTCGTTTCCTTCTGGATCAAGTCCGACCGAAATACTGAGCGTAAACGGATAATTTTGAAGGGAAAGATTTCTGAAGATAGCGATTTGAACGGTCTAAATAAAGGTAAACGACTAAATTAAAGTTTAACTGAAAAGTCAGTCTAATTTTATATCTTGGATTTGTACACTCAATTATTTTAACTTAGCTTCACCTTTGGCTCTAGTAGTGACGTTCAGAATATGCACTGCTGGCCCGACAAAGTTTACGCCGACGCGAAGAATTTGAATTTCGACAAAAGCTTGCATTTCAACGGCTAATGAAGCGAAGCTCAGGAGATGTTCAGTTCCAGTTTACAAGGTTACTACTGAAGAAAGCCCACTATTGCGTGTGGCCAAAAAAGATTTAAATTTCGGCAATAGAGGTACCACGTTCGATTATATGAATAGCGGAGCAACGAAGTAATGCACTTTCTTCGGGTCTTCAAGTTCAATAGAGCCTCGTTTTTGTTCCAATAGTGCTGTCGCATCGCTGCTGCAGTACTTCTTTGCTTCTGCGCATGATGCTTTTTTGGATTCACTGCCTGCAAGATTTCTTCTAGATTGAAGCAGCACCTTGCAGGGAAGCACGGACTTGGTCGGTAAGTAAGTCCGCAATTCTGGAAGAGTAAGTCCGCAATTCCTCGGAGGCATTGCAGTGCAAAAACGAATGTAGAAAGAATCAGCCCGGAAGCGGCCGAGAAGTCGACCTGCAGCGTGCAACAAAACGAGGCTTACCCTTGGTTCACACTGCTACGTCGTATGCGACACGATTTTTTCTTTGCTGTTCCGACGTGCGACAGAATCGCACGGATGTTCTCACCACCACGCAGACGCAAAAGGAAAATGAATTTTTTCGTCGAGAGTAATCTGCAAACGGACAAAGGAGCCCTTGGGGAAACGACCTCTGAAGATGTGGGGAGATTACACTTCTAATTACCACCCAGCATTAGGAAATTTTCAGTCAAAACCTATAGGTCATCTTGTTCAAAACAGGTTAATACAAGTTTATTCAGAAGATATTTTGCATTCAGCCATCCTAGGATTACAATCAGAACAAGGTAGAGCAATTTTTAGTCTTGAAAATTAACTAATCTTTGTTCTTTCTTTTCTTTCCCTCAAAAAATCGCATGCGTTATGTCGGATGAGTTGAAATTTTTCAACGCATACGACACTGCGACAAAACGCACAGTTCTGCGTCACTTGTCGTACGATTTGTGTCGTATGTCGGATGACGCAGAATTTCGCGCGAAATCGCAGCAGTGTGAACCATAGGTTAGGTCTTCCCTATTCGGTTAAATTTTAATTTTGTCTTTCTACATACCTGGTTAGATAAAGGATCGAGCAATCGCAGTGCCATGGGTTCTTGATTAGATTCACGTATTGGAGATGTGGAAGGTTCAGTGTCCCTTCGTGAAGAAACATAAACTTGTTGCTGTCAATTTGGCTGGAAAATAAATGATAGTCTAAATGACTTTGACCATTTTTCCTGCTCCTAAAGATTATAAATCATCAGTTGAACAGCCTACGTGGCCTACTTGGCCTAAGTGTCCTCAATGTTAAGCTCGACGTACACGAAAAATCTAACATTCCGTTTCCTCTACTTTTGCTTGCTAGTCCATCCAGGCTGCTATGATGCTGGGTAATGGGCCTTCTAGCTTGCCCATGGGTGATGGGGAGAATGTTATGGTGCAGGAATGACTGTCCAAGGAATATCGAGAGTAGACGGGAATATGTTGGCGCTGGTCACTGAGCAAGTTTGCCAGTGTATATTTGAAATTGGTACCACTTTGGATAATGCGGATTTTCAAACCAGTCTAAACCCTGGCAACCTCGACTTTTTCTTAGTTCATGCCCAACTACTGGGTATCGATTTGGTGGGCGCATTTACGAAACGGGATAATGGTCACATTCGGGTTCAGGCTCTTTATTCACTTCCACAGATAATTAGTAATAAAATCCATGCATGCAGAGAGCAGAGCATGAACTGCACGGGAGTGAATAGTCACTGATGGATGGAGCGGCCAAGCTCCAGACCAGAGTGAATGAAAATGCCAATGAAAGGAGGCGATTTCAAGGACAGATTTTGACAGAGCCTCTCCCCCCCCCCCCTCGGCTCACTGTCGAATGTTGTGAAACAAAGAAGAGAAGCTGTTCACTTACAGTTTCTGGAGGTTCGGCATCCTGCTGAATGTGTCAGCTGGAATAGTCGTCAGTAAGTTGTTACTCAGAGAAAGAAGTATTACTTTATCCAATCCTTCGAAAGCATTTTCTTCTATTTCCTGTGATAAAGATGCAGTTATTTTCGGGTTGTGACAACATCATCCTTATTTTATGAATTCATTAATTGTTTCGTGTGCAGAGACCAACACCCTTCGCGTCGTCAGGTGGTTCGTATATTAGCTTTGACGAAAAGTTGATTGCCTCATTCAAGTTTTGCTACCTTGTATTACTGCCTGCGGTTTCGATGGTGCTTTGCGAAAGTGTGTCTATGTCCGATTACTATTCCTGCATTTACGGAATAGGCATGGCCGAGACACTGTCAGAAGCTTCATAACAGGTAACACAAGGATGCACAGTTTCAACAGACAACACTTGGGGTGTAATCTGTTGTGATTTTGAAAACGTTATGCAATAAATGTTATGCAAAACAAGCATTGTCAGGGAGCAGAAAAACCGCCAAAAAAGCATCTGCTGACTTTTTTGTAAGTCGTCATGATATCGGAGAAGTCAGCTAATGCTTTTTCGGTGTTTTCGGTGGTTTTTCGGCTCTTAAAGCACAACTCTTACTAGAAATAATCTTTTCCCTATGACATGGATCAGAAAAAAATATTCTCGAAAATACCATTACTTTCCATCTAAAATTAGCGATTTTCTTGTTATCGCCTGTCGACTATGTCCAGCCTTCCTGCTCTCCGACGCGGCGGCTGGGCGCAAAACATTTGAAAACTGATCGCGCCGTGGTTAAAAAGTGTGAACACTAAGCAAATAAAAGAAGTAATAAACAAAAGCTTCTCAGATCCTTATGTGTGAAAGAGTTGTCAGCAGACGTTGATGATCCCGGCAAACGTTTCGTTGTGTGACGGGCAAAACTCGGCAGGACCAAAAAAGCGCCAAAATTTCGTAGGCACAAAACGAAACAATGGAGAAAGGTGGGGATTTTAGAATCTTATAATTCTGTATGGGAGCTAGAATGAATGAATGAATGAATGAATTTTATTACCCGTAAAGTGAAAAACACAAAATACGGAGTATTTTAGAAAGACAAAATGATAAACAGCGAAAATAACAAAACAAACAAACTAACACAACAACAAGAACAAACTAACCAGCATCAATAAGAAAAAAAGGCCGCAGAGGGTCGTAAACGTGAATCAAGTTGATGGTCTTTTTACATAGATCAGCACTCGAAGTCTGAATCCGAGAAGGCACGTCTATGAGTCCAAATCGAGCAATGACTTTTCTGTTTCGGTGCCATCTAGGGAGCCGGAGGAGGAATTTACAGTATTTAAAATAAGCTACCCGCAGTGTCAGGCGATCTTTCTTACGAATATATAGATATATTATACAAAGCAGAATAAGCAAGAGGGGCCCTTTAATGACAATGCTTGATATTCATAATATATAATGCAGAACATTTTCAAAATTACAACAGATTACATCCCAGGTGTTGAAACTGCGCATCCTTGTGTTATCTGCTATGAAACTTCTGACAGTGTGGTTGCTGCATTCAGGTTTTGTTACCTTGTCTTTGCCGCCTGCGGTTTTGATGATGCTTTGCAAAAGTGTATCTGTGTCCCGTTACCATTTCCACGCCTTTTCGGAATAGGCGTGGCCGACTACTTTCTGAAAATCATCCGGAGATTCCAACTGCGAAGTAAATTTGATTTTTAAAGCAGTACAGGCTTGCGAAAAAGTCGTTACCCTCCCTCCTTCGACGCGGGGGTTTCATTAGAAGTTCGACTAGGAACCATGTTACCTGTATGTTATTTGAAAGCAAAAATAATTTCTCCAGATTGCCCAGGCCGTAGAAGGTCCGAGATTGTAGTTTGTCAATCATATTTCCTCCGAGATGCAACTCCTTCAGCTCACCAACGCTAAAAAGAGAAATTCGATGTATCGATTCATAAAGCCCCATTCACAACGGGTTTTAGCTAATACTCGATACCAGCCGGAAATCGCTCTGAGACCGAGAATCAGCTGGGATCCTGCCGTTAGCAATTGATATTAGTGCCAGTTTCGGGTACCAGCTAGTCTCGTAGCTCGTACCCAAGTTGAAACCAGTTCAACTTTTGAGGGTACTAGCCAATCACATTACTTTGGGGAATACTTTGGGGAATCCGAAACTGGCACCTGTATCAATTGCGAACGGCAGAATCCCAGCTAATTCTCGGTCTCAGAGCGATTTCAGGAACTGGCTGGTACCGAGTATTAGGTAAAACCCGTTGTGAATGGGCCTTAACAGCAGTAGGGTTGACAACAAGTTGTCAAGCACACTTCCCATTCATTTCGTAAAGTTTAACCAAATAGGACTGAGATCCGATAGTCTAGTTACACTGTCACTTATTCACTTGAATAGGCCTGAAAACCCAATAAAAATGTGGTACTTCATTTTTCCGTTATCCGCAGATAATCGATTTCATCAAAAGAACTTATTTTTTCGGATCTGTGGTACCTCTTTGTGCTTGTCCCTCTAATCTTGAAATATTTACCAACTACAAATGGAAGCCATTGCCGAATACTAGAATACCGATTCCTTACAAGCAGAGGCGTTACAAGCCAAAATGTTTGGGGGGGGGCGACAAGATATTTACCAACTGGCTGGTCATTTTTACCGACTGTTTTTGCAGACAAAAACGACTATTATTGAGAAAAAACGACTGTGTTGACGAAAAATCGGCTGATTTTACTAGTGCTGCGGGTGAAGAAATGCAGAATCCATTAGACGAGTCAAAATATTTCAGTGTGTTCAAGTATCAAATGTAAAAATAAGCTGCCTTTTCAGTTCAACTTTAAGGTGGCACGTAGTTGGCTCCGTTGGATGTTACGTCCCATCATCCTTATAGGTGTTTTCGCGTTGATGACATTCAAGCTCGATGGTCATTTTCGCGTGAAATCCTCGACGTGTGACGTCACAATCCAGCTGAGTGGATGTCTCCCGTTCAACAGAGCTCGGGGAGCGTCGTTGAACGGACGGGTAGGTAGAGGAAGATGGCATCTTCCACTGTCTCAACCCGTTGCCCTGTGGATGGCATCATTCAGTGACATTTCCGCGTGAGAGATATCTTCCGTCGAGCTCAACAGCCATCCACGCGTGAATATCCCCAAGAATCATAAAGTTGGAGAAATGTCAGACAATCCTTGCAGGAATTCTAGTCCGCAGCACCCTATCTCGGTCGTCAATCCGCAGCAATACTCTATCTATATGACTAAGTCCAAAACGCGAACGTCGCCGGAACGACTCAAACTCAACAATGTCAAATGTCAAACTCAACACGCCAGTGATCCTCAGGAAGAAGGAGTAAGCGCGTCATTAATGACTCAAACTCAACGACTCGCATCCTGTGACAAGCAATCACGACGATCTTTGGGAGCAGCTGTGACACCACTTCTGCCTTTCTTCCGCTAGATACCCGGAGTGGCCAGAGATTTCGCAGCGGCAAGAAGAGATAGTCATAAGGAGTATTCAAATCCTGTGTCAACCAATCACGGCGTTCGTTGGGACAGCTGTGGTGATCGGCACGAAGAGTTAGTTATCAAGAGTATAGTAGTAAATTTCGGCAAGGCTTTAGTGTGGGTCTGTTCGTGATTGATGTGTCAGAGGAATTGACGGACGTGATCATGAATTTGATCAGCCGAACCGATTTCAGCAGTAATCTGACAGAACCAGGTGCAAGTACATATGCGTGAAGGAAGGACACTTGGCCTGGTTTTCCTACTTTTCAAACTGTCCAACTTTTATGCTGTACACTAATTTTGCATGTTTCCCTCCATGTTTTGTTAATAGTTCCTAGACTTTAGTAAAAAAAAAAGAAAAAAAGGCGAAATTACTATGTTGCTTGGTGTGCCAACAAGTTGGTGGCCCTTCGATTGCGTGGAAAAGAGAAAAGATGAACAAAAGATACGAAAACATAGCATTGTGTAGCTTTAATCTGATTTTACTTTCTCCGTGTTCGTGTTTGCTCCTATTGCTGTGCATAAATATTTGCTTGGTTTTAATTTCATATCAGCGCCGTTCAGAGTTAGCCGAAGTCGTAACTAACACACTTCTACCGTATGGCTACGATGGCAGATGTCCTTGCAGGAGACTAAGGGCCCTTGAAGAGAGTCGATAGGGGTGAATATAAAGACCAGTCAGCAGACTTTAGGACGGGTCGGACCACTACGGCACTCAATGGTTATAATTGATTGTCCTTATTGTTTTTTTATGGCATTTGGCCGAAGGGCCGTATAGCGATCGCAATTTCTGTCCGTCCGTCGGTCCGGTTTTGCTAGTTCGGGCACTTCTACATAAGCTAGCACCATGAAACTTCGCACGCGTATCAAGGACATAACAAGATTAACTTGGAAAGAGTCACTTCCCCGATCCGACTTCCTGATGTACTAGGCGATGAAACTTGACAGGCATATCAGGGACCCGCACAGACTGCACTGACATGGGAATAGTATTTTCTCCGATCCAACCATCGTGAGGGAGTGGAGGGATGGGGAATCCGAAATCTAGTGGCATGCATAACTTTTGAACGGGTAACCGGATTTGAATGAAAGTTGGCAAGTGCAAAGAGCTATCATCTCAGATGTTCCGTTTCAGTTCTGGACCGGATCCGATTCTTATGAGAGGGAGTTGGAGGGGGGCACCGGAAATCTCGTGAAACACTTAGAATCGAGGGGTCGGGATGGAATTTGGTGGGGAGAACAATCATAAGCCCTGGACACGCTCGTGACAGACCAAATCGTATCGAAGCTCTTTGGGGAGTGTTGGAGCCAGTTGGAGGGAGTTTCTCGGAATTCCGGTGACCGCGAGTTAGGATACTTCCAGATGTGCTAAGAACGATGAAACATGGCAGGCATATTAGTGACCCGACCAAATAGACTCACGGACCTGACACAATCACCTAGAAAACTTCCGTTCCTGGATCCGATAATTTTTGGGGGAGTTGAAGGAAGGGTGATCCGGAAATTACTTTTTCAGTAGGTTGCGAACAGATGGTCCGATTCGAGTGAAACTTTATGGGCGGTAAGACTGATGACCTAGGGATGGAAAACATGTGTGTCTGGACCACACGCAGCCATGATTGGGGCAGTTGGGGGGGGGGGGGTCGGAAGCTTTGTGACATGTACACAAATCAAACGAATGGGCCAAATACGATGCAAGTTGGACAGTTCCAAGTTTCTGCGGCCTAGATTTATTATTTGGCGTCCTGACCGGATCCGGCCACGGTAGGATGAGGATGAAGCGGGAACCGGAAACTTGCAGATGTGCTCTGATTCGAGTTAAACTTGAGGGACGGGAAGATATATGTCAGAGATGCGACGTTTATGTGTTCGAGTCGTAATCGGCCACAGTTGCGGGGAGTTTGAGGGGACTAAAAGGAGGAAGGGAAGGGAACACGAGAAAAGCAGGAAGACATACTAAAACCAGGAAGGGCATGATAAAACGAGGAAGGCCATCCTAAAACGAAAACGAGGAAGGCTGCATCGTTCCCTTCCTCTGTTTAGTATTCCTTGAGGGGTTGGCAACTATCAACATTCTTAGTTCACCGTTCCCTTCCTCGTTGTAGTATCCAGAGGTGCGTAGGCATTAAGTTCAGTGAGGGGTCGGCAACTATCAAAACTGTAATTCACCGTTCTTCGTTTTAGTGCTTTGAGGGGTCGGCAACTATAATTCTTATCTGAGGTACTACCCGTGACAAGCTACTAAAACGAAGAATGAATTGGCGAACCTAATTTATGAGAGTTGCCGACCCCTCAAGAAGAATAATTTAAAATTCCCAATTTCCTTCCTCGTTGTAGTACTCTAAGGCACACTAGCTGGACCGAGAATTCTAGTTGCCGACCCCTCAAAGTACCCTCGCTGGACCGAGAATTCTAGCTGCCGACCCCTCTAAGCACTAATACGAGGAAGGGAACGGTGAATCACAATTTTGATAGTTGCCGACCCATTACTGAACTTATGCCTACGCATGTCAGGATACTAAAACGAGGAAGGGAACGGTGAACTAAAAATGGATAGTTATCGACCCCTCAAGGAATAATAAACAGAGGAAGGGAACGATGCAGCCTTTCTCGTTTTCGCAGACTTGGATTCTGACGACATCATTCTTTGTTTTAGGATGGCCTTCCTTGTTTTAGTATGCCCTTCCTGGTTTTAGTATGTCCTCCTGCTTTTCTCGTGTTCCCTTCCCTTCCTCCTTTTAGTCGATCCCTGTAGTTCCCGAGTTTGAGGGGGAGTCCCGGAAATTGTGTGGCTCGCATAGTGGTCAAACGTAGTGGAGCGATTTGAATGAAACTTGGAAAATAGAGAATTCATATGCCGTAGACGACATATTTTAGGGTTCGGACCGGATCCGGGCACGGTGGAGGGGGGGCTGAATTTTCGGAAACATGTCCAGATTTGAATAAAACTTGATAGGCGGTAAGAGAAGATGCTTTGAATGATCCATTCATGTGTCCGAACCAGATTCGGCCGCCGTAGTGGAGTTGGACGGGGGTACCGGAAGTAGTGTGGCACGTCTGGAGATCAAACAAGATGATCTAGATATAGAAAGTAGAAACGTTTTTGCCCTGGATGATCCGAGTCGATGCCAGAAATGCTCAGACTCGAGTGAAACTAGATATCCTACTTATATGTTCGAACCTAGGGGGCTTGAAGGGGGTGTTTTGTGACATTCTCATCTATTTTCTGGTATCACTCTCCTGATTTTTGTATTTAGTAAGCTGTTCCAGAAAACATCTTATTCTACAGATTTTGTTTCAATAGGAGGCAGTTCTGTCTTGCCGCGAACTGAACTATACGCGTATTCTCGCCGTTCCACGAGGACTCTACTTGAGAAGTCCCCGCCTTTCTGTTTTTCCCGGGATCACTCCCCGTATTCTCGCGATTCCCCACGGACGGGGAATGCTCCGAGTATCATCACCGTCATCAAAAATGACTCCCTTTCAGATTGGGAGGGGAATCAGCATTGCTGGTGGTGGTGCAATGTAAAATTAATTTAAAAAAACAATCAGAAGAAACAAAACCAAAAATTAAGTGGATCCAGATTAATTTCGTCAATTGTATATATTTTTTCCGAACAAAATCCATTTTGGAAGCATTCCCCGTGTTCTCGCTGTTTTCCGTGCGTGGAGTCCGCATGGAGTGACTCCCTCTCCTCTCGCCCTTCCCTTCGGTTCCCCGAGGAGTCCTCGGGGAACGTCGAGAATACGCCTTATGATAACTCTTACTTTTGTTTACGCATTCTCAACAAGAGCTACGAGCTCATATGGCACTTGTTACGAGTAGTGGTACGAAAAAGTAGAAGAGAACTTCACAATAAACACCCCGCCATTCAAAAATGCGGTTCGTACCTAGAATTAGGATATCTAGGTTCATTCAATCTGAAAGCTCTAGATGACATATTTAGAACTTATGCTTGTTCTTCCCACCACGTTTCATCCCGATCCCTCCACTCTAAGCGATTACAAAGATTTCCGGTTCGCCCCTCCAACTCCTCCCAATGTCACCGGATCTGGTCCGGATTTAAAATGGGATGTCTGAGGCACGAGACCTTCCTAAATATCAAATTTCGGTTAAATCCGATAACCCGTTCAATAGCTGAGCTTGCCACTGGGTTCCGGATTCCCCTTGTGTAAACTCCCCCTCGACGGTCGGATCGGGGAAACGACATTCTCAAGTCAATAGTTGGGGTACCTGACAAGCATGCCAAGTTCATTGTCCTTGCACATCAGCTGAAGTACCGAACTCGTGGATTACTACAAACTCGGATCCCCACTCGCCCACAGTGACCGGATCCATTTCGGTTATGCTATTCACTTGCTCTTCCCACCAACTTTCATCCCAAACCCTCCACTCTAAGCGTTTCCCAAGATTTCCGGTTCCCCCGTCCGACTCCCCCCCAATATCACCGGAAATTGCGATCGCTATATGGCACTTAAAAAAACCGTGCGAAAGAATCTCACACAATGTGACACCTTTCCATCTGACGAACTGTTTCTTGCGATTTTCAGAAAGGCAGAGGTGTTGAAAGATGTCTCTTCTGTCTTTTAGCTCTCTTGAGGCATATTCTCGCCGTTCCCCGAGGACTCCTCAGGGAAAAAATGGGAACGGCGAGAATAGAGGGAGTCACTTCACGCGGACTCCGCGTACGGAAAACAGCGAGAATACGGGGAATGCTTCTAAATTGGATTTTGTTCGAAAAAAACTATGCAGTCGAGGAAACTTATCTGGATCAACTTTATTTTTGGTTCCGTTTATCCTGATGGTTTTTAATTAATTTTACATTGCACCAACACCAGCAAAAATTGATTCCCCTCCGAATATGAAAAGGAGTCCTTTTTGATGATGGTGATGATAATCGGAGCATTCCCCACCCGCGGGGACTCGCGAGAATACGGGGAGTGAGTCGTCGGGACAAACAAAAACGCGGGGACTCCTCAAGTGGAGTCCTCGGGGAACGGCGAGAATACGCCTTTGGAGGTTGGAAACACTGTTTCCGCTTCTCATGATTTCAATGAGATCTCTTGTTCTCTTGTAGGAAATCTCGTGATTTCCCATTATCTCAAAAAGCTAGAGGGATGATTGTTTCGTATCCCAAAAAGGATATCTGATTATAAATACTTCCGGAAATTTTCGGCTGCCGCTCCTTTCATAGTAGCTTTGTTGAAGGGCTGCCTTTTACTTGACCTTTGAAAAAGGAAACTAATGTGTCATCCGGATTTCCCTTCCGCTCTTTCTTACATTTTCTTCTTTTTCATGCGAATCCCTGTTTCCGACCAATATGTTGGTCGGGGGGAATGTTGGGAAGAATATTTTTATTATAACAGACTATTTTTCTGATTGGGTGGTGAGACCTACTGTTTTTTTCGTGAGTTTCCTGAAATCTCGTGATTTTTCACCTCCCAGAAAATCTTACGGATTTTTCTCTTGATTCTCTAACACACAACTCATATGGAAGAAGGGACCCATTAAAGTTTAACTTAAAAGGGCTGAGATAGGCCAGTCTAGTACACTAGCCCCTTTTCAGGCATGGTGCTCAAACGTCTAGCACCATGCCTGGGTGCTAGACGTTCAAGCACTGTACCTTGGATTTCATGTAGGGTGCATGGATTTCAGTATACAGTGCATGCATGAAAACCACAGTTTCTGTCATCACAACTGAGCACCGGCTCGGATAGGGCTGAAATTACTACCATGAATTAGAGAAATCAAAGACAATCCTTTTCATATTTTTCATAACAAAAACAAAAGGACGCGACTGATGAGGGAGATGAAAAACCTCATTTCCTTTTCTACATAGTCAAGGGTTTTGCATGTAAAGTGTCCTGTGCCTCAGCTTTTTCTACCTAACAGTCAACCAGAATATTGGCTCCTAGGGCACTCTACATGGAAAATAGATAGGCTGCTGTCAGATTTTTCATCTCCATCATCAGTCGCGTCCTTTTGTTTTTGTTAGGAAAAATATGATAAGGATTGTCTTTGATTTCTCTAATTCTTGGTAGTAATTTCAGCCCTATCCGAGCCGTTGATAAGTTGTGGTGACAGAAACTGTGTTTTTCATGCATGCACTGTATACTGGAATCCATGCACCATACATGAAATCAAAGGTACAGTGCTTGAACGTCCAGCACCCAGGCATGGTGCTAGACGTTTGAGCACCGTGCCTGAAAAGGGGCTAGTGTACTAGACTGAGATAGGCAGGCAGAGATAGGACAATCTAGTTACCCATCACATATTCACTTAAATAGGCTTGAAAGCCTAATGAAAATATGTTACTTCGTTGCTCCGCTATTCAGGAATAATCAGCCCGAATAATCAGGATGGCGATAGATATTCTGAACGTCATACTGGAGCAAAAAAGAAATCCCTAACAGAATCCAAATAAATCGGTGAATTTAACTAAATGACACAAAAAGAAGCTGGCCTTTCAGTTAAACTTTAATGTTAGACTGCTGCTCATGATTTTGCAAATTCGTGGGTGGAAACGCTGGTCGCAACAGTCGTCCGTTTTCATTGGTACGATAATCGGGAAATTCGAAATGGTGTTTGGGCATTTTTCTGACTCCCGAATATTCTAGAAAACGGAACTAACCTGCCCAATTTGAGTAAGTAGTTAAAACTAAAAAGTAATCTTAGGTTTCACAAATCCGTTTAGGTACACTTTTTGTGCAGTAACTGACCTAGGCAGTCCCTTGGACTTGGATGCTGTTTTGTTTTGTACAGTCAGTAATCAGGTAATGTCAACCCGCGAGTAGGCTAGGCCTAAAAGTCATGAGTACTGTACTGTCTGTACATTAAATAGCCGGTTTTCTCTAACTTCGGTTCACTCCTTTGCCATCTTTAATAAATGTATCTTGTATCTTCATATAGCCTAAGTCTAACTTACTTCTCCAGTAGGGTAGCCAGTAAAATTTTTTTAATCTAACCTGAGCTGTTGAAGATCAGAATGTGATTCTCCTATCTTTTAGCTTTGATTTGAGGCCAAAATCACCTCTCTATCTTGCCTCTAAGCATCTGAAATCTTCTTTAGAAAACAGTATTTTACATAAGATTAAGGAAATGCCTATGTTCATCCATTGACTTTAGGGTTTTGTCCATCTAATGACCCAGTAATGACCAGCTTGGAACTATGTGCTTCAATGAAATTCTATGAAACTGGGTATTTTGAGCTGGTTTTGAGTGCATGGGGCCATGGGTAGGGTAGCCACAAAAACACCTAGTGGCAAAAATTGGCAATTTTGTTGTAATGAATGCATAAATTGCTGTGAATTTTCCTTATCAGTTTTACCTATCTAAAACATCTCCAAAAAATATTTTAAAAATACCATTGAATTCAGGACAAAATTGTCTATTTAATAAGGCTAACAGTAAGATGTCCTAGCTATTTAATATTATTTCTTAATATTCAATGTAAATTTAGATGTAAAAAAAAGTAGCTGAACTTGCCTACAAAATTTGTTGAGACTAAGGAGGAAAAGTCAGCAGCCTATAGCAACAATAGGTCTATTGGACTATAACCTTGATGATCATATTCATATTTTCTCATCTAACTCACTTGCTGGGGCTCCCCATGCACTCAAAACCAGCTCAAAATCACCCAGTTTCATTGAATTTCATTGAAGCACATAGTTCCAAGCTGGTCACTAGATGGACAAAACCCTAAAGTCAATGGATGAACATGGGCTTTTCCTTATGTAAAATACTGTTTTCTAAAGAAGATTTAAGATGCTTAGAGACAAGATAGAGAGGTGATTTTGGCCTCAAATCAAAGCTGAAAGATAGAAGAATCACATTCTGATCTTCAAAAGCTCAGGTTTGATTATTTTTTTTTTTAGTGGCTACCCTACCATGGGGAGCCCCAGCAATTGAGTTAGATGAGAAAATATGAATAAGATCATTAAGGTTATAGTCCAATAGACCTATTGCTGTTATAGGCTGCTGACTTTTCCTCCTTAGTATCAACAAATTTTTGTAGGTAAGTTCAGCTAATTTTTTTTACATCTAAATTTACATTGAGTATTAAGAAATAATATTAAATAGCTAGGACATCTTACAAAACAGACAATTTTGTCCTGAATGCAATGGTATTTTCAAATTATTTTTTGAAGATGTTTTAGATAGGTAAAACTGATCAGGAAAATTCACAGCAATTCCTGCATTCATTAAAAAAAAATCGCCAATTTTTGCCACTAGGTGTTTTTGTGGCCACCCTATCTCCAGAGGCAGAGGCGTTAGTATTTGCCTCTGGAGAGAAAAAACATTTTGGCTAGTAATGCCGCAGTAACGCCGTTACTACCTTGTCCCCCCCAAACATTTTGGCTAGTAGCGCCTCTGCCTCTGGACTGCTTGTACCTGAGCGGTTGGTACATTTGCTGACTATAATGATAGTCCAAGAGGTGTCCTCGAAGGGTTGGTTTGTAGCTGTGTGGAGGGGAGAGCTTGGATGGTTGGTCCTAGGTCCTTGCATTCAGTAAACCATGTTTTACAAACACACTTACTTTTATGGTGAAGTTCTCAATACAATATAAACATCTGATCTGTGTTAAACTGAACTGCTTATATTCTAATTTACTCTTGAGGAACATCAGTGGCGAAACTAGCCCATTTCCGTGGGGGGGCAAGCTCAGATTTTACCGACAAGATTTAACAATTTACCGACAAAAAGCGCCGTTGCCGCTGCGCGGCAACGGCGCACACTCCCCGGGAACGCATCTTACAACCGTTATAATAATAAGTTGTAACATATCAATTAAGATGGTTTTGTAACGAAAGGAATTTGCCATTCGTTTTCTGGCACCAATGGTTATCAAACGGAACCAGGAACATACTAGGCAGTCAACAGTCTTGCAAACCAGAAAAAGTGACAGACACTGCAACAGACTACTTCACTGCTTGAAGATTTACGCTTGTAAACTAAGCGGCTTGTTGGGGTTCCAAAACGTTAGAACCTGTGAGTTCGTAGAGTTTGTCTGTCCCTCTGTTACTATGAGAACTTTCAAAGGGGTTGAGATATTTGTTGAAATTTGGTATGAAGTGAACGGGCAAACCAATTCTATGGAGACTTGATATCTGATGGGAGCAGATGTCCTAACCTAAATTTGTTGCTTCTGTGTCCGAACGAAATCTGACAACTGTGAGTGGAAGCTAGGGGACACGGTAACTTTGTGATACTCCTAAAAAACCAAACGGGTTCATGGGCCCCAGAAAGTGCTTGGATTCGACTGAAACTTGCCCAAGATGTTCAATTTGTCCGCGTCCGAGAACAATGTTGCAAGGAGGTCTCGGAAATAATGCAATACCATAGGTGCCGGACGGATAGAGTGATTGAGATAAAACTCGAAAGTTAAAAAATTCATGGGACCTAGACATGTAGTTTGAGGCCCAAACCGAATCTGACGGCCTTGGGGTGAAGGTGGGGCTGGGGGGTACCGGACCGGTAAGCCCACTGGAATTTTTTTTCGGAAATGCTCCGATTCGAGTGATGCTTGATGGATGGTAGACGCAGATGCCAAGTATGTGCCATTTATGTGTCCGAACATCTTCTTGCCATGGTGGTAGTGCTGTGAGGGGATTAGAGGTGGGTCCTCGACATTTTCTTAAACGCTTGGGGACCAAATGGGTTGAGCGATTGAGATAAACTTGGCGATACTGCGCCCATGTGACCTAGTTGTGTTATTCAGATATCCTGGCCCGATCCAACCTCGGTGGGCCTAGTTGGTGGGGGTATCACTGACGGGAATTTGAAACTCATAAGCCACTGAAGAAAGTGGACTATTTCCAGAATTGATTTAACCATATACAGCCAGATAAACCCAAAAGGGCAATTTATGGGCGGGAACAGAGAAATCACCCAAGAACAAACCAAGCAAACAGGTTTGCCGTTGTGGTTGATTTACCGTCGAACAGAAAGGAAAGAAGAAGTGTTTTTTAGTGCCTTTACCCAAAACAGTTTCGGATTTACCAACGAGAATATTCCAGTCATCACATTCTTCGCACTGACGAACAGTCCACAATTACTGAATTTAACGACACGATTTTTATCCATTCCAGAAGTAAACAGAATGAAAAAGATTTCCCATTTTACCGACAAGACTTTTTCCGGTCGCGCTATCGAAAAATGAAAAACAACCGATACAGGATCTCGATCGGATCATCGGCTTCACTTCCCGACAAGACTTTTGTCGGTATCATCGCTGCACCGACAAAGAGCTCTTGCCGTTATCGGTAACGGAATCCGCGCACCGTCTCCGCACCGACAAATGCTGCCGATTTCCAAACAATAAGTTTCCTGGCTTACCGACAGAGCTTTTTGTCTGTATCAGAAACGGAACGCTAAAGCGTGCCGTACCGACAAACGCTGCCTATTTCTCAACAGGAAGTTTCCTGTTTTACCGACAGAACTTTTGTCGGTATCAGAAGCGGAATGCCAAAGCTCGCCGTACCGACAAACGCTGCCTATTTCCCAATAGGAAGTGTCCTGTTTTACCGACAGAGCTTTTGTCGGTATCAGAAACGGATGCTAAAGCGTGCCGTACCGACAAACGCTGCCTATTTCCCAACAGGAAGTTTCCTGTTTTACCTACAGAGCTTTTATCGGTGTCAAAAACGGAATGATAAAAGCGTTTGTCGGTGCTTCGCACCGACAAACACTGCCGATTTACCGACAGGATTTTTCGTGGGGGGGCAGCTGCCCCCCCACGCCCCCCCTAGTTTCGCCACTGAGGAACATGTAACAAAACAAACTATAGAAACAGAGTTAATCTCTAGTGGTTGAGCCTCTACAGAGGTACAGTGGTTTGTATCTCTGTCCAGACGACTAACAATAGAGGGAATGCTTACTCCAAAATATCTTGTTCGCTCAGCCTCAAGTTTGCTCGAGATCAATCCGTTATATAAATAAAGATAACCTTGAACCTTGAAAACAACCCACATAAATGAACCAAAGTTGGAACAGTGGAAATTGTTTCTTAATCTTACCTTTTGGTTGCCTTTTAGTGTTTTATCATAAATTGTGGTGTTTAGCCTATCATATTCTGTGTAGCATAAACTTCGTGCTTCCAGTACCAGAAAGTTTAATGGACCTAGAAATATTAGTGCTAGTAATACTGTACATTAGCCCTTTGAGCATTTGACTGGGAAGAATATGCCAGGAATAGGCTACAGTACACTGCATATACAGTAGAGCAGTGGTTCCCAACCGGTGGTACGCGTACCCAAAAGGGGTACGCGAGACCCTTGCTAGGGGTACGCGAAGGAACCAAAATCGGTTTAACCTGTAGGTTCAAAACCTCGTCTCACTAATTTTTGATTGCCGAAAGCATAATATTACCAGCAGAGGCATCACTAGCCAAAATGTTTTTTTGGGCAGGGTATTTTTACTGACTGGAAGGTCATTTTACTGACTATTTTTCAAAAAAAAATAACTATTTTTACGAAAAATTGCGGGGCTTCGCGCCGACTAGTTTCTTTTTAACCGTCTGGCCGACCACTGTGGGGGGAGAGGTGTTGCCAACCCGTGCGCGACACCTCTGATTACAGCCTTAGTGAAAGTCAATGAAATAATGTTGATTCCAAAACAGCTAGCCTACTGCCATAAAATCTGTTCCTGTGTCAAACAATATTGTTTCAAGGAGAATCAAAGACACTGCAAGTGAGATTGTCATTCAGGTTGCGAACTGAGCTATAGAAAACGTTTGCGATGCAGCTTGATGAAAGCACGGAGAACACAAAACCAAAAACAGAAACAGGCGGACTGTAAAAAAACATTGCCGTTAATGATGTCGAGCCGAGATTTGACAAAATTTTAGCTACAAAGCAGCCTCGAGTATTTCATTGATTTTGTATATATTTCTAAGAAATATCGTCTTTTTCACGTTATGAAAAAGGGGGTACGCAACCTTTTCGAACCTTGATTAGGGGTACGCGGTATGAAAAAGGTTGGGAAACACTGCAGTAGAGGTATGCTTGTTTGAACGTTTGTTGACTGTGAACAGTGCCATTTTCATGCATTTACTGTGACCAAAATCGACAACCAGTTAGTACAAGTTAGCCATATAAACTGTTAAAGGGCCCCTGAAGACACTTGAATAGGTATTTTCAATCTTCGTTCTACCATTTAGCCAAAACTGCAGTGATCAAATTTCGGTAGTCTGTTCGAATAGGCTAAAAATAAGGATAACCTTTCTAAACAAAAGTGTACTTGGAGGTCCGCTTCCTTGATGCCTAGACTAGAGGCATGTTCTGATGGTATCAGTGTATTTGTATCAAGTTGTGACTTTTGTGTTTGGTCATTTTGATCTCTCTGTGTTGTGTTATGCACCAGTATGAATGGGAAACTTTCTAAATAATGCTAGGCTGAAACTAACCTTTGAAATACACCTGGGGAGATCTCGCCAATTGCATTTGATGTTAGTACGAGATTCACCAGTTTCTTCAAATTGTCAAAGGTCCCCAGTTCCAGCTCTTCTATTTTATTATTTTGAAGCTGTAGAACTTCAAGGCTAATCAAGCTGTCGAAAATCCCAGGCTCAATATGTTCCAGATGGTTGTTTGTCATCCTTAGAAATTTCAGGGATTTCAGCCCTGTAAAAAAGATTGCTTGATTCATTCAGTGCCCCAACATAGTTAAGACTGCCTACTGAAGGAACTTGGAAGGTGTCCACAAAGTTTTTCTAGAACCTGGAAGACACTCTTTATGCTGGGAAGATTGTGTTCTGCTGGATTGCAGCTAATGGATCTTACCTTCAAATGCCCTCTTTGGGAGTTGGTTAAGATTGTTCCTTGATAAGTCCAGGTCTTCCAGTCTTTCAAGGTATTTGAATGTCCCTGGTTCGAGCTCTGAGATTGCATTGCTGCTGAGGTGCAAGAGTGTAAGCTCTCGAAGGTATTCAAGTGTTCCAGGAGAAATTCTCGCAAGCAAGTTGTTTGACAGGTCTCTGCAAAAATTAATACTACAGTAAGGGCCCATACGACATTCCTCAGTCACTTTTCTCTTCACTAGTTCGTATTACTAAGGCCAAATCCAAGCTCGTCTGATCCAAAGTCATACTTGGGCCTTAGGGTTTCGCCTTTTTAGTTGACATATAGTGATTTCCTCGAAGTAGGCTTATACTGGCTGTACTAGATATACCTTCGTTAGTTTTCCAGCCTTCAGTTTGAGTTCTGTAGCCGAGGCGAGCAATCGGGATTCCATTCGAAATTCGTCTCTCCTTGTTGGAAGCAGGAGCTAGAAAAAATAGACCTAGACGTAGGCTACTAACCTCTCTAGACAGTATCGTAGAGTTCATACTTACAATGTCTCGAGGTTGTGGTTCTTAGCAAAGACGTTAGCATCAAGAGATTCAAGTCGATTTTTGTGGAGTTTGCTGCAAGAAAGAACTTTTTACAAAAACAGTTTGGTTTATTATCTCTAAAATCATTAGGCTTTGTATTGCATTCTTGCTAACTGCACAAGGTACGGTAACCGCGTCTAGTTCAACCAGATCAAACGCTAAATTCTACTCATTACATGTTCAGTTACAGCTGCATGAGTGCGTTGTTGAAAATCCGTTTGGGAATTGGCACCCACGCTTTCTTGAATTGTGCAGCTTTTCCAGCGTTAACTGGGTAACTGCACAGTTTGCTTGTGGTATGGGAAGTGTGAAATAGCCAGGCAACTTACATGTGGGCGATGTTTTCTAGGTCAAAGAAAATTCCCTCGGGCAGAAAGAGCAGCTGGTTGTCGAATAGGTCTCTGTGAATGATGATAATTTATTAGTTGGGTCAGGGGCCTTGCAACTAGTAGGATAGGTCTATGTTGTCGCAGTCTTCCCTCCGGCTTTCTTCTGTCTGAACAGGTTTATGGCAACCGCAGTAGATGTATCCTTTGAAATTGCCGACTATGAGGCGTGCGAGGTCGGAACGGAAGTAGGCTGTAGTAGTCCTATTCATACTATGGAAAAGTGAGGCTAAATCGAGGTTTAAGAAGATTGCAGTAGGTACGCTTGACTGAGGTTTGGGAGTGATATTCCAAATCATGGACTTTCCATATGTTAGCCAGCATAGAAGCCTGACTTTAACGGCGGAATAGCTCATCCCAAGATCAGTTTGTTTCAAAGAAGTAAATAGGCCTGCAAGAAATAGGGACCTTGGAAAAATTTGCTTTCTCGAAAAAGTATTTTTGTAAGGAGTAATTGGTGTGATTGTCGGTACTGGATTATAACGATCAGTCTGTTTTAAGTACTGGAATTCGTTTGAAGGTTTCGTTTTGGCTGACCTAAGCCAAGAAGAGGAACTGTTTCAGCATTTTCGGAAATTGTTTCATGAATGGTAATCCTTGAAAGGAAGTGGCACTAGATACGGTTTCTTCTTCAGTATTTTAAAATGTTTTACTTCCTTCCTTCTAATTTTAACAAAATCCCTTTTAATCGTATTTTCCAAATTCTGATTGCGTTCAGTGCAATGCATGAACCTAGGCGAATGTGACGTACTGTAGAAGACCAAAAGTCCTCGAAAGAGAGTCAAACGTTGTAGGAGTTCTCTGTAGTTTATACACAACCTAACTCTTGCCATATTCTCTGATATCACGGGCAGCGTCTACGCGATCAGCTTCACCCGTACGCTGGGAATGAAGGGTTCCGGCTCGAGCTGCCTCTACGGAGGGGTAGGATAAAGGGCCCTGCGAAGCAACAGCTTAATAACCCGTAATAAGCTCAACCTTATTCGGATGTGATTCAAGCAGACATTGTTTATTCAAAAAAATCTGATTTAGCACGTTTTCGCGGTGTGGGAGAATGTAAACTTGAAAGCGATTCTTGTAATAGGTTTCTTGCGGTTTTTGAGGAATTGCTTAGCTTTTGGCACATACGTGATTCCGAAATCTCGTGAAAACGTCCACATACCTCATCTTCGTATGGAGAGTTGTGGATGTTAAGATACTTACAGCTCTTTCAGAGGCACCAGCTTTTTGAAGGTATCCCGATTCAGTGCTGATAGTTTGTTTACTCCCAGGTCTCTGAAAAATTTGTGTTAGGGTTAAAAAAAAAAGAGTTTTGCTGCCGCTTGGAGGTCCTTAGTTGCGACTAGCCGAAGCATAGACGACTGAAAATATGAATATTTGGCCATACAGGCTAATTTTTTTGTGCATAAGTATTCCTTCAGCCCAAGCTTATTTTGTTCCTGCTTCTTGAGGAGCTTCGTTGGTATGCTATGTTCCGGCTAGGTCCGGTATGCTATTTTAGGGCTTTCGCCTTGGATTTCAGAACACTTTTAAACGCCGACCTGACACTTGTCCTTAGCGTCCTTAGCAGTATTGATGGTCAAAGAGTGGCTTTAGAGAAGGATGTTTGGTTGGGGGTAAAGTTACTGCATTGCAAAGCTTACCATGGTTTTTGTCCGAAATAGTTGAGACACATTTTAGGAAAATTAAAGATTCGATCTTAAATATCTGATTTTGTGAATTTCTTAATTGAGTCTTAATTGAATCTTTAATTGTCTTTCCGCAAGTTCATTTTCCAGCTTAAGCCTGAAGAGGACCCTTGCCAAGAAGGGCCGAAATATAGCTCTAATAAAACCCAGCTGACGTATGCACTGTAAAATATAGACCTGAATTTAGATTTTGTACATAATTACTCCTCTGCTTACATTGATCTCGTGTCCGTCGGTATCTTCTGTCCTCCTGGAATTGTTCTGAGGTCCTGTCTCCAACAGGTCACTGCTTTAATTTCCGGTGTACAAGAGCATGGCCCCTCGGAGCATCTGGACCACCTGAGCTGATCTTCGACAAGCTCCCAGACTGAAAAGATTAGCCGAAGTTAGCCTAGGGACATAAAAATAGAGAAGTAAATGACTCAAAAGGTATTCGCGAGTATGCCATACCCTCGAGGCCTCGATCCACAAGTCGAAACTCGCGAAAATGCAGTTTTGTCATTTCTGCGGTAATTACAGATGCCTGGAACAATAATAAAAATTTTGATAAATCGCAGTAAATAGAACGTCAGGCTTACGCCCATCCATGCGATTCTGTACCAGAAGCATTCTCGTTCCTGCTTGGAAAAGTAGCTCATTCATTATTTGAACTTAAGTTTACCACCGAGTTCGAGTTTTCGCCCGATTTCGAGCCGCAAAATCGAACATAACCTCGAGAGTTGTTTATCATTTGAGCCACAGTGCGTGCCAGAAAACCTTGTTGGTCGCGATCTGGTCGCCTTAATTTTGGTTGTGGGCAACATAGACGATCGCGGAAATACTCTTTTTTAGCCACAGCCTCATTGTGGAATCGTGGTAAAACGCGTAAAGTTAGTAAAAAGGTACCACCATCGTTCCAGACTGTATATCCCTTTATACAGACTTGACCGACGATGGTAGCTTTTGTAACCATTTGTTGCCGGTTGGAACACATCAGTTGCGTTTTACAGATACCATGGTATCTGATACCACGGTCTAAAGTCGTTTTAGCAGTTACCGTGGAATCTGATACCACGGTCAAAAGGCGTTTTTGCAGTTATCGTGGTATCTGACCAGTCACCGTGGTAACTGATATTCAGATACCACAGTCGGACCGTGATAACTGATTGTGGTATCTAAAAAATTCATCTCACTTCCATCATCACTAACACAGAAGTCTATTTTCTTGTCAAATTGGTGGGAAAGAAGTTGTGTCACGCTAGATGTGAGTGGATATCAGTATATCTTTTGGATGATTTCTAAAAAGCACAAATCCGGCAATTGTCGTTTTTGCAAAGCAACCGTAGTATCAGATAACACGGTAACTGCAAAAACGACTAATTGCAGATCGAGTTACCGTGGTAACAGATACCATTCAAAAACGCAACTATTCAGTTTTGGTTCTTAAGTTGAACCTCGGAAGAGAGTTCGTCTTGACTCTGTGATGCTGAAAGTAAGTTTCGGGTTGGAATTTCTATAAAATTACTGATCTCCTGTAGTCAAGTTTACAGCTGGCCCTTACAATAAAGCCACTGTGGTGGCTGAAGCTTTCACACTGCAACTACTTTGTATTCTCGATTCTTTCGTCATGTGAGCTAGCAAGCGATAAGGCAGATTCGTCTTACCAGGTTGTTCCAGGCCAAGGAGCCTCCTCTCCAGCACCTCCGTCTGACCCTGTAGCCTCTGAAGGTCGCTTTTCATACTTGTCAAGAACCCCTGAATCTGATTCCTCGTTTGGGTCTCATTCCCACTTCGCTGCATAAGCAAGCTGTAGAGCTCATCCCGTGACCTTCCAAGGGCATCGCAGGCCGAGATCTGACAGATTCCAGTGTTTTCATCCACAAAAGGGGCGTAGATAGTCCTCTGCGGGCTAATACCCCTGAAAAGCAAAATACACAGAAATGGGGAAAGCAGTCGCATTGCTCCTCGTCGGACTGGGTTTTTCGTAGGCTAGGAAGGGTGACAAAAAGTTTCTTTATTTAATTAAAAGAAAGTCTTGTGAGGTTTCCACGTAGGCAGTGCTGGGCAAAGAAGGATTGCGCAAGGCGGCTTAGTTTTCGGAACTTCAAGTCATATTGGGGCAAGAAAGGCTTCAGCAGCATAATTATGAAAGGATGCATACCTAGTATATAGCTTAGACGGTATTTTTATTCTTGGTTGTCATACCTGGATTGAAGACATCAATTCTTGGGATGTGCCTCTACATCTGAACTGAATTTAAATTCAAAAACTGCAATACAAAATTTATAGTCGTTTCACGGGTGGGCATGCACGGACATTTTGGATCGAGGTAGTTTGCGTTCGTATACCTACCTATACGTTAAAGAGCTTGGCGATGACAGGCGATGGATTTCTCTTTACACCTTTTCCCTTTTTGAGTGTGCATGTGACAGTGGGAAAATATGGCAGTGAGGTTTCAGCTTTGCTTCTTTTCGGGGTAGCTAGGCCATTGTTGTTATTAACGGTGTCAAGGGGTAGTACCCTAATGCCCGGGCCACATTCAGTCACACCTGTTACGTAATTTGGTTCGTTAATTTGGTTATTACCCACTCTTACGTTTCATTCTGGTCACACCTGGAACGAAGAAATTCAAGATATATTACCACCATCATCACTCAAATGTAAACAAAACCAGCTAAATTCAGTGACTGTGGTTTACGTTACGTTACGTTTCAAAATGGCGGAGATGAATTCTTCCATCTCGTCTATTTTACGTTTTCAGCGTCTTTTCTTCCCAATTTCGACCGTAAGACGGTCTTATTACCGGCATTATTACCAGGTGTGACTATAGTGGGGCCCGGGCATAAGGATGGTTGGGGTTTGTTTTGTGTCGGCTCGCAGCTCTGACGGCAAATATCTGCTTTTGTATCCGATGTTCTTGGCCTTGGTTTCGAGTAAGGGTCGTTTTCGGTAGGAAGAGTGAAAGAAAGCTGGGGTTTCTGTGGCCTGTGTATTAAACCACACGACTATATTTTATTTTGTAACTATGAGGGCCTCAGCATTCTTTTGCCGTTCAGTCGGCTGGGCTTCTTACTGTCTGCCTACGCCCGAATGGATCATTTTTTTTTTTTTTTTAATACTTGCAGTTTGTGAAAGATAAGTCGATAGTCACATGTCAGATCGTTGTGGCGGCATGTGCTCCGCCACTGGACAGTCGACTCTGCAGCCAGCAGTGATAATCTACTTGCTGTCAAGAGTCTCTGCCCGAAAAAATTGGCTGCCAACGTCTGATGACGTTGGCATTGCTTTGCATTTTCTTAACCTTGCCACATACTTGTTCCACTGAACTTGTCGGTTATCCCTTTAGTGGCGGCACAGGGCCAGTTAGTTGTGGCAGTTCAGTGTCTGTTTATCAACCTTAGCTGGCGCGTGCACAATCCTTTAGCGACTAACTTGCCAAGGACTCCGCAGGCCAATCAGTGAGCACCATATTGTATTTATAGAAGGGGAATCTAGCCAGGGGACCCAACAAAACACGGGAGGCTTCGGTCTCATGTGTCAGTTTCTTTATGGAACCGAGTTGCACAATTATGATCAAAGACTATCCAGTGAGTCTGTCACGAGCCTTTACCATTGTCCCAGGATTGAATTGTAAGCACGGTGTATTACCAGACATTCACTAGCGTAACATACATAGCCAAATCTTAAAATCTAGTGACAACGACTTACCACTTTTGGCGATAATAATTAAAAAATAACAAAATCTTATATTAGACAAATGTTAAAGAACAGTAGGATTGGCTACTTTTATTCGCAGTATGTATAGGGGGAGGCTCTTTTTTGCCGCAGTGAAATCTTTCTTTCGGCATAATCCACATGTTCCTTTTTGTGTTGTTCTGAGGTGACGGTACATGTCCTGCCTAAACGAGGAAGCCATAGGATGTCGTTGAAAACCAGCGAGGAAAATCACGCTAACTCGTGCAGTTTGGCTACCTGGCTAGTAACTAGCTACCTTTAGCCGAGGCAAAGCTGTCACCTGCTATTCCACGTGGTCCCAGTCCGCCTGCCGAGCGTCTTCAGCATCGTTTTACTATGGTTCCGGTCTCGTCTCGGTTATTGTTGTTTTGTTTTCGCTTCTAGTATCATTTATCGTTTCGCCGATTCGATCTGTAAGTGAGTCAGACTGTGTTGGAGGTGATTGGCTGGTGGCAACTCGGCCGGGAACATCGAGGAGTAAAAATGATAGTTGCTTGTGGTGTAGGGTTGAGGAGACCTGAAACGGAAGTCTAAGATATCTCCAGCATTGCTACATTTTCTTTTTATGTTTAGTGGTTAGTCTGCCCCCCCCCCCCGGAACTTCGTGACCTCCGACGGACCACCCATTGCGATATTAGAGATTCGCTTTGCACTTCCGCAACCTGTAAGATTGCCGTTTACGGCGCTGGTCTCTTTTCTGTGGATCGATGGAGTGCTCGGAAACGAACTTGCTCATATACGTTTTTAGTTCACTGAGTGCAGAGTTGTAGGAAACTTCGTCTACCCCCGAAGGTCACTTAATGAGTTCTGGTGGTAAAAAGGCCGACGTGGTTGAACTTGGCATCTCCGGCTTACAACTTTAACTGTAAGTGGGGTTGGCCGCTCCTCGTTTCTCTTGTTTAGGCTGATATACTGGCAGATTGTTTCTGTCTTGACCAGGGGCTAGTTCTTATGGCACTTGGGACTGTTGATAAAACGATCGAAAGCATTCGATACCAAGCTGTTAAGGGAATAGCAATGAAGCTTAATGTCAAAATCATCTGCCTTCTAGGTTTCGACACTGGAAATTTGTTCTTGGTGAATTTCGAACGTTTTTCGTCACATGCATTTTTTTACTTCTGCCTTATCTGCTCTTGGCCCGTCTGATTCTACCTTTTCCTGCTGTATGTTGTTCTGCATTACACATCTACTTTTCCGTCTTTGTAAACAACAGTAGCCTACTCTTCTTTTCTTTTATTACTTTGGGAAATCCGAGTCCCCCCCCCCCCTCCCACTGTAGCACGAGAATCAGACGAGAGATTGAAAAACACGGCAAGAATGATGTTCATAACATCCTTATCAGACCCTTGAACACCCTCTGTTGTGGTTCGTCGTCAAGACCAGGGAAGATTTTAGGCATTGTCATTCGAAAAAGTGATTAATTTGAGTCAGAAAGATAGAAGATAGACTAGCCTATCCAAAATATTCGTAAGGATAAAGTTTTTCCAAAAATTATATCTATAACTCAGCATTATGCCTTTTCTAATTATTTGCTGGGGATTCATTGTGCCAATGACAGGAATTTGTGAACGGAACAGAGTGACGGGAGGTGAGCAAAGAGATTAGAGGCTTTGCAAGTAGCAACCTGAACGAAGTTAATGTTTGTGCACTCTGATGTGCACTTATGTCATTATTAATGACGCGTTGGTGAAAGAAAAAGGAGTGCATGTATCACGAAACAGAGGCAGAATTGGTTTGGAGCAGAAACAGCGTACTTTGAGTTCGTCTTTAAGCACAGTTTTCATTATTTTCTTTCGGAGTTCGCTGTTAAGGTAACGATTGGGCAGGCAAGTGCCTCGCTTCAGTACTCCCGTCAGGGAGGAGGGGGGAGCCACAGAGGGCAGACAAACGGGAGCACGCGGAGAATAAGCCTTTGTTAGAAGGCTGTTTACGGGGAGCAACATAAAGCGGCAATGCTGGTGTGGATGTGTATAAGGATTCAGACCGAAGGGTTGACCACTCTCGATTTTAGTGTACATCGAGTGCCCGGTGCAGCGGTGCCCGACCGGTGCTGGCACCGGCTGCTAAGTTATAATCAGCATGTTTAGTAGCGGGAATCGCCTAATTTATGGCCGACACCGGTGCCGGTATCGCTGGTTTCGCCGGTGCCGGGAAAGGCTGCACAGTAGTTGCCGGGGAGTGGGTAACCCGTCGGTAATTTCACTAGTTTCTTTTTATTACTTATTATATTTGCGAGCACCCACAAACACATACTTTAACGTGTGGTTTCATGCTATATTGTAAATCAGAGACCCCACGTAGGATAGGATAACAGTTACACTACTAAACTCTTGTCTTGTTTAATGCTTTTGTGTTTGCTTCTGCTTGGTATGTGTGGGTTCAAAACAGAAGTGCGCATTTTTTGGCGTACGTGAAGAAAACGATCCGAGTCTCAGTCAGTTCCCGAGAGCGAAACTGCATGATGGAAGAAATTGTATGACGTAGTATCTCGCTCCTATCGCGGTTATACGACCGGCATTTCTGCCGAGTCCATGTGTACTGGTGTTTTATAGCTCAACATAGTTTGCTTTGGTAGTTGATCGAGGTGTGTTGTTCGTTTCTTTTAAAGGTAAACCGAGAGAAAAGTTTTGCAATGTCACTTGAAATGTAACGCAAATGCTCAATTCAAATAGTCCAGGTTAAATGCAATGATAGATGCTACGCGGGCCATGAACAACACGATACAATAAAAAGAAATGTACTGTAATTTAAATTACAAACGTTTAATTAACGAACTTAACTTCTCAGTTAGTTTGTTGTATTTTTTCGTTTCTTTGTCTTGTGTTACAAAATGCTCCCAGTTCAACAAATCATACAAATAAAAAAAAAGTTAGATGTTGGGTTATCCATTTTGGTTTCAATTAGAAAAGCCATTACGCTGACATCACAATGTTCGTATCGGAGCATTTTTTGACAATATCAGTTCAAACAAAGAATAGAAGCTTTTTATCTGATTAACAGGCGCAGGGGTGGGGCTTCAGGTAGGTTTTCTTGCCTTCATTTGGGTTGTTTGTGATCGGGTTGGGACGGGGGGGGGGGGGGGGGGGGGGTCGATATTAGTAAATATCCCAGTTGTAATGTATCGTTAGCTGTACTTCTTTTTGTTCTGAAACACACATAGATACCTATCCTATGATCCGGAAGTCCGGATTGGATGGGACACAAAAATACGGTGAAGTTTATTGACTGATTGAGGAGTTAACCATTGGCAAGTTTTTCGGTTCAAACGTAAATGGAGACGACCGAAGTGAATTTGTCAGCAAAACATTTGATACTTCTGTGAAGGTTGTTTGAATAGGTTCTTAAATTTCATCCTCAATTTCATCTTTGGCACATGGTGTCGACTAAATCTCAGCCGAATATCCAAGGATCGTGACGTAACATCGATTTACCTGAGAAATTCATATTTTCCACGTCCAAACTTAAATGATTGTTCTTAGAACCGAGGGGTTACCCACTCCCCGGCACCTGCTGTGCACCCTTTCTCGGCACCGGCCGGCACCAACCGAAATAGGCGGTGCCGGCACCGGTGCCGACAATAAACTGGACGATTCATCATTCAGACGCCTCCAAAAATGCTTATTTTGATGTTTTAACACGTGACGACCGGTGACGACAGGTTTCAGCCGGTGCCGGCACCGACCGGGCATCGCGGCCCCGGGCACTTGCTGTGCACTAAAATCGAGAGTGGGCAACCCCTCGCTTAGAACGGTTTATAAATGGTTCGGCCGCTCGGTTCTGTATAGGCCTACATGGATAGATATTCCAAACATATTTTTAATCGAATTTACCAACTTTCTTCATGACATCACATCGATGTAACCATTATCGGCTAATCAGCTGAGATTTAGTCTAGACCTGGCACACAGGTTGGGGTATTTTTGTACTTTACCGCATGATTTCTTCTGTCAAGTGCGGCATGCAGTAGAGGAAACACTGCGCAAGCTACGCATTTGGCTCGGGGATCTGACCCCAGAGGTGTAAACTGTGTCGTGTCTATCTCTCTTCTTATACCTTGGTTCACACTGCTACGTCGTATGCGACAGGATTTTTTCTTTGCTGTTCCGACGTGCGACAGAATCGCACGGATGTTCACACCACCACGCAGACGCAAAAGGAAAACGAAATTTTTCGTCGAGAGTAATCTGCAAACGGACAAAGGAGCCCTTGGGGAAACGACCTCTGAAGATGTGGGGAGATTACACATCTAAATATCACCCAGCATTAGGAAATTTTCAGTCAAAACCTACAGGTCATCTTGTTCAAAACAGGTTAATACAAGTTTATTCAGAAGATATTTTGCATTCAGCCATCCTAGGATTACAATCAGAACAAGGTAGAGCAATTTTTAGTCTTGAAAATTAACTAATCTTTGTTATTTCTTTTCTTTCCCTCAAAAAATCGCATGCGTTATGTCGGATGAGTTGAAATTTTTCAACGCATACGACAATGCGACAAAACGCACAGTTCTGCGTCACTTGTCGTACGATTTGTGTCGTATGTCGGATGACGCAGAATTCTGCGCGAAATCGCAGCAGTGTGAACCATAGGTAGAGCCCAAACGCATAACACTTTCAGTAATGACACTTTACCTCGCACTTTACAGTGACGAAACCAGTAGAGTAGGCTATCAGAGTAACCAGACAAGCGTTTAAAAATTTAGGATGGCTATAGGCTAATTGGTGTTCAGTTCTAAGAGATGCAGTTTGCGCATTCTAGTTTATTCTAGCTCTAGTCATATCCCTGTATAAAGGACCAGTGATCTACGTAGAATTTTGTTTTATCTGCTTGCGGTAACTGTACAACTCCTTAGAACCGGCCAAAAGTGCAATTTTTTGCTGATTTACATCGATTAGTTATATTTATTTGGGATTTTGGCGGAACCTGTAGCCTGTATACTGCATGTTGCCTATAGAATGCAGGAAAAGCTCGACCAGTTAGCACCTTGCTTGTGCGAATTGCCCAGACGCAGCTACCACAAATCCCTGATTTTTGGATAGGCCATGCAGAACGTTGTGGATACCCACAGTTCGGAATAGCCTATGCCTAACACCGGTTATCCAGTGCGAAATGCTGGGGACCCTAGCCCAGTAAAATATTGATGATTTTTTAGTCGGTTGGGTGCCCAACACGTAGGGGTAACCTGTTGGTACATACCTACATAACGTTTAGCATGGCCTGTCCAAGAATATGCGATTTGTGCTAGACTGTCCATACGCCAGTTTCTCGTCTCTTTGTGTGCCAGACCTTTAAATAAATTCCGCCAAAACAAAGCTGGAACTAGTCTGCTACGTCACTTTTCTTGGACGAGACACGAGAACCTGGGGAAAAAGATAATAAGCCCATAGTATGTGCTTTCAGCCCAATGGGGTCTGAGGGCCTGGCACTAACATAGCTTCGTATGACATCTTGTGGTTTTCTGACCAGTTTCGACCAATTGGATGACTGTTGGGCTTTCTTGTTGTTGTTGTTGCACCAGCTCCTTTTTACTTACTCCTTCTGTGGAATTGGAAATTTGAGGGAAACACCTTTATCAACATTACACTTTAACTCTATTCTCACTGCAAAAATTCAGTTTGATTGCAAAATATAGAACGTAGAAGTTTTGATGTTGGGTAATAGGTTGACTTTTCGTCTTAATGCTCAGTCTGTACTTTTATTTGCCATTGAAAAATGGGAAATTGACTTTTTGCCGTTTTCAGTGTTTCGGGTGCTCGTGACCGGAAATCGTGAAACAAAACCTGTGTGGTTACTTAAAGTTTAACTGAAAAGGCAGCTTATTTTACGTCTAGTATTTGAATACTTAAAGTTTAACTGAAAATGCAGCTTATTTTACGTCTGATGTTTGAACATACTGAAACATTTTGACCCATCTAAGGGATTTTGCATTTTTTTTTCACCTGAGGCTCTGGTAATGACGTTCAGAATGTGCGATGTTTGCGCACTACAGCCCAAAATTCATCAAAACGCAGTGATTTTGAATTTTAAAGCAGTTCTGCAGTTGCAGGATTAAAGAAGATAAGCGGGCGCTTATTTTTCGGCAATGGCTTAGTATTTCAGTTGGTTAGTTCGTAAACATATCAAACATAGAGGGGCAGTCACATAGAGGTACCACAAATCCAAAAGGTCAAGTTCATTCGATGAAATCGGTTATCTGTGGACAGCAGAAAAACGGAGTAACGCATTTTTATCGGATTTTCAGGCCTGTTTAAGTGAACACGTGTTTTGTGTAACTAGAATATTGGGTCTTAGCCCTTTTCGGTTAAGCTTTAAAGTTTTCTGTTTTCTAAGCCTGGTTGGATTGCTGCCAGGTAACTGATATCTTCTTCTCTTTACAGATAAACTATCGAACAAGCCAATCTAGCTCGTGCCGGTTCACAGCGCGAACCCGTCTTCACGTCCACGCCTTGTGACTTTGTAATTCTATCCGAGTGTGTGCCATGAATTATTATAAGGAGACATTATTTAGTAACCAACGCTTGTGAATCACAAGCTTTCGTCAAATCTGATCTGAACTGCAAATGTTAAGTTTGAGACTAGTGGCTACACATTGTCTAAAGCAGCCGTAGACTCGCAAACTGAACAGTAAATATTTGTGAATTTTGAACTTGGAGTACAAAATGGTTCGTGATCGCGATATGAATCCGGGTCGGCCCTCGGGAGGCTAAAATTGTTGTGTTTACTCGTAAAAGCGTGTATACTGTGTCTCAAGTTGTACAGCGTGCTTCGTTGAAGCGGTTATATTTACAAGCCTTTTACAAAGGATAGTGTTTTATTACGTGTCAGAAGAAATTTGCACAGTTTTGTTCATTGAAGCAAGCAAGCTGGAGGTCAGCAACATTAGCAGAAATCGGTAAGTTGAAATTTGTGTTTATCCAGCAAAGCAGACAAACCGCTGGAGTAGTTCTTATTATTTTATTTCCTCCTCGGCAGTTGAAGAGTGAACTATAACAAAAAGAATAACATAGTCACAAACTAGGAACTTGAGTGAAAAATAATCTCATACAAATAAAAAACAACCAAGATACACTCGTGTTGTTAGGATTGTCGTATACTGCGTACAAGATTCGAAGTTTTGGGTAAGGAAATGGATAAAACAATTACGGAAGAGCATGTCAGTACTAGAAGCAGTGTATTTCGGTGTTCTGCTTACACACACGGTATTCGGGTTGACAGTCTTCGAGACCGCTTGTATTTTCCCAAGGCAGAGAAACATCAGTTCGATGTTTTACGAGTTGCAGCAAGCTTATCCCAGGCCTAGATCCTTATCATCTCCTGAGCGGAGATCCTGGCGAAACTGCAGATTTTCGGATGAGCGCAATGCTGATGATAAGTTCCCACCGAGTTTATCGAAGAATTCGGAATCCGCAGCCGGACCCGAAAGATCGCTATCACATCCAAAACTCGGATGTCGGTCTTTGCAGCATTACGCCCGTCCGAACTTGGTATCGATCCAGGTGAACCTAGATTAACCGGCAGGGTGTGGTGCGGTGCGGTTTCCAAATAACTAAGTCCCGAAACACGCCAGTGATCCTCAGGAAGAAGGAGTAAACGTTTCCGTAATGACTCAAACTCAGCGACTCAGAACCTGCGTCAAACAATCACGGCGCTCTTTGGGAGCAGCTGTGACACCGTTTCTTTCTTTCTTCCGCTGGTACCCGGAGATTTAGCATTGGCAAGGAGAGATAGTCATAAGGCGTATTCGGTGATTTGGAAACAAGAAATAAGGCTACATGCACGTATAGTCCGATAAGATTTCACGTGCAAAGCATCACTATGGGGAAACCTGCATGCGATGCGTTAAAAAATTTTGTAGCGAAGGAGGAAGTTCGCGTCCGATTGGGAAGGCGGGCGCAGATCATCTTGCTTCAAGTATCGGCATTTGCGTTTCGCTCATTTTAATTCTTATCTTTTCCCTCAAGTCACCATCTCTTATTCCTTTCCCCTACGTCGCCGAAGATTTTCAGTTCCTTGGTGCGTAGCTCCTTCTGAAATGTGGGGGGGGGATTTCCTCACGTAGCCCAGTGCTTTGATATTGATCCTTCGGCGTTTTCTCCGGAGAACGGAAACCCGAAGGAAAATAGCTGTCTACCTCAATATACATTGAACTATTCGGGACGTGATGTCCACCACATACGCCTGCAAAACTGAGCAGATGGCTTGCCAAAACATTAAAAATTGGCAGAGGTTTCAAAGGAAATGTGCTGCGGGCTCATGTTTGTTTACAGCCAGTACTCTTTTCTTTCGGTCAAGTTTGGATAAGATCGCTGTTATGCAATTAGGCTACATACCTGGGCTAATCTGAAGTTCTTTTGATAAAGAATTTTGGTCGCAGCGTCCGTTTGATATTTTAAAGTTTATAAATTTTCGAATGCGGTTAAGGGTTTCCGGATGACGCGATTTGTTCCCGAATAAATACTCTGAAGGGCCCTTATTTTTTTTGTTAGCGCTTGCGATTTCAGAGGTTTTATCACTGTGAGTACTTTACGAACTGTGTAACAGAGGACTCCTTGCCAGTTGGTCCGTAGCAAAGATAATAAGGTCCGTAGGCCCTGTAGCTGCAGGATCAAATTTGGAAGGCAGGTGAAGTAGGACGGCTGCACCCTAAACCTGCCGTTGGAAGTAACTTGTTTCTCTCTTTTCTATGGGATCCCAAAGGCAAATATTCCCTTGTCTCTCTGATACAGGCATTCGGGACTAGCAGAAGTTGGGTTTGTGCCGTCGTAAACATATATCTTCCTAACAACCCATAAACGAGAGCCATTAGGAATTCTTTACCGCAAAAGGAGTATCAAACAATGAAGTACAGTCGTAAACATCCTGTTTTAACCAGATTCTGAATGACTATCCGTCCGAGGCGAGAACAAATACTATTATACACAGTGTCATTTTTCGGGTACCTTAACCTTTTTCATCCAGCTTAATGGGGAATTTGTGTACCCCCCTTTCGAAAAGTTTCAGAGTAAAAATTTGTACTGTCTAATCAGTATATTCTTACTCCCGTATCAAAGCACTATTCGACTTGAGAATTAACCTTCATTTCTACCCGGCAAACCACTTGTCCTTTAAGAAATGAAGTTCAGATGTGGATTCAGCATGTCCTTTTACCTCTAAATCAACTGTCCCATAGCTAGAGAAAAAATACAAATTTTCAGCACTTAATCATCCCTTCTCCACCCGTACCACGGGGCTCATCTACGAACTTGACCTTTACTTTGATCGAAATGAATCCCCACACCAAACTTGAACAAAATATCTCAACCACTAAGCATGATAACTTTGAGTTATCATGCTTACAGACGGACGGGCAGACTTTACGAAGTCATCATATCCCTTCAAAAAGCCGACGAAGCTTCGAAGAATTGGGCCAGATTCCATTTGATATTCTTCCACTCCCGTCACTTTCTGTTTTCTAAGATGAATTTTTCAGCTCCTGGCCGAGTGCCTATACTTAATCGAATCTCAGGATGCAGTCTTTTTCTTGAAATGTCTCGAACCTGTTGTATTAGAAATAGCGTTGCGTGTCAGAATTTATTTGATTAAAAATTAAATTCTTCGTTGATCAGACATTCAAGGTTGTCGCTAATAGGCGGAGTTCCATTGTCTTGCGTGGAACTGGATTACGTAATTTTTCGTCAAAATAAACAATTAGTTCCGACTGGGCTGTTTGAATAAGATTAACTAAATTGAGTTTTCGCAGTTCTCCTAGATCTCGGTCTAGTCGGTTTCCTTGTACTTTGGCATCAGGCAAATTAGGTTTTTATGACAAAACCACGGTGTTCATAACTTTGCACCATTACCTATCCTTTGGCAGAGCGATCTTCGTACCCCTTTCTTTAGTATCAGTTTTGTCCACTGCCGGGCATGCAAGCTGGACGCCACCTTTTTAGTTGGATAGAACGGTATCAGACCAGATGGCTTGTTCGTCCTTGTAACCCGTAGGCTATCTTTAATTAGAGAAAAATCTTTGTTTCCTATTAATAATAACAAGAGCTGTAAGCTCATATGGCACTTGCAAGGGCTGAGATGTATTATTTGATCAAAAGTAATTTTCGACTGTTCGGTTAAGATGCGCACTTTAAGGGAGCTAGAGAAAAAGTAGGCTATATAATCGTTGAACTTGGCTGTAATGATGCGCACTTTAAAGGCACTAGAAATTCATCTGTAAGGAAGACCCTTGAGGCAAAAACGATAGCAGGCTCTTAGGGATCATTGATATATACGTATGATCCGAAGTATTTTTTTTTCCCACTAATTTGCGCACTTTAAGGGTGCAAGAAATTATTTTTTTTGCAAAACCCTTGTGGGACAACTGATCATGGGTTGAGATGTATCATTTGATAAAAAGTACTTTTCGACCTTGCGGTTAAGATGCACACTTTAAGGGAGCTAGAACTTCATTTGTAAGCAAAACCCTTGAGGCAAAAATGATCATGAGCTCATGGGGACCATGGAAATGCATATTTTGCTTAAAAGTATTTTTCTTAATTTGCGGTCATGATTGGTACTTTAGGGAATGGTCGGATTTGAAAAGTTGCGATTTTTAAGCCAATCTTGTCGAATTTCTAATATTCCAGCCAAATTTCATCGTCCTAGCACATCTGGAAGTACCTTAACTCGCGATCACCGGAATTCCGGACCCGCCCATCAAACTACCCCCACAGTCGCCGGAGCCAATCCGGTTCAGTTTGGACTTGTTTGTTATTCCCACAAAGTTCCATCCCGATCTCTCCAATGTTAACAGAGTGATCCGATGCAAAGAGTGACGTCACGCCGCGCGCAGACCTACTGGTGTAAAGAAAGGGGTAGGGGTTTTACAAAAACTACTAAATTTTCCGGATTCCCCCGCCCTTTACTCCCTCCACGGTGGTCGGATCGGGGAAGTGATTATTTGCAAGTTAGTTTGGTCGGGTCCCTGATATGCCTGCCAAGTTTCATCGTCCTAGCACATCTGCAAGTACCCTAACTCGCGATCACCGGACCGACCGACCGACCGACCGACAGACCGACCGACCGACGGAAAAGTGATCGGTATATGGCACTTGAGCGAAGCTGCAAGTGCCATAAAAACAGATGTTAGAGGATGGTTAAAACTTAAAAGGAATATCCGACATCAATATTGAGTTTAATTTGGGGTAAGACTGACCTTGAGAAAAAGGCATATATTAAATTTTATTGTGATTTGTCTTCTGAGATGTAATTGTAAAGTTAGTAAACAAAAAATCATATAAACAGAGTGAAAAGAAAGTGGCCCATAACATTTGCAGACTAATTGCGTCACCTGAGTAGGGTTGTGTTTCAGGGAAGTTTGTATCAGTTATGATGATAAAAGGAGAGCCAGCACTCATCCTCTCTGGAAAGAAAAGAAGAATAGTTCGGATAAAGATACTGATTCTGCCCATCCGGACGGGAACTTTCGCTGATTAGAGTATTATCACTTAGAATGCACCCGACTATCCCAAGTAAATTGTAACGACCGTAACCTCGTGGAACGAAAATGATAAGAGGGAGGAGCTAATTATCTTATGGGGCGGGACTGTGGAACGAGAATAATAATGAATTGTAAGTGTAATAATTCCGTGGAACGCAACTTAAAGATCCAGACTATGTCCAGCCTTCCTGCTCTCCGACGCGGCGGCTGGGCGCAAAACATTTAACAAGAGCTGTAAGCTCATATGGCACTTGCAAGGGTTGAGATGTATTATTTGATCAAAAGTAATTTTCGACTGTGCGGTTCAGATGCGCACTTTAAGGGAGCTAGAGAAAAAGTATTTTATCGTTGAACTTGGCTGTAATGATGCGCACTTTAAAGGCACTAGAAATTCATCAGTAAGGAAGACCCTTGAGGCAAAAACGATAGCAGGCTCTTAGGGATCATTGATATATACGTATGATCAAAAGTATTTTTTTTTTCACTAATGCGGGTAAAATGCGCACTTTAAGGGTGCAAGAAATTTTTTTTTTTTTGCAAAACCCTTGTGGGACAACTAATCATGGGTTGAGATGTATCGTTTGATAAAAAGTACTTTTCGACCTTGCGGTTAAGATGCACACTTTAAGGGAGCTAGAACTTCATTTGTAAGCAAAACCCTTGAGGCAAAAATGATCATGAGCTCATGGGCATCATGGAAATGCATATTTTGCTTAAAAGTATTTTTCTTAATTTGCGGTCATGATTGGTACTTTAAGGAATGGTCGGATTTGAAAAGTGGCGATTTCTAAGCCAATCTTGTCGAATTTCTAATATTCCAGCCAAATTTCATCGTCCTAGCACATCTGGAAGTACCTTAACTCGCGATCACCGGAATTCCGGACCCGCCCCTCAAACTCCCCCCACAGTCGCCGGAGCCAATCCGGTTCTGTTTTGGACTTGTTTGTTATTTTCACAAAGTTCCATCCCGATCTCTCCAGTCCAATCCGGTCACGTATTCCCACCCCCCCAATTGTTGCCGGATCCGGTCCGGACATGAAAAAGATCACCACAGGCACGCCCTCTGTTCAGTTATTAAATTTCACTCGAATCCGATCACCCGTTCCAAAGTTACGCATGGCTAAATATTCCGGATTCCCCCTCCCTCCGATCCCCCCACGACTATCGGATCTTGTGAAATTTTATTTACAAGTCAGTTTGATCGGGTCCCTGATACGCCTCCCAAGTTTCGTCGTGAAAATCCCAAAAACCGTCATCACCAGAATTCCGGGAAACTCCCCTCCACCTCCCCCCCCCCAAGTGTCCGGGTCCAGTCCAAACGTGTAAACGATTTATCTGGAGCAGATTCTTGTTCTTCCCAGCAAGTTTTACTCCGATCCCTCCATCATAACCGTTTCTCGAGATTTCCGGTCTTCCCCCACCCGAACTCCCCCATAGCTGTCGAATCCGGTTCGGACTTCAAATGGAACATCAGAGATATGTCATTCATTCAGGTATTAAGTTTCGTCCCAATCCGATCACCCGTTCGAAAGTTACACAACACTCAATTTTCCATATTCCCCCGCACTGCACCACATATACAAACCCCTTTGACCCTCGAATGCTCGAAGTGATTTTTTTCTAAATTAGTTTGGCCGGGTCCCTGATATGCCTGCCAAGTTTCATCGTCCTAGCACATCTGCAAGTACCCTAACTCGCGATCACCGGACCGACCGACCGACCGACCGACCGACAGACCGACATACCGACCGACGGAAAAGTGATCGGTATATGGCACTTGAGCGAAGCTGCAAGTGCCATAAAAAGCAGAATCCATTTCTTTTTTCCGACGCATTTTTTCATAAAACCGGATGTCCCTGTTTTTTTTGTGTTTTTATTACGACGGCAAGCCAAGCTTAACGCCAAATGTATTAGCCTACTAATAAAAAAGAATAAAAATGAAAAAACGGGTGAAGCCAGCACCAACCTCCCCACCACAAGGGCTCTCGCTTCATGTCTTTTTATAGAGCGGTCTTAGTCCCTCTTATTTGAGGTCACTTTTATTCACTGGACTTCGAACGACACATCTTTGGTAGTATAATGTATTTAATTGATTTACTCATGTTCATTCCCAGTGAGAACGAGAATAGCTCACCAGAGATGGGCGAATCGGATCATGAAAGGATCGAATCAGAATCCAGAGCTAGGCAGGAATCTGAATCCGAATCAACCATTTCATGCTGAGGATTCGAATCCGGATTCGAATCCGACCTTAACGAAGATATCATGCAGACAGGTTACAGTTAAAAATCAGAGGTGACAAAATTGGAAAAAGATTAGAAATTGGTGCGGATTCGTAAGATTCAAGGTTTGGAGTCCAAATCCGAATCCCGCCGGACAAGCAGAAGATTCGAATCCAGATTCGAATCCGGCAAAAAGGACGAATCCTGGATTCGCATCCGAATCCGAGTTCGGATTCGCCCATCTCTGCAGCTCACTTATCTCTTGAAACCAACGTGATGGAGATCACCGAGAATTCCTGAATTGTAGGCCTGAGGTCCTACGTGAACTTTATTCATGTGTATACTTGATGTCCTGTTACTTTGGACTTCGTCCTTCGTCCCGCCACATATGAGCAACGTGATTCGACGCGTGTTCGCTGAAGTAAGATGTAACGGAAAGGTCATAACAAAAAATAAACATAAAAATCAAATGAGATTTCCGAAAAAGAAATCTTCCTTGGATCATATTTTTATTTCATGTGCTTTTTTGGTGGTACTTACATCTTGCTTACATAAAAGACCCGTTCGATGTAAGATATTTAAGAGGGCAATGAGTGACCCGTTCAGATAAACTCTTTAATGTCAAAAAGCGGCATGTCATGGTGGCACGCACACCACGAAAGTGGTGGGGTTTGTTTGGTGAGACCGGGGCGAGCTTTGGTACCACAGCGATTTGACTCTAAAACGCGATAAAACATTGCAACCTGAAATCGTTATCGATAAGTAGAAGTGCCGAAATAAACCGTCATAAGTAGGCGCTATTTAAACAAGATATTGCTAAGTTTGCTGGCAACTACTTTTTGACTCCATTGAAGGTTCTACGGCCGTTCAAGTACCACAAAAACGCATTTTTGATTTTTACTAAGAATTCAGACATGAGAGCCTGGTGCGTCTGTCAAAGGCATAGGGGCTTTCGGAGTTACTTCATTTTGGCTAAAATGTGTTTCTCTCCTAGTAAATCATCCTGGTACCCAAATGACCTACGAGGGTCGCAGCATCATCGCTCCTCGTTTTGGGACCAGGCATTTTCCAGCCAAACAGGATGGAAGTCATCCAGAAATGCAGAAACTTATTCGGAGTCACCACAATTCCACTTGGATGACGTCACACCAGAATTAGAACTCCAGTTCGACGATAGGTGAGTAACTGGTTACGTGACGTTCACTTGCAGAATGTTCTGATGACAGTGAAGTTACGAATTGGGTTTCACTGTGGCACCTCTGTTTGGATGACTTCCTTTGAAGTTTCGGGTTGTGGCTCGGATTCACATGCATTAAAAACTATGATTTGGGGTATTCCTTGTGCTTTTGGTCTGAGGGTGTTTGTTTGAATTTTTTGCCTTGATTGAGATAAGATCATATCACAGCTTCGGGTTGATAAACTGTCAAGAGTTTCATGACAGATACACAAGGATGCGCAGTTTATACAGACAACACCTGGGATATTATCTGTTATGATTTTCCAAACGTTATGCAGTAAACTTTATGCATAACAAGCCAAAAGCTGACGAAAAAGCATTTCCACGGAAACTATTTCGGAAACCTGACTTTTCCGTGTTTTTCCGGCTGTGTTTCGTCTCTTCTGGTTGCAATACGTTTCAGTGCGCAACGTTTGAAAATCATGACAGCTAACATCTTAAGTGTTATATGTTGAAACTGCGCATCCTTATGTTGTCTGTTATGAAATTCTGACAGTGTAGTAGCCTATTAACATGTTCGAAAGAAAAGCGAAGACTGAATACATCAGTTATCCATGCCGAAGTGATTTAGGAAGACACACTACTGTTGGCACAAGCTACGCATGTGAACGAACTTGGATCACGTCGGCTAATTTGACGGAATTTCTAAATATTTTAAAATGAGGATGACACCCTGCCAATATTCCTTTGTACCACATAGTTTTCTAGCGCAGACCGTAAGTCGTGAACGTCGGTTTTGTACTTGGGTGCGTGTAGGGTGTTAGGACTATATTAAGCATACATTTCCATCTTTTGTGTCGCGTCTATTGTGTAAATATGGATGCAATCCCCTCCCCCCTCTACACCGGAGCATTTGCGTAAGGGGGAGATAGCTTGCATATGGGAATTGAAGGTTAAGGAAGCATGATATGTTGGATGTTCCGCTTTAGTCTGTATAAAACAAAGATGACAGGGAATCCTTTGTTGATACTAGGTCGCTTAGTTCTTTCTTACAGGGCTTGAAGTTTATTAAGTAAAAATGAACGGACTTGTCCCAACTTTTCAGCTCCCATGATTTCGGGCAGAAGTCGGTACATCCAGATCGTTGTGCGAGATTTAAACTTGGCACACACGCTAAGAAAAAGGAAAACTTCCCAGCTGCGTTTACCAACTCAGAGCACTTAAAAAAAAAAAAAAGCGGGAACGAACAGTGAACTAGCGGGAACGAACAGTGAACTGTGTTGTAACGCCATGGTCATGTGGTCCTAGCGAGGCTTAAATTCCGGGCGTTGACACATCAATGTTATCCCCCCCCCCGCCCAAACATTGTTTGATTTGAAAGATGTCGGAGGTATTGTCATTTCTCTTTTGCTTTTAGCGTTGAAAATGAGTTGCGCTGTGATAGTGCTTCAGATGGCGCTCTCACACCGGATGCAGCAGAAGCGATGGACGTCACTATCGACGTTCCATCCGCTTCTTCCTCCCCGATTGTGGATGGCGGTACGCTGATGTCGGTTCAAATTTCATTGGTGAACGATCTCTGGTCCGACTTCGATACCAGTGGGGTAAGTTTGGTTTTGTTCTTCTCTCATGTCTTTTAGGAAAGAAAACAAATGATGTGCTTATTCGCTATTTGAGGCACGCCACTCAAACTGATCTGGACTTATCATGCACCTTGAAATTTTACTCTAAAAACGTCCCCAATGGATGTGTTATCGCAACAAGCATTTTATTCACGAAGTGACATATTAGTCTAAAGTGGGTCTTCCACTGAGGCAATCATAAGCTTTCGGAAGCGATCCAGGGGCGTCACGTATGCCCCCCCCCCCCAATGTTTCCGGCCAGTCGGTAAAAAATAACTGAATCGGCGCGAAGCGCTGCGGTTTTTCGTAAAAACAGTTGATTTTTTCTTGAAAGTTGTCGGGTTTGTGAAAATCAGTCGATTTTTCATCAAAGGGGTAGGATTTTTCTTAAAAACAGTCGGTATTTGTGAAAATCAGTCGATTTTTCTTCAAAAACTGTAATTTTTTCTTGAAAACAGTCGTATGTGTGCAAAAACTCGGTAAATATGACCAGCCAAGTCGGTAAATACCTTGCCCCCCCCAAAAGATTTTGGCTAGTAACGCCTCTGATCGTAACGTGTCGTAAGCGGCCATTTTACGGTTTTCAGCCAATGAGAGCGCGCCGGGTTCGGACAAACACGATTAAGACGGACTTGATTGCCAGTGAAGGACCCACTGAAGCTCACCCACGCTATACAGTTACGCGCATCCTGCTGCCAGCAAGCGTTTTGATGGTGCATCCGACACCGACAGAAAAGAGCGGGTAGTATTGGGAGCGCTACGACGTCATAGTCTAAAAAACTAGCCGGGTCATAACTGAAGACGATACGTTCTTGGGAATGCGCAGGAATTGTTAGGCATAGTAGGAAGACACGTCAAAGACGTCCTTAACATTTGACACTTCGTTGTGTAAACAAGACTTACGGGGCACCGAATTAAACGCAGCGGCTATGTACTGGGAACGCCACCTTTCGTGGCCTATATGATCTTGCATTTCATTCGCAAATCTCTGGTCAACGCAAACCTTTGTTATAGCATGCAATGTTTGTTTCTGAGTAATTGACATACGTGTCATATTGACCGATCGAGTTGTCTGCCGGCGATGATAAGGTACTTCTGAGAAAGTCTCTGATGGTGCAATCCTTAAATGACTGTCCTTGTAAGGGTTATCAGTCGGTCTTTCATTAAAGATTAGCTGGAAGGATTATTAAGCTTATTCTCAATGTGTGTTAACCTCGTTCAGCTTCTAATTCCACAGTAAACACAAATAATAATGACAATTTATTTGTGACCTGCTGACGAAATACAGGGCAGTGTGTAAACATAGAAAAAGCTACAAACAAGAGTCTTTGGGTACAAAGTAAACATTAAGTCGGACGAAATAACTAAACATTTCGACACATTGATTGATAAGACTTTTTAAAACAGTGACATAACATTTTAACATAGAAATTCGCCGTGTATTAACTGATGGAGATGTCGATCGACTGGCAAGGCAGGGTTATGTCTGCTCAGTCCGCTGTGGGTCCTGAGAACTTAGAACGGCGCCTTGTGCAAACATTTCAGCGGATTGGCGTAGACATTGTACGTAGTTCTTGATACTATCATGAATGTTTTAACTAAAACTCTGCTATTAAATGTTTAGTTACAGTTGTTCAGGAGAAAGAAAAGGTCTCTGTGACGATGAGAGTTTTGCACCTACAGTTTAAAAAGAGAAATCTCCTCCTTTCAGACCATTTCTGTGCCATCTCTTGTGGTTGATCCTGATAATGAGGCGAAAAGGGACAACAGAGACTAATCCGCTTGGAGCGCTGAACTGTTTATAAGGCAAATTTCATTCACTTGTATGGAAATAGCTTTCTTCTTACTCTTTAGCCAACATAATAGAGAGTTTTCGGAAACTTGCGTGAGACCTAAATACCGTACGCTAAAGTTGTAGCTCACGCTAAAGTGATGATGCTGATGACAAATAAGGTGAAAATTTTGCGTTCGAAAAAGTGGACTCTGAGCGAAAAACGCTATCTTTAGCGTCACGTACTTGGACTGTTAAGGGTGAAACTTGAAAAAGAGCCACACTGTACAGTTTTTTTTTGATTGGATTGGAAAGAATAAAGTAAGTAAAGTGTACACACTGTACAAGGGTGTTTCTTTTCCATGTAATTGGCTGCTAATTGGAGTTACAGATTTAGCGTTCCGAAAACTGAAGTTTCCGATACGTACCACCAGATGTCAGCTGAGGTGCTAACGTGAGCAACAAGCCTTTTTCCGAAAACTCTCTAATATCCTTGTTTTCCACAAACAGCAAAAGAATGTAGTCATGTTTATTTACATTGTTTTTAATATGTGTATTTTCCTTTGTGTATTTCGTTCATACTCAGCTGTTATCCAAAAAGCCGGTCACAAATAAATAAATAAAAAATACAGCGTTTTCTTTTGGCAATCATTTGTATGTAAAATCTTTTCTTAGAATTCTTCTACCTGGCATGGCGGTCGTCAAGAGATGGCTCTGCGAACTTTTTTGGAGCCTGAAAGGTGTCCCGGAACCCCGGATAGCGACCCGGGTAGTCTAGACCATGATAGTTTGGCACATGAGGAAAGGAGGAACAGCGAACGCTTCGCAAGCTTCCCAAAATCGAAAAGCAGAAGGAGGAATAAGGTAAAATGAGTTTTCTATTTTTATGGGATTTCTTTTGGTCGGAGACTCTCCTTTTAGCTCTAGTTATATTCTGTCATGCTACATTACTTGCCAATGAGCAAGTTCAAAGAAGAGCTACAAAAACAGTGCCAGCCATTCGCCATCTGACTTATCAAAAACCCAGAAAGTGTTCTGAATGCCGAAAATATCAACCAATTCAGTGGTTCCCAACTGGGGTACGCGTACCCCAAGGGGTACGCGAGACCCTTGGAAGGGGTACGCGAAGGAACCAAAATCGTTTAGTTCGGAACTTCAAAATCTCGCCTAACTCACTTTTGACTGCCAAAGCCTAATATTAACAGCAAATCAGAAACCCAGAAAGTGTTCTGAATGCCGAAAATATCAACCAATTCAGTGGTTCCCAACTGGGGGTACGCGAGACCCTTGGAAGGGGTACGCGAAGGAACCAAAATCGTTTAATTCGTAACTTCAAAATCTCGCCTAACTCACTTTTGACTGCCGAAGGCCTAATATTAACAGCAGAGGCATCACTAGCCTAAACATTTTGAGGGGCAAGGTATATTTATCGACTGTTTAAAAAAAAAAAATAACTGTTTTTAGGAAAAATCGCGGCGCTTCTCGCCGACTCGTTTCTGTTTGGGGAAGAGGTGTTGCCAACAAGTGCGTGACGCCCCTGAATACAGCTAGCCTACTGCCGTAAAATCTGTTCCTGTGTCTAACATATTGTTTCAAGTGGTTTCAAGAAGAACCAAAGACATAACAAGTGATAATTATTGTCATTCAGGTTACGAATTAAGCTAACGAAAACGTTTGCGATGCATTTTGATGAAAGCACGGAGGACATCAAAACCATACACAGAAACAGGCTGACTGTGAAACAAATATTGCCGTAAATGACGTAGAGCCGAGATTTCATAAAATTTTAGCTAAAAAGCAGCCTTAAGTGTCTCATTGATTTTGTATAAATTTCTACTCATGTATGCCTTATCATTTATGACAATAAATATCGTCTTTTTAACGTTCTGGAAAAGGGGGTACACAACATTTTCGAACCTTGATTAGGGGTACGCGATACGGAAAAGGTTGGGAACCACTGAACCAATTCAAAGCAGGTGTCGACTACCACCTGGCTGAAATTCAATTTAGTGTGTAGAGAGTCCAGAGAAATTTATAGAGGCGAAAGCCTTATTATTGCAATTATATCACTATTATATTACTACTGATTTTTCAGTAGTGTGTTCACAGTTAAAGGCAGCCGTTTGATCTTGACAATGGGAATATGGTGGGAGATATATTACACAAAAAATAGGTGTACCTATATTGCCTAATATCGGTGCGTCCTTTTTTCTAAACACATGTGTTGGGTCTGGAACAGCCTTGCCGAATGTGCAGTTGATGCTGCATTGAATGAATAAGCTTTAAGTGTGTAATAAAAAAAACTGGCAAAAGTATTTTTTTTCTGAATATGATTATAGGTTTGATGTAGTGGTGAGGAGACGCGCTGAATCCGTTTCTGAATTTAATTTTCTCGTCGGACTAGTAGTTCTACCGGAATCCGGTCAGCACCGGGAAATTGGTAAAACCAAAGGTTGTATCTGCAGTGAGAGTAGAGATTCGATATAGGGATCAGGGATAAACAGGATTTATTTTTTTTCTTGCCGAAAAAGTATTTCGTCCGGAATTCGCCCAAAACCGGAAATTTGGTTGAAGTAAAGAACAAATTCCAGAGTCGTGGAGTTTATTTTCTTGTTGAACAAGTAGTTCGTTCACTGTAAGCCCTAAATTTGTTCGAAGTATAAATGTTTTGTTCGAAATCGATTATAGTGTCTAAATAGGGATGTGGAAATGGTGTGTGTAAATGGTCGTGTAGATGTAGACAAAGAACATAGTGAACCAGAACATCCTATAAGTTTTCGACTAACATTATTCCTGTCGTACCCTGGCCTAGACCCTGCCTACACTGAAGGACATAAAGGAATTACCTGGTATAGTTATTGATTAGTGATATACAACATAATACAACGTACCTAACTCGTAAAGACTGGAAATCGACGAGACCCGATAGCCTAGTCTGCCTTTGGGATCTCATCGAAACCTTTGGTGTTGTTCATGATTCAGTCTATCATTCGTGTTGCCAACTGTAAAATGGTATTTCAGATGTATAGGTCAATTTATACAAATTAGGCGGAAGCTTAGTCGAAGTTCTTTGGTAGAATGACTTGCAAAAACCTGCCAGATTAACTGCTTTTTGAAGGCCGCCCGAACTGCGCTTGTATTATCAGCAGTTTTTGTCAGCAGTGTTGCTGCCAGAGATAGCTCCGCAACAATACGCTCTTCATAAAATCCAATACCGAATTATCGCCAGATGTGCTAGAGGAACAATAACAATCACACGTGAGAACGGGGGACAAGTTATCGGAATGGAGAATGAGTGATTAGGCTTTCGGCTCACACCGACCCGCTAATTAGCCCCGTCGGAAAGGGGTTCAGCAGTCAGCAATGATGTCGGAAGCCAAAATTGACAAACTTGATGTAGACTGATAAAACAGAGTTGGACTGAGAACAAACAGAGGTAGGGGCATTTTATGAAGTTTCAAGTATGGCTAGGCCTAAGACAATTTGGAAATGGCCAAACAAATCCGGATAAACGTATACCACGAAGTAACATGTCATTGTTTACTTTATGCCAGCGCATCTACCGGCCAAAAAAGAACTAATCTGGATGTAATTTTATGAAGAGCGTATGTAGATAGTCTGTCCTTCATGACGAAGGCAATTTCGGTGGATTAAGAAATGAGATTAACCTCCTTTTAGCCAAGTTGATAAAATTTGGCACTGTCCACAGTTACCTCACTTTAATAGAAGAATACCGCGTACAGTACCACGATGATGTTGTACACGATCCCCCTCGGTTTCTGAATAATAGGGGATCCCGTGATGGAATGGATTGGATAGACTGCGTGTCGGGCGAGAAAACTGGTTCGCCACGGTTCTCACAATGAAATTTGTGTACAAACAAAAATTGGGAAAGAAACAGTAGTTGCGTTTTTGCAGATACCATGGTATCTGATACCGCGGTCTAGAGTCGTTTTTGCATTTATCGTGGTAGCTGATACCACGGTCAATAGGCGTTTTTGCAGTTGTCGTGGTATCTGGCCAGTTATCGTGGTAATTGATCGTGATATCTGAAAAAATGTTATCGTGGTATCGTGATATCCAGATTCAGATTCAGTTATCGTGGTATCTGATATTCTGATACCACGGTCCGACCGTGGTAACGGATCGTGGTATCTAATAAAATGATCTCACTTTCATCAGTTTTTGTCAGATTGGCGGGAAAGAGGTTTGGCACTTAGTGATGTGACTGGTTATCAGTTTTGCTTTGAGGATGACTTCGAAAAGTGCAATTTCGGCAATTGTCGTTTTTGCAGAGCAACTGTATATCAGATACCACGGTAACTGCAAAAACGACTTATTGCAGATCCAGTCACCGTGGTAACAGATACCATGGTACCTGCAAAAACGTAATTAGTATTCGTTGCTGCATTTCCTTCGAAACTTGTCGTAAAATGCGCATTGGGGAAACGGGTGCTACGAAAAAAGGCGGTAAATTTCGACTTACTAGCCTGGCTGCGACCTGAAGTGGACGGTGATAAGATACAAGCAATATATTTGTCCAGTTTCTGTACCTATCTCTTCAGTTGCAGGTGTTTTGTTTTATTTATTTACATTTGTTTTATTCTCAGAGCAAGCCTGACAGCCCTGGACGGAATCAGTCAAGCAGCAAGCGCGAAACAGACTCGATGCCCAGAAGCACTACCACAGTAGAAAGTATACCCATACCGAAGGCTGAGAAAAATCTTGCATCCCTTTTCGACAGTATGGATCGAGAGGAACCGGTAGCCTCCAGAAGTCTGGGGCCAGCCGTGAGTGAGGATGCACCGCTATCTGCTGATTTCAGCCCAAGGTGAGTGATCACTAAATCACCCACAAGAAACCATTTTTAATCACTTTACCTAAGTTTCCAAGCTCTTCAAAACCGTGCCCGGACTCCATGAATTAACAACGGTTTTACTTTCATCTTACGCCAGAAACTGTTTCGTGTTTTCTGACGAACTTGTGCATATTACGCAATTGCGCACAGTCCAATCAATGATGGCCTCTAATCCACAAGCTGCTCAAGTCGCCCTTTAAAGTTCTACCGAAAGGGCTGAGATACGACAGTCTAGTTATCCTTCATCTATTCGTCTTATTCCAGTTGAGCGCTCCAAGCGGACTAGTTTCTGTCAGTCCCCCAATCGACTCATAATCACCATTTGTGTAGACATAGTAAAAAGTCCGATCATTCAGGTAGTGGACAACTTTTACTTTCACTTTCTATCACCAAGTCATACGCAAAACCTCCATTACCTGGGAAGCAGATTGCAGATTTTTACTCATCAACCGCTGGATCTATTTTACTATGTCTGTCAATAAGTGCTGATGGTGAGGCATTGGGGGATTAACATAAACTAGTCCGCTTGGAAGCGCTGAACAGGAATATGGCCAATTCACTTAAATAGGCTGGAAGGCCCCATTAATATGCGTTACTTCGTTACTTCGCTGTTTCCAGATACTCGATTTTATCTAATGAACTTGTTCTTACGGACTTGTCGTACCTCTACGTGGTTGTACCTCTACGCTCGAAATATTGTACTTTCAGTCCTCAGAAGCCCTCATCTCTCCCCTTGATCATCTCTTAGACGTGATCATAAGCTTCCCTCTGTTGGTTATTGGAAATCCACGCTTTGCTTCCCTCTGTTGGCTATTGAAATCCACGCATTTGCTGACATTCAGATTCGCCGCGGCTCGATGAATTTTGACTTGTCGTGCAAGCAGCACACTTCTGAACGTCACTACTATAGCGCCCGAGATAAAAAAAAAAAAAAAAAAAAAAAAAAAAAAATCCCTTAGAAGGGTCAAAATAATTCGGATTATTCGAATTCAAGATAGCCTATACAAATAATTTGTTTTTTCAGTTAAACTAAGAGCGTGTTCCACCCCTCTACCAGTGGCAACTATTAGTTACTATTTCCGTTCCAGCCTCACGAAAAGTTACTACGCTGACCGTTCCAACCTTCTCGAAATAGTAACTATTTGCTTACCCTGCTCGGAAGCGTAGTAAGCGTAGTAACTACGGAAACTACGGATCTCTGTAACGGGATTGGCTGGATTACCCCGTGGAGTGATGTTTTACTGAAAGTTTTAAAAGCGTTCCAGCCTTGACGCAAAATAGCTAAAATTCGTGACGTCATGCGTAGTAACGACGGTAAGTAGAGTGGAACACGCTCAAATCACCAGCTTGCGTGAAGATCTGAAAGATGGTAGGGATAAATGGAAGCTAAAAAGCTGAGACGAGCGGACTGGTTTGTTGGTTGCTTGCTTTCTTGGTGCTTTCGGTCAACAGGACTGACCAAATGTGCTCGCGTCGAACGTTTTAGATTCCCGAAATTATTCTGTTTGTAAATAAATACGACTTTGTTTGCCAATAGTTTCCTGGCTCTGCGCTCGGTCACATGCTGGATCCTTGTGAATTCCCGCGATCCGAGCCACGAAAAAGACTGTTCAAATTGGTCGGCATTTTCGGGATGAGAAGTTGATCGGAAACTTGTGGGAGCCGACTGGATTATCGAGCCTTTCCTGTTTTGGCAAATGTATTTTTCGCACAAGAGCTCGAGGGCGGCTGCGAAAACTTGAATAGTTATTTGAACATGAAGAATCCGATGACCATGGTGAAGAATAGGATACAGCAAAATGTATACCACGCAGTGCCGGACATATCCTACCTGTCACAGTCGTGCTGGAGCGATATTCGGCTGGAACCCGGCAAAGAACTGAATTTCGGCAGTGCTTGCTATTTCTTCCTCAAGTCGTTTAGAGTATTTGTAGTGGGGTAAGCTGAGATTTTGAATCGATCTGGATGTTTTATTATCCTCCTTGGTTGACACTCCGGACGGAATCAGACAGACACTGGAAATTATGTTGACATCGTTTTTAAGGTTCAGTCCAAGGGTAATGTCAAAATTGATCTTCCTGATTCGGTTTCCTGCGAAGTCGACATTTTGGCCAGAATCTGGCTAAACGGCGAATTCAGTTCTAATAAATCTCTTTGTCCAGATATTCCTGTCGATACAAATATATAAAGGCTTAAATTCTTCGATCAGCAATTTGTGTACTACAGGGTAAATTAATGAAGGAAAGGAAAGCCCGTGGTATGATCCCCAATGGTATGATCCGAATCTGATGTAAGCCGGAAAATTAAGAAAGAGCAAAATCCTCTGATAAAATTTGTAAGGAGGTGCATATGGATAAATATCACGGATCTGTATCATTGGATCAGAATATTCTTTAAGTTTTCGACTGGAGTTGACATCAGAGATGGGTGAATCCGAAGCCGGATTCCGAATCCAGGATTCGTCCTTTTGGCCGGATTCGAATCTTCTGCTTGTCAGGCTGGATTCGGACTCGGATTCCAAACCTTCAGTCTTACGAATTCCCTTAAATTTCTAGTCTACATCCTTCCAGTTTCCGTTTCCCAATGTTTACACTGTGGGCTTAGGCAATCCTACTTTTTGATCTCTGCCACTAACCGTCATCATTAGTCTATCACGTTATTTGATTACCTTAGATATCGGTGCTTTTTGTCACCGCTGATGTTTTTAATTCTAACGTATGAACATGATTTGGTTTTTGTTAAGGTCGGATTCGAATCCGGATTCGAATCCTCAGCATGAAATGGTGGATTCGGATTCGGAATTGGATTCGTACCTAGCCCTGGATTTGGATTCGAATCCTTTCATGATCGGATTCGCCCATCTCTGGTTGACATTCCGGTCGTAATCTGGGTAGGCCGGAAATGATAGACAGGCGTTTATTATAAGATCTGGTGACGCGGCTGATTAGGTGATAACATGCTTTTGGGGTTTGACGAAGACCGTAAATCTGCAAGACCCGATTGTCTGGATGAAGAGATCCGCTAAATATCCCTTTTGGGATCCCGTTGAAACCTTGGATCTTGTTGGGATTGGAGCCGAAACTCAAGTGCCGCATCACGGTATGAAAAGAACAGTTTCGTTGTAACACAGTATCAGATCGGGCTGTCGACCTGTTGTGAGATTTGACCTGCGGGGTTTCATCGCTCGTGCCGCTTCTTTAGATGCCGTACTGGGTTTGTCTTTCCGTGCAAGTTCGTGTTTTCCTCTTCTGTACCCTGCCGGATGAGAGAAGTCTTGTTTTTCTCTCGTGCAGCAACCACAGCAACACTCTCGCTGACTGAAATCCTTTATCTCAAGCACAACGATTTTTTTTCTCTGGTGTATAAGAGACACATCTTCTCTTTCAGGCTCCAGTCGGAGATTCTCCGCAGCGACTATCAGCCAAAGACTCAGCTTTACAAAGTTCGTCGTTTTACTGTCTCTCCAACGACCGCTACGCTCGTAAATAAGTCGGAAAATGAGCGGATTCATGTGCTGGAAGGAGAAATATCGAGGTAGGATTTAGGACAGCATTCAGCAAAGTAGATGTATGCTTATTTGAACGTCGCCCAACAGTGAACGGTCCCCGAAGAAAACACTAAAACCACAGTGTCAGAAGTTTCACAACAGGTAACTCATGGATGCGCGGTTTCAACAGACAACACTTGGGATTCAATCTGTTGTCGTGACAGACGTTATGCATGAAATGTTATGCATAACAAGCATTGCCATGAAGAGCCGAAAAACCGCCAAAAAAGCACCTGCTGACTTTTTGGTTTGTCGTCACGATATCGGAAAATTCAACAGATGCTTTTTTGGCGATTTCATGCTTGTTATGCATGACATTTCATACATAACTTTTGGTGCGACAACAGATTACACCAAGTGTTGTCTGTTGAGTCAATGAAACCACGCATCCTTGGGTTATCTGTTATGAAACTTCTGACAGTGTAGTTCTAGGGACCGCAACTGCTTCCCCTCGAGCTCTTCCGCGCCTACTTCCAAATTATTTATTATTGAGTCAGTCAGTACTTATTTTACATTTTAGTTCACATTTTACAAGTCGACAGGCTTACCCTGGACTTACCACGGTTTGGCTCAGTTAAATAAATAAATGTAGCCTGTAGTCAGCATGACAGCATTACAGACTTTAACACAATTTTCAATTTGGCCCTGTGGGTCTTTTCTGGCCCACTTGAAAGAAAATGAAGGCATCAAGGTGGTCAGTTTTGTCCAGTCCGATTTCCAATGCTCAGCTAATGTCGATTAAAATTTAGTAGAGCTGATCTCCCATCAGTTTTCTACTAGATAATGATAAAATAGTAAAAGGTGACATTTGTCGGCTATTCTATACCCTGGAACAAAAAACTTGAAAACAATATGCCAATTTATGTCAAGGAAAAATGACTCCGGTTCAAATGTTTTTGCTCCTCCCCAGAGATGTTTCTTTTCCCTCACAGAAATGTTTCTTTTCCCTCTCACAAATGTTTCTTTTTAGGATTCGAGAAGAAATCCGACTGTACGAAGAATCGTTTGCAGCTCAGTTTGGTTTCCGGCCTTCCTACCACCAGAAGATGAACGACGAAGTCTCAAAGAAAATGCTGATCGCCCTCGAGACGGCCCAAAAAGAACTGAAAGGTAGGAAATCTTTGTTTTCTGTATCTGAAGTGGTTTCGTCCGGCATTGCCACACATAATGGGGCTAGTAATAAACCCATACACAAATTGTCTGTTGAATGGTCAGCTTACAGGAATGCAGCCAGAGGTGTCACGTAGGGGGGGGGGGGGGGGGACGCCCCGATAAAAAAATTTCGAGAATTAGTCGTATGGAGTTGTACGAGAAAGTAGCATGCAGTAGTAACTGTTGCCACTGCATGCTACAACTAGTAAACTGGATGCTGCTACAGCAAGATTGGATGCTATCGGATACTACCACTTAAGATTAACCCAGTCGGAGGGATGTTAAATCAAAGTATGCAACTTTTTCGTACGACCACCATACAACTACACAGTCACAGAATTTTTCATCAGGGCCCCCTCCTCCCAATGTTGTCGACCATAGACGCTTTAGCATAGACTTGCGTGGGCGTTGCCCTGCGTTCTCGTGGTTTGCTCCTCTGGGAATGCCCAAGAAGTGACTCCCTGTTTTCATGGTTCCTCGCGAATTCCCGTGGAGTCCTGGGGGAACTTCGAAAATTGACCTTTAGGTGTTGCTCACTGCAACACAAAAGCTGAGGAACAAAACTGATGTTCTTACCATACCACCTAACGCGTAATTTCTTCGCAACGCAGCAGGGGAAAAAACCTATTTCGTCCCCTAAAGGAAGAGCTTCAAAGCCGTGAAGATACGCGTAGTGCAGGACCAGGATTGACCTATTAGGGAAGAATAGGGGATAAGCAGTATTAGTAGGAACTAAACTGTAATCCATAGGCTACGATTTTATTTTCTAACGATGCAAATCAGATGATTAACTGTGCCATTTTCTATGTCGCTGGCACAAGGGGCACTGTTGTTGACCATACTGCTATTTCCATATCAGAAAATTATAGTTGAGTTAACATAATGCTCTACACCGTTACTGTATACTATCAACAAACGGAATAACAAACCAGGGTCTATTTTTAACCTAACCTAGTTAAAAACGAAGTCCTCTGCCGAGTCTCTCCTCTCCTTTACTTCTACCTATGAGTATGGAACAAGGCTTTTAAACCATTAATAGACCTTTCCGCTTGGAAAGGCCTTGCAAAGATAAAAGGATTCACAAGGAAAAGTGTTTCTTCGGAATAATATTTGTTGCTTTACCATCAAGGCTTTCGAAGTGCTTTTGGGATCAAAGATAGTACTTTCTTTTAGTTTTCAAAGTTAAAAAGATGTCTGTGACGTCAGAAGAGTTCTGTGACAGCCAACCATTCAGACGGAGGAGGGGGTCGGGACCAAGTTTTGAAGATATTGTTCAAAAGATTCTAGAGGTAAGTCATATTTTCTTTGTCAACTTCACTGAGGCTAGGTTAAGCGGCGTTCTTACTGCCCAGTCTTTTTTTTTAAAGCTAGCCAGAATAAAGACAAGTAGGGAAGAATTTGCATAACAGAAAGAAAAATATGGTAAGGTTTGAGAACTTCTGGCTGTTGGCACAGTTATAGTAGTTGGTAACTAGCAAGCCACTTGTTTTAAAATTTTCGTGATGTCGGATGTTGCTGGGTGGATCCTCAGTCCAGAAGGAGGTGTTCACAGGTGGTAGTCGAAGAAACTAAAAAACATTGTCCCAGGCTAAAATTATATTCCTGGCAAGTCCGGTTTCATACAGCTGCACATTCAGGAAACAAGGATGTAGAATCCGGATGTGTAGCTTACAAGAGTTTTTGTTTAGAGAGAAACTTCTAAATTAGGCTGGGGATGATGATCCAATCAGTCAGCCAGTCTTTATTGTTCAAAACTTTTTCGAACGGTATTACCAAAAAAAAAGAATATTTGTTCTCTCGACAGGTATAATGTGGACAATCACGCTTTTACATAGGAATCCACGTCTCGCGGTTTTTTCCAGTACAGTAGAGGTAGCTTACTTCGAACGTCGCCTATATCTCTGGCCGACGCTGAAGAATATGGTGAAAATCGAACCTGGCAGGTATATTCAGCACTAAGCGCAGACAATAATCTAGTTAAAGCTACATTGCTATTCTTTGAAATCTTCTGCGCTTTTTCGCTTTCACACTCACTACGACCAGGTTACGGCGTTCAAAGAATTGCAACGGTTTTACATTATTTTCATGACCGTCCAAAATATCCAGCAGACAATAAGCAAAGAATAAAAAATCATAGACTATAATCAGATTTCATTATTTATGTAAAAAAAAAAGCAAAAACAGTTGACTCCTTTCTGATGCTACGTTCTGATTTTGTTGTTTATTCATATTTGACTGTTTTAGGCGCGAAAAACAAAACCAATGTTCTCTAAAATCATAGAGCATAACTCGAATGCAGATCAAAGACCATGCCGAAAATTCAAGGCAATGTTTCTTATTCAGGATGCTGTCATCTCGGTCTACGAACTAGAAGCGTCTCGCATGGGGGAGCGGGAGAGGGGAAAGGAGTCGGCACAAAACGCCTCGATTTTTCTTAACAAGAGCTGGAAGCTCATATGGCACTTGCAAGGCTGAGTCAGAGGATGAAAGTAGGAATTCGTCAATTCGTGGGTTTCTTTTGATCATTTGTAAGCAAAACCCTTGAGATAAGAATGATCATGGGTCCTTGGAAATCACGAGACTGTTCGTTTGGCAATGCATTTGGCTGTGCGCACTTTAAGGGCGCTAGAAAATCATCTGTAATAAAAACTCTTGAAGCAAAAAAGATGATCACCAGCAGCACGAAAACGTATATTTTACTCAAAAGTACTGTTTGTACTTTAAGGAATTCAGTTGTAAGCAAAACCCTTGAGGCAAAAATGATCATGTGCTCATAGGGATAACGAAAAGTATATTTTACTTAAAAGTATTTTTTGTACTTTGCGGTTAGCATTAGTACTTTAAGGGATGGTCGGATCTGGGAACTAACTATTTCTTAGCCAATCATGTCAAGTCTCTAATTTTCAAGCCAAGTTTCATCGTCCTAGCATGTCTGGTCTGGAAGTACCTTAACTTGCGATCACCGGAATTCCGGACCCCCCTAATTCCCCCACAATACCCGAATCCGGTCCGGTTTTGTCACTGATCTACATAGGGCTTGTGCTTGTTCTTCCCACCAAGTTTCATTCCATCGCTCCACTCCAAGCATTTCACAAGGTTTCCGGACCCCCCTCCGATCCCCCCCAGCTTCATCGGATCCGGTCCGGACTTGAAATGGGACATCCGAGACATGTGGTCTTTCTACATATTAAGTTTCATTATGATCCGATCACCCGTTCGGAAGTTATACATACCTCAAGAGTCTGGATTCCCCCTCCCTCCACTCCCCCCACGATGGTCGGATCGGGAAGCTTACTGTTTCCAGGTTAATCTGGTCGTGTCCCTGATTTGCCTGCCAAGTTTCATCGTCCTAGCCCACCTGGAAGTATCTTAACTCCGTATGACCGGAATTCCGGAACCTCCCTCCAACTCCCCCCCCCCAGTGCACGAATCCGGTCCGGTTCTGTCAATGATGTACCTAGGGGTTGTGCTTGTTCCTCCCACCAAGCTCCATCCCGATCGTTCCACTCTAAGCGGTTAACATGATTTCCAGTTCCCCCCTCCGACCCCCACCCCCCACATTCATCGGATTTGGTCCGGACTTGAGTTGGGACATGTGAGACATGATGTCTTTCCAAATATCAAGTTTCATTAAGATCCGATTACCCGTTCGAAAGGTATGCATGTCACTAAATTCCGGCTCCCCTCCCTCCCCCCACGATGGTCGGATCGGCAAGTGACGATTTCCAGGTTAGTTTGATCGGTCCCCTAATACGCCTGCCAAGTTTCATCGTCCTAGCACATCTGGAAGTACCCTAACTCGCGATCACCGGACTGACCGACCGACCGACAGACCGACCAAGTGCCATAAAAACAGTCGGTAAAAAAGACCAGCCACTCGGTAAATACCTTGCCCCCCCCCCCCCCCCCGAAACATTGTGGCTAACGCCTCTGCTATGAACCATTACGATACGACTATACGTAAATACTGTTACGATGACTGTATTTGTATATGGAGTTTGCACTCTCAACCTGATGTTATGGCGAGGGGTGTAGTAAGCCGGACATAAGATGGTAAATGTCCAGGTATACAATCATCGGAGTCAGGATGGCCTAGGGCGTTGGTGGCCCACTACACGTGCAGAACTTCACGGGTTCATTATGGATTCCCCTGGTCGATTCACACCATGGTTTGCATACCGAACACACAACAGGTTATCAACCACCCATCATACACTAGGCCTTACAGGCCAGCCCACTCTAAGGAGCTTAAACGAGACTCATAGAAGTGACCTATGGTCCGTAAATAAACATAAGGTTTTATTGACACAGGTACTTACAAAATAAAGTAAACGACCTTAGGTAAAAGGTGTTTGCCGGTCAAAAGCCCGGAAAGAAGTATTTAGAAGAAGGTGACTCACACCGCGTGAGTCACAATTGACCAAAGAGTTAACAGATAATATAGAGTGGCCGCGACAGTATAAAAGATACAAGCAACGGAAGGGAGTAACGCTGCCTAGCGGTGGCATAAGGAAAACATACGGAGTGCAACTGGCATCACCGTAACAATACGTACAACAAATTTGAAGATTGTATTCTGGCTAGAAACCATACAGCGCCTAAACCTAACTAACCAAAACCTAACAAATCACCTACCTTTATGCCAGTATGGAAGCAGGAATATTCTTGTACCTTCACTTTCGAACTGGCCGGGAAATAATGACACGTGATACGATATCACTTAATATATTTTCTTCTACCTGTGATTATCTTTAATGAGCGTTCTAATGGAATGTGGGTAATTAACAAAAAGGGCCAGCACTGTTTGCTACTCTTATTTCTTCCTCGTATTATCTCCATGGTAACTGATAGGAAGACAAGACTGAAGGTTCCGGTGAGATCCCGAACGGACAATGTTTTTAATTTCGGGCTGGTCTATATCCGTTTTTGACGGGGAAAGGAAAGGACATTGACCGCATACATAACGCGGCCCTTTTATTTTGTTCTTTTTTAAACCCGCGTAGCATTTTTTCTCATTTCTTTTGTCTTTTGCACTTAATGGTCTACGACTCCTTCTCCCGTTGTTGGGGTATTTGTAAAACAAATTACCGTGCATAACGTCGTATATAACGTATAAATGTAACGTCGAATAACACGTATAAATCCAGCAATTTGAGCAGGTCGACTATTAATCCAGTAAGACCCCCCCCCCCAAAAAAAAAGATACAGAGTCAAGTTTTCAGTAGAAAAATACAACCCGGCACTAAGATAAGCCTACCGAGTATTTCTTATACCTCAAGTAGTCAGTACTGATTTCATGAATTTTGGAGACGTCACGCACTGAGCCAGGATACAGTACCAACTGCCATCCAAATACATCTGTTTTCAGCTCAAGACCTTTCTTGAACCTTGTCTATGAAAGTGTCCAGTACCTAAGCTTCGTTTTCTCTGTCATAGCACCTTGAGGACAGCCGGGATGCTTTGGGCGTGCCTGAAGCCTGCGACTTGATGACGAAAGAACAGCTTGTCGATGAGAAGCAGAGGCTGCAACGCGCCCTGCTGCATCTAGAGACTAGCCATGGAAGAGCGCTGCTGAGAACAGACAAAGAACTCGTGAAACCACTGTACAATCGCTATCGGTTGCTGAAGAGGCTGGTTATCCGGTCTGGTATGGTAAGCAACATTTTTTTAAAGTGGAACTTAAACGTACAGCCTTTCATCATTAGTTGCGTTTTTGCAGATATCACGGTCTAAAGTCGTTTTTGTAGTCCCGACCGTAGTAACTGACCATGGTATCAGAAAAAGTCGTCTCACTTTCATCGTCTCCAACACTTCTTGTCAAATTGGTAGGAAAGATGTCTGGCACTTGTGATGTGAGTGGAAGTAAGTTTTTTTTTTTTTTTTTTTTTTTTTTGGGGGGGGGGGCTTCAGAAAACGCGAATACTGCAATTGTCAGTTTTGCAAAGTACCTGTAGTGTCAGGCACCATCGTCACTGCAAAAACGACTAAAGTGCAGATTCGGTTGCCGTGTTATCAGATACCATGATATCTGCAAAACACAACTATTATAGATCGCAGTATCCAATGAGACGAACTTGTGGGAGGTTAGCCCCGGTCGTAGCCAGTGCGGATGAAAGATATCAAAGTAAGCTAAGCGAGTGATTTTTTTTTTGTTTACGTGATATTCTCTCGCGGTTCGTAAAGTTTAGCCCAACAAATGAGGAAATGTAATCGAAAATCAGGTTTAATGGTTTAATGAAATGTGATCCTCGTTACGTACCTATCGTCTCAGGAAACACTTTCTTCCTCGGTCCCTCTGGTATATATGGATCTTTCTTAAAGTTTAACTGAAAAGCCAGCTTATTATTATCTCTTGTATTTGAATACACTGAACTTAATTTGACTCAGCCAAGGAGTTTTTATTTTTTTTTCATGCTCAAAATGTAGTGGGGGCAGGCCCGTATCCAGAAATTTATTTCGGGGGGGGGGGGGGTTTGCCCGCGGATTTTATTTCGGGGGGGGGGTTTGCCCACGGGTCGGTGATTTCAAAAATATGCGCTGCTGGCCCGACAAGACAAAATTCTCCCCGACCGGGAGAATTTGAATTTCAACTTAAGCGTGTATTTGAAGAAGAAAAAAAATTGGGATTGGGCTGCTGGCGCCTTGACCGAGGAGTCTCTTTGGCGCGCATGTCCAATGAGGCAAACAAGAATACCGTTTCGACCCAAGTGGGATTTTTGGAAAGTAGGCAAGGGTCGGGCAACATAGCAACCTAGAAGCATAGGAAATGACAAGCCCCCTGTAAAGGAAATTTATGGGTCCCTGGTTAAACTTAAATGTGAGCCGTTCAGTTACATTGCAAAATATCCCGCCGTCCGTGCTTCACGGGAAGTGCGAAGAAGCGATGGAGACTTTTTTTCACATGGCCCAAGGCTACTTGTACATTTGCAGACTGGAGGTATTCAGTTGAGATCCGAGTGGTCAGTATCGATTATAATTCATTTTTTTCAGAATTGTTCCAAGGACAACGCTGCCGAACTCATGCCGATCCTCGAACACGAACCACTGGAGTTTAACAACGAACACACCTGGCCTCGCTCAACCCCTACGACCCACCAGATGCCACTTTTATCCGAGTCTGAAGAAAGTTTGGATGACAAAGTTGGTTGCGATACGAAAAGGCGGAAGTTCGATTTTGCAGAAAATCTGCATGCCCTTCCTCTGTAAGTTGGCTGTCATAAATACTGATCCTACGTCGTTATGCCGTTCTGAAATTAACTTCCGTTCTATAGGTTTTGATCCAACTCTGGCGACACGCACCCTGATTGTCATTTCAGAAGAAACACATGAACAAAAAACTGGCACAGTATTCCCAAAGCGAGATCCTCTGTAGTTCGCCGTGCGTGTTACTTGCCATTTTTATAGTGTCATTTGCTATATAAAATATTAGCCTATAGCCTACGTACATTTTTTTTACTCCCTTAAAAGACTTTTAGTGTAGTTGTCTATTAGATGGACTCATGTCACTTTTTATGGGCATAAGGTTCGGGAACAATATTTGAGACGGAGATTGGTTTGAGTCCCTACAAACTGCTTGCCCTGCCAGTTAGCTGCCGTCTACATTTGAACAACACACTAAAGGCGTTTTTCCGTGACACAACTGTGGGCCAGACACTTCTGAGTGTTTGTCGCGGAAACACGATTGTGTGCCACAGAGTCGAGCCACGAGTTGAGACTCGCGGAAATGCCGTTTTGTCTACTTTTGGGCGGTAAATTCGAATGTCTGAATATATAAATAAAATCATGTAAAAATCTCAATAAATAGAACTACAGGCTTTCGTCCTTACCATTCAGTGCAAAAAGGATCTTCAGTTTTATTTCCACTTACTTCAAAAAGTTTTTAATTTTATTGTTTGACGTTATTTTGCTGCCAAATTTGAATTTCCCGCCAAAATCGAGCCACAAAATCGAAAATCACCTCGGCAGTTGTTTGTCGTTTTTTAGCCACAAAGCGAGCCACGAAAATCTTGTTGGTCGCGGAAACACACTTGTGGGCCGCACAAAAGGCCGCGGAAACACTCTTTTCGAGCCACAGTCGACCCACAAACTGCTTGTGGGAGCACGGAAAAACACCTTAAAGGACCACTCTTGCTTATTCTGCTTTTTATAATATATTTAGCTCCCATACAGAATTATTAGCTTCTAAAATCCCCACCTTTCTCCATTGTTTCGTTTTGTGCATACGAAATTTTAGCGCTTTTTTGGCCTTGCCGAGTTTTGCCCGTCACACAACGAAACGTTTGCCGGGATCATCAGCGTCTGCTGACAACTCTTTCATACGCAAGGATCGGAGAAGCTTTTGTTTATTACTTATTTATTTGCTTAGTTTTCACACATTTTAACTACGGCGCGATCAGTTTTCAAATGTTTTGCGCCCAGCCGCCGCGTCGGAGAGCAGGAAGGCTGGGCATAGTCGACAGGCCCTAACAAGAAAATCGCTAATTTCAGGTGGAAAGTAATGGTATTTTCGAAAATGTTTTTTTCTGATCCATTTCATAGGGAAAAGATTGTTTCTAGTAAGAGTTGTGCTTTAAGTTGCTTGCTAGGCAGGGTGTAAACACCAACTACAAGTCGCAAAGGATCAGATTGGTCCGTAAAATCGCTACAGAATATGCTAGCTGACTTACCCGTTTTGAGTCATCATTACTTATGGTTCTCAGTCACCTTGGGCCAAAGAAGTATATATTTCTAGATAGGTTTTTGCACTAGAAGTTGATAAAATGATAATTTTAGGGAATCAAATTGAAGTTTTGTGACAAACCATAGGCCTACCAGAAAAGAAAATTTACTGCGCTTACTTAGGATGTTCATTTCATTGTGTATTGCAAACGTTTAGTATTTTATTCTCTTGAAGGACTCAGCTGCTCGAGCGATTGCGCTCTGCTCGAGAAGAGAAACGCCGTCTGCGCCGGTCGATGCGTGACGCCGCACAGTTCACCTTAGAGCGACTCTCCGCCGACACAGACGATCCGGATGACATCTATTCCCAGTACAGACACGCCAAAGCGAAGATTCGTCTCCTAGACGCTCTTGTGGCCAAACATCAGAGATCCGTGTCATTTTAAACCGTTACGCAGAATTACGCAGCGCACCTTTGTTGTCGAAGATTTCTAGTGCTAATGTGATACCCTCGAGATTGTATTATCCCGAAGCACAGGCGTTGACGGCTTGGCATGTGCTTTACCTTGACATCAGGTGGTGTGCCGTGAAATTGTCATACTGTCTGCGTAGCATAAGAGATGGCGCTTAGGGTCGTGAATAACGTTGACGGAAAGGAGTCATCAAAAATAAATAATAACCCTCCGGAGGATATCCAGCTTACGTAATTGTGAAAAGAGATGATACCGTCCGGATTTTCGACCCTTTCATCATAAAGTTAACCAATTTCAAATTTGTCGTATGGAATTGGTGATGGTTCCGAAAATCTTGACAGGAATTCCAGTCTGCTTCGTCTTTCCATGGGACAGTTTTCCGCTAAGGCAGGTTGGGCGATATTTGGATTCTTCGATATATCGATATTTTTCCTATCGATTTCGATATTTCGGTACCATGTTTCGCTGTAGTATACATCTAATTTCGCCGAGAGTTAAGAACAAAATTGTCGTAAAAAAACATTTTGCATCCTAACTTCGAATAAATAAAAACTGAATTACGAAAAACATATTGCTCCAGTTTCGGCGATATAAATGTAACTTATGTTGGATTATTTACAATAATTATTAATGTACAAATATCGTTTTCGATATTTACGTTTCGATATTCGAGATCGGTATTTGGTCCGATATATCGATACATCGTCATCAGTATCAAATATCGCCCAACAATACCGCTAAGTGACTTCATCTCAAGTTCGAAGACGAGGGCGAAATCCTGTGCAGGGTTGCCGAGTCATCCGAATGGAAAACTATGAGAGATGGAGCGCTCTTGCACCCTGCCCAATTCGCGTTCGGGTTGTTTCGGAGACTAATAATATTCTCCTTAAGGTTATTATCATTTCTTGGGTTCATGTTACTGCCATTATTTACTCCAGCCAGTATGTTGTGTTACTATCTTCGACCAAGCCCCTTAAAAATGGTAAAGAAAAATGTTTAACACGCCTTCGTTTCTAAAACAATATCGTCTTCTATATCTTAAAGTAAAAACATAAGTAGGTTAGACATTCGTTTCGTTCTGAACATTTTTTCAAGAACTGTAATCAGAAGTCAATTGACCATGGTATTTTGCTTGATAAACTGAAACAGTACGGCATTGAAGAAAATACACTTGATTTTTTTGCTTCTTACCTATCTAAGAGAAGTCTCACTTGTAGGCAAGTTGGTGAGCTTTCAGAAGAATTTCCGATAGAATTTGGAGTACCACAGGGGTCTGTCCTTGGACCCACTTTGTTCCTACTTTACATTAATGACCTTCCAGAATATATGCCTTTTGTCAAAGTTATCATGTTTGCGGACGACACTGTGATTTTCGGTTCGCACTCAGATTTGGTTCAGTTGTTCACTGTCCTTAATTCAGCTCTTTCGATTGCTTCTGACTGGTTTACATCTAGTTTACTAGCTTTAAACGCGGAAAAATGTCGTTACATGCTTTTCTCCCGGTCTGGTTCAGTTTCAGTTTCTGGTAAACTTTTTCTTTCTGGTGCTGAGCTTCAGAGATCGTCCAGCTTTAAATATCTTGGCCTTATCTTAGATGAAAATCTTTCTTTCAAGCAGCACACCGATGCTTTGGCTCTTAAGCTGAGCCGTAACGTTGGTATGCTATCCTGCCTAAAACATTTTCTTCCAAAATTCATACTTCGATTGATATATTTCTCCCTGGTTCATTCCTACCTTTCTTACTGTACTTCAGCATGGGCTTCTACTTTTGCAACAAATATCAATCGCATTCAAGTCCTACAAAACAAATCAATCAGAGCTATTTATGGACTTCCGTTTTCTTCATCAGTTTCTCAAATTCTGCCTCGTCTTTTTATTTTAAATGTCCGTCAAATTAGAGACTGGAATATTGCAACTTTAGTTTACCGTTATCTTCTAGAAGATTCACTACCTGCTGATTTTAATAATCTCTTTAAAATGAACAAGCAATTTCACGATTATAACACGATACGGCGGTCTAATCTCTCCACCAATAGATATCCTTGCACAAGATCTAGTTTTTCCATTCGTCATACAGGTATAAAAATATGGAACTCACTGCCCGACAATATTAGAGTGTCTGAAGACAGGAAAGTTTTTAAAAGAACCCTCAAAAAGTATATGTTATTTAGCAGTTATACTTCTTCTGTTGCGTGATTTTTCTGATTGATTTTTGTTATTCGAGAAAGCTAAGACTGCTGCTGCACAAAAAATTTCTTTCTTTCGTTCTACGTCTGTTGTCCTAAAATTCTCGTATTGGTCGAATTCGTATTTGTGATTGTTTTAGTTGTTAATTACCTTGTCTAAAAAAATTCGAGCTGATGTTGTTAGTTGTTTGTTTCATTTTATTTAGGCTAGCGTTTTAGTATTTTTTCATAAATCAGTGAATTAACGAAGCGTCATTTTGTATGCCACTGGCATGTTTGTCGCTTTTATGTTATTGCAGTTATACTAAAGTTGTCAATAAAATTGTACCTTACCTTAAAGTGTTACCAGACTAAAGTTTGTGAGGTGGAACATAAATTATAGCCTGTTGCAATGGCAATATGTTTTCGTAGTTGCAAATCAGATTACCAGCTTGTGTGGGTACTCTAGTGTGCAAGTTTCTTCTAATAATGTATATTACGGGGCATATTTGTATATGTATCAAATTATCTGTGAAAATTTTGGAATTTTGCTGTGATGTTTCTGTTTCGTCAGTATTTTGTTAGGCTAACGTTATACAGATTTGCTCCTATTTTTATTTGGAACGTATAAACTCGTTGGATAAACAAGCTGCCATGGCTACTATTCTTTCAAGATGGTTGCGCGACGCCTCCTCTCCAAGCCCAGCACTTGCGGTGGGAAGAAGTGAAAGCTGAAACACGCACCTTATTTCTGCTTTTTTTTTCTCTCTGAAGACCGTAAAAAAATAAAGCATATATTATTTGCCCGGTTTTAGTGGCCACGGTTTGTCTAAGGCCGTCATTTTTCCTGGTCCTTTAGTTCTGTAAAGAACAGGAAGGTAAGGTAAAAACTTTACCTTGGCGGAATCGCGCCAGGCTTGCCTCTAGTGGCCATGGGAGTGACAAACTCGTTCACCTTCTCTTCTTTTCAAGTCAAATCCATTCGTTAAATAGTAAAGACCAGAGCAAGAAGTCTAATTTATTGTTCAAAATACTTAGAAAGAATACAACAAAAAAAAATACCTGTATCCTATTTCCCGCTTTCGAAATTTATGCATTTCAGCTTTTGGGAAACTGGGCCTTTTGAGAGATAAAGTTTCCAGTACTGAGAGATTATACCTTAAATGAAGGTGGACGAGTGAATCTGTGGTAAAGCGAACACCTTCGAATGAGTGTTATACGTTCTAAATGTGTTATCTTCAGTACCTTAACCCGATAAACCCGAATACTCGGGTTCGCTTCATACTTAAGCGTGATCGCACGTGTGCTGCAGCAACGTTTAGCTGGTAGCACGCAAAAGAATGTTCACTATTTTCCACCTTACCGTTCTGTATATACATATGTAGATGTGACGTCTTCAGTCGACCCTACTGCGGCATGTAGGTGAAGGTCCATCAGATAGATTCTTATCGTATTTTCAAGAATTTCGGTTTCCATTCTAAATTTAGGATTGTTGTACCGTAGGGGTATGCTTTTTGGACGTTATTCGACTTTGAATGATGTCATTTTTGTCTACTTGCTGTGATAACAGTCAGCTGTCGGAGGAGTTTCTGAAGCGTCTCATAAGAACATCTAAGCGGTTTTATGAGTCCCTTCATCATACCAGCCAGCCAGAAACTGTACCGCCCCAAGTTGAACAACATCCAAATTACGCCTGCGGTAGAGCAGTTGGGTCAGTGCCGGTTCGCAGTGCCACTTTCGGTCTCTGCAGACCACCATTGCCCGTTTGATCTACCCGATACAGCAGTGGCCTGATTAGGTTGCAAGAATAATGCATCGGACTGGTCACACGTGGGCAGCGCCCACGTTGTGTAAGACCAGGAAAAGGGCAAACAGACCTTGATAATGGCAAAAACGACCGTCATCCTTGCAGCTTAAGATCCGAAATAAAAGCCCACTAAGATCTGCGGCAGAACTAGTGGGAGCCATCAAGTCAGGGTGGCAACATATATTTTCTTCGACATTCTTTCCCTTTGACCCTTGTTCGAGATTGAACACCAGCTCCGTCAAGTGTCCAGTTTTTGTCGGATTCGTCACTTCTGCTAGCTCTGCCAATAATTTTCCCTTACGCTGTCGGAAACAAGGAAAAAGAACATAATGTTTCTTGAATGCTCACTCATTTTTCGTTTGAGGCATCCATGATGACTGAGAAGTAGGGTTCGATCTGCAGCGTTGTTGTAAATAGTGATAAGGCACTGAATTATAGTAGTTGGAGTGTTTTCTTCTGATTTGAACTTCGGAACCTGATTTAAAGTCTAGTTGAGTTTCCCGATGGAACTTGTGGGTCTGAGTGTTAGCTAGGCCTATGTATCTGCGTTTATTATATCTTTTCCTGAGTATGTACTTGATTTTTTGTAAATCAGAAATAAAGCATTGTAGCAATAGCCAAGGATGAGCGAAGAAAATCGATGTGTAGGTGTCTTCGACTTCAAAGCTTACGGTCGTGGAAAGGCGTCACTGTCGTTAACGCATTGGCCGGACGACAGACCTCCACGGCAATATAACACTAGTCTCGGCACTGGTCTTGTCTCGGCGGGTGTAGATATTTGAGATATTTCTTCCGAGCTTATCTCGAAAATCTTTTTTTTTTCCATTTTGACATTCAGCTACCGAGAACTGCGCTAAAATTATATTTTTCGGACAGATTAGCCTACTGGAGAGAGAGATCTTTATATTTCGAAACCATTATAGCAAAACTAAATTCAGTTTGTTACATATTAATACACTGAGTCCGCATTGTATACTGAATTGAAAAAGGGCGCAAAGGTTTTGCACGTCCACTCTAGGTTCACACAGAGACGAATATTCGCCAACTACACCGAAAACTCGTCGATTCTGGCGAGACCAAAGTTTTCGCGCGATTTTACCACAGAAATGCAGCGAATTTTCGCCTCGTCGCACAAGTTGAAATACGCTCTTCATAAAATTACATCCAGATTAGTTCTTTTTTGGCCGCTAGATGCGCTGGCATAAAGTAAACAATGACGTGTTACTTCGTGGTATAAGTTTATCTGGATTTGTTTGGCCATTTCCAAATTGTCTTAGGCCTAGCCATACTTGAAACTTTATAAAATGCCTCTACCTCTGTTTGTTCTCAATCCAACTCTGTTTTGTCAGTCTACATCAAGTTTATCAATTTTGGCTTCCGACATCATTGCTGACTGCTGAACCACTTTCCGACGGGGCTAATTAGCGGGTCGGTGTGAGCCGAAAGCCTAATCACTCATTCTCCATTCCGATAACTTGTCCCCCGTTCTCACGTGTGATTGTTATTGTTCCTCTAGCACATCTGGCGATAATTCGGTATTGGATTTTATGAAGAGCGTATAATCCAACTACAGCTACAAAATTGCGCTACAAAAATCTAGGAAAGTGGATAGAATTGTTGAGAAAATAATGTTGCTCTCAAATATCAGCGAGTTATACATCAAAAGAACAGTAAGAAACATAAGCAAAAGCATCTGGAACATCTGGTCCTCAATCTCAAAGCCTAGGAGAAAGTTGCTTCAGAAGTTCAGAGGTGTGGATGGAAGGAAGGTAAGATCATTCTGATACAACCAGCCAGACAAGACCTAGACCAGACTGCCATACTATTAAATACTCAAAGCTGACTGCAAATCATGTATCTTCAGAGCTGGCTTATTATGTATTTGTTTTTATATGGCAAAATATTTTTCATCTTGGCACTGTCTTGGCAAATGTCAGCTGGGGTAGCTTACAGGGATGCTTACACGTATGAGCCATGTCACATGTGAGCTCGTGTAATAAAAAGGACTCTTTGTTCCAAACTGATCCACATACTGCATCATGCTGCTGTTCGCTCATTGATTTCAGTCTAACTGTTAATCAGTTTATTGACGAAGGATTATTTTTTGTATAGGCCTATGCTAAATTACTGACGACTGTGTACTGGCATTTCAGACGTTTGTAGGCTATGGCACATTGCTTAGCCACAATGTGTTTGTCTGCAAAACGTTATCATTCTCATAGGCTAATCTGGTTGCATCCCCATTGGTGCTCATTATTTTGTTTTTGTTGAAAGTTATACCAGTTAAAGGAAATAATCATGAAATAAATCATTTATAGTTAGCTCAATTTTAATAAAACTAAAATTCCTCTATGCTCAACTTCATGACGTCTTTGGCCCTCGCTTGGTTGTGTGGTCGATAAACCCGGCACCCGTCATCAGAACCGTCACCCCAGATTGCGAATCCCGATTTCATATTTTTACTACCCTACTATCTTCCGTCCCAGATTAATGAGCAAAACCCACATTTTGTTTTTTTTTAATTATTCGCCACCTTTTGTGACTAAACCCAATCGTCGTGTGTGAACCTTACCGCGATTTTGTAGCTGCTACAAAACTACAACGAAATAAAGTTTCGCGCCCGATTCCTCTGTGTGAACGTAGAGTCAACGCAGGATCTGGAGGCATAATTTAGAAGCAAAAGCTGTCAAGGAAAACTAGCTGGTCCTATGCATCTGCCATCTAGAAAGTTAGACCATTTGCATGCCTGGTTCTAACGCAAAAGTCTTCTTTTACCTCTATGACCTCAAGTTCTACCCGACATCGCGGGAATTTCAAACAGGGGTGAAGTGGTGGAAAACAAACCATTGACGGGGACTGCTTTCTTGCTGCTTTCACTGGCCATCTTCCATGGAATATTCTCTTCACATGATGTACCGGATACATTTATGGTGGTTTTCTGTCACATGTCCAAGACAGAGTAAGGATTGGTTATTTCCAAATGCTACCTTCTAGCCGAGGTGCTTAGTTGTTTCTAGTTTGTGTTGTTCTAGTTGTTTTTTAGTTTATTTATGTTTTTAGTCTGTGTATTTAGTTAGTTATGTTTTTAGTCTGTGTGTTTACTTAGTTGAAGCGAATTTAGGATTTAGTTCAGCGATCCCACTTTGAATTACAGGATTACCTGGTATTTCCGTCATGTTTTCAATGTACAGGAGAGGTACCCAACCTCAGACAAGATTTCAAATTTCCAGAGAAATCTTTTTTTAGTGAGATATGTCTGGCTTAAAAGAACCAAAAAACATGACAAAAATACTAGAGTGAAGCTAATAGAATGGTTTACATGTTGGGGATATAAATTTTACTTAAATTTTTCCAGTTAAATACAATTTTCTTTTCAAACAGTTTCAACCATTTTTACATGAGGTCAGATTGCTTGCAAAGTGATGAAAAAGATAGAGGTAATAAGGCTAATAACCAGAAAATCCCTTGGTAAACCAGGTTCAAAACAAAGAAAAGACAAATAATTGTAATATTTTGGGACATAACTGTTGAAACAAATTCAGATTTTGCTTCTTGACTGTCAGGATAGCACTGAACTTTCATTTTAACATTTTCGCGGCAAAATTCGAGGTTGCGTAAAAACGAGGTCGAGGTCAACAACATTCTCAAACTTTGAATGTCCCAGTGATATTTCACACTTGTCCAAAAAATGATAGAAATATTTAGAAAGAAAGATCTACTCTTCTTCTTTTTTTATGGCACTTGCCTTCCGGCCAAGTGCCATATACCGATCACTTTTCCGTCGGTCGGTCGGTCTGTCGGTCGGTCGGTTAGTCCGGTGATCGCGAGTTAGGGTACTTCCAGATGTGCTAGGACGATGAAACTTGGCAGGCATATCAGGGACCCGACCAAACTAATTTAGAAATAGTCACTTCCCCGATCCGACCATCATGGGTGGAGGGAGGGGAGCCGGAATCCGGAATTTAGGGGCATGCTTAACTTTCAAACGGGTGATCGGATCTTAACGAAACTTGATATGTGGGAAGACGTCATTTCTCAGATGTCCCAATTCAGGTCCGGATCGAATCCGATTAATGTGGGGGGGGGGAGTCGGAGGGGGGAACCGGAAATCATGTGACACGCTTAGACTGGAGCGATCGGGATGAAACTTGGTGGGAGGAACAAGCACATACCCTAGGTACGTCATTGACAGACCCGGACCGGATTCGTGCACTGTGGGGGGAGTTGGAGGGGAGTTCCGGAATTCCAGTGATACGGAGTTAAGTTACTTCCAGGTGTGCTAGGACAATGAAATTTGGCAGGCAAATCAGGGACTCGACCAGATTAACCTGGAAATAGTCAACTTCCCGATCCGACCATCGTGGGGGGAGTGACGGGAGGGGGAATCCGGAATCTTGAGGTATGTATAACTTCCGAACGGGTGATCGGATCATAATGAAACTTGATGCGTAGAAAGATCACATGTCTCGGATGCCCAGTTTCAAGTCCGGACCAGATCCGATGAAGGTGGGGGGGGGTCGGAGGTGGGAACCGGAAAACTTGTGACACGCTTGGAGTGAAGCGATCGGAATGAAACTTGGTGGAAAGAACAAGCACAAGCCCTATGTACGTGAGTGACAGAACCGGACAAGATTCGGGCACTGTGGGAGAGTTAGAGGGAGGGGGTCCGGAATTCCGATGATCGCAAGTTAAGGTACTTCCAGACGTGCTATGACGATAAAACTTGGCTTGAAAATTAGAGACTTGACATGATTGGCTTAGAAATAGTCAGTTCCCTGATCCGACCATCCCTTAAAGTACTAATGCTAACCGCAAAGTACAAAAAAATATTTTAAAGCAAAATATACATTTTCGTGATCCCTATGAGCCCATTATCATTTTTGCCTCAAGGGTTTTGCTTACAACTGAATTCCTTAATAATTGCTTATAAAGTACTAATCGCAACCACAACGTACAAAAAATACTTTTTAGCAAAATACACATTTTCTTGATCCCTATGATCCCTCACAAGTGATTTCCTTAAAGTACAAACAATACTTTTGAGCAAAATATACATTTTCGTGCTCCCGATGAGTTCGTCATGTTTTTTACTTCAACAGTTTTGATTACAAATGATCACAACAAACCCACAAATTGACGAATTCCTACTTTCATCCTCTGACCCAGCCTTGCAAGTGCCATATGAGCTTTCAGCTCTTGTTCCAATATTTTTCCTTCTTAATGATCTTGACAGTATTCCCAGCTTAGTAAAAATACAATAACAATCCCAAAACTTGAGTTGAGATATATTTCCGTCATGGCAGACCTTTTCAACCTGATTGGCTGGTTTCGTTGTTAGTCTGCTGTTTTGTAAGCCTCAACAGCAACATTTTCAACATCATCATCAATATTATGTGTTTTCAGATATGTTAGTTTGCTGTTTTCTACAGCACAACAGCAACATTTTCACCATCATCATCAATATCCTGCATTTTCAAATTACATATGGCACATGGACGGAATAAAGAACAGACGAAAAAGGTGGGTGATCCTGTACCTTAAATTGTGCGTGCAAACTATACAAGAAGGATGTTGGATCTTGGTAAGTAGGCCTAGGTTAAATTGGGTGTACGTTGGTGATGGTGGATACTTCCAGTTCTGGGTTGTCGACTCAGGCACAGGAGCAGACCAATCTTCCCTCCATAGCTGAAATTTCGAATCCTTGTCAACTTGCTTCTTAAAAGATCCTGATGTTTTGCTGGTAAGGATTTCTTCTAACAAAGCATTAAACAGGGGTGTTACTCTGTTTGAGAGAAACTTAAAAGGAACCTCATGATTCAGTCATGATCAGGAACATTTGAGAGTAACTTTGAGAAGAACTGATCTCTGACCAAAGGGAGCAGAACTTAGTTCAGCTGTAGTTTTCGGGAGTGACTTGTGGATCCATTGTTATAGAGATGGGAGGCAGTTCGAGTCGAGTTCAAGCTGAGATTCATGTGATATGTTGCCAAGACAGAGACTCAGCCATCATGTCCCAAAACAGGCTTTTAAAGCCTAATCCAAGGAAAAAAATTTGAAAATTAGTTGAGTGAAGCAGGTACCGTTCGAGTTATAATTGTTAATGGCGCATGCAGTAGTAGTTGATGCAACTGCATAATGCCATACCAAGGCTGGATGCCACTGCATATTACTCATTAAGATTATCTTAGTCTGAAATGCAATTAAATGAGAGTATTTCGTATTACTATAGATCAGTACATACAACTTCATAGATGAATAGATGAAGCTGTGTCATTCAACTACACAGGATACGAAATTTTCAATCGGAAGCCTGGCCGTAGCCTAGCAAGAGCCTAGCTCAGGCTGATTTTATGTTGATTTCTGTTGTTTTGCAAACTATTGCAAACTATTTTGCAAACTATTTCCGATGCTATTTTTCTTAAGGAAGAATTTTTTGGAAAAATAAAGTGAATTGAATTGAATTGAGCAGTCACACACAAATCCTAAATTTGTCGGTACAGTGCTTGAACATTAGGCCATGCCCGATGTATGAGCACTAAAGAAACAACATCCCAGTGAAATCTGTTTATAGAGATTTCCATATTAAAATCTGGTTATGAATCCTAGTTACAAATGGGGTGCCCTTGCTCCAAGGCACTGTGCCCCAGTGTACGAGCAATTTTCCATGAACACTTTTCCTAAAGATTGAAGATTTTTGTCCCCTAACAAGATAGCTTAAGGGGATCTTGTCTCTGTTTACATATGTGTGTCACATTACATTGTATGTTTAGTACACCAATAAATGAATGGATGTGTATGACTGATACTGAGCTGCAGCCGAATATACTTTCTACGGTAGTAACAGCATTGCCTAAAGCTAGCCTAAAGCAAAAATATTGATTCAGCTCTGGAACAGTAGAAATTTACTTCTGTGGATGTTAGTCTGACTTTTGACAGTGCCTAGAGAACTAGAGAACTTATCACCTGTTTTCAGTTACTAAACTCTCGTTTTCATAGGATTTTATTCCTTGACTCCCTTACTAAACATGAAGTAAATGGTGTTAAAATGCCCACAGGCTTTGTTGATAAATATCTGTGGTCATTTTGGACTCAAAAAAAAGAAAGGAAAATAAATCCCTACTAACTCAGACGGTAGAAGAATGACAGTTCGAGAACTTTGAGCTGTTTGAACAGTTAGGCCTACTGTAATATCTGGCCATCAGGGTGACTGAGAGCCCTCTATATGGCTCTATATGGTTTACTAGGGAATCATGTGTATTGAATCTCACTTTTGTTTAGCTATTTGGTATTAAAGTTGCTGAACGATTGATTGATTTTGTGGGAAGGGTTGGCAAAAAGGCAAGAATAAAGCAGTTATAAAATCAAGTATGATGCAATTGCCCTGGTATCTTTGGTAATATTCTTTATGATTTTTTTTTCTTTCAAATTTGGATCAATGTTCTGAATAACACAGAAGAAGTCGGGAACTATTGTTGCATGTCGACAGAACACAGTTACCCTTTTGTCGTAGCGCTGCACTTCATCTGACGGAAGCTGAGAAAACACATTAATGTGTCTGAAAACACGCTAGTCGAAGACTTTAAACTGTGAACAACGCACTATGGGCCGTGTTGGATTATGGATACAAAAAAAGACCCTGGCAGAGAGCTACTAAACAGGAAATCCGTCGCCTTCTAACTCACTTGCGAATTGACCTTTATCCCGACCTTTAACCCTTTATGCGTATGCAAACCAAGCTGCACCACTACCTAAAGTTGCTGCACCCCCGTTCCAACAGGAACGGAGTTCTGGTTTCTAGCCTGCGAAATGCTTGAACTGTAGAAAATGTTCATGGAATTTCAAATTCTCGTTTAAAAATTAAGTAGGGTACAGTTTTACAACTTGCTTGGTAGGTCATGTGTAGCCTATTTGGATTCTTCCCCTTTTTTTTATTGAAATTTTAAGTTGATCTTAATGATGCTTCAACCTCAAAGTTTAACTGAAAAGACAACTTATTTTTGTATCGTTTAACTGAATACACTGCATAATTTGGATTGTGGTAAGGGTTTACTTTTTATTTTTCACTATTTGCTCTAGTATGACGGTCAGAATATCTGCGGCTGTCCTCACAACGCAAAATTCTAATGTGAATCTCAATACAAATGCGGCTTTCCAGTGGCGGTTTTTCTTGCGGACGGTAGCGTAGAACACAGGTACACGCGCATAGAAATACCACAAATCCGACAGGAAAAATCCACTATTCGAAAATAGATTATTTGTGATAGCGGAGCAACCAAGTAACGCATTTTCGTCGGGTATTGAAAGCCTCTTTAAGTGAATAAGGTAGCGTTCCAGTGAAGTTATTACAAGTCACGATGATAAGAGGAGGGGCGATCAATGTATTGTGATGGTTATTACGCTCTCTGGAACGAAAATAATAACAACGCGGACATATGTCATCACTCCTTACGGGAGTTCCTGCAGAACCGATAGTTATTATCGCTTATGGTGCTCGGGACCATCATAAGTAAATTGTAACGATCGTAACAGTCGTGGAACGAAAATAATAAGTGGGAGGAGCCAATTTACTTATTACGGCAGGCTCTGGAACGGCAATACGCTCTTCATAAAACTCCTTCCAGATGAGTTCATTTTTGGCCGCTGGATGCGCTAGCATCAAATAAACAATGACACGTTACTTCCGGATATACGTTTATCCGGGTTTGTTTGGCTATTTTCAATTCCTCTTAGGCCCAACCATGTTTGAAACTGTTTAAAATGCTTCTGCCTCTATTTGTGCTCTACCCAACTCTGTTCTGTCAAACTTCATCCAGTTGTCAATTCTGGCTTCCGACTTCAGTGCTGAGCGCTAGTTGACTTTTCAACGGGGCTAATGCGCGACTCGGTATGAAGCGAAAGCCTAATCGCTTATCCACCCTTCAGATAACTTATCCCTTGATCTCACGTGTGATTGTTATTGTTACTCTAGCGCATCTGGCGTCAATTCGTCATTGGATTTTATGAGGGACGTATAATAACAAGAATAGTAACGATCGTAACTAATATTACGTCGCTGGAACGCTACCTAAGTGAGGGGTAACTAGACTGTTCTATCCCGGCCCTTTTCGGTTAATTTTTAAGTATTCCTTTAGCCCAAGCTGACTGCGATTCATGGTGATAGCGGATAAGTCGGCTGAGATGTGTTATGGCTTCATTACGTTTCAACTATCGATTTTGACATTTTCCCAGACAAATACAACTAATGTCAGTATTAAAGTGAGTGGGCCTTGTATTGGTTAAAAGGTTGGAACATTGCCAAGTATTTGGAGATAAGAGATAAAGTCGTTGTAATAAGTACCACATTTTCTTCTGCCTGCTCGAAGTGTAGCATAACTATAGCCTTTTTTGACGAAAAGGTAAACGGGTAGTGTACTTTTAATGTAAGTTCAACTACCCCTTACTTCTATTTCATACGGAAGCTCCCTGGACTAACATTTCGAGAGTTTTAGCCTACTAATTTCTCAAGTGACAGTTACTGTTTTATTAAACAAAAAGTTACTGTGTAATTGTTCCATTTCAAGAAATTATCTACCTCGCTCCAGAACTTACATTTTTTTGCAACTAATAGTGAGCTAACTAGCCAATCCAGGAGTTGATTTGATGTCATGAACGGGCCTAAAGTCTGTTTTTGTTTTTTGGAAGACAGATGTTGGTGGCACATTAATTTTTTTTTTATTGGAAACAAAGGTATTGTTGGTGTCTTTTTAGTTAAAAAAACAACATTTTTTTTCTCATCAACCAGCTGATTTGAACCAGCTAAGAAAGTAATGGGAACTAAACTAGGAGACTTGCTATTGTGAAGGGCAGTAAACATACAGTGTGGAAATCATGGGATATCCAAGCCGACGATAAGAGGCCTAATCGTAAGTAAGCTTGCGTAGCGGAGTAGGCTATATCTGACCAAGAACAAATAATCAGATAGAACTTCTGTCTTTAGTCGCATGCAGTGACTATGAAAACCCCGAAAAATCTGAGCGGAGCTCGAGGTATTAACTCTAGCTTTGAGCTGATGTTGATACCCGTTTACTCCTCTTCCGTCTTCACCGTTGCTTCTCGCACAAGAACTATTGAAAGAGGCGAGCAGGAGGCGTACTCCGTGCGCTAACCCGCTCTGGTGCACGCTCATACAACCAATCGGCGTCGACTTCTATATTTCCTCTTTAGCGACTTAACAGCCATTTAGCTATTTGCAGAGGTAACAAAACGTGATGCGGTGCGTAGATAGTAACCTCCACTCGTTTGCTTCGGGAGTCGGCCGTATTTTACTCAACTCGGCATGTTTGTATGACCGAGATAGGGAGACAGCAGTTCTCTCTCGTTATTTGTTCTTGATCTGACAACGTCCGCGGTCTTACGTAAGGTGTGTGAGGGTGGCTCCGAGTTAAAGACTTAGCCGTTCCCTTTTACTTTTTTTTGACGTGTTTCCTTCTTCTAGGAGCCTACGCCTACGCTTTTATTGTTGGAAGCTGGTGGCATCGCCTGAGCGTGGCTGGAGTCACAGGGAGCTTCAGCGCTACTGAAGCACTTCGGTCTTCGAGTTACTATTTAGTGCAACGAGACTGCTCGGTATTTTCATGATCTTCAAGCAGTTGTTCGTCTGAGTCAGATGAAGGAGGATTAGTCTAGGTAAGCTAATGTCGCTTGTCCATTCTTATCGGTATATCTGTATTTATATAGTACCAGGAAGATAATGTTGTTGAAATAGCACGCGTTTCTGAGGTCAAGCATAGGGTTTTGTGCAAGATGAAAATGTTGTTTTGAGACATCACTTCCGAGGTTGGGACCCCTAGGCAACTGGAAGCAGAGGTTCGCCACTGTGGATAGCATGGGTGCCTCACCTTTGGTCTTAGTATAGTAGGCCTGGCGCAACGACGGGTCATGATGGGTCTCGCAGTCTTCCCTGTAAGTCATGGGATTTATTAAATCTTATAAAGCTAGGAGAATTTTGTCGGTCGCAAATCTCTGTCTAATTAATTATTTCCACGTTCCGGTCAAAGATTGTTGCCTAGTTGAGTCGTTCGATGCGGCCAAGCTTGGAAGTAGCAGGTGCGGCGTTGGTGATGTAGGATTAATTGGCAGAAGAAAAAAACAGGTAAATTGGGGTAAATCAGGGGGCTCTGGTTTCTTCACATCTTTTTAAACTTCTGCAAGTGCCTTCAGGATGGCTTGATGTCAAGTAGGGCTTAGGGCTAATGTATAAAATGAATAAATGAACGTTTTTCTTGCACACTTGAAAGTAAATAACGAATCAAAATCAGAGTGAACACCGGAATACCTGATCGAGAAGTCTACGTTTTTGCTGCTATAATTGAAACATGGGTCTTTGAGTGTAAGGGAAAATGAACTTGACATTGATAAAAATAGTTAATAGAAATTACCGTAGTTATTGAATGAATTTAATGTTTAGGCTAATTATTATTTTTTTAAGTAGGAATATAGATTAGTATTAGTGACGTTAAGGAAGGAATTTTAATGTTTTGATAATAGTTTTGAACATTACTGAGCGGAGGTGAAGATGTAGCCACTCGCATTTGTTTACTCCGTTGTGCGGGAAAGCAGTAGTAACGTATTTTTACAATTTGTGACTCATCGAAGGGAAAATACTTTGGGATTAAAGGAAAAGCTTAGCTATAAACTGGCGCGAAACATAATTATTCACCTAAAGATAATGGGTCAATGGCTGTACCGGGTGCTTAGAAGCAGTTTTTGTGTAATTATTAAGAATCTGGCAGCTTTCGTACATATAGGACTCTTCTAGGTCTCTGTTTCATGAATGTGATGTAATTATTATGTTTACTTGTTTTAGTGTCGAGTTCTGCACTGGAAGTAAGAACCTTACGGCTGTCAGAGTGAAAATACGTATCGAAACCTGTATTGAACATTCATGCAAAATAACGAATATAATGCTTTCTGTTTCCATGAAGATATCACCCGAGTTCGATAAGTGAGCTCCAGAAGAAATTAATATACATTATCACCTTGATTCGCACTTATACAAATAGTGTCCATGGACCACGGTCGATCCGTAATGCTCCTTTTTTTGTTGGTTTTCTAGTCGGAAGGTCTTCTGTTGTCTTGTTCGCGTTCAATGTTGTTTTTAAGGAGCGACAGCGTATTAGCTTTTTAAATGTTTCGGCCCAGGCCAAAATGACAGACGACATAGTGGAACTGCAATATATCAGAAGTAATTGCTATTACATGTCCACCCAATCTATCCTGTCCTGGAGTCCAAGTGATCGAAACTTAATTTGAAAAATATAAGCTGACGCAAGTTACATTTTCGCAAATACTTTAACAAAATCTGACCTGGCAACTTGGCTTCTAACAACAGTTATCTGCTGTCTAATCATACATAAAATACTTTATAGGTTGGAAGGGTACGTTAGCCTATAGCTTCAGCGGAGCTCATATTTATGACCATGTCCACCCTTCCCCACGAAAAAGTAAGCGCTTCTCTTCACGCAATTCACTGGGAAGTATCCACGAGAAAAATATGTACAATGCTTTTCTTTCGTCGTCGCAACTAACCGAAAAGTATCCCACAAACTTTATGTTGGACAAAGATCAATATTGATATTTGTGTGTCGCTGGAAATGACTGTTTCATGGTGTCGTTGTGAATAAAGGATCCGGTAGCTTTTTTAGATAATGGAATGCACAGAACAGTATGGATCCTCAAGAGATTAGGATGGTAGCAAGAGCACAACAAAGTTAAAGGGTTCGATGTTGTCCCCTGTCTGGTGCGTATTTGAACTTGGAACTTTACACGATTACCATGCTTAGACAGTATGTGCGTGTTCCACCCTCCACCAATAGTAACTATTAGTTACTATTTCCGTTCCAGCCTCACGAAAAGTTACTACGCTGACCGTGACCGTATTAAGTTCCCTGACGTCCTCGAAACAAAAAATAAAGTTAAGATAATTAAAATGTGCCAATTTCTAAAGAGCGTATTAGTTTAATAAGATAATCATTGAGTGATGTAAAGTGTATTACAACTGTTACCATTATGTGTTTTTTACGACCAATTGGCTATTAATATATTCATCCATTCAATATTCATTCATTCATTCTCGAAATAGTAACTAATAGTAACTATTTGCTTACCATGTTCGGAAGCTTAGTAAACGTAGTAACTACGGATCTCTGTAACGTGATTGGCTGGATTACCCCGTGGAGTGACGTTTTACCGAAAATTAAAAAAAGCGTTCCAGCCTTGACGCAAAATAGCCAATATTCGTGACGTCATGCGTAGTAACTAAGGTAAGTAGGGTGGAACACGCTCTATAGCTCCCCAGACAATATAGCCGTGGACTGCAGAGTTGCCGGACTCCGGTATAATTATCAGTTGATCATAGTTCTTCCGGCAGTTTGGGTGCAAAATGTACAGCTCACCAAATTTCTGTTTTCTATTTTCTGGAACTATTGGCATTCGTATTCGAACAATATCGGCATTCGTTCTGACACATAGTCAAAATAATGCAGATATTGCTACAATTAAAACTTTGGCTGGGTGTTTAGCTTAATTTGTGAATTTCCTTTAAAATTACATTACTAGGTATTGCATGTATAGATTTCGTGAACCAATTTCGCTCCCACACATTGCAATTACCGTGTTCCACCTGATGCGATTACGCCTGACGATGTGTGATTACCAATACTCGCAACGAAGGACAGACTTTCGTTTTTTACCACAAAATACGATCGACTTCCGGTCTGCGTAATTTCGGTGTGAGTCGGCGATTCGTGACCGAGGTAATACATTTTTTTTATTGTCAGTCCTTCGAGCTAAGCCTAGTTACGTTTTATCGATAAAACAGGATACTGCTTTTCTTGTAACCTTTTCTGGCTTGGAAAAGTATTTTCGGAAAGTTTGTTGAGCTTGGTGCAATTCCAAACGTACGGAGCTCGAGTTATGACTGGTTCTTGTCTTTCCGCTCAGTACGAATTTACTCCCTTGCTCGAGCTGGATTTTTGAGGTACGGTTCGTTTGACACTTTCAATTACCTAGGATAAGTGATTTTATTTTCAGTAGAAATGGAAAAGACACTCCGTTAGGTATTAGTAAGAAACACAATTTTGTCTGTAACAGACTAATGCACATTAGCCAACATTCTTTGGTGCTAACGAATGAATATTTTCATAAGCCCAAGCTGACAGCGAATCATATTTGACGATGCAAAACGGATACGTCAGGTACATTTTATTAGAGCTATATCTAGCTTATTTTGTATCTTAGCTGGAAAAAAGAAGAAGAGACAGGCGACTCCACAAAAATGTAGAAGAATCTTTATCCTTTCGACGACATATTTGACGATGCAAAACGGATACGTCAGGTACATTTTATTAGAGCTATATCTAGCTTATTTTGTATCTTAGCTGGAAAAAAGAAGAAGAGACAGGCGACTCCACAAAAATGTAGAAGAATCTTTATCCTTTCGACGACACAATCGAACAGCAAAAACAGCAGCCGTGTCCAGAATGAAATCACAGCACCAGCTTCGAACTCCAACCAATTTTCAGAGAAGAATTCCACAAAATGAGATATTTAAGGAAGAATCTTCAATTGTTTTTCCACAAGTTCATTTTCCAGCTGGAACCTGGAGAGGACCCTTGCCAAGAACGGTAGAAATATAGCTCAAATAAACTGTAGCTGACGTATCCGTTTTGCATCGTCAAATATGAATAATTTTGTATACCGTACCGAGTTTTATACTTGGTTTGGCAATCTGACTTTTTCGAGCGATATATTTGTTGTTTACTTTCAAGTTGTATGCAGTCACACTTCCTTTCCTCTTCAGTTTTGATTTTGCGTCATAGCACAAACAATGTAGTAATACCAAGGTAGGGTGTGACTAAACTTGTTTCGTGATCATTTCGTAAGCTTCTTCTTCTTCTTATATTCGTTAATGGCATCGGGACAGCTGGGGAGCGCGACCCTTTCGCCTTCCGGTTGATCTTCTTCTGAGATGTCGACGGGTCGGTCTATGGCACCTCAGCTGGGATCGCCGCCCAGGAGGAATTATCCTCTTCTTGGTTGATCTTGCTACGCTACGAAATAAGCTACGAAACAAAATTTGAACATTTAAATTAAATTACAGATGTGTACACACTATCTAAATGAAAAAAAGACCTAGCAAGAATAAAACTAAATACTACATAGGATTAATTGACACACAGTCGAAAATAAATATAAACCACGAACAAAAACAAAATATTTAAAATTAAAAAAAAAAAACGACCGTAGGCGGCTGAACTGAGAAACGTGCGTTCTCGAGTAACTTCATGCTTATTCCATAGTTTTTCTGTTCCTCTATGATTAAGATAAATTTGGAAGAAGATAGCAGCGGGCCTATACTGGGACATATGTTTTCTTTTTATCGATATTAGTTAACCAGGTTTGAATTGTGTCACAAGAAAATTTGCATTATTTTTACTTAAGTGGTTCCTCCACTGGCAATCGTAAGTCCGTCGTAACCGTGCTCGTCCGGACCCGGCATGCTCTCATTGGCTGAAAACCGCCAAAATGGCCGCTTACGACAGGTTACGATCGCTTCCGACAGCTTACGATTGCCAGTGGAGTACCCGCTTTAAACAGGGTTTAGCAAAGTTGCTAATTTTCGAGATATGTTGCTCGTAACGCAGAAGTTAACAAGGACTTTTCACTAGGCCTACCCATGCGTATTATAGCATTTTCCTTGTCCTTATTTTTGGGATCTTAAAACGTTACCTGTTACCGTAAACGTTAAAGGTTACTTGTGGCGGGCGAAGACCGGAAATAGTCTGGATGAAGAAGTCCAATAACAAATCCCCTTTGGGCTCCCATCGAAACCTTGGTCTTGTTTGCTTAGGGTAACTTTTGTCAACTGTTTGCGGCATCTTTTTGCTGACATCTTTTTGGTCAGATAAAATAAGCTAATTTATTCGTCCATTTTGTTTTGTTTTGCCATCATTTAAGATCAAATCAGTTGTATATCTGTCCAGAGCAGAGTGCAAAGAGCGTTGTCAACTTTTTTCGTAGCTGTGCGTGCGTCTCTGTTGGAAATATTGGAAGCTGTAATGGGGGAAAGATAGGAGAAAATTACAGTACCGTAGTTGAAGGCGTTTGTCAGCAAATTTGAACACGTTATGGAAGTTGGTAAGGATGGCGGTTGTGTCCTGAATTCACAGCGTCCTTTGAGTTTCACTAAGTTTGCTTGTGACAGTTTTACGTTCGCTCCGTAAGTATTGATGACGTGTGATGTGTCGTGATTGATGCATTTTAGAGTGAATTTGATTTTTATTGAGTTGGGCTTGCCAAGCCTTCGTGGTGATGAGAGACAGAATTGTGATGAGATGACGGTAGAGAAAAAAAAAGTATGAAAGAGACCGAGACATCGGAAGTTCGTCTTTTGACGAGATGTTTGTTTGCGCTGTAGGAACGAAATCAAGCTTGAAAGGCGGGATCTTTTTTTGGTCTAGGGAAATGTTTTAGGAACCAACGTGTGTGTTCTTATGATGAAGCCGTTTCAGTTTTGAACAATTCTGAATTCTAAGGGCGACGTCTGTTTTATTCGGAGAAATTTATGAACTGGAAATTCGGAAATAAATGACGATCATTTATTGACGGCATCCTACACTAGACAATGTTAGATGCCTTCACGGGCTGCCTTTGAAGTCATCGCTCCCTCCGAAACATTAATGACACCTGGCAAGTCAGTAGACTTGCAAAATAGGCGACCATGAAAATGATACATAACAGTCAGAATTTGTCAGTTAATAAACAGTTGAAGTTTGTCCACGTTATTCTGGTGATATTTGATCTAATTTCTTTTGTGTGAGAGAGCAGCTGACGTTGATGATGCAGGTGAATTTACCTTCTTCGCTTTTCTTTCTGTTTTTCTGCCTCATTTCCAAGCCAGTAAGCATATGCCCGTGTTAACTGACAATGAATTTGCATGGGCCACGGTCGAGATGTCGAAACCGCGTGAACTCGCTGCCGGCTCGAGACAAGATGTGGGCATGCAGACTGCTCTAATTTGACTCTTAGCTTAGTCTGTAAAAATCAAGCTCAGGTTCATTTGTTTTCACATAATAAACACTCCGGACAGATCTAAATATCGTTACTAACTATCTTTAAATTCACCCCGCCCCCCAAACGGTTACTACATTAGCCAACCGCGTACCGAGTATCGTAAATGTCAGTCAGTCGAGGTTTATCGGGCTTGGATAGACACACAAAATTGAATACCTGGGTAGATATCGACAAATTGTTTTGTACCTACTATGTGGAGAAAAACATGTATGATGATTACATGTTGACAAACCTGAACTCTAGCGCTAACGCATTTTTTTTTAGCAATAAGTGAGTGATTTCAGTTCAGTTTTGTCAGTTCAGTTTCTTTATTAACAAAATTAAATAATACACTGTAAACTAACTACACCCTAAGAGAGCACTGCCCGCCCGTAACGGCAGTTCCGGGCAAATGATTGCATTTTATTGAGTCACTACACTTGACATAAGTTGCGTTTTTTCAGATACCATGGTATCTGTTACCACGGTAACTGGATCTGCAATCAGTCGTAGTTACCGTACTATCTGATATACGGTTGCTCTGCAAAAATAACAATTGCCAAAATTGCGCTTTTCGAAGTCATCCCAAAAGAAAACTGATATCCAGCCACATCACTAAGTGCCAAACTTCTTTCCCACCAGTTTGACAGAAATTGATGAAAGTGAGATGACTTTTTTCAGATACCACGATCAGTTATCACGGTCGGACCGTGGAATCTGAATATCAGATACCACGTTAACTGGCCAGATACCACGATAACTGCAAATCGCCTTTTGTCCGTGGTGTCAGATACCACAATAACTGCAAAAACGACATCAGACCGCGGTATCAGGTACCATGGTATCTGCAAAAGTGGAATATGGAAAGGAATTTCTCTCTTGTTCGTTCTTGGGGCTTTGACATCGTCTTTATATTAAGTTACTAAAAATCTGTTTTACAGATACGGGCTAGGTTTTTCTTTCTTTTCTTTAGGATTTAGATTTCCTTGAGCGAATTTACTTCCCCTTCTATCTTCTTGAAATTCTCTAGCCTACTCATAATTATCTCATGGTTTCCAGAAATAGAATTATGCTAAAAAGAAGAAGACTAGCACAACCGCACCATACAGGGAATTTTCCGTACTAAGAGGAACGGGCATAACGAGACAGCCGAGTTTGGACGGCCCTGTATGGATCGTAGCGTAAGTGTGCAAAAAGAGCATTGCTGCAATCAGCCGAGGAAGAAACAAATTAGGTTTTTGCTTTGGAAGATCGTGTTAGTTCTTGACAGGTCCGCCCACTTTTCGATTGTACCGTTGACCGGAACTCTTGCTATGTTAATTATGGCTTGTTTGGTGAGCAATAAACCCTCCATTCAGGGAGGCTTTCTTGAAGGATTCTGTAGTTGCTCTATTTGTACCGGTAGCGGTTTCTGCGTGGTCTTGACGTACTGCCAGTTGGTTCAAAGGCCGTATGCGATGCAAGTTTTTTGAAACTAAGCAGATATTTTGCGAGTAGTCCGGTCACCAGGGCGAACGCGCGTACGAACTGGGCCACCGATTCGCAAACCAGTACAATCCCAGATAGAAGCGGTCATGTCAGTGATCCCGTTTCTCTCGATCTTCTAAAATGTTCATTCCCTTGTTTTAAATTCCATGTGTCCACATAAAAAAGTGAGCAAATAGGTTGTCGGCTGGTATATGTTTTGCTATACGAACTATATGTTTTGTCTCGATTTTAAATTGCTCTGGAGTTATATTTTCCACTTAACTTTTAAATTGCCCTGGAGTTGTATGTTGCACTTAATTTGTTGAAAAACAATCAAGACTGTATCGTCAGTAACTATACCAGGCGCATAATCGGGATGTGTGGGTAGCGTTCGTGGGAGGCTATCGCTACTCGGGTTTGAGAGCACTTATGAAGGTGGCCAAAAAGGGTCATAATTACGATTTTTCGTAAAAAACAGTCGTTTGTCTTAAAACCAGTCGATTTTTCTTAAAATCAGTCGATTTTTTTTAAAATCAGTCGATTTTTCGTCAAAACAGACGTCGGTAAAAATTACCAGCCAGTCGGTGAATACCCTGCCCCCCCCCCAAACATTTTGGCTAGCAACGCCTCTGACTATGGTGGCCTTTAGGGGTCACAAACAGAGATGTCAGGTAAAGGGGAGGTCGGGGGAGGGAGGCAGGAGAGAGAGGAAGTGTGTTTAGGGCTGGGATGTGCTTGAAATTTTTTTTAATGAACTTGAAACGAGACGTAGTCAAATCGGGACAACGGAAGAATCGGTGGAGAGTCTTTATCTTTCGTCAGGGTTGAAGTACCAGACGAAGAATCTCTTTCATAGCGGGGATAGCTTACAACTCTTATATAATTTTTTGTTCGTACCATGATCTGCCAGCGTATCCAGATCAGCGTTAGGAAGCGTCTCAGAACGCCACCTTGTCCCTAAAATTGGGGACGATTGATTGATAGATTGATTGATAGAGAGGGCAATTTGTGTTCTCCGATTCGAAACTCACCTGTCCACGACTCTATCAGTGTGATTCTATATGAGTTAATAGCCTTTATGGAATTTTTTTTTAAGTGTTTTGTGATTATTTTATATTTCTTTGCCCTTTTCTACTGCACTGTGTCCTTGGGCAGTGAGTTATAAATCATTCATTCATTACTGCTTGTCGCTACTGTCTTCTAAAGACATTATTGTATTTATTTTGCCATGATCTTGCCAGCGTATCCCCTCTATCATTATGCCAAATACTCTGCCAGACTCGTCTGCTCTTCCACCCAGGTAAAGGTAGGAAGGTACGTGAGAGCAGTAGAAAACTAAAATATCGAAGGGCTGAAAATTTTATTTTAGTTTGTTTCGGAACAATTAACAGAAGAAAAGCATGTCTGTTGTATTTGTATCCTCACATCTATAGAGTCGGCAGCTCGGGTTTCGGCTAAAAACCTCAGGCGAAACCCCCACCAAATCTCCCCCCGCCCCACACACACACAGTCGTCATAAAAGTGTATTTTTGTGAAAACTGTGTATAGAGGCGAGCCACCGTCATGCGTTTACATTTAACTCGCGTGTCGAGCGAAAATTCCAGTCAACACTGCAGTTTTGAAGATTTTCTAATTTCCTGTATATTTTGCATTCGGAGGGATGTTGGCCAGGGGGGGGGGGTACCGGAGGGGGTCGCCTAGACCCGGCGACTAAGCTTGGTAAATTCAGTTAAAAAAAATACACGAGATTAAAAACAGTTGGACTACAGTAGAGGCTCCCAGTTCAAATGTTGCCTAACAGTGACCGGTCGCCGAAGAAAACACTAGAATCCAGAGCAGGCGAAATACTTGCGGAAAACTTTTAATTTGTGTCTAGTTGGATTTTGAAGAAGTGTTCACATAAGCCAGCCTCTATTGTAGCTACGTTTTGTCCATATTTAATCAGTCCTAGAGATGTGTATTTGTATACAAGAGACGAGTCCAGTATTGCTTGGTGTATCATACTTCTCAAACGGGCACGCGCCGCAGCTCCAGTTCATACAGGTTTCCCTTTCAGGCTTTTTTGCCGCGCTCACGAAGATGAGTTCTTGGGCCGGAGATCCGAGGGCTTTGAGTAGAGACGGCGATGCGTCTCCGTCTCGTAACGAACTGCCTGAGGCCGCCAAAAAATCAGTCGAAAATGGACAGGAAACCGGAGCAGATAGCGGTGCCAGGATGATAGCACATGCAAACACCTCTGAGGATCACTCGAAGAAAGCCGACAAAGTGACTAAGTTGGGTGGGCCAGTGAGTTTATCGCAGATTTTGAGCAAGCCCAAAATCTCACCGCCCAAAATTGTGCCCACTAGTCCGATTGTGACCACCTCAGTGTACAAACCCCAAATGGGCAATGGGGCCTCGTGTTTCGGCTCTGAGCAAGCCCTTCTCGGAAACAGCGTTGCGGGGTCGGCTTCGATGGTCACAGCGACCGGGGTCCGCCCGTCGGTGGCGGAATTTGAAAAGAAAGGGGGTGGTACCTACACCCTAGACGATGTGAGTGCTAAGGATAAAAAGATCGAACAGCTGGAGTTGGAAGTTCTTGAATTAAAAATACAGCTGAAGAGAAAGGATGACCAAAACACTAAACTGGAGAAGGAAGTGCATCAACTAAAGGTAAGAACTGCGACAATTCACTCCATTCTATAGCCTCTCTTCCATGTCTGAATCTTATGTTCTATTCGCCCGACTAAAGCACTCGGCTCAGCCCGAATTGCTTCCTACCATTCTCCGCACCTTCCTGAACGGTCTTCGCCACACTAACTCCGAATGTAGTTTCAGAGGTAGTTTCGTACCATAATATATCATACCTAGCTTAGGAAAGTAAACTAACAAACTGCCTACCGTAGCCCAGTTAGACATCAAACAACCCCATAACCTGGCGTAAATGTCATAATATTATTGTTGCCAGCGTCGAACTATTTCCTAAAGCCGAAGTCACTTGGCCTAGGTCGCTTTAACTTTGTAGAGCCTAATCGAGCCTAATGGCCTATTTCTTTTTCCTTTGTGTTGTTATTATTATAATCATTATTATGATTACTGGTTTCCGCTTAGCCACATTGTAAAATTAAAGAACATCCAACCAGTAATTGAATAATATTATACTAAAATAGCATTGGTTGGTATTGAATATGAAGAGACACATATCCTTATGTCATTCCAGAATTGAATCTTAGCCTACTGTAATCGAGACTGTAATGTAACACATCGTTAAAAACACGTCCTGATACGATCTCTCTTTCTGCCAAGTCTATTCAGACGTTATCCGTAAAAGATAATGATTTTGCTTGTTTTGCTAAGAAACACGTTCATATTCAGTAATGCTAAGCGAATTAGTCACCTAAAATGTTGTTGATTGGAGCTCGGATTGGAGACGCAATCGTGCAATAAAAACAGTTGTCGTGTCTAAAAATGAAAACTTGTCGCCAAATCGGAAAAATGAAAAATAGGTTTAATTTTCTGTATGCTGTAGTCTCCTATAAGCGGCATCTTTGTGTCCACCGAAAGTTGCCGACTTTCCTGTTTAAATGAAAAACCAACAACAACCAAGACGTACATTTTGCTGAGATATTTCATATCTCTGTTATGAATATGGTGTCCCGCTGGAATAAAGTGCAGCAACCAATTTTCTTTTTAAATCAAGTAACAAAACCGAAAATATCAAAGTCCGTGTCCCATATTTGAGTAATGTTGCAGTATTTTGTAGAGGCCATGTGCCTTATTTTTGCATTATATTATTATTATTATGGTAGGGAAAATGATAAACGTATCAAACTCGAATTCTGTTTGACCTTTCTTTGTGGTTGTTTTATCTGACAGTGCGGTGATTTTGGCCGTGATCCACGCCGCTTCGACACCGATGTTTTGGTGTTAGCTTGACAAGATCCATAAACGTCTTCGAGATCGTTGGCATATTTTCCGTGGCAAACGTTCCCCAACCCCAGCAGTATCGAACTTAACATTTAGGTGTAGTAGTTTAGGTTAGCCTAGTAAATTGGATGTTCATTCCATATGTCTGATTAATGCCTAGTCGATCGATCTGAATTAAACCGAGGCATGTTTTATTTGTTTTTAACCATGTTAATTGTAGTTTGCTGGGTCCTCTTCGGCTGATGTGGCTCAATTTGGTACTTCATGCAGACAGTTTATAATTTGAATCAAGAAGTATCAAACTTCTCTTTCGTGGAGTCCAGTTGATATTTTATCCTAGGCAGTGCCTCGCTCAATCCCTATCGAATCATCAAAAGAAAGCCCAGCCTCGGGAAATTGTATTTTTTTTGTCTCGCACACTCCTGCTGTAGCAGTCAGCAAATCCGTCGCCCTACCTCCCCCCCCCCCCAACAAAGAGAAACGAATCTTGTTGACTTCATCGTTTTGTTCCTTCTGTCTAGACCCACCTCCTGTTTCAATGTGAATAACCCCTGCCTCTAATCGGCCCATAAGCGAACCTGTTTATCCCACATTTGCTTTGACATTTGGTAATGTAATAATCTATCGACGTATTTTTGCGCTGGTACCTATCAGATTTTTTCGTTACTATATGTTATAACTATTAACTTTTGGGCGTGCCATACTCGAGGAAAAGGAAAATGGTAGTTAGTCAAATCGATCTAATCATGGGAGGCGATTTATATTTATAACCGTATCGCTGTTCAGCTTGGCTTTCATTTTTTGAAGGATGATTCGTCAAAATTAGACCAAATGAGCAAGTGACAGGTTTTGGCTCCGGGTGCCGTGCTATGCTTTTATCAGCAGGAAACGAAAGAATTCACTGGGCCTATCGTACCTATTAATGTGGTTGAGACTCATCTGTCATAAAAACTCACATGTGTCCGATTTGACGTTTTCTTTCTTTTTCTCTCAGCTGCCGCCTATAGGCTAGTGTTTATGATAATATATGTAGTATTTTTCTTCTTGTTTCTTCTTTTCTTCTGTAGTATTTTTCTTCTTCTGTTAGATCTTCTTTTCTCCTTCGGGCCAAACTGGATGTGAATCATATTCGATTCCGCAAACGGATAAGCCGGCTGAAATTTGTTTCGGACATTTTTCGGCCCTTCTTGGCGAGGGTATTGTTCAGGCTCTGGCTAGTAGAAACGAACATGCAATCATTGATGGATTGGTTAGTTTCTCTTAGCTACCGTACTGGCTAAGAGGATCCTTGTTAGTTAATTTTCGGGGATTCAAAAGTCTTTGTGATGTTTGCATGTAGGCTACAGGTGTTGGTTGATAACACCTCTACACGACCCGTACAGCTTCTTTCTATGTTTCACTGTTCACTATTTCAATTAAGGGCCAAATATTGTCGAAACAAATACCAGCGGATTTATCCGTTTAATGACAGCTTTTCTTTCGCATAAATTGTTATTTTCCTACACAGTTATTTGGTTTCATTGTGTCGTTGGCAGTTCGGACATGTAATGATTGGCTGTTCAGATAAGCGAAAAATCATTTTACTTAGCCTTCACACCTTATTCTGTGTAGGCTACTAGGACCGGTTGATATTTCTGTTTTGAAGTGCGCGCTTCATCATGTAGGCTACATCTTACTTAGAATATTTAGGGAAAGGGATACTGTTTTTAAAAAATGGATCGGTAGCGTTTGGGCGATATTTGGTTATAACACCAGCACACCATGCACTCCCATGGTATCAGTCCTATCCTACCCAGGGCCAAAATTTTCTGGTATTGCCCTGATGTTACAAGAGCCAGCCGTGCGGTAAAAACTGAGCCGGGCGGTGAGCCGGGCGGTAAAAACTGAGCCGGGCGGTAAAACTAAGCCGGGCGGTAAAAACTGAGCCGGGCGGTAAAAACTGAGCCTACGGTAAAAACTGAGCCGATCTCCAAAAAAAATGAATAAAAGACATCACTTTCAGGAGGAAAAACAAAAAAACACTAAAAAATAATACAGTAAACAAAAATGTTGGAAAACGTTGTAGAAAAGTCTTTAAAAACTGAAAAAAAAATGTTGCTTTCCTAGCCAGCCAACCTGGGTTATACCTTGTTCCAGTCACATTCCCACTGGAAATGGAACTTGTCAACTGAAACAACATTACTTCCAACTTACTCTAACTTGTTTTCCTCTAGTTTCCGGAACGCAGCTATAGAGCAATTCCAAGTGTATTATTTTTAATTTTTCTCTTGAAAAACAGTCCATCAATATCCAGTGTTGCCACTTTTTCTGATGGAACCTGTGACTTTTGGTCAGAAAAAAACAATGATATTTTGGCACCTACGAAAGTACGTCTTTTTCACAAACTATTAACAAGAAATCTCGCTATATCATCTTCACAATTACGCCTTAACTTTTATACTTAATTTTTGCATTTACTGCTAAGGAACCAGTCGCAGAGTTCTTGCTTCTGTCGAAGAAACGAAAAAGTATGAAACATTGCAGAATTCTGCAACCAGCGGCAATACCGGTTTGAGCTTTATCAATTCTATCTAGCCTAAGAATTCCGCCGCTAGATGGCATCTACTTCGCCACAAATGAAAGACTTTTATATGCCTGGGACACAACAGTAGTCGTTTTCACATTTCAACAGTAAGCTAGGGTTGCCATTTCACTAATCAGAAATACAGAAAAAGACGCTGCTCAGCCAACCCTTTAGCGACGACCTTGCGAAGGTTAAAGATAACTGATAATGACAATGGATATATATTTCCTGAAACAACATCCTACTATCCCTTACTATTTTGCGTTACTAGTTACTAGCAACGTCAGCATTAATTTTTAGAAAAAGATTGAAATAAAACAGTTGCTTTTTTACCGAATTTCCGCCAGGACGTATCATTGTTCTGCACAGTGTACTAGTGTTATAATCATTATCGCCCTTGCTTTTCCTCAGGCCGGGCGATAATAAAGGTTAACTTCAGACATCGAGGTTGATATCGGAAAATAACAGCGAGACGGCCATTGAAAATAACCTGTCCGAGCCGAAGGCGAGGTTGATATTTTTAAATGGCCGTCGAGATTGTTATTCCGATATCAACCGAGATGGAGGTATGTTAACTATTATAACTTTTTCGAACAGGTATCGACAGTTACAATCTGCTTTATAACTTTTTTGAACAGAAAGTCACGTTTTTTCTACTCTAACTGATGTAATATTCCCTAAAAGCTTGGTCAAACTACACTAATCTTTTTTCTGCGCAAAATTTGGCACCGAAGCATCTGTAGACCACTAGATCCAAGAAAAAAGAGCTTTTCGGGGTTGCTAAAAAGAAATTAAGAAAATTTACCAGACTCTGAATATTGTTGTTTCAAATCCTCACGGGCGACCGCACAACGTTTCGCGAATCTGCGCAAAACAGTAGACTTTGTTCCTCAAATCTGTGCCGTTTTTGAGCCTAGTGTGACCAGGGTCTAAATACATTCCGAATGTGCTTTTAGTATGTTCACACGCGTTTAGTATATTTGATAGCAGGAAGCTTTGCAGAAGATCTGGATTGCTTTGCTTTGTTCTTAAGAAATTTGAAATCGACCGATAACGTGTGCATCACGTGGTCTTGGAAATTTTATGATCTTTCCTCAATCGAAGACAGTGTTAAGTGCTCATTATCTACCTTTTTGGAAAGTAGGATGTTGTTTCAGTTGACAAGCTGTATTTTCAGTGGAAATCTGATTGTGACAAGGTATGACCCAGGGCATAGGTTGGTTGTCTAAGAGAGTAAGATTTTCTGTTTTTGATTATTTTTTATGTTTTTTTACTGAAAGTATTGTTTTTAATTAATTTCTTGGAGGTCAGCTTCTACTTTTCAATATTTGAGGAAAAGTGCTCGATAAATTCACTATTTGAGGAAAAGTGCTCGATGAACTTCTACGGAGGCTGATACGGCTTCGTATCACCCTCTGTGGAGGCTGATACGATATCGTATCAACCTCCCAAAAATTTATTGTCATAATATAACTACCTGTGGGACATAGGAAGATATACATTACATATCTGTTCGAGAAAAGTTATTATATAATATCAGTATATCGATATTTTCACATTTCAGTATATCAATATTTTGGGATAATATTCCACCTTCACCTAACTCTCGTTTCGCAAAAATTTATGAACGAAGATTGCGTCAATACTTACAAATGTGTGTTTTATGAAATCTCGTTTTCGGCATCGATATTTACGTTTCAGTTTGGATATTTGGTTCGATAATTGTATATTGATATCGAGTAGCCTATCGCCTAACACTGTTGGTCGCTACTACAATTCTATTACTTCCGTCAATAGCCCGCCACTTGCAAAGTGTTTATCCCATGTCATATCGAGATGCTTAATAGCCTACCTTAAAATATAATATCTGATGATCGAATTTGTTTTCAGCTGCTTGTAAATGCCTAACGATCAATTTGCTCGCACATGAAAACGAGGCCGAAAGTGCCGTAGAACATTTTGGTAGCTTTAATCGATAGTTTTGAGTATATCTCGTCTGTGAAACCATGTTTGATCGGAAAATACCGTGATTCAAGAACGTTTAACAAATACTAGAGTTTTAGCTACCATGTCCTTGATCTCCCGATTCCGGCTGTGTGGAAAACAATAGATCCTGTGGTCGGCTTGTGGCCATTGGCTCCTGTCACGCACTACCGCAACAATTTCCACGCTAAAACAATTTGCTGTAAATTCGCGGCTTGAAAAAAAAAATTGACCTTGATGCTTTCGTGTCCTTGTCCGTATTTTGATTGACAGCGGATGGTGACAGATTGACACGGCGTTTTTCGTGAGGTCGGAGATCAGGGGACGTCGGGGTGGTTAACCACCGCCTCCACCTCCTGTAGCAGTAGAGGTGTGTTAATTTGAGCGTCGCCGAACTTAGAACGGTCGCCGAATAAAAGTCTAAATTCCATAAAAGTCATTGTCATTGCAAAACACTTACTGAAAACGTTTATTTTAAGCCAAATTCGCTAGATTTAGTTGGGGTTTGAAATATTTGGCCCCTGATTCTTTCTGCTTCTTCTTTCGTTCTTTCACCGTCCCTAGTTTCTCAGCGTAGGCTACCGTTCAAAGTTTTAACAGATCCTGCCTTGGCGTTCTGGTTAAACCCGCGAATTATGCGAAGTTCGCCAAAACGTTGCTCCATCGCTCAACTGTTCCCAACACACAAAGTGGCAGATTTAAAAGTAAAAAAAAAAAAAAGGAATGCAACTTACCTTTAAAGTTTCACCGAAAAGTGCTAGGATAGGACAATCTAGTTACCCATCACTTATTCATTTAAATTGGCTTGAAGACCCGCTGAAAATGTGTTACTTGGTTGTTCCGCTATTCACGAATAATCAATTTTCAAATAATAGAATTTCCTTGTGATTTGTGGTATTCTATGCGCTTGTATTTTTGTTGTATGCCTTACGAGAAAGATTTATGATTTTTTTGTTGTTCAGGCACTAAGCAATCATCACCAATCTCACTACTGCCCACTGCAAAGCCGCGTTTGTGTTGAGATTAAAATTTCCCGCGTCATAGTAGAATTTACGCTGTGGGGACTGCCACAGATATTCTGAACGTCATAACTAGAGCAGATAGTGGAAAATGAAAAAATCCCTCTGCAGAATCCAAATAATTCAGTATATTCAATTAGATGACACAAAAATAAGTCAGCTTTTCAGTTAAACTTTAAATCCTCCAACTCTGTACAGTAACATAGGACTTACCGGTAGGACTACTTCGTTTAAACAAGGTCCATGTGCGGTCACGAGACACAGAAAGGAGATAGTTGTCATCAAACGAAAAACATAACTGCGTCACGGTTAGGCTGTGACCGTACAAGGTAGCGATCTGTTTCCATGTTTTCTGATCCCACAAAATAATTCCAGCGTGTTCTGCCTTCGACGCCTTGCACGGCGTCTATATCTTTGGTCTTGTTATTTTTACTTACTTTTCCTTAAGCGTGTTCCACCCTTCTAGCAATAGTAATTATTAGTTACTATTTTCGTTCCAGCCCAGTGAACTACGCTGACCGTTCCAACCTTCTCGAAATAATAACTAATAGTAACTATCTGCTTACCACGCTCGGGAGCATAGTAAGCGTGATAACTACGATCTCTGTGACGTGATTGGCCCGATTCCCGTGGTATGGTATTTTGCCGAAAATAGAAAAATGTGTTCCAGCCTTGACGCGAACAAGACAGAATCCTTGACGTCATGCGTAGTTACTACGGTAAGTAGGGTGGAACATGCTCATGGATAGCCTACTATATATACATACTGCGAATCATATTTGACTGCCCTAAACGGATACGTTAGCTGCGTTTTATTCTATCGATTTTTTCGGCCCTTTTTGGGAAGGATCCCGCTCAGGCCGAAAGTATGATAAAACTGCACATGCATTCAATTCCTTCAATTGTCAGTCGCAGAGTCTCTAGCTCTTTGTTCATTGTCTCCCTCTTTTTTTCCGGCATGCCGGAATTTCTAAATTCCTCCTGAAAGCATCTGTGAATAATTATCAATGGCATGTTTGGGAATTTTTAGACCCCATCGTGTAAACAGTTATCCTTGCGAATACTTCGGATGTCTTCTTTCATTCTTGCTTTCTGTCTTGGTCGAATGTTTTGCTATTGAGGACAGGAATATTTGATCTGTTGATACCTGAAATCTTGTCTTGCCTAGACAGTGATCCTCAACAGAAGGTGGATTTGTGGGAAGCAAATTCAGTTCAGTTCAATTCATTTTAATTTTTGTCAATCCTTAAACAAACAAAAAACATACATAACGCTCCCAAGAAGGGCACAACCGTGTGCTGTGCGGGAGTGCGAAACTTCCACTCACCCATTATTACAAATGACAACACACATTTTTCGTCTTAACCTTTTACAGTTCTTTTTCTTTACCCCCCCCCCACCCAACCCTGAATCACTAATAATTAACTATTCACCTTAAATAAATATTCCACATTTATCTAACTCTCCAAAAAATAAGTTTTCAGTCTACTTTTAAAACAAAAACTGGTTCTCTGACTCCCTGATTCTCTCCGGAAGAGGTTGAAGATTGGATTGGGATTAAAGCACACCTCGCACTATTTACTGTTGATGTTCCAATATTCAGAACTATCTGAATACTGAAAAACTAAGCTCTGCTTTTAACAAATAATCCACGGCTTTGGCTGTTTTATGCCTTTTCCAGTGTCCATTGACTTCCAGCAAAATCTCGGCAAAATTCAGAAAACAAGTTTTACGCATCATTGGCATGATACGCGAACACGCGTAGGGAGCAAATTGCGCATGGAAACTAGTGAATATTGGCAATTGGCAAGTGCAAAGATTATTGATGTGTCGCGTCGTTAGCGGGTTCAGAATGTGACAGGAAATCTGGGTGTCCGGGCTTTAGAATTAATTAATGCAGTTATGGAAGTAGGTTGCATTGCTATCATTGGCATGACGGATTCTTTAAGGTCCATGTTTGGATACGGATGTGAAAGGAGAGTTTAAATCGGAAGATTTTTGCATTACAACATCTAGGTCACCCCCATCCAAGTCGCCAGCTTATACCAGAACTGGGTTTGACCAAGGGGTCAGCTAGTGGCGTGATCCGAAAGCACCTAAATTGGCAAACTCAAAATAAAGTTTCACTAGAAAGGCAGCTTATTTTTCCATCTAATATTTGAATACACTGAAATATTTTAACTCATATAAGGGATTTTGTATTTTTTTCACCTGGGGCTCTAGTAATAACGTTCAGAGTGTGCGCTGCTTGCACGACAATCCAAAATTCACCCAGACGCGGATAATCTGAATTTCAACAAAGACCTACATATCCAGGGCTAAAGATACTAATCTTGAAAAAGTTACGCCTCTAGAAAGTAGGAAAACCATGTGACGATATGTCTAGCTAGGAATCGGACATTTTTAATTTATTTTTCGGCAATGGCTTGTGTAGATGGTAAATATCTCAAGGTTAGAGGAACAAGCACATAGAGGTACCGCAGATCGGAAAGAATAAGTTCATTCGATGAAATCGATTATCTGTGGAAAACGGACAAACGAAGTAACGCATTTTTATCGGGTTTTCAGCCCTATTTAAGTGAAAAAGTGATGTGCAACTAGACTGTTGGATCTCAGCCCTATTCGGTAAACTTTAAAAACGAAAAAATCCCTGACAGAGCCAAAATAATTCAGTATATAAAGATACGAGATCCAAAAGTAAGCTGGCCTTTCAGTTGAACTTTATCTCGGTTACGTCCGGGAAAACAGAAGAATTCCGAGAATGCGAAACGAAAATAGAGCAACATTATTTATAAATTAGTTTGCACATCTGATAACGAATATCCCGTATGAGTCAACGAGTCGTTCTTCTTCCATGTCTCGTTAATAACTTCCTGTCAGTGTTTTTCAGCTAATTGGCTTAATTATCGTAACGTTTAAAAAGTGGCGGATATATGAGTTTGTTCTTATATCCCAGGCGGAGTAAATGGGTTATCTGTCACTTTGGAAATTGCTCGTGTAATCTGATGGATGATTCAGGAAGGGATTGAGCGGAATATTTTCTCGATAGCCCATATAGTAGTAGCCCTGGTATTTATCCCCTACCTAGCTTTGCGTTTTTTTGGAAATACTAAAAATGGAAAAAAAAATTTGGTCACAGCAGTTCTTCTGCCAGATATAGGAAATCGTAAACAATGAAATTCGCAAAATTTTGCCAAAATTAGAAAAAGATAGTCTTAGGTCTACTTTTTCTACACTATCCTGTACATCCTCTGTCTTTACTGTGAAAGGGGCTTTAACTTTCCCATTTGTCTGTCCCTTTACAACTGGTCAACCTCCATTCATCTTTGTGTAAGTTCATTTGCAGTAAATCTGACATTTAATTGAACATTAAAAACATAAAAGATTTTTTTGCATGCATAATTTATTGGAACCAGTTCACTTCAGTTCAGTTTTATTGTACCACCGAAATACATTTAACTACGATGCAAGTACCCGCCCCAAGAAAGGTACAAAAAAGCACTTGCAATTGGTCGGGTACATAAAACTCATTTCCTAACTAATAATTAACTAAAAACAAAACATAACAAAACAAAAAAAAACACTAAAAATAAAAAATGATAACAAATTACTCATCAACTCATTTAATAATAATAATAATAAGAAAAAAGAGAAAAAAGAAGAGAAGAGGTAAAAAAACAAAAAAACTATGAACCTTGGCCTAACAAATACTTTTTCAATTTATTTTTAAACAACCCCAGGTGCTCAGCCGCCCGAATGCTCTCCGGAACAGAGTTCCACACGTTAGGCCCTGAAAATCTAGTAGGGAAACCGGCTCTGGTTCCACTTGTATGCGGGACGACAAAGTCACTAGCATGGCGCGTTTCATAATGATGCAAAGATCTATTGTCACGAAAATAATCACGAAAAATCTCTGGACTTGCATCATTCCAACATTGATAAGCAAAAATTCCAACTTGGTACTCCCGTAGCTGTCCTACATTCAGTACTTGCAACTTTCTGTAGCAAGCTGCAGTGTTGTGTACACCTTCAACATATCCACCAATAAAACGCATCGCTTTATTTTGAAGAATCTGAACGTGTTTAAAATTCACTTAAAAATTGCTTGCCCATAACATGCAGCCATACGAAATATACGGGTGAATCAAAGCGTGGTACAAAAGCAATAATACTCTCGGACGTAAGAAATTTTTGAAACGTCGATTTGCTCCAAGGCCACGGGCAACCTTTGTTGCAACAACATCACTGTGGCGTTTCCACGAAAGATTACAATCAATGTAAAAACCTAAATAACGGATTTCCTGAACCTGAACTACAGGCTTATTATCAAACAATATCACTGGGCTTGCCTACTCTTGAATATAAAATAAAATTAGTCTTAGCAACGTTTACTGATAACAAACTCAATCTAGTAAATACATAGAAATTTCTCAAAACGCCATTTACTTTCAGCACAAGACTATCCAAACAAAACCCCGAAATGAGCTAAGATAGGTGGACTTGGATGGAAAAGAGCATACAATGAATCAAATCATTACATTATTATCATACGTAGACTCCTGAAACGCTGACTTAAAAATATTATATCACTTGATTGCTGATGTATCAGATTAGTGCTAGTATTTTGCAGGATACCTTCATGGAAAACTGGATTTTAATTTAGAAATATTCCTTTGATTGTTAAGGTGTCTCTAGGGTCAGCCTATGTCCCGATCACAAGCTAATTCCGTCCCTCTCACCTTTCAGAGTGTGCTTGAGGTAACACAGTTATCCCGAATTGATACAAGTACAAGTCAGAAAACCGAGTTAACGAAGCAGAAAGCCGCCCACTTGAGCGTAAACCTAACGAAACGTCAGGGCGTTTCCGGGGAGTCGTCTGAACAAACGCGAACAACTGCCACATGGTCGACCCCCCCTCAGCTGCAGCAGCATGACAAGGATTTCAGGTAAGCTCGAGCTGCTACGAGACTGACAGTTTTGTTTTAAGGACCTTTCGTACCTAAAATAACAATCCAACCTGCTTCCATAACCGCATTCATTACTTCTTAAACCCGGAGACCCAGATGTTACATTCTGAACCCTCTATCTTTGTACTTGCCACGATTCACTAGTTTCCATGCGCATTATGCGTACCGACGAGTGTTCGAGTAGCCTATCGCTATTGATGCGTAAAACCGTTTTTCTGATTTATGTCAGGTTTTTGCTAGAAGTCAATGGGTCATGGGAAAGGCTTAAAACAGCCAGAGCCGTAGGTAATTTGTTAAAAGCAGAGCTTAGTTTTACAGTATTCAGATAGTTTTTTATATTGGAACATGAACAGTTAATAGGACGAGGTGTGCTTTAAGCTACGCTAGACTGAACTTTAGCGAACCTACCTCCATTGGCGAAGCTCGGCTATTCTCGCGCTGAAAACAAATGAGAATGCGCCTATAGAATGAGCAGTTGTGCCTCGGACTCAGCGACCACCCATTCCTAATCATCTGTCCGAGACTCGGATAGATGGTTAGGAATGGGTGGTCGCTGATCCCGGATTATAATCCGAAATTGCTGATCCATCAGAGAAACAGCGAATCGACTGTCTCAGATTACAAAACGACAATCCGGCGATCTTGCTCCGTTGCAAGATTCCCTAATCCACAATCCAAGAACGAATCCGGATTGTCAGATTGTCAGAGAAAACGATTTTTCGTAATCTGGATTGTCGGAGAAAACGCATTTTGAAGAATCCGGATTGTGAATCGTCAATCCAGATTGTCACGGAAAAACGCCTTAGAATTCTTGCCAGCATTTCCTCGCCATCATCAATTCAATATGGAAAAGAATTTTTCAACTTGAGAGAAAGTCAGGCCGGGAAATCCTGATCGTGTGATCGTTTTTAGGCCTATATATACTGCTGTTCCGACAAGACAAAGTTCAGCACGACGCGAAGAATTTGAATTTCAACAAAAGCATGCATTTTAATAGTTAATGAACCGAATGTTCAGTTCAAAATTGTAAAGGTCACTTCTGAAGATAGCACGCCATTGCGCGTGGCCCAAAAAAGATTTGTTTTGTGGCAATCGTTTACCGTTGTAGTTTCTAAATGTTTCAAACATACATATGACGTTTGGCCGTATTTTTTCAATAAAACACCACTAACGTATCATTTATGTTTAATTTCGAACACCTGATTAGTGATAAATAGTAACAAGTTTAAAGTTTAACCGAAAAGGACTGCGACAGGACAATTTAGTTACCCATCACTTATTCACTTAAATTGGCTTGAAGACCCGCTGAAAATGCGTTACTTGGTTGTTCCGCTATTCAGGAATAATCGATTTTCAAATAGTGGAAATTCCGTGTGATTTGTGGTACCTCTAATTTGTTGTATGCCTTGCAAGAAAGATTTATGAATTTAGTTTTGTTCAGGCACTAAGCAATCTTCACCAATATCGCCACTGCCCATTGAAAAGCCTTGTATGTGTTTAGATAAAAATTTCCCGCGTCATAGTAGAATTTTCGCTGTGGGGACAGCCGCAGAGATTCTGAACGTCATAACTAGAGCAGATAGTGGAAAAAAAAAATCCCTTTGCAGACTCCAAATAATTCAGTGTATTCAACTAAGTGACACAAAAATAAGTTGGCTTTTCAGTTAAACTTTAAGGGGTGTGACGAAGACTGGATCTCTACAAGCCCCGATTGTCAGGATCAAAAAGTCCAATAAATATTACATTTTTGGGATCCCATCGAAACGTTTGGTCTTGTATCCGTCATGTGGATTAATCTAAATCTGAATGGGGCCTAGTAACTTAGTGTAGTAACTTTGTAAAAGAGATCTGGAAACTATTCCGACAAGGGCCGACATAATTTTCTCTAGGCCTAGGAGTTTCGTAATTCAGCGGATGCTTGACTCGACCTGTTCTCTTGTCGTCTCTTTTCTTTGTTTGAACAACTGCAGAAATGACCATACCGCATCTGTTTTGTTTTTCATCCTTAAAAATAGCCTCCAAAAAGCCTTAGCGCATTCTAATGCCAGGAAATGTTCCTGTCCGTTAAATCTGAACAATTACTCCGTTCTTTCTCACCGGGAATGCTTGATTGAGCCGGTTGTTTGTTTATCCAGTATTTCAGCGCCATCCATTTGCTAGGAATTCAAATCTGTCCCGTGCAGCTCCTTTTTTACCGTCGTAAGTGTTTCTCGATGACGCCTAGACAAATGGGGATGAGTTCTATTATCAATCCAACAACTCCAACCTGTGGTTTCTGCTTTTTGGGATCCCAAAACGTAAGTGGAGGAATACCTATGACTTCGTAAAAGTTGTCCGTCTGTCCGTCCGTCTGTAAGCATGATAACTCTCGAAGGGAATGAGATATTTCGATGAAACTTTATGTGAGGATTCTTTGGGTCAAGGGAATGGTGTAGATGGGCCCCATAGCTATATATTTGGGGTAGGGGGAGGGTTTTCAAATTAAGGGGTGACACAAATATTTTAATAGCTAATGAGATAGTCGAAAGAAAAAAATATTTCATATTCGGATTCAGCACGTGTCCTTACCCCTAGTAAGGAGACATGCTGAATCCGAATATGAAAAAAAATTTCTGCCCGGAATTCAGAAGTCTACCATGAACTTTTAGAGCTCAATGACATAGTAGTCAGTATAGGGTGAGAAGACATGTTGTTGCAGCTTTCGATAGTACTAAAGATACACAAAAAATTTATGCGATCAGTTTAGTTCTCAGAGGTCTCAAACGTCATTTAGTGGGTCAAAAAGGCAGAATGCATCTGACAACTGTCTGGTGAACAATTTTTATTTTTTATGGCACTTGCCTTTCGGCCAAGTGCCATATAGCGATCGCAATTTCTGTCCGTCCGTCGGTCGGTCGGTCTGTCGGTCGGTCGGTCCGGGTTTTGCTAGTTCGGGTACTTCCAGATAAGCTAGGACGATGAAACTTGGCAGGCATATCAGGGACCCCAAATGATTAAGTTGGAAATAGTCGCTTTCCCAATCCGACCACCTGAGGGGGAGTGGTGGGAAGGGGAATCCGGAAAAAATAGGAAAAATGACTTATTTTTAACTTACGAACGGGTGATCGGATCTTAATGAAACTTGATATATGGAAGGACCACTTGTCTCAGACCTTCCATTTTAAATCCAGGCCGGATCCGGTGACATGGGGGGTAGTTGGAGGGGGAAACCGGAAATCTTGAAAATCGCTTAGAGTGGAGAGATCTGGATGAAAGTTGGTGGAAAGAACAAGCACAAGTCCTAGATACGGGATTGACATAACCGGACCGGATCCGCTCACTTTGGGGGAGCTGGGGGGGGGGGGGAATCCGGATTTCTAGTGATCCCGCGAGTTCGGTGCTTCCTGATGTGCTAGGACGATGAAAATTGGCAGGCATGTCAGGGACACGAACAGATTGACTTGATAATAGCCGTTTCCCCAATCCGACCATCCGGGGGGGAGGCTGGAGGGAGGGGAATCCGGAAAAATGAGGTATTTTTAACTTACGAACGGGTGATCGGATCTTAATGAAACTTGATATATAGAAGTACCTCGTGTCTCAGACCTCCCATTTTAAATCCAGACCGGATCCGGTGACATGGGGGTAGTTGGAGGGGGAAACCGGAAATCTTGAAGATCGCTTAGGGTGGAGAGATCTGGATGAAAGTTGGTGGAAAGAACAAGCACAAGTCCTAGATACGGGATTGACATAACCGGACCGGATCCGCTCACTTTGGGGGAGTTAGGGGGGGGATCCGGATTTCTAGTGATCCCGCGAGTTCGGCGCTTCCTGATGTGCTGGGACGATGAAAATTGCCAGGCATGTCAGGGACCCGAACATATTGACTTGATAATAGTCGTTTCCCGGATCCGACCATCCGGGGGGGGGCTGGAGGGAGGGGAACCCGGAAAATGAGGTATTTTTAACTTACGAACGGGTGATCGGATCTTAATGAAACATGATATATAGAAGTACCTTGTGTCTCAGACATCCCAGTTTAAATCCGGACCGGATCCGGTGACATGGGGGGAACTATAGGGGGGAACCGGAAATCTTGGGAAACGCTTTGAGTAGAGAGATCGGGATGAAAGTTGGTGGAAAGAACAATCACAAGCCCTAGATACGTGATTGACATAACCGGACCGGATCCGTTCACAGTGGGGGGTTGGGGGGATCCGAATTTCTAGTGATCCCGCGAGTTCGGTACTTCCTGATGCGCTAAGACGATGAAACTTGGCAGGCGTGTATGGGACCCGAACAGGTTGACTTGAGAATAGTCGTTTCCCGGATCCGACCATCTGGGGGGGTGGGGGTGGAGAGAGGGGGAATCCGAAAAGTGAGGTATTTTTAACTTGCGAACGGGTGATCGGATCTTGATGAAACTTGACGTATAGAAAGATCTCGTGTCTCGTACGCCCCATTTTAAATCCGAACCGGATCCGGTGATATTGGGGGGAGTCGGACGGGGAACCGGAAATCTTGGGAAACGCTTAGAGTGGAGCGTTTGGGATGAAAGTTGGTGGGAAGAGCAAGTGAATAGCATAACCGAAATGGATCCGGTCACTGTGGGGGAGTTGGAGGGGATGCGAGTTTGTAGTAATCCCACGAGTTCGGAACTTCAGCTGATGTGCAAGGACAATGAACTTGGCATGCTTGTCAGGTACCCGAACTATTGACTTGAGAATGTCGTTTCCCCGATCCGACCGTCGAGGGGGAGTGTACAAAAGAGGAATCCGGAATCCAGTGGCAAGCTCAGCTATTGAACGGGTTATCGGATTTAACCGAAACTTGATATTTAGAAAGGTGTCTTGTAACTGAGACATCCCATTTTAAATCCGGACCAGATCCGGTGACATTGGGAGGAGTTGAAGGGGCGAACCGGAAATCTTTGTAATCGCTTAGAGTGGAGGGATCGGGATGAAGCTTGGTGGGAAGAACAAGCATAAGTTCCAAATATGTCATCTAGAGCTTTCAGATTGAATGAACCTAGATATCCTAATTCTAGGTCCGAACCGCATTTTTGAATGGCGGGGTGTTTATTGTGAAGTTCTCTTCTACTTTCTCGTACCACTACTCGTAACAAGTGCCATATGAGCTCGTAGCTCTTGTTTTTACTACACCAGTCCCTACCCTATACCCATTTATCCGTACAAGCGAAAGCTCTCCGTCAATGACGTAGTGGACGTATTCTTTGGGTTTAGTTAGTCATGGTCAGTGTTAGTTACTCTGTTGTGTCGAGGGGTTGAGATACCTTGTTCTAACTTCGTAAGAAGGATAACTGGCAAAGTACAGGCCGAGTTCGTAGAGGGTCCTTTAGCCCTATATTTACAGGCAGAGGAGTGGGGTTTCGGATTAAGGGTAAAATATATTTTTATCAGCTAATGAGATAAGGGTAACGAAGGCCGATGAATCCGTATCTGAACCTAGTTTTCTTGCAGGACAAATGATTCATCCGAAATTGGAAATTTAGTTGAAGTTCAAAGTTGTTTCTGAAGTCAATTAGAGATTCGGTATTGGGGTAACGAGACATGTTGAATCGAATTTGAACTTTATCTCCTTGACGGACAAGCTTGCAAAATTTGCCAAAACCCGGAAATTTAGATCGAAAGGTTCGGCCCTCAATGTCACTAGCTCTTTAGCTCTCGCGGGTAATACTTTTGCTAAAACCTTTCTGAAGTCGATTAGAGATGAGATATTGGAGTAAACGTGCTTGCTGAACCCATAGCTGAACTTGGTTTTCTCGTTTGATTAGTTGTTTGGCCGTAAGTTATCAGAAAACTCCAAAATGTACATAGTCGGTTGATTGTGGATAAACAGCAAATGGTAAAGGGGTCTGGGTCTGGCGAAGACTCGGAAATCCACAAGATTTGATTGTCTGGATCAAGAAGTACAAAAACATTACATTTTTGGGATCCAATCGAAACCTTGGGTCTTGTTGGAGTTAGAAACACATCAGTTTAGAAGAAGTTATATGGTACGTTTTGTTATTAAAATGACCTATGTTGCTCAAAATGGGATATTGATAGTTGGTAGAAGCTTGCGTTTTTTAGCCATTGTTTAACACAAGTCATGTGTTAAATGTTAACAAAATTCTGACGGTGTTGGAAAGAAGCTCTCCGAAAACGGGAGTCTAGTGATCAAGAATAGGCGATGGGAGTAGAGAACCACGATTACTATCACGAGTTCTTTCAAGATGGGGGTCTGTGCCAAACATCCACTAGATAGAAGCGTTTTGCATCATAATTAGCACTTACCACACCTAGTTTTGGCTTGTAAGTTTGTGTTTACTACTTCATCGCTGGTCATTCCCGTACCCCATAATAGGATGAGTCCGACGCATATTATGTTCTGACGCGTTCTCTCTTCGCTAGGACTAAGCAGCTGATCAAAGATGCCCTTATGGAGAATGACTTCCTTAAAAATTTGGACACCGGCCAGGTCAAGGAAATCGTTGATTTCATGTACCCGTGCAAGTTCGAAGCAGAGAAATACGTTATTCGCGAAGGAGACCAAGGTAGGTGGTTTTGGGGCCAACGTTTCACCCAACTGTCACTAACGTTTCACCCATAACGTTAGTGACAGGGTCCCTTTGACATCTAAAGATCTGTCTGTCTTTTGATACGATAATTCAATTCATTTCAGTTCATTTATTTATATTCGTCAAAGCTGGCGAGTAGAAAAAATACAATAAGATGTAATTAAATAGGTCTACAACTGACCAATAACCAGACCATAAGGTCTGGCCGTTGTTCGATACGATAATTCAATTCATTTCAGTCGATTTATTTGTATCCGTCGAAGCTGGTGAGTAGAAAAAATACAATAAAATGTAATTAATAGGTCTACAATTGACCAATAACTATACCATATACTTCCACAAAATCTGCCTTCAGTTCGTCTAAAAAAGCTATAATGAATATCTAACCTAAAACTTAACCAAAATACAATTAATCAATCAATGTAACGCATCAGAAAAAAAATTTGAAAAAAATATTTCCCGTTTCTTTTTCAAAATATTAATGGGTATTTTTAAACCATAATTTTCCATCATAAAAGAACTTTGAAAAATAGAAAACCGGCATAAGAATATCCCAAAATTAAAAAAGAGTTATGTTAACTACTAAGTTTTAATAACTGTTGCAGGGATTGATACAGTTTGTTCAAACATTGTGGGTTAATTCTTTGGGTTAAAATACTGGTCACGTTCATAGTTGGGATCCGAATCCCAACTTAGGGGTGAGCGGTTCGAATTAAGGGATGAACAAAATCATATTTTGAAAGCTAGTGACATTGTCGATTTAGAGGTAGAGTAAAGTAGGGTAGAATTAATTCAAAAATGTCTTTCACGGCGATGGTGCCGAATTTGCATCTCACGTCAACAGGTTAGTCAAACAAAAACTTTATCAGCTGACACGTTAGCAAGATATAGCCTACACAGTAGGCTACACATGTAAAAAAAACTTACAAATTTAAACACAATTTAAGTTCATAAATTCAAATAAAATAACACGAAGGAGTCATGAAAGTTTGAACGAAGCTTTTCCTGTACTTTTCGTGTGTGCCAATTTCTTGGTGTTAATTCGGCAACTCTTCTGGGACTTTAGAGGTCTTGATCCAAATCTGAATAATTTTATGTCGCCAGACAAGTAGTTGGACCGCGGCATATTAGTGCCCCACGCATTTGACGCATTTCGAATATTTGTCATAGAAAAAGAACTGTATGCAACACAATGGACCTACAAGTTGAAGCTCACAGAAGCTATTATGTGGCAAGCTTTTTAAGTTTCGTCTGTATTTTTAACGATAATTTAAAATGCCTGAAAACAAAAATCAAATCCAAATAGAATCTCAGTATATAGAGTATCAGGTTTACGCCCTTACTACTGCAAGGATCCTCAGTTAGACATCTACTTACTTGATAAACTAGTTAGTTATGTAATCTGGACTTCGATTTGCCGCTAAATTTGAATTTCGCGCCAAATTTGAGCGACAGAAACGGAAATCACGTTGAGAGTTGTTGGTCAAGTTTGAGCCGCAGTGCGAGCCACAAGACCTTGTAGGTCGTGGAAACAGACTTGTAGGCCACACAAACAATCGCGGAAAAGCTCATTTTGAGCCACAACCGAGCCACAGCCTCATTGCCTTAAAGTGTAATGATTCCTTTTGCCAAACTGTCTTCAGTTTGAAGTACCTGTACACTGTAAAAAAAAAATCTCTCATTATTTGCTACTGGTATTAATCTTGTCTTTATTGAGATAAGGTCATCCCTAGTTCAGATTAATCTTATCCCAATAGAGATAAGACTAATCCCAGTAGCAAATACTGCATCCTTATTCGGAGAAACTTTTTACAGTATACCTTCTGAACAGTTGTAGAGGAAGCTCATTAAAGCACACGTGACGTGGGTCCTTTATACCTTATCAGTTCCTTGAGAATCTTCATAACCATTCCCGAACCAGTAAATTTGTAATATCGCATGTCTTCTAATCCTAAGCAATAAAACCATGACGCTAGTTCGTTTAGTGCCATGCGAATATGCGATAACTCGCAATAAAAGCTCTTTCTGTGGAATGGCTAGGATCTACAAAAATAAACTGTAAAAAAGAAATCTTGCAGGATTTCCTACTGGGATTAATCTTGTCTCTATTAAGATAAGATTATCCCTAATAATAATAATGTATTTTGAACCAGCTACAACAAACAAGAAAAAGTGGAATAATGAACTAACAACAAAAAAGAAACCAAAAAGAAAGAAAAACAACTCAACTACGAGAAAAACATTGGGGAAGACCACGAAAAGGCTCAAGGTTCGAAATTGCAGACCCGGACAACCTCTCGTGTAGCAAGGCCAGCTTTGCCGTTACATCCGGAGCCCTAAAATTTTGGATAATTTTCTATTCTTATACCACGGTGGCAAATAAAGTAAAAATCCCAAGTACCGGAAATACGCGGATCGGAGAGCTCGGATATCTTTTTTTTAAGAAAAATTGGAAACAACCGAGACAAAAATAAAACAGAGTGGTCACAATAGGTCGAGTACAGTTTCGCTAGCGCTTTGCGGTTATATTTACTTCTGTTGGCAACAATTTTTGAGGTTATGGCCTCTATAATCGTATCCCAGTAGAGATAAGATTAATCCCAGTAGCAAATACTGCAGTTCACTTTCGGAGAAACTTTTTACAGTGTAGCAGGGAAAATACAACTAGGATAATTGGAGCCTTATAAAGTCTTGTAACCTGCTGAATGCTTTCGAGTTGCGAATAGTACGCTTTGATTAGGAACGCCAAAGTTGTGTGAATGGGAGACTTTACCCCGGCAACATAAAAAAAAAGATAAAAGGAAGGGAATAAGATTAAGTTAAACTCTAACACAACGGGTTATAGATAGGACAGCCGCATTTTGTTGATGAGAACGATAGAAGATCCAGGTCTTGTATGTTCTATGGGGTCGGGAACTATTGAACTTTTATTATGGCCATTAGCTGATATTACATTATCTTGTATTATGACCTGTCGAGGGTCGCGTTTTCGTATAAAATAAAACGTCAAATCGTTGTATCGTTATTGTTGTGCCCAAGCATAACACTGAGCAGGTGGTGGCACAAATATTTTGTAACAAATAACACCCAACTTCACAGCTGCTTAGCTACTCAAAATTCCTGTGGCTAGATTAAATCATGGGAATGTTGTATTCAAATCAGTGAACAGTGCCTAGGCTCGATTGATCATAAGAATTCTGCGGTACTTCCCTTACCTTACCTTTTCGGAAGCCTTCCCTCGTCATCACGTTCGAAAACAGATTTTAAAGGGTTAGCCTACATGGCCCAGAAAGGCGAGTCCCCTCATGGCATGATTACTTTATCCTCTGCCTTTACAAAAGCGATCAAAATGTTACTAGCCTATGCCGTAATTTAATTCGAATCCCTTTCATTTAACGCTCTCATACGCTCATGAATGTCTGATTTACGTGGGTACCCGGTGAGAGACATGATGTTTAATCTCGATAAATTCAGTAATAAACCGCACCGAAATACGATCGCGCCCCGATTCATTTAGCTGACAACGGAATAACCTCAAGCCTTTCTTTGAGTTGATACAACTTGCCGGGTTTGGCGAAAGCACACCTGTAAGTGCCTTATTTGCAATTAAACAGAATAACATTTGTTAGGAACGACGTATGCATGAGCCCAATTTCGCGAGTAGTTTTCCCGTGTGTTTAAATTGGCGAAAATCCCTCAGCTGATTTCCAACGCGCTGACAATTGAGACCACAAGAATTTACTAAAGAACAATTTGCTCCTTCCGCCCATATGTCATGTGTTAGTAACGTCCCTAGGCGATGTGTCGCAATTGGACTCGACAAATTGGTAGCTTTTTTGTTTTACCAATGCCTTCACACCCAAAACCATGTCAAATCAGATGGAGTTTTTTTTTTTTTTACTTCGTCCTTTTTCGTATCGATCTGAGGAGGATCCTCAGCGATGTGAGATAAACAACGTTCCTGAAACAGAACACGTAATTTCGTGTCATAATTCGTACGCGCCTGTAGCCCCTGTAGGCTGATCGTAGGTTATAAAACAAGAACTTATATATATACTACGTTGTAGTGGAACATCCGTCTCTCCCTTTTCGCAATACATCCATGCACCGACTGCGAAATACTCTATGTGACTAAGTCCAAAACACGCCACTGATCCTCAGAAAGAAGGAGTAAACGTCTCCGTAACGACTCAAACTCAACAACTCAAATCCTATGTCAAACAATCATTGCGATCTTTGGAAGTAGCTGTGATACCCGAGGTGATACCGCGTCTGGCTCTTCCGATAGGTACCCGGCTATTCTGCATCGGCAAGGAGAGATAGACATCAAGAGTATTCCTGACCCGAATGAACTCTTTCTCGCTTAGCCGAAACTTTTGCTCTGAATTTTCAGCTGTACAAGAGCCAAAGACAGAAGTTCTTACATTCTCACCAGGGACTCATAAATTTCCTGTAATGACTCGCCATTCAGGGGGCTTGTCAATACGAGATTTCTGATACGCTCTTGACCGAGCGTCAGAAAGGGGATAAAATATTGCCTTGAGGGAGGAGTCTCTTAGGTCTCACATCCAAGGAGGCCGGGATTGGCTATATCTGAGCACGAACGCCGATTCGACACAAGTGGAATTTTGGAAACTAGGTGAGGCTCGGGCAACATAGCAACATAGAAGCATAGGAAATGACAAGCCCCCTGAATGGCGAGTCATTACAGGAAATGTATGGGTCCCTGGTTACACGCAACTACGGTCGGATGTATCTTTCTTACAATACTCTATCTGTACAGGCTACTCTATATTACAGTAGTCCGAAACACACCAGTGAACCTCGGAAGAGCATGAAACGTGACCCAAACGAACCCTCTCAATTGATTCAAATCATGTATAAACCAATCAACAACGTTTGTTGTCGTGGCTTTTCTGGCTCTTCGCTGGGCAAACGGCGATTCTCCATCGACGCGAAGAGTTAGTCATCAAGAGTATACCATTCAGACTGGAGAACGGTCAATTTGGCTCAAAGGAGTTGTAGTACTTCACTGTCAGAAGTTTCGTAACAGATAACACAAGGATGTGCGGTGTCAACAGAAAACAATAACGGATAACAGCCAAAGGGATTATTGGGTTGTAGATGTCTTAGTTTCGAGATACTGTGCTCCGTCGCTGCTCCTTGATAGTAAAATCGTATAGCCGGCGGTAGATATGGGGATGGGAAAATGTTCTCAAAATATCCACAGCCTGCTATTCATCAGACCAGGGACCCATAAATTTCATTTTCAGGGGGCTTGTCAATAAGAGATTTCTGATGCGCTCTTGACCGGTCGGAAACATAGTTCGAGAAATACCCACGGTCCAATCACGTCAAAGGCCAGATAGACAAAATTTGGGATTGGCTGCTGGCGCCTTGAGGGAGGAGTCTCTTTGGCGCACACGTCCATTGAGGCAAACAAGAATGCCGATTCGACTCAAGTGGGGATTATTGGAAACTAGATTTGGATGGGTCAACATATCAATATAGAAGCGTAGGAAATGACAAGCCCCCTGTAAAGGAAATGTATGGGTCCCTGATCAGACGGATAACAATCCGTATGGCTTGTGGTAATCGGCGTTGGCAGTCGGCTTTCGCAACGCCAATTTTTTCCAGTTGCGGAATTTATTTCGAATTATTTGACAGGATTCTTGAGATAATATCAGCATTATAAGGCTTTATTAATCCTCACGCAACAGGGAGTGACGGTTCAAAAGGTTAACCACACACTTTGAGAATCAAAAAAGGTCGTTCGACTTCCTTAACCCCTTTACCCCTCCACACGCTTGTCAGATTGAATTTTGATCTCGACCCGCTGGATTGTGCGAGTTTTGCATGACAATAGAGATTGAAATGATAGATCGCCTGTTTATGTAATCTACTTCCTACAGGTTGAATTGGGTCATAAATCTTTGAAGCATTATTAAGCGTTGCTCGCTGCCTAAAGCTTTGAAGATTATAGGATTTGTTTTTTCTTGAGTTCAGCACGCCGTGAGAGATTCAAGGCTTCTTCTAATCGCTGTTAAAAAATAAATAAAAAAGGAACAGTTTTAGAATAAATTTGAGAGAATATAACATCGTAGTAGTTCTGAACACACAGTTAAAGCACAACTCTTACTAGAATGGTCTTTTCACGATGAAATGGCTCGGGAATTTCGTTTTCGAAAATGCTGTTATTTTCCACGAGAAATTACAGATTTTCTTGGTAGCGCTTCTCGACTCGATACAGCCTTAACGCTCTCCAACGTGGCGGCTGGACGCAAAATATTTGAAAAATGAACGCGCCGTAGTTTTAAAAGTGGGAAAAACCAAGCAAAACAAAAGAATTCCCAGACAGAAGATATGCTTGATTGTCTGCCATGTTTTCAAAAATGAAAACATTACTTTGAAGCTTCTCATATTCTTAACGTGTGAAAGAGTTGTCGGCCGACCTTGAAGCTTTCGGCGAAGTTTGCGTTGCGTAATGGGCAAAATTCGACTAGGCCGAAAAAAGGCCAAAATGCCGTGAGTACAAAACATAAAAATGGCGGGTTTCTGAAGCTTATAATTCCACAAGGGAGCTAGGGATAATAAAGAAGGCAGAATAATCAGGAGGGGTCCTCTAAATACCTTTCAAGCACGAACATTGTGTGCCAACTATAAATGGAAATTTGAAAGAGGTCCTTTTTCTGAGAAAAATGGGGAAGTGGTAAACTGCTCTTAGAATCGATAATTTCTGCCGACCGGAAAACAGCGTGTAAAACGGTGCGTTGACGATCTGCCCGTAGTTCTTTGAGTAAGGAATAGTGTCAAGAGTTGCCGTCACTACTTCGTTCGGGGCTACTTGCCGACGAGGAGTATTTCCGCATAATGTCATACAGTTGGCTGCTCGTGACCAAGGAGAATACGGACCGCTCCAGGGACGCTTGTTTGAAGGTGTGCTTCCACTGGAAAAGTAGCAGCACTCCAGAATAAAATAGATAAAAGTAGTTTTGTTCTGAATTTATCGCATTAAATGAATAGTTTTGTATCAAAAGTTATGCTTAATTAAGTACTGCAATAATCAGGCTCGTCATTTCACCTTCTGCCAATCTTTCGATTTATGTCGAAACCTTGCCAATCAAGAAGAATGTAAGTGAGATTCTTTTCTGCTAAAATTCAAAGATTTGAGTTTAATATATTCAAACTGCACGCCACAGGCAGAATTTCCGAAAACCATTCTATTTTCTGTAAAATTCTGAGATTTTTGGTTACAAAACCAGATTTGTGCTCCAACTGTGCGCCGTAGGCAAGAATTTCGAAATCAGCATCTTTCATGTAAAAATACAGGAGATTTTTTCTTTCTCTGTTTATACAAAACCAGATTGTGTTTTTAACTGCCTTTTGTTCAGGCACAAATTTGGACTATCAACTTCTTTTCTACTTGGTAGTACATCCAAAAGACGAAAAAGACTAGAATCAAAACGCAGTAAAGTAGTAGGAAAGTAAAGTGCTTTAAAATAAATTAAGAGTGAAACATGGCAGAAATTGTGCCGTTTGGTGCCCCGGCCGACCTGGGCGGACGGAGTTGGAGGTGCTTTCCCGACGTTTCTCGGACATGCTCCGATCGAGTGATACATGGGAGCAAAATAATGCCTAGATATGGCATTAAAGTATCTAAAGCGCTTCCGACCACCTATGGGGAAATGACGGGGGGGGGGTGTCTGGGAATTTTTTGAAAAGCGTAGGAACCAAACGTTCCCGTTTTCGAACCAGAAACAGCTTTGCGCAGGTCGCCTGCACTCTGGCAAAGCATCGGCGCCAACAGAAAACCACACTGGAATACACTATAGCCGATTATTTTGCGAAGTGGATTCTCGTTTTTGGAGGAGAATGTGCACACTGTAAGGAGTTTCTGACTACAAGGATGCGCGGTTTCAACAGATAATACTTAGGTTGTTAACTGTTCTGTTTTCAAACGTTACGCATTAAAACGTTATGCCTACAAGAAGAGCCGAAACACCACCGAAAAAACTTTTTTGTTTGTCATCGTGATATAGGAAAAGTCAGCAGAAGCTTTTTCGGCAGTTTTTCCGCTGTGCAATGCTTGTTTTTGAAAACATGTAATGCATAACGTTTGCAAAATCGTAACAGATAACATCCCAGGGGTTATCTTTTGAAACTGAGCATCTTTGAGTTATCTGTGATGAAACTTCTTGCATTGCAGGAGCTTTGTCTATTGGGGCAAGTTTACTATTTTAGATTTAACCGGGGACCTTTGTCATTGGGGCCATTTTTCATGGCGATTATTTTCGGAGATATTTTGGGAGTAGACGTTTAACCCTTGTGGACATTTATTTTCGGGGATATTTTGGGAGTAGACGTTTAATCCTTGTGGACATTGGACACTGTACAAGCACGCCTAAATCCTAAAACTGAGACATTTCTAGGTTCGTACCTTTATGTCCTGGCCTTATTTTTTTAAACTGGGCATCCTTGTGTTATCTGTGATGAAACTTCTTGCATTGCAGGAGCTTTGTCTATTTGGGCAAGTTTACTATTTTAGATTTAACCGGGGACGTTTTCGAGCGGGGATATTTTTACACGGGACGTCCTATCATGGAGTTTGTTTTTCATCGCGATTATTTTCGGGGATTATTTTGGGAGTAGACGTTTAATCCTTGTGGACACTCTAAAAGTACGCCTGAAGTTCTAAAACTGAGACATTTCTAGGTTCGCACCTTTATGTCCTGGCCGAGGGAGAATTGGATGTCGAACAAGGTGGCAACAAACTCCGAAGCATGGGTCCTGGGAAGGCCTTTGGTGAGCTAGCCATTCTATATAACTGCACAAGGACTGCATCCGTAAAAGGTAAGTGAATGAAAAACAGTGTAAACACTACTCGTAAACAGGTCATATAAATACTACTTAAACAAGATAAAACGTGTCATAAAGCTCACGAGTAAACAAGGGATTAATGTTGTGGGTGTCTAAAGTTCAAGTGATGGTGGATTTGCAGAGATAATTTGTGTCAGATAAGGTGCTCAACTCACGATAAAGTGGACAGACGCCAGGAAAATACGCTTTAATTTTTTTTTTTTTTTTTTTTTTTGGGGGGGGGGAGGGCAACCTTAAAGGGATTATACGTCAGTGTCAGGGGCTAGCCAGTTTTGTGCGGTATAAATAGTTTTACCACGGTTGAAAGAAATTTTTAAATCCCGACAATAATGTCGCATCGCTTTCGTTAACATAAGAGCCCGTGAGTAAGTTAAATAGTTGTACTTTACACACTGCATTATCGACACAGTGTGGACTTACGTATAGATAAATGCATATACTCGTATAATACTAGGGGGGGGGGGGTGGCAATCGTAGGCTCTCAACTGAAATAGTGCAATTCTCATATTCTGTTCATAACATATTCTCTTAGTTATTTGGACTGCGAGCTTACCTCTGGGGGGACGAGGACGAGGGGCCCAGCCGGGCCTCGCTCTGAATTTCTATGAGGATGGAACCCCTTTGTTAAAGTTGGCTGAAATGAACTAAAATAACCCTTCATTCAGTCATACATACAGGGCCGTATCCAGGGGGGGTTCGACCCCCCCCCCCCCTCGAAACCCACAAAAGTAATAGTTTTTTGTAGGCGTTAACCTCTGATCTATGTCTTTTTTTTGTTCTTTTTGGTCCGGCCATTGGGCACCCCCCCCCCCCCGAAATAAAATCCTGGATACGGGCCTGCATACATATATCCTCAGTTCTAGGGTAGTGCTCCAAAATTAGTTCACGCCCACTGTATGGGCACCAGTTTTCTGAATATTCACTTCAGGTTTTCAATTCAGCAGATTTGTATGGGGGTAGCCTATTGTGTCCTTGCTCCTGAGCATGGTGCCCCAGCATATGAACACCGGTGCTCATACCTTGGGGCATGCGCTAACGCTGGAGCTTTTTGCTAAAAAAAAAAAAAAAAAAAAATGAGGATCTCTGTATCCACTTCGGTCCAATCATCTGTGAGAGGGTATCTCGAGGGGTTGCCCACTCTTGATTTTAGTGTACAGCAAAATGTGAAAGAGTGCGAAATACACACAAAGCGCATGTAGCTTAAAACTTAAGACTTTATTTAGTTGAAAGAATTTTTCTGTCATGTCCATAAATTGGGTGGATGTTTCGGTTTGGCTCTGTGCTGTTAGTGGTTGTCTCTCTACTTAGCTGTTAGTGGTTGTTTAAGAATAAATTCACTGTTTGACCCGCGCACGACCTCCTGCTCCAGTGATATATCTCACTAATCAAGCTATTCCGTGGGTGGTTTGTGGCCCGTGGTCAAGCACCTCCATTTTGATCGTCTGACAGTTTGATGCACGCCCCTTCGTTGCGTTCTCTTCATCATGCGTTTTTGTTAGCTGTCACACCCTCTCTCATCTGGGCATTGGATCGCCGCGTCTTCCAGCACGTCATGAAGCGGACGGGACTGAAGCGAATCGACGATAATCTTTTCTTCCTGAAGAGCGTCCCGCTCCTAGCGCGACTCTCGCCAGGAAATCTCTACAAGTTGGCCAGCGTGCTTGAACAGGTGAGATCTTTAGTGCAGCTTTACAGTGTGAACACACGATCAGGATCCGGCCGGATTTTCTTCACTTTCATCATGAAGTTGAAAAAATCTCAACTTTTCCATATGGAAGTGATATGGTGCCGAAAATCCGGGCAGGAACTCCAGTTCGGGAGCACCTGACCCTGATCTTGTGTTCGCATTATTATAGAAAGATTGCAGCCTACCCGACTAACGAATATTTCTACACCATAATCGAAAAGAGTAAAACAAATAATTTAACGCGAGGGATAGGATTTTCGACTTTGAGACTGATTTATTGCTAATGACTATTCTAAACCTGGAAGTTGTATTAAATTTTCCAACCCGTTCTTAAAGTTTAATTGAAAAGCCAACTCATTTGTGTGTCATTTAATTGGATACACTGAATTATTTGGATTCTGCAAAGGGATTTTTTTATTTCCACTATCTGCTCTAGTTATGAGGCTCAGAATATCTCCAGCCGTCCCCACAGCGTAAATTCTACGATGACGCGGGAAATTTTAATCTCAAGACAAATGCGGCTTTTCAGGGGGCAGTGGTGAGATCGGTGAAGATTGCTTAGTGCCTGAGCAAATTTTTTTTTATAAATCTTTCTCGTAAGGCATACAGCAGAAATACAAGCGCATAGAGGCACCACAAATCACACGGAAATTCCACTATTTGAAAATCGATTATTCGTGAATAGCGGAACAACGAAGTAACTCATTTTCAGCGGGTCTTCAAGCCAATTTAAGTGAATAAGTGATGGGTAAATAGATTGTCCCATCCTAGCCCTTTTCGGTTAAACTTTAATCGTAGTCACAGTCTTGGAGCAAAGTTCAGTCAGAGGTGAGATCTTGAATGTTTTATATTTTCAAGACAAGCTCGCATTCTATTGGTCGGATTTCATCAAAACCTGGCTTCTTAATGACCAGAACTGTCAAGATTGGCTCAGATCTGTTTTTGTTATTAGGTTGCAATCCCTCTATTACGTTACGTGCTTAATTTCCCCGATCAGAACTAAATTCTTTGACATTTTTTTTTTTTTTTTACAGTTCCGTTTTTTTCATTCAATGTTGATTGTTTTTGTTAAGGTCACTAGTTCCCCAGCGGCGTCGTCAGGCATGAGTAGTAGCTTTTTTCTTCCACTATTTGGCACCTTCATGCAGTAGGACGTATCTTGAGTAATACGTCTTAATTACGAGATTTTGGAATGATGGATGACCAGGTGGGAGAAATCATTTCTCTGTTTTGGGATCATTACAAAAAAACGAAAAGAATAGCTTCGCTGTTCATACAAGACAATCTGTCTCTTTTTTTGAAGTTGAAGGATAGCATCCAGCCGGTGGGTGATTTTTTGGATTCTCGGCAGGACTAAATTTTGGAGGATATAGGCTTTATCACCATTGAAAACAAGACCAAAGATTCGAGTTTTGTGTCGAGGTCAGTCAAATGATGTTGCGTAATAATAATAATTATTTATTACAGCGGAGTTGAAAATAAAAAAAATGGCACTAACGAAAACGTTGAAAATAACATTTTTTTTTAACTAAACATAAAACATTCTTAGTGGACCTTGCTTTAATGTCTCTGTGTACGAGCACCGAATCTCCAAGTGTAGCTTCGCTTTGTCCCTGAAAGGAGTGGAAGCATTCTAGCATTTGCAGCGTCTAGATCACCCCACCCCTTGTCGCTAGTCAAACCCGGACCAGGTACGACGAGGGATCATGCGATTTGGAAACGTCCGGACTGGGAAACTTCAAATAAATCTCAACAAGAGAATCAGACAAAAAGATAAATATTTAATTGGTATGTGAATAAAAAGTATAAAACTGTAGCTGAATATTTGAAATATGTATTTCTCTCTATAATTTATTTTAAGTTTTTTTTGTAATTTCTGCTTAAAAATCATCACATTTTCAACAAGAAGGTTTTTTCCCCTTTGTCAATGCAGTCAGAGCTACTGAATAATAAATAAGAGGACAAGATTGACTGACTTGTTGCCGTAAAGTGCGAATTTGATTGTCTGCTGTTGTGGAAAATGTTGGCTAGTGTTAGGATTTTGCAAAGATAAAACTTTACATTTTTATACATAATAATCATTCCAACCGATCCGTTGTGGTGTCTCCCTCATTTCCAGCCATATTGATATTTTTCTTTTTCTTTTTTTTTTAAGCCTATAGGCTTTGTTTTATAGGAGATACTAATTACTGATAGCGGAATAGTGTCGGTTCTGCCGGAAATGAAAGTTAAGTCGGTTACCAAGTTTCATACAGTGATGATGAGATGAGTTGATGGAAAATCTTAAGGCTCAGCCGCTGTGCAGTAAACACGAACCAGGGTGTCTAAACTTTTAAAGACAGTCTCATTGAAAAAAAAATTCTCATTTCTAATCAGAAAATTAGAAATATTATCTCCAGTGGAGTCAGTGTGAAATCTACAGGTTCCCAGATCGCTGGAGGTATAAATTATGGCCCATTAACGAAGATTAACGATGAGTTTTTATCGGTCATCGGTTTCTGCACCCAGCTCATTTTGATTTTGATAGCCCATAGCGCATGAACCATGGGGATCCCTCCGCCGGATCCGTCGCAGTAAGGTAATGGATTCTGCACGCTGCGCGTGAGGGTAGCTCTGGGCGGTGGCAACCACACTGTCAGAAGCAGGCCCGTATCCAGGAATTTATTTCGGGGGGGGGGGGGGTTGCCCGCGGAATTTATTTCGGGGCGGGTTGCCCACGGGTCGGACCAAAAAGTACAAAAAAGACATAGATCAGAGGTTAAAGCCTGCAAAAAACTATTACTTTTGTGGGCTTCGGAGGGGTTCGAACCCCCCCCCCCCCCCTGGATACGGCCCTGGACTCAGGTCACACCACAAGGATGCGCGGTTTCAACAGACAACACTTGGAATGTTATCTGTTGTCCCGAGAAACGTTATGCATGAGATGTTATGCATAACAAGAATTGCCAGGAGGAGCCGAAAAACCGCCAAAAAGCATCTACTGGCTTTTTTGTTTGTCGTCATGTTATCGAAAATTCAGCAGATGCTGTTTTGGCGGTTTTCGGCTCTTCCTGGCAATGCTTGTTATGCATAACATTCCATGCATAGGCTACCGTTTGTCCCGACAATAGATAACATTCCAAGTGTTGTCTGTTGAAACCGCGCATCCTTGTGTTGTCTTTTACGAAACTTCTGACAGTGCATAGACAGGGCTTTCGTAATAGAACCGACAGGGTCACAGTGTTGTAAAGATACTGGCCCAGTGTTGTCACATATCACAGGGCTGAAAAGATCGTTGCTAGTGAAATTTAACAGAAATAAAACAAGTCTAGTGGGTCAGAGAGGGATGTCCTAGCGGGGTGTTTTATCGGGGGGTAGCATGAACCTATCTGGCTGTCTAATTTAGGTATTATTGCAACCAAAAACAAAGCAGTTGAGTTTCAAATACTTGAGGTACTGTGATGTATGCAAAATATAATTATGAAGTAATTGTAGGGAATATTGAGTATTGTAATTATTTTATAAAAGTAAAGAAATTTCATTTTGTGTGTAGAGAGCGTGAGTGACTTTATATAGTAAAATTGAATGTTAAAGCTCTATCACTAAATGAAGGAGGTGACGAAACTGAAAAAGTATGACAATTTGAGGGAAAAAGGAAAAGATGTGACGGGGGTTTGAACCGCTCAAGCCTGCCGCTACCATCAGTTCTTTTTTGGTTTTCCAAAGTATTGCTTACTCTGTGAAATCCCCATGATCGTTTACTTTCCACTTCCGGACGTGACTTAGTAAACAGAAATGAAGACCTACGCCAGAAAAGATCCTTTTTTTCAACGATAAAATAGCCTATTCTATATTTTTTCTGTCTAACGGTATGATATTGCTGTTGTAATTTTTTCCGATGCAAACCGTGTACTTCGTTCCCACTAAATTTGACAATAAAATGACAGGGGAAACGCCCTAGCCCCGTATTTTTTATTCTTACAGTTGGGTGACGAAGGCTTTCTTTTTCATCGTGTCCCCATCATGAACAGTCCGCTTGGGAATTGCTATAAGGGCAGAAATACTGATTAATACATAAAATTTGGCTTTCCGAAGCGATGTTGGCGTTTGAAAGAAACAACATTTTTTGGGGGGAGGGGGAGAAATTGTCCTGGCTGCTGTTGATTCGAAATAAGCCGTCGCGAACCTACCATTAAATTGTATTACGGTTTTGGGAGTTTAAACAAATATAAAGGTAAAATCTTATGGATCCCTTGTCTGGCGCATTAGCCACCAGGTGAACCTCCGTAGGGCGTGGAAAGAAAGGTACCATAATGGAAAACATCTTGAATTGCGGGGAAAGTTATTGCGGGTATGGGGGAACTTGAACTTGGCATCTCGACAATAGCGTGTCTGGTATCGAGAATTGACGTCGCCAAGTTTTGTCTGTCGTAATTAAGCTGATGGCCTGACGAACTTAAGCTGATGGCTGGCTGATGGCATGACGAACTCTCTATATATTTTTGACCCCATTAGGCCTTATTCAGTTGGCCAAGAACGGATAATGAAGAACCTCTGTTTCGCAGCCACTGCGCCTAGCAGAAATCCATGAACACGTTCAGTAACGTGCTAGCGGACTGGAATTCCTGCCCGTGTTTCGGCACAATCATGAGTTCCGTACTGAAAATTGCGATTTGGTCAACTTTATGATAGAAGTGCAGAAAATCAGGTCGGGAATATCTGATCGTCTAGTCGTTGTCTTATTCCTGGGACAGACGATCAGGGTCGGATGCTCTTAGGCTGGAACTCCTAACCGGATTTCTGCATCATCACCATTTCGAAACAGTCGAGATTCAACATAATGGTGAAAGTGCCGAAATTTGACGGGGAAATCCTGATCGTGTGTTTACACTTGTACACCCTAGACCTCATATACGGTGTCTTGCATGAGTCGTAAGGCTTGTCTATACTCTTGATGACTACCTTTCCTTGCCGCTGCGAAATCTCCGGCCTCTCCGGGTCCCTAGCGGAAAGAAGGCAGAAGTGTACCACAGCTGCTCCCAAAGATCGCCGTGATTGCTTGACACAGGATTTGAGTCGTTGAGTTTGAGTCATTACGGAGACGTTTACTCCTTCCAGTTCTTCCTGAAGATCACTGGCGTGTTGCAGAGACGTGAGAATGCAGAAGTTGAGTGTACAGTGGTTGAGTGTACAGTGACGGTGCTCATCCGAGGCGGGAATTGCGTAGTTTGTGAGAAGGGCGAGACGGGTATTCTACTACACAGTAGTATGATAAGTTCTTGGTGGGTCCGTCGTTGCTTTTATGATTCCTTTTGTAAAGCTTGAATTTATGATAGCCTTTCATGTGAGTAGGTAAGTTAAAGAGGAATGTTTTGGAGGAGATGATTTTCGTGATAGGAAATAGGGGAGGAACCGACACCAGTCGATAGGAATGGTTATTGTGAACAAAATTTTATCTTTCCATTCTGCAATATCCTAACACCAGCCAGTATTATTCACACATAGTAGAAACGGAATCACCAAGGGCGAAACGGATATCCTACTACCAGGGCTCGTATCCAGGGGGTTAGGGGGTTCACCCCCCCCCCCGAAACATGCAAAAATACTCGTTTCTTTTATGCTTCACCTCTGACCTATGTCTTTTTTGTACTGTTTGGTCCGACCCACGGACAACCCCCCCCCCCCCCCCATATAAATTCCTGGATACGGACCTGCCTACTACACAGTAGTATTACAAGTTCTTGGTAGTCCCGTGGTTGATTTTATTAATCCTTCCGTAGAGCTTGAATTTATGACAGCCTTTCATTTGACTAGTGGAGTGACCGATAATTAATTAATTTATTTTTTAACCCGCTAAATGAACAAAAGCGGAGTATAAACAAAAAAGAAAAAATACAACAAAAACGACTAAATACACAACAAAAACACTTGATTATTTAAGGAGGCGGACAAACCCATGATGAGCTGGGAGAGCCTTCACTGTCAAAAAGCTCCTCGGGAGGATTTCAACCGGAAACCTTCACAAACAAAGTCCCTAAATCAGTCTTAGGTCCCTTTTGGTCCCTATTCGTCCCTAAATCAGTTCTCAGGTCCCTTTAGAGTTTTTCCTGACTAAAATCCTTACATTTTAACAGAGACATCTTAGTGCAATGTAATGGAAGCCACTATGCAAAATATGGTATATCTAAACCCCCTCATCCTTAACCTATGACGGGCTGTTCGAACATGTGAATAGTCCGTAAGCCTTATTCACCAAAATAGTGCTTGTCAGTAATATAAACCAAAATATACGCCTTATTCTGTACGTCTTACTAGACATTCCTGAATGATTCGTAGACGATGACCCTGTTATTATTTTGTGATTTGGATAGAGCCAGTTGCATATCTAAATACGGATACATGAGATCGCTCTGTGGGCGTTTGGCCAGACAGGGGTATAAGATCCAAGCTCCTTATCAAAGTGCGTGTCTGAACCTAGAGTATCATCTCCAAACTGACAGAGGCTTGTCATCAAAACAGAATTGAAAATATCAGGCGCTATATATTGACGACCTCGACAAATTTAGATTTTACCGTGATACACTGTAAATTTTTTTTTCTTTCAGTATTTGCTACTCTGATTAATCTTGTCTCTACTGAGGTAAGGTTATCTCTAATTCGGATTAATCTTATCTCAGTAGAGATAAGATTAATCCCAGTAGCAAATACTGCAGTTAGCTTTAATCCTTACTCGGAGAAACTTTTTACACTGTAGTTTCGAGATACATAAAAGCGATATCTATCTATCTAAGAATTGAGCCGGAAAGGGGGGGGGGTATCGAGCGGGCGTATGCCTATCTAAGCGGGGGGGGGGGGGTACATGCAACGAGAACTTTCATGGGAAATATTTTTTAAAAGAGATGATTGATGTGGCAGAAAATAGTGGAGACCAAGACTGCACTGTCAGAAGTTTCGTAACAGATAACACAAGGATGCGTGGTTTCAACAGACACTACTTAGGATGTTATCTGTTATGGTTTTGGTTACGCATTAAAACGCTATACATACAAGAAGAGCCGAAACATTGCCCAGAACTTTTTCTTTTTTTTTAATAGATCCCTAATTTCGTATTGGTTGGGTCACAAGAAAACAGAAGAAAATAATTCAAGGTTCAACATGATAATATAAAGAGGGTTTTAAGGCGTAAAGTTTGAGAGATATAACAACTAACATCCTAAGTTTTATCTGTTGAAATCTCGCATCCTTGTGTTATCTGTTATGAAACTTCTGACAGTGTAGTCGATAAGAATGATCATTTTGAGCAGAACTGTACCTTATCTTTCTGCAAGATCCTGACACCAGCCAGTATTGTTCATACATAATAGAATCTGAATAAACACTGATAGAACCTCCGTCTCCCTATCCCTGTAATACGACCGTGAAGAGTCGAATGTTTCCCCATACCCTGCCCAATGTTTCGTTAACTCTACAAGTAGCTATATCGCTGTAAAGCGCCGCGTAGAAGAAACTTTCAAAGTAATAGCCGATTGCTTCCCTGGAAGCGCTCCAGAGCGGGTCCGCGTGCCTCCTGCACTTACTCCTCTGCTATGGGCAACGGCGAAGACGGAAGTAGACGGGTATCAACTCAAAGCTAGAGCAAGTACCTCTATAGCCCAGCTCAGTTTTGTCGGGGTATCGATAGACGCTGCGTGGGACTAAAGACGAAGGTTCTATCAGATTATTTGTTCTTGATATCATTCAGTGAGCTTAGTGGATACACCTACACTATCAAATATTTGGCTTGGTACCAGCCAGACATTTTTCTTCGAATATCCACTAGATTATCCCACGGTCCGTTTTTTGAGCTAGTCTGAAGATTGCAAATGCAAGAATGCTTCCGAATTAACTCTTTCAAATCAAGGATTCAAAGACCAAGGAGGAAGATAGGTCAGGTGGAGTGACATGCTCTTTATTAAAACCTTTTGCATGCCATTCGTTTAATCCCTCGAGCGTCATGCACCCAGTGTATGTCCGCCTGGAATTTGTGTGGAATAAAAAAGTTGACGTTCAGAATGAACTCCGTGACAGAGATCCATAAAAGGAATGCAACAAATTCGAACATAAAAAAAAGCTAATTTGGTGGATGGAAAAGGAACTTAACAATGAATCCAGCGGAGGTTGAAAAGCTGTTTGTTTATCAAATTTTCTCAGAACTAAAGTGATGCGGTGGATTTTTTAGTACCGCCAAAGTCGGCTGCCTCTTTGGTAGACTCAGCTCAGTTCTACAAATTTGCTTTGTGTCACGATCCTGCATGCGCCGTGAGATTTGCAGAATCTGAATGTCTGCTTCCTTTCTGGTTGCCCAGATTGTAGTAAAGTAACTGTAATAGTACTGTGCAAAAAATAGGCAATTACTCCCTTCAAAGTTCGTCTAAAACACTTTCCGTCGCAGATTTTTTCGGCGTGCAGGTTGTCCAAGGAATACTTGAAAGCATTGAGAGATTCGCTATTCGCTCAGTACTACTTTGGGCGTCACAACTCACAACAGTCCATCACTCTGTTTTAGGAAGGCCATCTGCCGGTGTTGTTTAAGAATCGCCAGCCAATCAGCTTTAAAGTCCGGTCTTCCGGAACTTCCGGAATCTGGGCTTCCAGATTATTCTTTGACGTCTTCTGTAAATTGCGTCTGGAATATGAACCGGTCCGAAAGTATATCAAAATAATCAGGAAAGAAGGGGCTTTTGAACTTCCAGATTTCCGGAATTTTGAAGTATCGCAGAAGAAATTTAAAAAAAAATCTCGGAAAATCTGGGAACCCATTCCGGAAGGTGAAGACTCACCGTAAGTCATTTCCACGCTGACCCTTCTAGTTAAAGTTGAAAACTGTCTCAGCAGGCACGTTATCGTAGTTTCCTTAACTTTTTTTTTGTATAACATTTGATCAAATAGCCACGTAGGAACCGATGTGCTTGAAGAAGCTAACACTGCGGTAGTATGTGGTCGTTGCAGCTATTTCTTGTTCCTGTAGAATAACGAGCTTCCTCTGTAATTTCCGGCCTTGTACGATCCGTTTCTTCGTGGTTCTCTGCTTGGTAAAGGTCATCACTCCGGCCTGAAAGAGGACCCTCGCCAAGAAGGGCTAAAATATCCCCGAGTAAAAAAATTTGCCTGACTTATGTATTCTTTTGGTCTTTTTATTACCTTCGAATTCTACAACTGTAAAAGAAAATTTTAAACAACGGCTGCCCAAAATAAACTAAAAATGTAGATCTTTTCAAAGACATCGTTCCTGACCAAGGTGTTAAGCATCACTGAACATGACTTGAGGTCAATGGGGGGACTAGGAGAACACCTAGCGAGATTTCTGCAAAGGTCGATCAGTTTTCGAAAACTACCCGCGAAAAGACACTAGATGAATAGCCTATGCGTCAAAATTTGTGAAACTTTGATCGTAGGCTAACGGCCTGGTACGTGTCCCGAAAATAGAAGGGGGGTCACCTAACCTACCAGGCATCTAGAAAGTGAAAATGAACTCGTTCGTTTGACAAGATCGCGAAGACCATGTACTGAGTTGCGGCTAGATACGAAGATATTCCGAGGAGATGCTCATGTACCGACTTTCTGTACATCATTAAGTCCCCCAAAAGCGCTGCCTCGGGATCTGTCAGATAATTTGCAGAAGCTGGCCAATTGCCAGTCGCATTTTGTGGTATATTAAATATGAATTTACTTAATGGCTATCCAAGGAAGTCTTCCATAAAATCTGATATCAAAACCGTCTTTTTGTTACAATTAGCGTAGCGTATAATCCTGTGCTGTCCTGTCCCAGCGTAACAGAGAGACTCCAAATCTTTTGAAAACCTCTCGCCCCCTGCATCTTGTTTGACTGATGAAGCCGTGCCAACACTTTTTTGCGATTTCTGTAATCAGCTTTTCTGTATGCTATTGCTCTTTTTGCGAAACTGTTTCGATCTCCCAGAAACGAATGCAACACAAACGTATCGTGTCTACTTCTGGCAGCTGTTCGTAACGGTTACAGCTATTAGCAGATTAACATTGGAAAAGTCTAATATAGTAATGCAGGAATTCCTGATATGGGAACTAACTGCCAACTAAGGCACTCATACAAACAGAAAAGAAAAAGCAACAGACATAACAACAATACAAAAATGGTGCTTAACTTTAGACCTTTTGAGTCTAACTCTCGATGAATGTCGGGGAATAGCAAAGCCACCTACATTACAGATAACTAAGTGATCCCTGGTATGGAACTGATGATAAGATTACTAAATGCACTGTCAGAAGTTTCATAACAAATAAGACAAAGATGCGTGGTTCCAACAGATAATGTGGATGTTATCTGTTATGTTTCAAAACATTATGCATAATAAGCATTACCATCAGGAAGAGCCGAAAAACCGCCAAAAAGCATCTGCTGAGTTTTCCGACATCGTGACGATAAACAATAAAGAAATTAAACGCTTTTTTTATGTTTTTTCGCTCTTCCTAGCAAAGCTTGTTACGCATAACATTTCATGCCTAACGTTTTCGAACACAACAGATAATATCCCAAGTGTTATCTGTTACGCATTGTCTGTTGAAACCGCACATCCCCGTTGTATCTGTTATAAAACTTCTGAAAGTGTGACAATTGGCTAAAGTTTCTCTCATCTTTGAACTTTTTTTTGTACTTTTACATCTTACTATACCGTTAGGCTACGTGAGAAATAAGCAAAAAATATCATTTGAAAGCATTTGCACCGAAATATCATGAGCGTGTTCCACCCCTCTACCAATAGTAACTATTAGTTACTATTTCCGTTCCAGCCTCACGAAAAGTTACTACGCTGACCGTTCCAACCTTCTCAAAATAGTAACTAATAGTAACTATTTGCTTACCACGCTCGGGAGCGTAGTTAGTGTAGTAACTACGCATCTCTGTAACGTGATTGGTCGGACCACCCCGCGGCCTGATATTGACCGAAAAAATTCAAAAAGCGTTCCAGCCTAGCGTAGTAACCACGGAGACTAGCGTAGTAACTACGGTAAGTAGGGTGGAACACGCTCCATGTTAAGATCTGACAATTGACGTCAAATTCTTTTTATAAATAAACCTGTCTCTTTAATCGCAGTCACCTGTTCTAATCCAATCCAAATAACTTCTGGCTCTTGGGCTCCGACCCTTCGGAACCCTTTCGGCCTGGTGTCGGTTGCTCTTCGTGGGTCAATCACGATGGTTCATAGGACGTCGATGCTTCGGAGGAACTCGATGATTTTCTTGAAGATTCGTCGCTCTTCTCGGGCTGGGCGAACTGCGTCGATAAGATCACCGATAGAGACTGGTCTTGGAAGGAATATCTGAATTTCAAATAGATAATTCTTACGCAAGATGTAACTCTTCAAATAGAGTTGACACTACTTAAATAGGTTTAACTACTAGTTGTTAGACAAATGACCACACAGTAATACATAAAAACCTCACCTGAAAGCACTTGTCGTAGTTCTCGCCTGTTTACCGTAAATTTGCTGATGACCCGTGGTTTGTAAGAGGTGGAGTAACATGAACTCGCAAATAGAGTTTCAGAACTTGTCGTTAGTCCGGAAACAGTGAATGGTTGACCGTCTTCGGAAGAAACGTTGAAACTTCGAAAATGTTACATAGAGGTAGGCTTCTTCGAATACTTCTCCAAATTTGGACTACCTTGGTTTTACTCTTCGCCTATAAAACATGTCAGAGTGGAAGGATAAGTAGAATCTGATATTTTCTAAGAGCCAAGTGTTTCAGGTTTCTTTTGCCACAAAGAAGGAAATCACATTCGTTTAATTTCGCATGCTGCGTATTTGTTAATGTTCTGTATCTCCTGTTGGGATAATTCGGACAGTTAGGAAATTTGTATAAAACTGTTGCAATCCGAACGGTGCCGTAACTTTGGGGATCGACTAAAAACTGGAATGGAACGGAACGACACGGTGCAGGAGGAACGCGTACTAAAAACTGGAACACGTACTAAAATCTGGAACACGGAACAAAAATCCAGATCTCTGCACCAGGAGGAACACGACTAAAGGGGGGAACAAAGCACCATCCTTCCTTCTTTTAGTATTTTGTCTGGGAACTAGTTTCCGATCATTCCTATGCATGCAGGAGGAACAAGTACTAAAATCTGGAAGGCCCGTCCTCTGTTGTTTAGCTCTTGGTTCTTCGTCAGAAGCCAGTACTAAAAACGGGAACGAGGATCCCTGTTCTTTAGCACTTGCCAAACAAGTGCTAAACAACAACCAAGTGCTAAACAACAGAGGACGGGCCTTCCAGATTTTAGTACTTGTTCCCCCTGCATGCATCGGAATGATCTGAAACTCGTTCCCAGAAAAACTACTAAAAGAAGGAAGGATGGTACATTGTTCCCCCTTCTACTAGCCTTCCTCCTGGTGCAGCGTTCCAGATTTTAGTACGCGTTCCTCCTGCACCGTGTCGTTCCGTTCCATTCCAGTTTTTAGTCGATCCCGTAACTTTGCCGTTTGAGGGTACGAAGCAACTGAGCAAAAAAGCCAAAGATACTTTTGATGACTAACTCTTCGTGCCGATTAAGAATCGCCGTGTACTTAGTGGAAGAACTGGAAGCGTCACCACAGCTGTCCCTAACAAATGCCGTTGATTGGTTGACACAGGATTTGAGTCATCGTACGGGCGACGTTTCTTGCTCTTTTCGAGGTTCACGAGCATTCAGAAGCATCAGAATGTTTTGCTTAAACCTGACTTTTGGCTTACTTAAACTACTGTTTACGCTCAAACGCATTTCAATTCAATTCAATTTAGTTTATTCATTAAAAATCTTGAAACGGCGATAAGCCGACGGGTTGATTTTACGTCAACAATGTATACACTAAAATTCATGTTGGCTAGGCTTGATTTTCGTCAGATTCATCGGTGACGTTCAAAGAAGCATAACTCTACTGATGATGATGATGACATTTTATTTACGTAACACAAGAAAAGGGAAATAGCGCAGTACAGAGAAAAAAAGGACAAAAATTACAGATAGCTTTCAGTAACGGAGTAGGTGCACAAGTTAAAAAAAAATGTAAAAAAAGAAAGGGACTAATTGGGTCTATAAGATCTTCTTCGTCGATGGAATTGCGGAAAAATGGTCAAGAGCAGGAACGTGGAAAACCTGAGCAGTGGAAGATAACTTTGCACAAGGGTGAGAGGGCAACAAATGCGCAGTTACGCGGGAATTACTATAACGTCGAGGCAGGTACAAAAGAAATTTACAGGATTTGAAATAACTGTGGCAGTTGCGTCTCGAACGTTGAATTGCTCAATTTGATTGTAGTTCCGGCACGATCTGGGCAGGTAAACGCCCACATCATGTAAGCCCATTTTAGAAATCTACCTGTCTCTATTATCTTTGCTTTATTAGAATGAAAGTGTCTAGCTGACAGGCTCGGACACAGTGATCCAGGGCTCCTAGACCGGGCCTCCCTTTTGGTAATTTAACAAAAAGTGAACTTTTCTTTTATTTTCTTCCTTATTTAGCGTAATTTAACTTCAGAAAATAGACAGGCAGACTTAGAAATAAATAGACGAGGAAGTTACCTGCCATACTTTTTCACGCACATATTATTACAAGATACCGGGAGCCCTTCTAAGGTCGTGGCTCTAGGCAGCTCCTAGGGAGAAGCTCGCCACTGAACTCAATGTAAGGTAAGGTAAGGTACAATCTTATTGACAGCTGTAGAAAAAGTGGAGTTGCTTAAAGTTTAACCGAAAAGGGCTGGGATAGGATAATCTAGTTATCCATCACTTATTCACTTAAATTGGCTTGAAGACCCGCTGAAAATGCGTTACTTCGTTGTTCCGCTATTCACGTATAATCGATTTTCAAATAGTGGAATCTCCGTGTGATTTGTGGTACTTCTATGCGCTTGTATTTTTGTTGTATACCTTACGAGAAAGATTTATGATTTATTTTCGTTCAGGCACTAAGCCATCTTCACCAACCTCACCACTGCCCACTGAAAAGCCGTGTTTGTGTTGAGATTAAAATTTCCCGCGTCATAGTAGAATTTTCGTTGTGGGGACGGCGGCAGATATTCTGAACGTCTTAACTAGAGTTGATAGTGGAAAATTCAAAAAATCCCTTTGCAGAATCCAAATAATTCAGTCCATTCAATTAAATGACACAAAAATAAGTTGGCTTTTCAGTTAAACTTTAAAAGCGACAGACATGCCAGTGGCAAGTTTGTACTTCCTCAGAAGCTTGTACTTCATACATTCAGGTTCTTTCTAAAAACGATTATCCTTTTTTCAGGAATTCTTCTCAGAGGGAACTTACATCATTCGACAAGGCACAAGGGGCGACTGCTTTTACATCATAGCTAGCGGAAAGGTCAAGGTTACTCAGAAAGCGAGTGCAGGTAAGCCACGCCCTCTTTTCTCCATTGGTGCCTCCTTCTGCCCCTTCCCCCTTACTGCTCTCCTCTTCATCACTTCTGCTTCATTTTCTTGGTTGCCTGTGATGTGATGTTTTCTGCTAATTCTGTTACGCCATGTAATTCGGTATCTGTAGTGATTTGGTAAAGAACTACGAGCAGTTCTTTTTATGGCAAAGGGCAAGTGCCATATAGCGATCGCAATTTCTGTCCGTCCGTCGGTCGGTCGGTCTGTCAGTCCGGGTTTTGCTCGTTCGGGTACTTCCAGATAAGCTAGGACGATGAAACTTGGCAGGCATATCAGGGACCGGACCAGACTAAATTAGAAATAGTCGCTTCCCCGATCCGACCACCCGAGGGGGAGTGGAGGGAAGGGGAATCCAGAAAAAATAGGAAAAATGACTAATTTTTAACTTACGAACGGGTGATCGGATCTTAGTGAAACTTGATATATGGAAGGACCACTTGTCTCAGACCTTCCGTTTTAATTCCAGACCGGATCCGGTGACATGGGGGGTAGTTGGAGGGGGAAACCGAAATCTTGAAAATCGCTTAGACTGGAGAGATCTGGATGAAAGTTGGTGGAAAGAACAAGCGCAAGTCCTAGATACGCGATTGACATAACCGGACCAGATCCGCTCACTTTGGGGGAGTTGAGGGGGGGGGTCCGGATTTCTAGTGATCCCGCGAGTTCGGTGCTTCCTGATGTGCTAGGACGATGAAAATTGGCAGGCATTTCAGGGATACGAACATGACTTGATAATAGCCGTTTCCCCAATCCGACCATCCGGGGGGGGGGGGCTGGAGGGAGGGAAATCCGGAAAAATGAGATATTTTTAACTTACGAACGGGTGATCGGATCTTAATGAAACTTGATATATAGAAGTACCTTGTGTCTCAGACATCCCAGTTTAAATCCGGACCGGATTCGGTGACATGGGGGGAACTGGAGGGGGGAACCGGAAATCTTGGGAAACGCTTTGAGTAGAGAACTCGGGATGAAAGTTGGTGGAAAGAACAAGCACAAGCCCTAGATACGTGATTGACGTAACCGGACCGGATCCATTCACAGTGGGGCGGGGGGGGGGGATGGGGGGATCTGAATTTCTAGTGATCCCGCGAGCTCGGTACTTCCTGATGCGCTAAGACGATGAAACTTGGCAGGCGTGTATGGGACCCAAACAGGTTGACTTAAGAATAGTCGTTTCCCGGATCCGACCATCTGGGGGGTGGGGGTGGAGAGAGGGGGAATCCGAAAAGTGAGGTATTTGTAACTTGCGAACGGGTGATCGGATCTTGATGAAACTTGTCGTATAGAAAGATCTCGTGTCTCAGACGCCCCATTTTAAATCCGAACCGGATCCGGTGATATTGGGGGGAGTCAGGCGGGGGAACCGGAAATCTTGGGAAACACTTAGAGTGGAGGGTTTGGGATGAAAGTTGGTAGGAAGAGCAAGTGACTAGTATAACCGAAATGGATCCGGTCACTGTGGGGGAGTTGGAGGGGATCCGAGTTTTTAGTAATCCCACGAGTTTGGTACTTCCTGATGTGCAAGGACAATGAACTTGGCCAGAACTATTGACTTGAGAATGTCGTTTCCCCGATAAGACCGTCGAGGGGGAGTGTACAAAAGGGGAATCCGGAATCCTGTGGCAGCTCAGCTATTGAACGGGTTATCGGATTTAACCGAAACTTGATATTAAGAAAGGTCTCGTGCCTCAGACATCCCATTTTAAATCCGGACCAGATCCGGTGACATTGGGAGGAGTTGGAGGGGCGAACCGGAAATCTTTGTAATCGCTTACAGTGGAGGGATCGGGATGAAACTTGGTGGGAAGAACAAGCATAAGTTCTAAATATGTCATCTAGAGCTTTCAGATTGAATAAACCTAGATAGATATCCTAATTCTAGGTCCGATCCGCATTTTTGAATGGCGGGTTGTTTATTGTGAAGTTCTCTTATACTTTCTCGTACCACTACTCGTAACAAGTGCCATATGAGCTCGTAGCTCTTGTTTTCTTGGGAATAGATAGAGAGGTATTTTATTAACACTAAAAGCCCTAGTGGGCTATGATTAATACAAAGATGCAACAAAATAAGCAACTTCCAATAGATAAATTCCCCCCAAAAATCACTAAATTTTCAGTTATAATTTAAAATCAACCCCAACAGAAACCAAAAAAACAAGAAAATAGCATCTAAAAAAAAATCTGTGTGAGTTTGAAGAGCCCTCGGACCGATTCTATAATATTTTCTCGGAAACAAGTTTTTTTCCGAAATTCCAGTATCGTTCCAGAATTTCTCAGTAGTTTGGTCACAGCTTGGTTAACCTGTTATTCAGTTTTCCACGCCTTGTCTCAAGTTGTATATGTATCATTAAAAATGTTTAGATTCCATGGATTGTTTGTTTGGTTAATGTTTTGCAACATTTGGTTAATGTTTTGCAATGCTTTGCAGACTCCAAAGAGGAAGTGGAGATTCGCGAATTGGAGCGTGGCGATTATTTCGGCGAACAAGCACTTCTGAAGGACGATGTCCGAACGGCAAATATTGTTGCACTCGCCCCCGGTGTGGAATGTTTAGCAATAGATAGAGAGTAAGTAACATCTTATCTTTGTGTAATCAAAACACGGTAGTCTCTGTTGGCAATATCAGTTAGACCTCGTCATGCTCTCTAGCAATCGCTAATAATCCCTCGGCGATTATGGAGGTGCAGCCCGCCGCAATGAAAGATAATATCTTTCCTCGGGATAGCCGTGCAAAAATCGGATAATTGCTTGGGATACCGTGGTGGAATTGGTGTCTAATTCAGCATGTGGCCAACAAAAATAAAACTCCAAAACGTTTGATCGCTCTTAGTTGCATAGGATAAAAAAAAGCATTGCTCAACTCGATGGAACTGATGATGGCTTTGCCCTCTCGATGGTCTCTGCCGGCTCTTTGGGGTTCGTCGTACATCAGTCGGCAAGTTTTGTTTCGGGTTAAAATTTATTAAAAACTTTAGTGGTTAATTTTATAGAAGTTATTCTGTAAGTTTCCCTAACCGCTGGAATAGTACGATGGAATTCATACATTTGATTCTTTGTTATTTTTTAAATTTTAACGCAGAAAAAAAGCGAAAAGCAAGATGAAAGAATTAGAGTAAACGCAATTCCAAAGACTATTGCGCCGCAATTCCCAGCTAGTCGAACAACACACAAGACAATTTAGTGAACGGCCAGCCCCACGGGACAAGCGCGTTTTAGCCAATCCAACCAAAGACGAGGCGGCTTTTTGTAGAGGCTTAACGGCCTGCCATCCAATTAGCGAATGTATTTATTTAAAAGATTATTAGTTTATCACAGTTTTCGTGACTTTCTTATTAATTAAAAGTAGTAATAGGAAGTGCAGCACAAGTCCTTAGGACTTCCTTTTTGATGCAGTAATATACTAGTAATGGCCTTTTATTTCATGTTTATATTAGGGTTAAAAATAAAACCTACCTACCTAAATAAATAAATTTCTTACGGAACCTATTCGTTCGTAATTTAACTTGTCCGTTGAAAACTTGTCTCCTGTTGGACTAGCACGTTGCGAATTTGCCGAATGATAAGCGTGTTTGACGGGAATACTGACATTATTTTTGTCAAGTGATGCCGGTTGAAAACTCGTCACGTGAAATTTAGCCGGTTCTTTGCTGTTATTGCCGGCTCCGGCAAGCCCCAACGGGACAAACGCGTTTTAGCCGGTCCTACCAAAGGCAAGGCGGCTTTAAGAGATTATTAGACCGGGAGATTATCAAAGTTTTCGGGACCATGCTGCTGGTCCGCCTCCAACGGTGCCTGTCATGCTCTGGCGGCGTTGGAGGGTTAGCTTCGGCCTTCTGACCTTATAGGTTTCGCACCCTGAACCAGTTACTGAGTGTTTTCTGGATGCTGTCCGGGTGACAGTCCGGCAACTTTACATCCGCCAGCGTTATGTCTTCTTCAAATATTTTTTATGTTCTTAGTATTTGCAAGTATCTGAGTTGCAAGTATTTACTCAGTACCATCATTCATGACCTCGGCCACCTTGTTGGTAGTCGTGTTCAAGACCAAGTTAATCATAGCTAGTTTAAGTTGATGCAGGAAATGTTATTCTAGGTTCAAATGTTAACTGCTGAAAACCAGTTAGATCGGTCATTTTCTTTTCGAATATTTCCAGATTTGGCAAACCCCATGCATCATACATTTTGGGTTTTGCTTCAAAATTCAGTTTATAGGATACTCGTAACCAATTTTATTTATTATTACCAAAAATGGTAAGTCGTTAAGACTTGTCACTAGGAATTAACCAATCGGAAATAAACAAGACCAAAGGTTTCGATGGGATCCCAAAAATTTAATATTTGACCCAGACAACTACGTCTTGTCTACGCCAGATCCAGTCTTCGCCAGGCTAATCATCTGAGAAAATTAAGTTCAGATATACCTGTATAAGCCATATTTATTTTGACGATACTGATCGAAACTGACGATACTGATCGAAACGGAAATTCGGCCGAAGTAAAGCAGGAATTCCTGCTTTACTTCGGCCGTTTTCGGCCGAATTCCGAGCGAACTACTTGTCCAGCCAGAAAAAGATAGTTCAGAAACGAATTCATCGCATCTCCTTATCCCTATAAAGAAAGTCTAATCAACTTCAAATAAAACTTTAACTTATAAAAAAAAAATCCGGTTTCAACCGGATTCCGGACGAACTATATGTCCGGGTAAAAAATGATTGTCATATACAGATTCAGCGTCTCTTCTTACCCTTAAATCTATCATCTAATCAACTTCAAATACAAATTTTACTTTTAACAAATTTTCTGGTTTCGGCCGGATTCCGGGCGAACTACTTTTCCGGCGAGAAAATGGTTTTCACCATCATGTTTAGCATGTCTTCTTACCCCTAAATCGAACATCTAATCAACTTCAAATACAACTTTTGCTTTTAACAAATTTTCCGGTTTCGGTCGGATTCCGGGCTAACTACTAGTCCGTCGAGAAAATGGTTTTCGCCACCGTGTTCAGCATGTCTTCTTACCCCTAAATCGAACATCTAATCAACTTCAAATAAAACTTTTGCTTTGAACAAATTTTCCGGTTTCGGCCGGATTCCGGGCTAACTACTTCTCCGGTCAAAAAATGGTTTTCACCATCGTGTTCAGCATGTCTTCTTACCCCTAAATCGAACATCTAATTAACTTCAAATAAAACTTTTACTTTCAACAAACTTTCCGGTTTTGGCCGGATTCCCGGCGAACTACTTGTCCGGCATGAAAATGGTTTTCACTATCGTGTTCAGCATGTCTTCTTACCCCATAATCGACTATCACATTAGCTGTTTCAAAATATTTTGTTTGTCCCTTAATTTAAACCCCCTTCCCCACCCCTAAATGTAGGGCTACAGTGCCCATCTACGAACTTGACCTTACTCTTGACCCAAAGAATCCTCACACCAAGGTTCATCAAAATATCTCATTCCCTTCGAGAGTTATCGTGCTTACAGACAGACGGACGGACGAACGGACAGACGGACAACTTTTACGATGCCATAGGTATCCGTCACTAACGTTTTGGGATCCCAACAAGGCACGAAGATAAAGAGCTTAAGGGTAACATAATGGCGAAAGTGAAATTTCTTTGACGGGTTCAAACATTGTACACTAAATTGGTTTCTCGGTTCTTTATTTGATGTCAAAATTATTTTATGATATTATGTTATTGTTTTACGAATCCAGCTTGAGTCGAGTCTTCTCAATTCTCTCCCTTATTTATTCTTGGTGGTAGCACGCTTCCACGTCCATTCTTTTAAATTGATCCTTACTTTTCCTTCTGTTCTGAGACCCAGTTTATTGTCATTTCTCTCTTTGGCACGGGCATAACCACCACATCAAATCATAAATAAGTGCTAACAAGGTATTAACACAGGTTACTAAACGGGTGACAAGCAGACGCACTGTAGACTACTAATTAGTTTTCCTGCAATTAACCCTTATCGGTTAACACTTCGCCAAAATGCATGAAGCACAACACATGGGCGGGAGATCCGAATTCAAATGCAAAATTAGCTTACACGCTTCCTTGTTTACACATAAAGGATGTTCTGTTACTAGCCAACTGGAAAAAAACAACGCTGTAAATAGAAATATTACGATACGATGCGATACGAATTTATTAGGTCAAATAACATAATAGTTGAATAAGACCCTATCAATAATTTATAAAACATACGTGTCAATTATTCATTGAAATGCTTTACAAGATATTGACGAAAAGAAGATCTATACCGGTTAGAAGCTGATGGTTTGCAGGGCTCTAATTTATTTTGATGCCTCGTGTTATATCCGGTTCGTGCCGGTTCCGGAGGGGGTTGTAGTTTGCAACTCTCAAAATCAAATCTTCCTTTTTGAAAAGATAAGGTTAGCCTAATTTTATTTGTTAGAATATGAAAGTTTACTCCATTGGAAACTCTTTGAAACGCTTTATCCGTAGTTTTTTGGGATGGCACGGAACTGTAACGAATAAAGTTTGCATGCTATACTCTTTATAATAATATCTGTTGAAATCAGAATAATACTCTATAACTTTTCTCGAACAGATATGTAATGTATAGCCTATCTTCCTATGTCCCAGAGGTTATGTCAATATATGATAGGTACTATGACAATAAATTTTTGGGAGGTTGATACGATATCGTATCAGCCTCCACAGAGGATGATACGAAGCCGTACCAGCCTCCGCAGAAGTTCATCGAGCACTTTTCCTCAAATACTGAATTTATCGAGCACTTTTCCTCAAATATTGAAAAATAGAAGCTGACCTCCAAAAAATAAATTTAAAACAATACTTTTAGTAAAAAAACATAAAAAATAATTAAAAATTGTATAAAAAATAAAATAAAAGTTGAAAAATGACAGGACATATTACTCTCTTAGACAACCAGCCTATGCCCTAGGTCATAACTTGTCACAATCAGATTTCCACTGAAAATACAGCTTGTCAACTAAAACAGCATCCTACTATCCCTTGCTTTCCAAAAGCTAGTTATTCAGCATTGAAAAAATGACAGAACTTCTTGCTCTCTTAGACAACCAACCTATGCCCTAGGTCATACCTTGTCAAAATCAGATTTCCACTGAAAATACAGCTTGTCAACTGAAACAAGATCTTACTATCCCTTGCTTTCCAAAAGCTAGTTATTCAGCATTGAGCACTTTCTTTGTCTGGCATTTGTCTGGAATTTTCCTGTCAACACGTGGTTTTGTTTGTTTACGTTTACTTCCACGACCCCTAGAATAGTCCTTTTAGAAGATTTGTAGTAGGTTTCACGGCCGCTAGATGGCATCTGAATCGCGAAAAAGTGAAAGACTATTGGTAGAAACTGAAGTGCTTGGGTCCCAACAGTAGTCATTTTAGAAGGTCTACAGTAGGCTTGGGTTGCTACATCACTAAAATGAAATTCCCTACACCATTAGCGAAAGAGTACAACAAAAGAAGAAAAGTCCTGCCTATGAAAAATATTCTGTTCGAAAAAGTTATAATAGTTAACATACCTCCATCTCGGTTCATATAATATCGGAATACAACCTCGACGGCCGTTTAAAAATATCAACCTCGCCTTCGGCTCGGTGGATATTTTTCATAACCTACCTCGCCTTCGGCTCGGATAGGTTATTTTCAATGGCCGTCTCAGTGTTATTTTCCGATATCGATCTGAAGTTAACCTTTATTAAAGGCAGAGCGAAGTTTTTTACGAACTGATGAAACCACTGCATTATTTTTACAGTGTAATCAGGACGTTTGACAACCGGACAGAAAAGAAGGATACGCTCGAGTATACACTCGCTGTATTTGACCATAAAGTCCTCCATAAAGGCCGCTCTCTCAACTCAAATTTCGAAAAGATTAGAAAAATAGAAGTTAGAATAGAAGAAGAAGAATAGAAATAGACTGGCCTTTTGCATATGGCGGGTTTAAGCTTTCACTTACTGTTCGTGTATTATTTGCATTACTACCGCAATTCCTTGGACAGGAGGCTACATACTAGCCTCGTTTTTGTTGCACGCTGCAGGTCCACTTCTCTGCCGCTTCCGGACTGATTCTATCTAAATCCGTTTTTGCACTGCAGTACTTCCGAGGAAGACGGCAGCGCTTCTCGAGAATCGCGGACTTGCTCACCGACCAAGTCCGTGCTTCCCTGCAAAATGCTGCTGGTGCCGAAGAAACAGTGAACACGAAAACGCACTTACTGTCTACAGGCACGTGCGGTTTTGGGTGCAACATTTTTAAATTGAAACATAAATTGTGGACTAAAAGACTCCACACCCTTGCAAAACGCACCTTGGATGTAGTTTACAAGTTATCGCGATCCAATCTATAAAAAGGTGTCATTTAGTCTCGAACAGATTCGATCATTCGGGTTTCTGCTTTTCAATTACGATATCATGGACTACTATTTATTTTCACCGTGAACATAAGGGCCACTCCTATTGCGATTGTTTTATAGTTCCATTTTACATGTTTCAGCTTGGGGTGTCATGTATAATATTTCAACCTGTAGCTGAAAAACTGGAAGAGCTGTCCGAATACGGGGCTGAAACAGCTCCTGAGAGCCGGATGATGTTCGTTTCTAACCGCGATATAGTTTACGAAAAAAGCATACATGCTTCCATTTCCCTAATCAGATTTAGGATCTTTTTCGGAATTTGATTTGGCTTAACCTTAAGAATTTGATTATATGAAACCGATGCATATCCGTTGCTTTGGCTTGAGAACCAGTAATTTCGCTCAAACCTGTCATTTGAACGCATGCTAGATTATAGAGATAGTAGTGGTAGTGGCGGCCACATATTCGGCCACACACTAAGACCAAGTAGGATTGGAAAACGGTCCCGTGATGAAAATTAAACTAAAAGATCAGCTCAAAAATCAACTATCTGTAAAATTCAGTGAAATTTATCTGGCTTATAAATGAAAGTAAGGGCAAGGGTAGGTAAGGGCAACGTTAGCTTCCACTGGACTGATATTGTCCACTCGGATACTTGACCTTACCCTAAACCTTTGGTCCTGTAGAAGCGCCCGGAGGCATTTAGGAAAAATAGTAGCTTCTAAGCTCGCGCTCCCTTTTTAGACCAGGAGTTTCCAACTTTGCACGATGTACTGTATTCACCCAAACTCTCTTTTGCCCATCTCGGGGTTTACTGTTCGCCTAAACCCTCTGGTCTCATATACCGTGCGTTTCGTCGCGGCTCTCAGGACGGAAGACCGGTGTTTTTTTGCGTCGCGTTTTGCATTGAAGTGAACCGAATCTTAGTGGGTAAAATGTGATTAACATTGGCATGTTATTGCTAGCATTTTGTTGGTACTTGATGAGATCCGTGTCGTAATCAAGACTGCCTCCAATTCTTGTGTTACACAGATTAGCACTAATTTGTGGGTGTTGATGGCCGTAAACGTGGATTCTATCTTTGTCTCGCGCAAATTCGCCAACGTAAGAACGTAAGTTTTCAAGTTGGTTAATGGTTAGAAAAGAGGAAATCTGTTGACTGTGCTAAACGGTGAGTCAGCTGATGAGAATGTTCTAATTGTTCAGACTTAAACTAGAAAATGGACCTTTTATCAATTTCAGGTCTATTTTTCTAGCTTGAACCTGAAGAGGATTTTGCCTTGAAGGGCCGAAATATCGCTAGAATAAACATCAGCTGACATCTATTTAGATTAAAGTGATTCGTAGTCACCTTGGCTGAAGGAATACCCAAGAGGAATGCCTCTTAAGATTTTGTAAGAGCAATATCGATGTTGTGCTTCCTGTGTGACGAGCACCGGACAAAGAGGCTTACAAAAGTTACAAATGTGACTACGGGGCAACCCTTCGTCACTAAAATCATCGGGTTACTCTGTGGGGATGTTTGGGAAACCAGAATACCAAGAGCCGGAGTCTTGCGGCGATCGGATGGATCTAGGCAAAGAAGGCGAGTGAATAGTGTTGCCGGAATACCTGATTATCCCAGGAGGAATCCGGAAATCGGTGATGAATTTGTGCTCGCGGCACGGCCGACGGTCTTCCGCGACAGCGCTGTCGACTTCTCTTCGTCTTGATTTCCGACTTTAACGGGTGGGTGAAATCGTCAGGAATCGTGCGTGTAGTGCAAGACGTAGCGATCGCTTCTGATCGCCGAATCATGCGGGCATGATCGTTCCGGAAGCGCCAAACCCACCGGACGGTTATGCTTTACTTCTGACCGTGACTTCAGAGATGGAGATCCTTGATAAGATCACAATCTGAGCTGGCAAATTGGTTTAGTCAAAACGGTAGTCCGAGTATGGCGATAGTTGATCGTTGGTGAGTGCTGCCCGTCTGAAACTATATGAAGCCAATCGCCTCGATAAGATAGATTACTCAAGATGTTGAACACAGTATGGGTCGGCAGTAAGACAGCCCATTATTAGCTAAGCAAATAAACATATCACTCCAAGGCTCGTCGATCAAAAACGCATTCTGTAATTTTGCTGGGATATCGGAAATAGTAGGTAGTTAGTTGACGAGATTATGGCGTGCATAAGAGCCTATGGAGGAGGCGATAACTAGGGAGTTAGTTCTGCTTTGTGACTCAGATCGAACCTTGAATAATGTCATTGTCGAGTCTAGTTCCTGATTTTGCCAGCGAAAAGGGGGAAATGCAGGACATTTTTTAGCTTTCTTGGAAATATTTATGTTATTGTTTTGGTAGACGTTTTCTTTTTTTTCTGCCATGACTTTTATATAATCAAAAAATACACCCAGTGCTAACACAATGCAACAAGGCACTTAAAGCACAACTCTTACTAGAAATGAACCTATGAAATAAGTCAGAAAAAAACATTTTCGAAAATACCATTACTTTCCACCTGTAATTAACGATTTTCTTGTTAGCGCTTGTCGATTATGTCCAGCCTTCCTGCTCTCCGACGCGGTGTCTGGGCGCAAAACATTTGAAAACTGATCGTGCCGTGGTTAAAAAGTATGAAAACTAAGCAAATAAAAGAAGTAATAAACAAAAGCTTCTCAGATCCTTATATGTGAAAGAGTTGTCAGCAGACGTTTAAGATCCCGGCAAACGTTTCGTTGTGTGACGGGCAAAACTCGGCAAGGCCAAAAAAGCGCTAAAATTTCGTAGGCACAAAACGAAACAATGGAGAACGGTGGGGATTTTAGAAGCTTATAATTCTGTATGGGAGCTAGGTACATTGTAAAAGGCAGAATAAGCAAGAGGGATCCTTTAACATTTGAAATTCGAGAAAGTTCTACGATTGCAAACACAACTCCATAAAATCTTTGAGATCTCAAGAGGTAGAGTCGACTTGAAGAACACTTTTCCGTTTCCATTTTCGGGAAGAAATAAGATTTGACTGCGGTATTTAGTGTCCTATCACCTTTTCTTTACTTCTACGTACCGCGGATCCCCCCTTCCGCCGTTACCCCTTCCCTCTTTTGAGCCCACAGGCGAAAGGATGGTCCGGATTGGACCCATATCCAATAAGATAACATGCTCTAATTTATTTGTATTGCCCTATGTGTGGACCGTGAAAAAATGAGTGAGATGTATGTTACCTTTTGTGTGATTGTAGATGTTATTCAAGTTAGCTTAGAAACACCGAAAAATTTCTGATGATGGAAAAGTTGTGCATAGAGTGTACATAAAGTGATGTTAAGAGTGTGTTAGTGTGTTTGTACCGTTTGTGTTGCATGATGGCCTGATTTCTTTCATTTGCAAATAAATTCTTCATATTTCAGGTCATTTGTCCAGTTGATTGGGGATCTCAGCGAGCTAAAGGAGAAGAGCTACAACGATGGCATCAGCCGAAGTACTAGTCAAAGCAGCGATGTCGTAACGCCTTCTAGCCCCACTGCCTTCACTCTGGACGCAATCGGTAAGGTCCAGTTCTTTTTTACCAAGGTCTTGTATTGTGGCACGTCGGTAGCGGTCGCCATGCTGTTCGGTTTGAAAGTTATCTTAAAGGACTCTTCGTACTTATGACACTAATTCATTCTAATTCAATAGTATGTCCATACATTCTTGTTCCCGAGATTCTACACATAATAAGTGTATCTATTGGAATTACAGAGATTATCACGCTTGCCACGTTTTTCTCTTCATGTGGCGTATCAAGCTCGCGATCCCTGTTTCCAAAAACCTTATTGGTCAGCAGACCGGCTATGTAAATTTTGCCACGTTTGTCATCCAAAGCAAGGGGCACGGAAAGAGGATAAAAACAGCCGAATCCTTGTGTAATTTGCAATAAGCATGGCTAAGTTTTAAAGTAGTCGGTTATCTCAGAACATCTTAGCGGGAACACCATGTAGTGCGAGATGTCCTTTAAAGGAAATGCATCACTGGATACTATTTCTTTTCCAAATTTCTAAGTTAATATCCTCCTATATAATCATTATCTAGCTTCAGAAAATAAAACGCTTCCGTAGAAATAACCATATTTTTTCAACATCACAATTTCGTTCACCTCAGTTCGCGAGCCGCACGACTCGATCGTGGTATAAATTGAAGTACCATTAGGATAGACGGCTTGCACAGTACGAAATGAAAAGCTGCGTGAAAAAAAAGAATCGAGCAACGACTAGATCAGTTTAAAGTTATTGCGGTTGCGGTGTTACAGGTATCAAAAGCTGAACTTTTGTGTCCTCTGTATACTATGCTGCACCATAATAACCCACCCTTTGTTATGGTCCATTGTCACGACCAGAAAAGGTTTTAGCCGTCTGAAATTCCTATGGGAATTAGAAGTAGTTTCAAGCAAGAAAGATGATAAAAGTGAAAGAATACATTCAAAATACATACGGATGAAGAGTTCACGAAACGACATCGAGAACTCATAGAATGGCCATGCTAATGATCTTGACCTCGCGGTGCTACGAAATAGAGTGATGACTTACTTACTTGACTGAAGTCCCATCCGGCCTTGGTGGCCGCCTCGAGGCCTCTCTCCTCACGAGCAGAATGTATGTGCCGCCTGTACTGCTCTCTGTTTTGTGCCATTCTGAGAAGACTAGGGAGATTGTAGTCGGAGAAGTTCTCCTTCCGGCGCTTCGAAGGGCGACCACGAGGGCGAGAACCGTGGATGCGACCTTCGAAAGTGATTTTCGGCAGTTGGCCGTTGGACATGCGCTGGACCGTGCTGGACGTGGCCTGCGTGGCCAAGCCACCTGAGCTGTTGGAGGCGGACCCTTTCCAAGATGGTAGTCTTGTACTGCAGTCTTTCGAGTAGGTCAGCATTTGAGACTCGATCTACGTACGTTATGCCGGCGATTCGACGCAGCAGCTTTGGGCGGTTAACAAACGGGTCAGAGACTCTGCAATTGTGAACTTGAAGAAGTGAATGTTTGTGCAGTTTACTGTCATTACTGTCAACTTTGGTGGAAGAAAAAGCTTGCACGTGTCCCAAAATAATGAGCAAATTCGGTTTCAAGTAAAAAACGCGGATTTGAGGCCTTAAACGTGGCTTGAGAGTAAACAATGTTTCAAGCTAACTTTTAATACCTGCGCGCTTTCTGAGCTTGCATGCATTGGGTACAGGGACCGGATTCTCGTTTATGGGTAAACCGAGGGGTAAACGCGTTTGAATGTCAGCTGAAAAACGATTAGCGGGATCATTGCGTAACTGTCTAATTTCCACTGAGACTTTTTTGTTTGAAAGGAGGCATTCAGGTACGCGAGGTCAGATCAGTTCATTGTTACAGTTCGATAGGGTTAATGTGGTTCGTTTTGGTGTTGAGTGCAAAAAAAATGAGATATGGAATTTGTTCTTCGAAAATTGGAAAAAAGTGGAGTAGTGCGGTATTTTAAAACGTTCTCTGAGAGAGAAGAACAAAGGAAAAAACGAAAAATAGCCGAAAGAAAAGCAGAAATTCGTGTGAGACAGAAATTGCAACGAATAGGTCAGTTGTTATTTTTTTTAAAGCAATTCTGTCGAGTTAAGTTAGGAATCCTTAGTTGCTTAGGTCTGCAGCTGCTCAGTGTGCTACACTTGCGCAGCACCTGTGAGATGAGGAGGAGGGAAGAATGAATCCGACCAACAACGGAAACACGCTGAACTTTAAATGGAAAGAATGCATAAAAGCCAGATACATGTGATCGTCATTGAACAACGTATATATCATCTGTAATATAGCTACGCTTTCACCTCCACCGGAGTTGAATGGTACCACTTTAGTTCAGCGTAATTGGATCACTACACGACACGCTGCATTGCTACTAAACAATAACAGTAAATAATTGGCATGAAAAGCCTTCTATATTAATATTTACGAGGCGCGGATAAATAATGACTCTGGCTAATCGTACTTATTTAGTTCGAAATGTGGATCGTAACTTCAACTATGTTACCTCCCTTGAAAGCTGACACATCATTTCAAGTCAAACGTGACACCTGGTTAGTTGATGACCGGATAGATGTACGAGAGCCCAGGGTGCGCTATTCGTAAATGTTTACATCCCCCTTCAAGGAGCAGGATTTCTCTGCGTTTTGTTCAGATTTCCTTATTTCCGCTAGATAACGCGCATTTTCGACAAAAAGTACATGGTGCTTTCTCTGATCAACTTCAAACAGAAAATTTGTGAATAATAAATCAAACGATTCATTACGCACTGCCCGAGGGCATAATGGCAGCAACAAGAGTAACTGAAGGGGCATTCTGGCGGTCTGCAAAGCCCCGCTGGCTTAAATCGCTTCGCTTTCCGAGGCTCTTCTGGCGCGCCGTCATTTTTGAAAAGTGGCGTGGAAAGTGAATCTACTCCGTACGTGGAAAGTGTATTCTGCAAGCCAGCGAGAAGTTGTAATGGCGCAATGACTTTCCGTTAGTTCTTGCGCTCGGCGGGTTCTCGCTTTGCTTTTTGGATTGCGAATAGTTTCGCGATAGTTTTGAGGACAGGTTTTTCATTTTTAGTAGTAGGTCGGGAACTGAAAACGATGAATCAGGTAGCGACAAGCGACGGGGTAACTACAGCAGGAAACGGAGTATTTGAAATTTGGAACTATGAGTCAGAGATGTTTTTTCTCGAGTATACTGTGTGCTTGGAAAAACTTTGGCGAGATGGTACAAAAATCATGTGCAGGGGCGTTCTTTGGGGTGACTGGTTTCAGACTGGTATCTGAAGGCTGGTGGCCTTGCTCCACGTAACCGGCCGGGACTTGGTGTCCACACGTCCACCGGACTGGCTTCTGTGCCCACATGTCCACCGAACTTGACTTAAGTATCACGAGGGACCCATAAATTTACTTTACAGGGGGCTTGTCGATAAGAGATTTCTGATGCGCTCTTGACCGGTCGGAAGATAGTTCGAGAAATACCCACGGTCCAATCACGTCAAAGGCCAGATAGACAAAATTTGGGATTGGCTGCTGGCGCCTTGAGGGTCTCTTTGGTGCGCACGTCCAGTGAGGCACACAAGAATGCCGATTCGACTCAAGTGGGGATTTTTGGAAACTAGATTTGGATCGGTCAACATAGCAATATAGAAGCATAGGAAATGACGATCCCCTTGTAAAGGAAATTTTTTGGGTCCCTGGTATCACCTAATCCGTGAGATCACCAGAATTAAAAGAAGTTCAAATAATTTCCGGGATGTTTAGTCACTAATGAAAATTAAGCTAATGGGGTGGTGAACAGAAAACGGACAAACAGAGGAGATAGTTTCGAGGACAGGTTTTCCATTTTCAGTAGTAGGCCGGGAACTGGAAACGATGGACCAGGTAGCGACGAGAAACGGGGTAACTACAGCAGGAAACGGAGGTATTTGAAATTTGGAACTATGAGTCAGAGTTGTTTTTTCGCGAGTATAAATGTGTGCTTGGAAAAACTTTGACACCTTTGTTGAATCCGTAAACAGTTCACCGAAATGCAGATAGATGCAGTATCTTTTTGCGATGACATCCTTATGATTTTGCTTATGATGGATTAACTGAGGTACCTTTGTCCGTTTTTTGTCGTATTGGAACTGTCGTTTAGGAATCATGCGACCAAGTAAGCTGTCAGGTAATAAAAAGGTAAGTTTGGTTTAAGATGGTCGGACCGAACTCAATTCCTCCTTGTTCCGAACAGCTTTTTCAGTCTAATTTATCGTGGTAAACGGAATTATTGTCTTAAACTTATACTTTTTGTTTCCAGCTGAATTCACAAGCATTCAGCTTCACGATTTGGAGATTATCGCCACTCTCGGCATCGGTGGCTTTGGTCGAGTCGAGTTGGTCGTCAATTCCAAAGACAGAAGCCAGTGTTTCGCCCTCAAGTGCCTCAAGAAGCAACACATCATCCAGACGCAACAACAGGAGCATATCTACAATGAGAAAGTCATAATGATGAGCTGCCGTTCATCTTTTATTGCCAGGTAAGACCGCATCTACACCTCTTCGTAGAAAGACATAGAGCGTGTCCGAAAGCTCGGAAACGAACGAAAATGCTGAATTAATTCAGCATTTTATGCAGCATTTCGCTTTCGGACTTAAATTTTTGCTCAGTTAATGCAGCATTAACTCAGCATAAAATTCATCGAAAAATTTAGCAAAGATGCTAAATTTTACGCTGAATTTTCAAGAAGAAACTGTGGAGCGGTCGATCCGATTAAGGCTAAATTTCGGAATTGAAAGTGTCAGAGAAGAAATAAAGAACGTGTCCGAAAGCTTTTAGTGCTGTAAATGCTGCATTTAATGCTGCATATAAGGTAAAAGCTTTCGGACGAAAAAAAAAATCAAAATGCAGCATTAAATGCAGCATTTACGGTCCTGAAAGCTTTCGGACACGTTCATAATCTGCATTGCTAGTCGGAACCAGTGTTGTCAGATGGGCTTGTTTCTGAGGGCTGGGGCGGAAGATTTCTGTGATGGGCTTAGTGCGGGAAAATGGGCCTATTGTTTTAAAATTTGGCATGTTTTGGGCGTTTTCTTGGAACTGGGGGAACATTACTGTTACACCTATTATTTCTTGTAAAAACTTATTATATTTCCTTTTGGGGTATCTTTCGAGCAGTTTTCAACTATTTCTAAAAGTTAAATCATTGCTTTGTATTTTGCCTTTTGAAATCTATTTTGAGTTTTAACCCCAGGTTTGCACACAGACTCGAAATTCATTAACTCCTTTTTTAGGCTTAAATTAAGAGCCCCCCTCCCCTCGAATGACCCCTGAAATCAGCTTTAGTAGATCAACAAATATTTTGGTAAAATTGGGCCGGGCTTGTTTTCAAAATCCCAGGGCGTTTTTCTGCAAACACAATCTGGCAACACTGGTCGGGACAGGGGCGGTTCGAGGGGGGGCGTGGGGGGGTGACTCACCCCCCCCCCCCCCCCATGCTTCAGAGAATCGTACTCTCAGTCGTATGTTTTGAGCTTGTCTATATGACAGTCGTATATGTTGAGCTTGCCAGAATGACATAAAGGCAGTTACAAAACGTGAATTTCACCCGTAGGCTAAATGGCATTTTCTAGTCGTATGGCTTCGTAGAGCTTTCCTAGTCGTATATTTTAGACTTGTCAGATTCACAGTTGTGTGTTCTGAGTTTGTCAGAATGATAGTCGTATGTTTTAGCGTGCCAGAATCACACCAGCTCTTGAATTTCGCCAGACGCAAATCACTTGTTTCTTGTCGGACAAATTTTCTAGTCGTATATTAGAGACAGTCGAAGTTTTGAGCATGCCAGATAAGGCACCTAATCGTGAATTTCAGTTGCAAATGACCTGTTCCTGGTCTTATGACGAGAGTCGTACGAGCCAACCTTATGTTTTGAGCTTGCTAGAACGACAGTCGTATGTTTCGAGCTTGTCGGAGTGACATAAATAGGCTACAGTTACCGAATAGTGATTTCAACAGTGGCATAGCTGGTTTTGTGCAAAAATCTCCTGATTCTAGCACAAAAGAGTTTGATTTTTGGCTTGCGGAGTAACGTTTGGCCATAGACCGGCTTTGTACGCACTATAATTCGGGCCTAATAATCGCAAAATCTTTTTCACACTGTTAATTCAAATCAAATCTACTTTTTAAATCAATTTTATTATGGATGGCCACAACCTTTTTATGACACTTGCCTTCCGGCCAAGTGCCATATACCGATCACTTTTCCGTCGGTCGGTCGGTCCGCTGATCGCGAGTTAGGGTACTTGCAGATGTGCTAGGACGATGAAACTTGGCAGGCGCATTAGGGACCCGACTTGGAAATAGTCACTTCCCCGATCCGACCTCCGTGGGGGAGTGGAGGGAGGAGAAATCCGGAATATTGACGTATTTATAACTTTTGAACGGGGATTCGGATCTTAATGAAACTTGATATTTGGAAAGACCTCGTGTCTCAGATGTCACACTTCACGTCCGGAATACATCCGGTGACTTTGGGGGGAGTTGGAGGGAGGGAACCGGAAATCGTGTGACATGTTCAGAGTGAACGGATCGGGGTGAAACTTGGTGGGAAGAACAATCACAAGCCCTAGATACATACTTTACAAGACCGAACCGGATCCGAACACTGCGGGGGAGTTGGAGGGAGGGTTCCGGAATTCCGGTGATCCCGACCAAAGATGTTTACACATGTGCTAGGACGATGAAACTTGGCAGGCATATTATGGACCCGACCGAACTAAGTTGGAAATAATCACTTCCCCGATCCGACCACCGTGGGGGGAGTGGATGAAGGGGGAATCCGGAATATTGACAGATTTATAACTTCTGAACGGGGAATCGGATCTTAATGAAACTTGATATTTGGAAAGACCTCGTGTCTCAGATGTCACACTTCGAGTCCGGAATGGATCCGGTGACTTTGGGGGGAGTTGGAGGGGGGAACCGGAAATTGTGTGACATACTCAGAGTGGACGGATCGGGATGAAACGTGGTGGGAAGAACAAGCACAAGCCCCAGATAAATAGTTGACAAGACCGGACCGGAACCGAGTACTGTGGGGGGAGTTGGAGGGAGGCTTCCGGAATTCCGGTGATCCCGAGTTATGATGCTTACACATGTGCTAGGACGATGAAACTTTGCAGGCATATCAGGGACTGTACAATTGTAACATAAGAACAGTTGTTTTCCGATTTGACCATCGTGGGGGGACTGGAGGGAGGGGAATCCGGAACCTTGAGGTTGTCCAACTTTTGAACGGGTGATCGGATCTTGCTGAAACTTGATATTCGGAGAGAACTCATGTTTCAGATGTCCCGTTTCAAGTGCGGACATGATCCGATCCATGTGGGGAGTCGGGGGGGGGGGGTGGTAAATTGTTTGACACGCTTAAAATATAGCGACTTGGATGACACTTGATGGGAAGAACAAGCGTAAGCCCTGGATACATCAGTGACAGAACCGGACCGGATCCGGATCCTCTAGCGCCCTTAAAATGCACATCATCACAAGGTGCAAAAAAAAACTGTTTTACCGAACGATACATTCTCGTGATTTCCAAGGGTTCGTCGTCATTCTTATCTCAAGGATTTTGCTTACAAATGATCACAACAAACCCACGAATTGGCAATTTCCCACTTTCATACTTTTACCAAGCCTTGCAAGTGCCATATGAGCTTACAGCTCTTGTTTCGGAAGGGGTCGCGTGGAAGCACTGCTGTGTACCAACTTCTGGCAAGATACCCCACTCCGTTCCAGAGTTATCGGGGTTACGGACGGATGTGTGATATCATAGGCAGCACTTACTTGTGTTTGGATTCCACAAAAGATTCATAAATATTTCCAAAAATTTCGCCTGCGGCGTCTTTCATAGTAGCCTATTTGCTATCTAGTGGCAGGGCTCGTCATTTAGGTGACGTTTTAGGCATAAGATCTGAACCACGTTAAAAGCTATACTTTGTACTAGAGGAAGTTAAATTGTCCCAGAAAAAAGGCGGATTTACAAGTTTCGCCTGCGGCGCCTTTCGGAGTACCCCATTCACTATTTAGTTGTAGCGTGCGTCATTTAGGTGGGTTTTAAGCTTGAGATTTGGGGGTTTGAGCAACATCAAAAGCTAGAATTTGTGTGGGAAGTAGTTGAATTTTGCCAGTAAAAAGTTAGATTTAAAATTTCGCCTGCGGCGCCCTCGGCGCTTTTCGTGGTATCCTATTCTCTATTTGGTTTAAGGGTGCGTCAATTCGGTGGGGTTTTAAGCTTGAGATTTTGGTGTCTGAGCTACATTAAAAGCTAGAATTTGTAGGGGAAGCAGCTGAATTTGCTCGGATTAAAAAAAAAATGCGCCTACGTCGCACAGTTTAAGTTGTCTTGAGCAGATACGTCAGAAGCTGGTACCGAGGATTGGCTTTCTCCAGCGAAAGTTCAAATTAACGGCATGCTGGAATTCCTGTTATATATTCATTCATTATTTTGCATAACCTTTTATAGGTTATAGAAAACCTATTTCTATTGTTCTTTATCAGCATAGGTGATTAGCTAGTCGTATATTTTGAGGTCGTCACCCCCCATGCCCAAGTACTTTGAACCGCCCCTGGGTCGGGACTGTGGGGCTAGGAGTCTTGTCCCTTACTAACTTCAGTGTGTGACTGGCCCCACTCATTGATTACGCAGTATTTATACACACTACATGACGCATCTAAATGACGTTTTCTTTCAGAGTCTTATATATAGATATGCATTATATTACAGCAAAAAAGAGCGCGGGCCATGTGCAGTAAACATAAAAAAAAAAAAAAAAAAAGATCAGAAGTTCTGTCGGCGCCAAAGGGACACCTTCAGGAACTTCGCCAGGTTCTTTAAATCTAAAACACCCACTTTTAATTTTTCCTTCCACCCATTCCTTCTCTCGGATTTCGTCAAATTCGGTGGAAACACATTCTCCGGAACAGCGCGTTTGAATACCATTATAACTGGAACCAATCAGGATACATATCAGCTTATTTTACTATTGTAGACAATAGTAGGTTTTGTTAGCCTGCTTTATCTCGTTCTATAATGCTAGTCTGTTGTTGCCGCTAGCAGTGTCGGTCGGTTGGTTGGATTGACTTCTGCTGCTACTGATAAATCGCACTGTCCTGCTCTAAAATAATTATGGCGGCTATTAACGCAGCTAATTTTACGATTGCGTGAGTGATAACGAGTCGACTAGGACTGAAATACAGAAACTTACACGCTATAACACTTTGTCTGTCGTCTTTGTCGTAATCGCTACAAAAGTAGTCATCGTAAACGTCAAGTCCACGTCACATTTCCTTGTCGAATTTTTTTTTTGCACTCAAGGGCCCACATGAGGTTTCTTTTGCGACAACTTGCTACACGATCCTTTGCCACTGTGACAAATGGGAGTAGAGCAGTGGCCACACCAGCTGTGGCTTGTTGCTACATAGACTTCGGAGCTCCACGTGTACAACTGTCACAGAGACAAGCGGTCAATACTTACCTTAAGTTCCACCTGCTAGGAGTAAGAAGGTAGAATAGAATCCCGACGAGTAGAGGTGATGATAGTTACTTTCGGGTTGCGTTTTCGGCAGCGCACCGATACTCTATATGACCAGGAACAAATAATCTGACAGAACCTTCGTCTCCCTCAGAGCAAAATAGTTTCCCTATCTCTTTAATATGACTATGCGGAGTAGAGTATTTCCTCATACGCTATCCGCTACGAACGAGCGGAGGTTAGTAGCTTCGCGCCACATCATGTTTCGTTACCTCTACAAATAGCTAAATCGCTGTCAACCGGCGGAAGAGGAAAAAGAGAAGTCGAAGCTGATTGGTTCTATGGATGCGCTCCAGAGCGGGTCAGCGCGCAGAGTACGCCTCCTTCACCATTTCTTGTGCGATAAGCAACGGCGAAGACCGAAGAGGAGTAAACGGGTATCAACGTCAGCTCAAAGCTAGAGTAAATACCAAATACCTCTAGATCCGCTCAATGTTGTCGGGGTTTTCATAGTCGCTGAATGCGACTAAAGACTGAAGTTCTATCTGATTATTTGTTCTTGATATGACCAAGTCCGAAACACGCCAGTGAATCTGGGTGAGAACGAGAAACGTCACCCTAACGAATCTTCACAATTGATTCAAATCCTATATAAACCAATCAGCAACGTGTGTTTTGGTCGGGTTGTGGTGACGTTTCTGGCTCTTCGCTAGGAACACGGCGATTCTTCATCGGCACGAAGAGTTAGTCATCATGAGTATCACCTCCCCTAGGACTGGGATTTCCACTCCTTGTCCACTCGCTTCGTGAAGAATTCAGAAGTTCTGCTGGTGACATTGTTTTCCGACAGAGCATACCATAAGAAACTTACGCTGTTGGCAAATAACTGTTACCTAACCCGACATCAGATGAGGAAGAGAAGCGATAATGCTAGACTCTGTTGTGCGAGGCTTACCGGTTGGTCTTAGCGGCAACAAGTTTAGTTGGTTAGGGTCTAAGGCGTGTTCTCCCCAAAGTAGGGACGAAGAGTCTATAGAAGGGATAAACAGTCTATGAGCAACGCCTGTTCGGTATCAGACGAATCTGTTTTACCTTCGTTTCGTTGACGTAGTCGGAATTTTGGACCATTGGTCAGACCCATTCTTGTGGACATTTTCGCGTGGGTGGTTGTTGAGCTCGACGGAAGATGCCATCCACACGAAAATGTCAATGGGTGATGACGTGTTCATGAAAATGTATTGAGTTTGACGGCAAATTCCGAGCATCGTTGAACAAACGTCGTTTTTTGAGCTCAACTCTGATGTAAGCCATCAAGCTATTCAAGCGAAAATGATGGATGGCATCCATTCACGACAAAACGTATATCATGGCGATGGCTTTTCTATTGAACCTTGGTATCACTGAAACGAAGGCGAACGAGTTAATCTACAGTTTCTTCGGAAGAAGCTCTTCTATCAGCCTGCGAACATCAGGGCTGGGATTCTTGCCCTAGCGTTGATCATGCGCAAACTAGGGTACAGACTTCGGCACTGACGTATTTTTATGCGTCCGAGGGAGAGAATATGTGCAAGAAGCTCTGGCCCTGACAGAAGAAGCGTGCTGAAAGCGTATTATCGACTAGAGCGGTACGTCATAAGTCCTAAAGCTCCAATACCTATCGCAAGAAAACTTTATCATGGCGAGTTACCGACTTGTCGTCGCGGTCAGTTATCTCTGCCGAGTCATCTTCGTGTTGACCTTTTGGTTCCCAGTTGTCGCCGAGCGTGGAGCGATCCCGTGGCGAGCTGTACAAAAATCGTATGCAGGGGCGTTCTTTGGAGTAGGTGCTAATTGCCCAGACTGGTATCTGAAGGCTGGTGGCCGTGATCCACGTCAACCAGATGGGACTTGGTGTCCATACGTCCACCGGACTGGGATTCAGTGTCCACAAGTCCACTGGACTAGGCTTCAATGTCCACAAGTCCACCGAACTTGACTCAAGTTTCACCCAGACTGAACACATCAGGTTGGACTGAAGTGTCTCTGTTGAAACGTGACAGATGAAACATCTAGTTTCCACAGTTGGGGAGACTCGATGCTCCAACAGTTTATACCACACATCCTCCATTTCCAAGAAGCCTTCTGGGGTTGTGTCTGTGGCACCGAAGATTGGTCGGGAGTAAAACATGGCACACATTAGTTTCAGGACATGGGACACCGTAATTGGACAGGCTTCAGGAAATAAGTGATTTGTTTTATGGGATCTGTGGTGGAACGTTTACGTATGCATAGTAAGACGTACAGGATAATGCGCTTTACGAAGTATAATGGCGAATATTCTTCTATATTCTATATTCTTTATTACCATTCTTCTATATTCGAAAAGAAGGCGGTCAACACTAAGTTATTCAAACAAAATACTTGAATGGTGTCATTTTTGCTTCACCTCCGTTGGAGTAACACAGCACCAGCAGCAAGTGAATTGGGAAACGCTATGACTTAGTGCCTCGCAGACACCAACCCCATGGTTTTACTTCCATATAAAATGGCATTGGATTGTGTGTTTCCTGTTCAGTCTAACCGTCGTTTTTGTGTATTTTTTTAACACAAAGTGAAACAGAAAAAAAGAATTGTGAAGTCGATGGTCATGTTATCTCGCCCTAAGTTATTCCCAGTTTATTTCTTTACTGTAAGATCTAGATCAAGTTTTTGTAAAACCGTGGGATAATGATTCAGGGCCTGAACTTCTTGCGTCACTTGTATAGATAGAATAAAAGATTACGACCTAAAATGGGAGTCTCTCTTTTCTAAATGAATCAGGCTTACGTCACTTTCCGTAATCTATTATATCTTCTTGTCATTTATGTTTTGTGTTAAAACAATTTCTGTCACAGCAACCAACCGAGCAAACTCATGGTTTGTTTCTGGAGCAGTGTCAGCCAAATTTTGTTCACGAGTCATAGCAACTAAAATAGCTGTCAAGGAACTTCGCAAACTTGAAGATATAGTGCTGAACTAGTGTACTGGGAAAAACATCCTTGCTGCTTAATTCAGTAGTAAATTAATTTTCCGGTGCTCGGTTTCTGATCCAGGTTGAAAAGTAGTTATCGGAAAATGGCCTACAAAAGAAGTGATGCATATCCCCCCACTCCGGGTCCATGATAGCCTCCGTTAAGTTTTCATTTCCCCCCCCCCCCCAGCGAATATTCCATATCCTCGAAATTACTTGGATGGTTTAGGTATGTGCACGTGATAAATAGCTCACAGAAATGTGCATTTTCTCGTAACTGGACTTCATCGAAATTCAAATACCACAGATATATCTCTGGATATCAAAATAAAACCCTCTTAGTCTCTCGATCCATAAAATCTTCCGCAATGTTTTAGTTTCGAACTAGTTGAAATATTGGAGGCACTTACTTCATTATCGGAACAAAGCAACCCGACATGTCAAGACTGCACCACTCCCATTATGGAAATAATATGAAAAAAACTTCGGTTTCTTAAAGAGTTAAAGAGGCTGCGTCCCAAAGTCGAACCTTAAAACGTACAGGAATTAGGAGAGGCAGTTGGGGGGCTGCCGCCCCCCAAACCCCCCGCTTTTAAAGACTCTTTTGTACAGGTTTTTTGTTGTGGGGGGCTGCCGCCCCCCTAACCCCCCGCTCTTGGCTTCGGAAAGGCCCTCTTTTAATTAACAAAAAATACAAAACAGGTTTTTGTTTGCTACCCTACCCCCACCCCCAGCTCTTAGCTTGTGTGCTCTGTGTCTGGGAAACAGTTTCAATAATTATGTTAAAATGTAAATGGAGTGGTCAACTTCATTGTTACTAATTACTAGTTTCGGCGCAATGGTTCTCCTGTCCTCTTGTGTTTAACATTTTTCGAAGTTATTCCATTATTCGTTCATTTCAATTTTTTGTTAATTAAAAGAGGGCCTTTCCGAAGCCAAGAGCGGGGGTTAGGGGGGCGGCAGCCCCCCACAACAAAAAACCTGTACAAAAGAGTCTTTAAAAGCGGGGGGTTTGGGGGGCGGCAGCCCCCCAACTGCCTCTCCTAATTCCTGTACGTTTTAAGGTTCGACTTTGGGACGCAGCCTCTTTAACTCTTTAAGAAAACGAAGTTTTTTTCATATTATATCAGAAAGGAGTCAACTGTTTTTGCTTTTTTTTACATAAATAATGAAATCTGATTACAGTCTATGATTTTTTATTCTTTGCTTATTGTCTGCTGGATATTTTGGACGGTCATGAAAATAATGTAAAAGCGTTGCAATTCTTTGAACGCCGTAACCTGGTCGTAGTGAGTGTGAAAGCGAAAAAGCGCAGAAGATTTCAAAGAATAGCAATGTAGCTTTAACTAGATTATTGTCTGCGCTTAGTGCTGAATATACCTGCCAGGTTCGATTTTCACCATATTCTTCAGCGTCGGCCAGAGATATAGGCGACGTTCGAAGTAAGCTACCTCTACTGTACTGGAGAAAACCGCGAGACGTGGATTCCTATGTAAAAGCGTGATTGTCTACATTATACCTGTCGAGAGACCAAATATTCTTTTTTCTTGGTAATACCGTTCGAAAAAGTTTTGAACAATAAAGACTGGCGGACTGATTGGATCATCATCCCCAGCCTAATTTAGAAGTTTTATCTCTAAACAAAAACTCTTGTAAGCTACACATCCGGATTCTACATCCTTGTTTCCTGAATGTGCAGCTGTATGAAACCGGACTTGCCAGGAATATAATTTTAGCCTGGGACAATGTTTTTTAGTTTCTTAGAATACCACCTGTGAACACCTCCTTCTGGACTGAGGATCCACCCATCTTCGCCCCATCAAGCGATCTTCGGTTCCAGTGGTCGCAGAGGGATGGGGAGGAATGCATTTCGTAGCCCGAGCTCCAACTAAGAAACCTGCCAAATTTCATCCCCCTCCGACTTTTCCTTCATGGGGAAAATCTGGCCGAAAGTTTCGACCCCCCAACCCCACCCCCCCTTTAACGTTGTCCGATCGGGCTGAAATTCACAAGTTAAGGTCCCCTAGGGCCCAGGAGCTTATCCGCGAAATTTCAGCTCGATCCGATAACTCCTTCCCTGTTTTCCAGAAACCACGCATAGCCACTTAATGTTCATGTTCTCCTTATGTTTTTTTTTCGCCACGCCTACAGGTCACAGCCGACATCGGATCTGGGTGTACGAAGACTCATTCGACGCGGAATTCTCCGAGTAATTTTCCTGGAAAGTTTCGTCGGAAAATCTTAACCCCCCGATTTTCTAGCTTAGAAAAACCCCATTTCCCCATAAGAGCCCATGTTAAGTTTTTTGTTGTTAAAAGTTACGAATTTCAACATTCAAGTACATCAAAATGATCAGCTCGACATGGTGAGACTGACTGAAAGCTTCAAAAAATTCTGTCTTAATCCGTAAAATTTTTATTTGAGAAAAATGACAGAAACCCTTTTTTTTTTTCTGCCACGCCTACAGGTCACAGCCGACATCGGATCTGGGTGTACGAAGACTCATTCGACGCGGAATTCTCCGAGTAATTTTCCTGGAAAGTTTCGTCGGAAAATCTTAACCCCCCGATTTTCTAGCTTAAAAAAACCACATTTCCCCATAAGAGCCCATGTTAATTTTTGAAATTCTTAAAAGTTACGAATTTCAACATTCAAGTACATCAAAATGATCAGCTCGACATGGTGAGACTGACTGCAAGCTTCAAAAAATTCTGTCTTAATCCGTAAAATTTTTATTTGAGAAATATGACCTTAAATTTTTCCGAAGCCAAGAGCGGGGGTTAGGGGGGCGGCAGCCCCCCACAACAAAAAACCTGTACAAAAGAGTCTTTAAAAGCGGGAGGGTTGGGGGGCGGCAGCCACCCAACTTCCTCTCCTAATTCCTGTACGAGGAGTACAGGAATTATTAACTTACATCCACCATGGATTGTAGAAAAACGTACAGAAATAATATGAAAAAAACTTCGTTTTCTTAAAGAGTTAAAGAGGCTGCGTCCCAAAGTCGAACCTTAAAACGTACAGGAATTAGGAGAGGCATTTGGGGGGCTGCCGCCCCCCAAACCCCCCGCTTTTAAAGACTCTTTTGTACAGGTTTTTGTTTGCTACCCTACCCCCACCCCCAGCTCTTAGCTTGTGTGCTCTGTGTCTTTGAAACAGTTTCAATAATTATGTTAAAATGTGAATGGAGTGGTCAACTTCATTGTTACTAATTACTAGTTTCGGCGCAATGGTTCTCCTGTCCTCTTGTGTTTAACATTTTTCGAAGTTATTCCATTATTCATTCATTTCAGTTTTTTGTTAATTAAAAGAGGGCCTTTCCGAAGCCAAGAGCGGGGGTTAGGGGGGCGGCAGCCCCCCACAACAAAAAACCTGTACAAAAGAGTCTTTAAAAGCGGGGGGTTTGGGGGGCGGCAGCCCCCCAAATGCCTCTCCTAATTCCTGTACGTTTTAAGGTTCGACTTTGGGACGCAGCCTCTTTAACTCTTTAAGAAAACGAAGTTTTTTTCATATTATCAAATTGAAAGAGCATGGCACCATAGTAAATACTGCTGAACACACTAGGTCTGGTTTCAGACAATGGAAACGTAATGAGTCAGCACAAGTTCTCCCATAATATTTCAAAGATTGCCCGAAAAATTTTAAGGTAGAAGCAATTACATTATTACCGGAACGGTCGAAGGAAAGCACCCCCCCCCCCCCCCCATCAGGATAAGGTCTGCTGATATGTTACCATGCGCAGTTTTTGTGCTACTTATGCTGTCATTTTGACGCGCTGATTTGGTCTTTGATCGTGAAGATATGCATTGGCTGATTAGGCAACGTAACGATGATGATTATTTTTATCCGGTCTGATATGGAATTATTGAATCCTCTCTTTTGACTTTTGTTCAACAGGGTTGGATATTTTCCTTGTATTTTCAACCAAAGCATTCGGCTTCAGTTTGAAACCAAGTATCCTTAAAAAAAACTGATTCTGGTATTTTAAAGTTGAAATTTGTTTAATCATGGACAGAATAGTACTAAACATATACAGTAACAGCCTGCACAATATCGTCATAGATTCAGACATTAATCTGTAGAAATGAAACAAACAAATTTTCTAACAATGGATGTAAAGGATGTACCATCATTTGGGTGAATCCACCCTTCCTGAGATAAATCATAGACTAGCTTGTCAGGGTTTTTCACTGGCCTACGTTAGTGCACCGCCACGTAGGCCCGCTTCCTTGCCGTGGTTAATCAGGGGTACCGGAGTAAAGGAAGGTGGGGCCCAACTTAAAATTGTTGCCCTACCGCCCAGAAATCGTCGAAAGACACAGAAAATTCGTCATAAATGTATAGGCTTTATTAAAAATTAAATAAATTGCAGTTGCCTGTATGTTGTTGTGTTGCTTCCTGGCATTCTGCTTACTCTCAATTCAACCTCTGTGCCTCCTCTCAACCAACCTCCTTTCATTATTCCGGCGGCAATTAGTCAGTCACAAAAATGCCTTCGTCGGGAAATACCGCCATCTATGTCACCTTGATTTGACGGTACTGATGAACACATTCGTTTCTAGACTGTTCAACACATATAAGGACCGCAAGTATGCTTACATGCTCATGGAACCGTGCCTTGGAGGAGAAGTATGGAGTATCCTCCGGGATCGAACCCACTTCGACGACTCGACCTCCCAGTTCTACACTGCCTGCGTCGTCGAAGCCTTTGACTATCTCCACTCCAGGGGTATCATTTATCGGGACCTCAAACCCGAAAATTTGTTGCTCGACAGTCACGGATACGTAAAACTAGTAAGTTGATTCAGTCCAGCAGTGGGGAAGGACAGCTCTTTTAAAGCGTGTCCTGGAAAATTGAGTAGCACGAGCGACCCGTGACGTAGCGTTTGGACTCCGAACGGCAACGCTAGACTGCGCGTAATCGTTACCACGAAAATAGCTGCTAGATAAGTAATAAGTACTTGAATGTGTAGCTGCCTGAAACTCCTTCTATCGTCAAAACGAATCGTGGGAAATTAGAACTCCATTTCTTTTTGGAAGGGTTCACTCACAGAAATCGGTCATTTCTGTGAGTGAACGATAGCAGCCCACATAAATGACCATAGATGCTATGAAATTTTTTGAGCGAATTTGGCTTCAGTTGGCACTGTCTTACCATCTGGAATTTTATTCGTGTACGGGATGAAGAGTACAGTTGCCGGCTGGTATCCCGTGCATTATTTTCCACTTGTTCTCACACTCAGTTTTTTTTATCCATCACAATCACAACTGCGAAGCCAAGGCAGCTAACGGCTTTGAAACAAACATTTTTCAAAATATAGATGTTACTTGTGAGTTTTGATTCTAAACTCCTGGCTTGCCACTGGGTCAGTATTAGTTGCCTTTTTGCATTGCAAACAAACGAATAATGATTGAGAGGAAAACAAAAATTTAAGGAATGAAAATATGCCCAGCAGCTGTTGGTATTGATACTCAAGTGCATGGCATAAATACACTTACACAATTGTTGTCTACACTACGTATTGTTTGGTGGTGTTGTCAGAACATTCGTTGGAAATGTCAACAGTTGTGTATTTGTTTTTCTTTAAATACAGTCCAATGGAACTGAACTGATAACTGATGAAAATCCAAGCACTAAACGGCGCCGATTGTTGCGACTCACTGGGCTATAGTAGTTTCCTGTCTTTCCCATTGCTAAGGTCTTTGCTTCAGTCAATAAGCCCTGGTTGGGGTACCGACCGTACAATAAGCTTCAGATTATTTATCTTGGTCGTCGTGAATCAAAAGGCAGTGTCAAAGGTTAAATTTGCTTCCTCGAAGAGCTTCTGTTTGTGTAGCCGAGAATTAATCCCGGGGAGGAAACAATTTGACAACTCGCGATTTGCAGAAACTGTTGGCTACCTCATAATTACATCGTGGGGAAATCGTGCAAGCCGGAGGAATGTAGGGAGGCTGTCTTTACTGTTTTTGGGATCCCAAAATGTTAGTGACGGATACCTATGACATCGCAAAAGTTGTCCGTCTGTGCGTCTGTCCGTCCGTCCGTCTGTCTGTCCGTCCGTCCGTCCGTCTGTAAGCACGATAACTCTCGAAAGAAGTGAGATATTTTGATGAAACTTGGTGTGAGGATTCTTTGGGTCAAGAGTAAGGTCGAGTTCGTAGATGGGCTTTGTAGCCTTACATTTAGGGGTGGGGGAGGGGGTTCAAATTAAGGGGCAAACAAAATATTTTGAAACAGCCAATGTGATATTCGATTATAGGGTAAGAAGACATGCTGAACACGATGGTGAAAACCATTTTGTCGCCGGACAAGTAGTTCGCCCGGAATCCGGCCAAAACCGGAAAGTTTGTTAAAAGTAAAAGTTTTATTTTGAAGTTGATTAGATGTTCGATTTAGGGGTAAGAAGACATGCTGAACACAATGGTGAAAACCATTTTATTGCCGGACAAGTAGTTCGCCCGGAATCCGGCCAAAACCGGAAAATTTGTTTAAAACAAAAGTTTTATTTGAAGTTGATTAGATGTTCGATTTAGGGGTAAGAAGACATGTTGAACACGATGGTGAAAACCATTTTCTCGCCGGACAAGTAGTTCGCCTGGAATCCGGCCAAAACCGGAAAATTTGTAAAAAGCAAAAGTTTTGTTTGAAGTTGATTAGTTGTTCGATTTAGGGGTAAGAAGACATGCTGAATACGATGGTGAAAACCATTTTCTCGCCGGACAAGTAGTTCGCCCGGAATCCGGCCAAAACCGGAAAATTTGTTAAAAGCAAAAGTTTTATTTGAAGTTGATTAGATGACAGATTTTAGGGTAAGAAGAGACGCTGAATCTGTATTGACAGTAATTTTTTACCCGGACATGTAGTTCGTCCGGAATCCGGTTGAAACCGGATTTTTTTTTTTAAGTTAAAGTTTTATTTGAAGTTGATCAGATTTTCGTTATAGGGATAAGGAGATACGCTGAATTCGTTTCTGAACTTTATTTTTTTACTGGACAAGTAGTTCGCTTGGAATTCGGCCGAAACCGGAAATTTGGCAGAAGTAAAGCAGGAAGTTTCGATCAGTATCGTCAAAATAGATATGGCATATAAAGGTATATCTGAACTTGGTTTTCCCAGATGATTAGCCTAGCGAAGACTGGATCTGGCGAAGACAAGACCTAGTTGTCTCGATCAAATATCAAATTTTTTGGATCCCATCGAAACCTTTGGTCTTGTTTCTGCTGGGCCGCTTCCAACCTGCTGAAGCCGAAGTAGTGAGCGTTCCAAGCCAACGTCTCCGGTGGAATCGTCAGTACCTCCGTGTGAATGTAGAATTTGTTAAGCGAATTGTTGCGTGACCCCCCTGCAATAATTTGCTTCTTGATTAGACAGCACACAAATTGCAACAAATTTTCCAAGTTGGTCCTGCGGACGCTCTGGGCTTCTGATTTTTTTTTTCCGTGAATGAAGAGGAAAAGAGCATGCAGACTTTCATGCAAGGTAAAAGAATACATTTTTTCTGTTTCTGCTACGCAGCCGCTATTCGGATGCAGGACAGCTGTTCTGAGAACATGACTATCTTCAGTGAAGCGATGAAGTAATCCTTCCATTTTCGACATGACTTGTTTCCTGACAGCACTCCGTTACAGATCATAGATTTTATTCAATTTTTATGGCACTTGCAGCCTCTGGCTCAAGTGCCATATACCGATCGCAATTCCGTCCGTCGGTCGGTCTGTCGGTCGGTCGGTCCGAATTTTTTTGTCCCACATGTTCGAGTTAGGGTACTTCCAGATGTGTTAGGACGATGAAACTTGGCAGGAAAATCAGGGACCCGACCAAACTAACCTGGAAATAATCAGTTTCCCGATCCGACCATCTGGGGGGGGAGTGGTGGGCCGGGGAATTCTGAGAATTAAGTAGTTTTTGTCACACTTTTTCGAGTTGGGGTACTTCCAGATGTGCTAGGACGATGAAACTTGGCAGGAGCATCAGGGACCCGACCGGACTAGCCTGGAAATAATCAGTTTCCCAATCCGACCACCTGGGGGGGTAGTGGAGGGCTGGGGAATCCGGAAAACTGGAGCTTAGTGTGTAACTTTCGAACGGATGATCGGATTGGAATGAAACTTAATAACTGAATAAATGGCATAACTCTGATGTCCCATTTGAAGTCCGGACCGGATTTCGACAGCTATGGGGGTGTTGGGGGGGGGGAGACCGGAAATCTCGAGAAACGGTTAGAATGGAGGGATCGGAGTGAAACTTGCTGGGAAGAACAAGCATCTGCTCCAGATAAATCCTTTGTACATTTGGACTGGATCCGGTCACTAGGGGGGGGGGTGGAGGGGATTTTCCCGGAATTCCGGTAATGGCGGTTTTGGGGATTTTCACGACGAAACTTGGGAGGCGAATCAGGGACCCGATCAAACTGACTTATAAATAAAAATTTACATGATCCGATAGTCGTGGGGGGAGTAGCGGGAGGGGGAATCCGGAATATTGAGTCATGCGTAACTTTGGAACGGTTGATCGGATTTGAGTGAAATTTGATAATTGATCAGAGGACATGTCTCTGGTGACCTTTGTCATGTCCGGACCGGATTCGACAACAATGGGGGGGGGAGAAAATACGTGACCGGCTCAGACTGGGGAGATCGGGATCGAACTTTGTGGGAATAATAAAGAGATGCTCTGGATAAATCACTTACAGAGCCGGATTGGCTCCGGCGACTGTGGGGGAGCTTGAGGGGGGGGGTCCGGAATTCCGGTGATCGCGATTTAAGGTACTTCCAGATGTGCTAGGACGATCGAACTGGGCTGGATTTAGAAAAATACTTTTAAGCAAATTATACATTTTCATAATCCCCATGAGGACATTATCATTTTTGCCTCAAGGGTTTTGCTTACAAATGAAGTTTTAGCTCCCTGAAAGTGCGCATCTGAATCGCAAGGTCGAAAACTACTTTTTTTTCATCAAACGATACATCTCAACCCATAATCATTTGTGCCGCAAGGGTTTTGCTTAAAAAATTATTTTATCACCCTTAAAGTGCACATTTTAACCGAAAAGTGAAAAAAAAAATACTTTTTACCAAACGGTATATATCAATGATCCCTAAGGGCCTGTGATCGTTTTGTCTCAATAGTTTTTCTTACAGATGAGTTTCTATTGCCTATAAAGTGCGTATCATTACAGCCAAGTTCTAAAACAAAGTACTTTTTCTCTAGCTCCCTTAAAGTGCGCATCTGAACCGCAAAGGTAACCTTAAAAGTACGTTTGATCAAACACTACATCTCAACCCATGCAAGTGCCATATGAGCTTACAGCTCTTGTTTTTTTTTTTAGGTTGACTTCGGTTTCTCAAAACGACTCGGAGTAAGCGGGAAGACCTGGACGTTCTGTGGCACACCGGAGTACGTAGCCCCTGAAGTTATCCTAAACAAGGGTCACGACAGGGCAGTCGACTATTGGTCCGTTGGTATTCTGATGTATGAGCTTCTCACGGGGACGTAAGTGACGCTTCTCTTATTTCATACGACTAGCTACGCGAGGAGAGGGGGACATAACGTTTGTGGCTATGCCTTGTAAAGCAGAAGTCGAATTTCATACCCTGAGACATGTTTTGTCCGACCGAAAATGCGGTTCGTTTACTTTTCGGCTTTGATCCGATAAAACTGGCGACGCCGAATTGTCACCGGATGCGAACACAGAAAAATGTTGATAGAAAAGCTGGCATGCATAGCAATAATAGTGATTCTTATCAAGGTACGAGCGGTTATGATATCTTTTCCAGGATACACCGCTTAAAGTCGTTTGACTTATGACCCCCGTAGTTTTAGATGATCCCGTAGTATTAGAACGAGTTCCACCCTACTTTTCGCAGTTACTACGCATGACGTCAAGGATTCTGGCTTCTTGGCGTCAAGGCTGGAACGAGTTTTTCTATTTTCGTTAAAATATCATGCCACGGGCTGATCGGGCGAACCACGTCACATAGATCGTAGTTACCACGCTTAATACTCTCCCGAGCGTGGTAAGCAAATAGTTACTATTTCGAGAAGGCACGAGGTTGGAACGAAAAAAGCAACTAATAGTTATTATCGTTAGAAGGATGGAACACGCGGCCAACCGCGAGTGACATCTAGCGTTGACTGTTTGGGGAAGATATGAATATAGGTAGCGCGTCAGATACATCATACAGATGTAGCCTATTCCATCTTATAACACGAGAAAGAAAATACGATAAAAACGAAGCAAAAAAAAATGGATTTACTTGTTTTCCCTTTTCTGCCACACTGACAAGATAAGACATTCTCGAGATAGACATCGTGGAAGATTAAATAGGTGGACTCAGACACTCAGTACACAATCCAACATGTCTAATATCAAAGGGGTTAAATGATGAAAAGCCGATATGTTCTTTGTTCTTCCAAAGGATATGTTCTTCCAAAGGATGAAATATCGATATGTTCTTTTGCTGCAGAGAAAGCTGTCGCTTGTAGCGTTCTGACCGTATCAGAGTATTGTCCGTTTCCTTGAACTCCTTGTATTCTTGAACTCCTTGTATTTCCTTGTATTCTCATCCAAGTTGTTTGTTCTTTTGTTGATTTACTCCATTAGAAGCCGTCAAAAAAATATTGATTCATTCATTCTAGGTATTGTCACTAGAAAATCTGTAGTTAAAGGGATGTCCTGTCATATTCCTAGGTTGTGTGTAAGGCGGAAACCGTCACGTACTTTGGTGAAAACCATATCGTTTCTCACGTAATTGTGTTTCATTTTAGCCCTCCGTTTGTGTCCACTGACCCGATGAAAACGTACAACTTGATTCTGCGCGGGTTAGAGCAGATTGAATTCCCACGGACGGTCGGACGACAAGCGAACAACCTTATCAAGAGATTTTGCCGTGAACTGCCTTCAGAACGCCTTGGGTACCAAAAGGGTGGTATCGAGGACATCAGAAAACACAGGTGAGTACACACGTATTGGTGATGGAATAATTTGATTCACGTGTCTGATTGCGCCAGAGACCAGCAGCAGTAGTACCGCATTTCACCTTGCCGACCGAATCTGACGTATTTGGTGGATCTTGAACTACAGTGGGTGATATCATTAGTTGCGTTTTTGCAGATACCATGGTCCATGGTATCTGTTACCACGGTAACTGGATCTGCAGTTACTCGTTTATGCAGTACCGTGGTATCTGATTACACGGTTGCTGTGCAAAAACGACAATTGCCGAAATTGCACTTGAAATTGCACAGTGATCCCAAAAGATAAACTGATATCAAGTCACATCACTAAGTGCCAAACTTCTTTCCCAACAATTTGACAGAAATTGATGAAAGTGAGACGACTTTTTCAGATACCACGATAACTGCAAGAACGCCTTTTGACCGTGGTATCAGATACCGCGATGACTGCAAAAACGTTTGACCGTGGTATCAGATACCATGGTATCTGCAAAAACGCAACTATTGAGATTGTACTTCTCTCCGTCCCTTTGGCTGTATGTGCGATAATTTTCTAGGTATTTTGATGAAATTTTGATCGTCCGGTCTTTAGGAAGGTTAAGTCCATGAGCGAGATTGTACCTCAACAGTTAGGGTTGGGTTGGGTAGGGGCTTGGAACTTTAAGGCAAATGAAAAGTATCCTACAGAAGGGAACGGAGTAGACATTCTAGAAACAAGACATTCGTCAAATAAGATTGTCTAAAGAAAATGGGGGCTGCCACCTGGTAGTAGATAAAGATAACCTTGAACCATAATCTTTAATACATTACATAATCTTTAATACGTGCAGCAGGTTAGCGTGTACAGACAAGCTTTGTGGGATACCATTACTATTGTTATCTTCTATTGCAGATGGTTCCTGGGCTTCGATTGGGATGGTCTGCGATCGAAATCCTTACGAGCTCCCATACAGCCTGTGGTGAGTACCAATACCCAATTAATCGGGACAACTGATTTATTTACGCCGAATTCTTTATGTGGATGGGTACTCGGCCGACCTTGTAGAAAGTCACAAAGACAGCAAAAGTAGCCTATAACATTTTCTACAGGTCGGGTTTTCCTTCAGAGTATCATAGGTTTCACTGGCGGATGTAGGAAGTATATATTATATGTTCTTCGTTTGCTTTAGAAGTCCTTATGATGCTTATGATGAAGAAAGGCGTGCACGTCCAGTCCTATCTTCGCAATGGGATGCGAATTTTCTCCTTCGCTCCGAAATTTTGGTGCATCGCATGGCGGTTTCCCCATGGTGACGCGAATTTTTCATGCATAGTCTCGCATTTGAAATCCTGTCCGACTGTGTCTGCACGTAGCTTCATTCTTCGGCCAAAGGACTTTTCCTTCACGAACACACAGTTTTAGTGGTTCCCACATAACTGCTGGACTTTGACAGAGAGCCTAGATACTGAATAACGAGAAAGAAATAGTATCTAACGCTACATTTTAGAGTCGAATTTCTCCTTTTTGAGACGAACTTGAATAAGATATGGGGGGAATTCCGGACCAGGTGGTAAGCGTTGTGATGCGAATACGGTCGGAGGAAGGAGGGCGACCCCATTTCTTAACCAGTTATTTCTCGTTGGCCAGGGGAGGTCGGTATAATATACTATGCCGAGCGCCCATGGCCGCGAGCGAAGACAGTCGCTTACCAGACGGCAGGGCAGGATACAGGTACTTATTAAGAGTAAGGTGGAGAAAAACGGACACACGATTCCAAGTAAATTGTACATATCTTAAAACGACTAAAGTTTTGATTCGGGAGTCGAGTCAGTTCAGGCGAGTCTCGGGATTTGCGTCCCGGAGCACATATGTCGGAATCATTGGTGTTGTAAGTACATTGGTTTTCTCACCTTCTCTTTGAGGTACATTGCCTAGATCGGACACTCGAGACTTTAATTTACTGTTGTGTCCAAGTATGCAACAGTGAAGATGGGTAAAATGGTTGAGGCCACTGCCCCAAAACTTGAAATGTAAAATTTCGATAGTATCCTTCTAAATATTTCCCGGAAAAGAAGGTGCCGTAGTATCTTATATTCGGAATTAGACTATAGCGCATGTCAGGCTTTTGACTTCAGTTCTTCTTTTAGGTTCGCGGTCCGACAGATGCAGGAAACTTCGACATCTACCCGCGTGAAACAGAACTACCGCCCGATGAAACTTCCGGTTGGGACACAGATTTTTAGTGCTTACTTTAATCAGTTTTATCGCGTTTTTTTTATTTCTTTTTGAGAGTAAGACTTTTGGAGATCGCGCAAAGATTATAATTGATTTAAGTGAGAGTTTATCATTGTCACAGCTGTTACAACTTACTTCAAATATAAATTAGAATATTTTCGAAAGTAGTCCTCTCGTCCAGATAGCGAATCTCTGCTTCGTCCTGTCCGTATTCGTGAGTGTTGTGAAATTTCTTCAAGATTTTAAAGCTTCACCGAAGTGCCCCCTTAGCCATTTTTCCAACATGCAAATGCAAGTCCTGTCGGTTGACATAAGCTGGATACAGTCGCTCCACTGTGAATATACGCTAGAGTAGTCTACGCTGTTACCTTAAATTGCACTTGCAAACAATCAGGATGTTTTATCCCGATGAGTAGCGCCCAGAAGCAGTAACTAGGAAGTTAGTCCTAGTTACTGCTTCTGGGCGCTCCAATCCTCTCTCCACGGCTGTGCGCGTTTAGTCCTCGTCGCGTCCCTTTTCAATCTCTCAGGTGTTTTGCTGGCAGGGGCGTCACTATGAGGGGGGGGACTCTGGCGAAAGTTCACTAGTTTGTCGGCGGAGTGACTGTTTTGTCGGCCATTTTTTTTGGCCGTCGGCACAAACTGGACGACCCCTCCGCCAAAGGTGAAAGGCTAATGACGCCCCTGTTCGCTGATAACAGCTGATTCAGACAGGCTGATTCAACACGAGAGGAGCAGGACCTTCGGAACAGCTTCCGGGAGTGGCCCCTAGTCCGTGAATGGTTGTCAGGGGCGAAGAGGGAGGGGAGACAATTAGAGTTGAGTAGTTTGAAGTAGCAACACCAACTGATTTCATCAACAAGCATGTGCCACTGCGCAAACATTCTCCATTTTCAGCTCAGTTACAAAGCAAATGCATGAAAAATAGTAATTTAAGCGACTTGACGAGACTGGCTGGTGAAGTCTTAATTACTGAGAAATAAACTGATGAAATAGTGCACGACTTCGGGTATGCTTTAACTGTCACAACACATTCATTTGGTAAATCGCTTTGTAGTACATGGAAACAGAGCTCCTTTCAGTACGAAAGCATCTGTCATTCTATTGGTACTTTTAACACCAGACAGACGAAGTAACGCCATCTCCATCAAGTATTTTTTTTTCGGAGCATCAAGGCTAGATGACCCTACGGAATAGTACATCGCAGTGCTAAGTAACCGTGGTAACTTGGGACTGGCAGATGGCGTTCCAAACGGATGAAGCAAAAGAGCCTGGTCACACTGGGCTCGAAACGGCGCCGATTTGACAATCAGCGCAGATTTCTCGGCTGAAAATGAAAATCTCCGCAGACTGGGTCGGTCGCCGGTGAGTTCCGAAAATCCTCAGGGGGCGTGATGTTTTTGGGGCAGCTTGGGGATAATGAGCAGACTGCAATTAGGGGTTCAAAATCGAAACTTGACCAGTTTTGCAACAATTCAGTTTTAATTATGTTGGGCTAGTGTGATCTATCATGAGTTTGTTTCCAAAATCCCAAGATTAACCTAAGCTATTTGGGGAGAAAGGTAAAGAGTTTCTAGAAGTCAAATTCCATCAGTCTCATATCTATATTTGTTTTCCGCCAAAAAACAACAAAGAAGCATCTGTTTTTAATTCTTTGTCCCAGTTGTTTCCTTTTTTTTCAAGTGAAAAAAAATACTTTATTTTTATAGTCGACAGCATTAAAAAATACCAGTTCTAAGTGATCTCCTGAATCTAAATCAACAACATTCAGAACTGCGTGTGTCTTGTACGGACTAACTATGTTTGTAAATAAATCCGCAAGACCAGTCAATAAATTTCACTTGAATGATCGTGCTGTCAGTGCGGTTTGCACTCACATTACGTCCTTCGCGATAAGTTTCTCACAAATGGAGATACATCGAGAGACTCTTTCTTATGGCGAAAAACGCAGAATGTTTCGTTTTAACACAAGAACATATTTTCAGCTAGAATAATAACATCGAGCGAGATATGAATTTATAGCACTCAATTAGAACAGAATTGATTGCTCTAGCACAGAAACGCATGCCTGTTTTCAAAAGAGTACCAAAATGTTCCACATATTCTGCAGCAAACTCACATGATGTTTTTGTTAAGTTTGTATATTTTATTCCAAACATATGCAATATTCGAAATTAGGATTTTCTTTTTAATTCTTCCGTCAACCCCAACCAGCTTTGTTTGTCGTCTGAACAGATCGGCCGCTGTTTCGGCGCTTATTTACGTCCCGTCTGAACAAGCTTTCAGGCACACTATGTACGTATAGTATCGGCAGAACCAAAGCCATTCATACACGTCACCACCATCTCGTATAGCCTAAACGATATTGCAATATGAAGAAGAGCTTCTGTATTTCTGATTGTTCCTCCCGCAGTTCCTTCTGTAACACTCGACAGAAATCCCTCCAGTATCATTTCTCTGGGTCAACAGCGGTATCATACAACCGAGTAAATGATGATCTTTTTCGATGTATGAAATCGCCGAAAAAGCTGCTTTTTGTTCACTGGCACAAGTTTTACCTCGGTCCCAACAAATCCAAATTATGCTGTGGACAGATGTCAAGGTTTCTGGGTGGCCTTTCTCCATATTCATCATTCTGGCGGGGATAGTTGGAACAATTTCAACTTTTCCTAACGGAAATAATAATGGTGCTGACAATCCAGGCAGGAATTACAGTCGTCGGCCTCCATACCCTGATCGTACTGTCTGCATAATAATTAATAAGTTTTCGACAATTTTTTTATTATATATATTTTTATAGACACAAATTTAGCAAGGGTTCGTTTGCCCTTACAGTTACTTACCTCTTTCAACTTTTAGTTAGCTTTGAACAGTGCCATTTCGTACACTTGCTGCGACCAAAGTAAAATAGCCTACTGTTCAGTCAAAGCGGTTCCATCAGTGCTCCTCCAGCCTCTGAGTGTACGTATTGTGTGTTTATTGGTTTATTTAGCAACAAACTGCACTGCTCAAAGTCAAATAACTGTTCAAAGAAGCATAGCCTACCTCTACCATAAACCGCGGAACTGAGGATTTCACCAAGACGAAATTACGGATGTTCACGAGTCAAAGACAACGACAGTGATAAAGCTCAGGGGTTCATAGATGACAGGTGGAGCGCCCTCACACGATCACAGGCTCAAACAACAAAAGGACAATGTTCAATCAGTCCTGGACAATTTTATTCGTCAGCTCAAGAAATGAGTTAAAGTTGTGTATATTCTGTGCTAAATGGAGTGTTGGCATACACGCCAATTATACTGATCAGCGAACCTGACAATCCGCTCAAAACTCCGTCAAATATAAACCAACAAGTCAGATTGCCTTTTCTTCGCCTTCTTCTGTGGATGTACAGTGTTTGTGTCAGGTTTCAACAAAGTGTGTGGTATGTGCTGACTCAGCGACAGGCGCAAGACTCTGCTGACATCTCCGGATAATTTTTAAGCACAACGTTTCTCTTGGCATCGAAGTACAGCAACGTCAGTGAGGATAGCGACTTTGGAACGCAGCAGGGGGTTGGAACTGATGGATACTTTCCAAGAGACTGGAGAAACTTTTGCAGTGCTGCGTGGTTGGATGTGGGGATATCCTGAAAAAAAATATATGAAAAATTGGCTGTTTTAGTGTTGCGACACTCCACAGTCGACTATTCTAAGATATAGATAGTTCTGCTGATCTAACTCGTAGCGCCGAGTTGGCACTAAATATGTCGAAAGTTAACGGGCTAAAATAACTTGAATATATGCTATCATACAAAAATACGTCACTTGGAGTCCACCATTTTTAGTAATAATCTATTAGCACACACAAAAACCTGAGACCATGGCAATGACAGTAACAAATATTAGCATCACTAACAGGCCTTCAAATAATACTAATTATTAGATATTCCTTCAGCCCAAGCTGACTGCGAATCATATTTGACGATCATTTTCCGCCTTGAGCCTGAGAGGACCCTTGCCAAGAAGGGCCGAAATATAGCTCTAATAAAAGATAGCTGACGTATCCGTTTTGCATCGTCAAACTAATTATTGCACTGACCAATATATTTGGTACCCCTAATTTTCAAAAATAATAAACAATACGGACCAGAAGAGCTAAAAAAAAAATAAAGCAAGAGTATGTCGGTAGACTACTTACGATACCGTCCGCGCCCCAAAAAAATTGCTGAAAAACACCGCCTATAACTTTTCTTTACCTGTGCTCTTCTTTAACTGTTGACTTCATTCCAATTTTTTTTTCTTTAAAGGACATTCAACTGTTTATGTTCAAGTTTACAAATAGCAAAGATACTGTAAAGTAAACAAAGTAAAACATGCTATAAAAGGCTTCGAGCTCTTAGAACAATTATCCACAGTCGAAAAAAAGGCCGATATCTTTCATATTGAGTTGGGTCACGTCCGCAGCATGGACGAATCCAGGTTGCCGAACACCATCCTAAGTTCGCAGCGACAAGAAAGATGTCGACGAGGAAGACTAAGAAACCTGATTCGACGCACTTACCAGAGGGACCTTGCTAACACCCACGAAGGCCTAGAACATGAGTGGATGCATATTTCTGGCAGCAGCCCACCAGATAGAATACTGGGGCCTATTCGTGGATGCCCTTGGTGCCTCTGGTGGTACAGGATGATCTAAGGTTTAAAGTAAGGTAAGTTTGTTCATAGTTTAGCAAATTGCAATGAGTTAATGAATGATTTATAATGCACAGCCCGGGGGCGTAAGTGCAATAAAAGAGTAAAAATATAAAAACACCAACAAAGCACACACAGTTTCAAACATGTTCAGTCACAAATGAGAATTAAGTTAATTTCGAACAAGTAAACGGCCCTGTAAATGACAAGTAAACGGAAAGCTGCAGTTTCGTTCATGTTCCCTGCTCCACCGTCCCAGTGTGCACATGAGTCTGCTCCCTATTCTTTAACCATTTTTTTAATAAAACAACCCAACAAATCACGTCTTGTGTTCAACACTTACTATTCATCAACCGTCAAAAATAATAAGACTCTACAAGGGCTCACGCAGTGCCCGACAAAGCAGCAAGACAAACAATTTACTTTTAACTACCGACCACCCTAGCCGAGTATGTGAATTGTAATTCGAGTTTATTAGTACCACTCAAGGTGGAGTGTTTTTTAATGAAAAAGCAACCCAACATCTGCCCTCCTCCCCTCCCCAACAGGAAGTTTGCTGAGGGTCGGTGGTAATTGAAGACATCGTGGTTTATGGGATTACAAGAGTAATAAGAAAGCCACAGCACAATGGTTAAACTTTAAAGTATCAGTTTAATACGCAATCCGAAAAAGTAACGGCTTTGATGATTCACTTTATGTTTATTTGATGACCACATATGCAGATAATGTCAGCAGAACTCAATCAATGAACATGGAGAAAAAATAGTAATATCTTAGACATATAGACAGATATGATCACTTTCTAATTTGAATTGAGAATTAGTTTAAATTCAGATTACCTTCGAGTGTTTTATTTTAGTTTACCCTGTCTGTTAAAATTATATACGTAAATATATACATGAAGTAACTTCATTGAAGTTACTCAGTTCGGCAGGCTCATGGAAAATTTGTAAATGGGAGAGCAAACCGAGGAGCAAACTAATTTTTACCAGTTGAAGAAACCGACTGAAACCAACCAGGTTCCGTGATGGAAAATACAGATGATTTTCATTCGACAGCTTTTACCTATAGGGCAGTGCGTGGCCTTCGCCATATTCTCTTTGAAATCTCAAACATACCGAGAAGTCAAATAATGGAGGCCAAAGGAAAAGGTTTAGTCGCACGAGATTTTTTTACTGTAAGGTGCCAGTCTGCTGTGGACTGTTTGTAATAGGCTAGGATGTTTTCATTACTAAAAACAATTATAGTTTTAACCGAAAAGGGCTGAGATAGGACAATCTAGTTACCAATCACTTATTCAATTAAATAGGCTTGTAGACCCGATAAAAATATGTTAGTTCGTTGATCCGCTATTGACGAACAATCGATTTTCGGATAGTGGACGGATGTGGTACTTCTACGCGCTTGTTCCTTTGCTGTATGCTTGACGAAAACGACTTACGAAAAATAAGTGTTCACACAGTGAGCCCCCCTCCGAGAGCTGATCACTGGTAACTGAAAAGCCGCGTTTATATTAAGATTCAAATTTTCCGCGTCATAGTAGAATTTGATTTGTCAAATTGTCAACGTCACTATTAGAGCAGATAGTGGGAAACCCAAAATCCCTTAGCAGAATCCAAATAATTCAGTGGATTCAATTAAAATGATACAAAAATAAGTTGGCTTTTCAGTTAAACTAAAATCAAACAACAAAGTACCCCCCCCCCCCCCCGATGGCAAATAAAATTCAACGACGAAGAGATTGGGCTCGGCTAAAGGTAGGCTATTATGTCAAGTTGAGCAAGACAAAGATTCCCTTTGGTCATGGGCAGTGCAACAGAAATGAACAACCGCAAGTAGCTGATACGGTCATTTTGGGGATCACTGAGCTTGCAAACCAGTACTGCAATGCTCTATTTTATATTATTTTGCTGAGCGAGAAAATGTACTTAATTCCAGTTAAAATCAGAGCCAGGGGCGTCACACGTATGGGGGGGGGAACTCCCCCAATGCTGTCGGCCGGTTGCTAAAAAATAACCGGTCGGCACGAAGCTCTGCGATTTTTCGTTAAAGCAGTCTATCTTTTTCTTGGATTTTTCTTAAAAACTGTTGGTATTTCGCAGAAATAGCTAGTCAATTTTCCTTAAAAAAATCGTTTTTTTCTGAAAATTAGTCGATTTATTGTCAAAACGGTATTTTTCTCCAAAAAATCAGTAATTTTTTCTGCAAAAACAGTCGGTAAAAATGACCAGCTAATCGGTAAACACTTTGCCCCCCCCCCCTAAAAAAAAAAAACATTTTGGCTAGTAACGCCTCTGATAACAGCCAGTGGATTTCCGTAGCCGCCTCTTCCGTCCAGCTTCAAATTAGCTGCTACAGGGGAAGGGACTCGCTGATCTCATACGGCTACAATTTCCTACGATGATAAAAGAAATGTAAAAAAAAATCTACACTATTTACATACCTTTGGACTGGGACTCGAGCAACTGCCACTGCAGTAATTGACTTCAATCGTCCTTGGAGAAATCATCCAATCTGACCAGCCAAGGTCAGTGGTGTCGACGACGAACCGCTTCAGACTACACGGGCCCAAGTCGCCATTGTGCTCAGGTTTCTCGGAGATATGGTTTGGGATGTCGTTTGAGATCTGAAAATATATTTCCAGAACTTTGTATATCGTAGAGAGGCAAAGAACAGTGTTTAATCGTGTAATAACTGTTTCCATATCTGAACTCAAGAGATTAACTATCCGCGTACCGCTAGCTGACGCAGAAACCTCTTTTGGCTTCTCAGAGAAAACTGGACAAAATGACGCTATTCCGTACTGTTCATTAAAGAACCAGGCTTAGCTATACAGCTGTTTCACTGTAGTTCCCTTCACTCTAGTTCCCTAACACTGTGTTACGGAATACGGTTTTTCTGATCCCAGATTCCGTCATCTTTTTCCACCCACTCACGACCCTCCCAGAAAAAAACCCCGGTAAAAATCCCAGAAAGTACCAAAACTAACACCAGTAAATTGCACAAAGCTTCGTTCCATCTTTCGTGACACTTTTTAATTCTCGAGACTAAACCTTTCTCCTTTTTTTTCAGTTTATTAATAAATGATTTTATAAATGCTTTCAAGGATTCCTTGTCAATTTGCAAGCCCGAAGAGTTTACTTTGAGCATTGTTGTAAATGAGTTTAAAAGCAGCCAATGGCATGTTTTATGAATTGTATTATGATTATTGTTGCAACGATGAATTGACTATCTCTCTCTCTATCCAACAACAATTCTCATTTCCCAGTCGAACTTCCTGTGTCATTTTTATCCATCATAACGACATTACGCTGATTTTTACTTGACGTGTTTTGCTGTTTTCGGGGCCGAACAGGCTTCCCTCTTGTTGCTTCCGAGGAACCCATTGGTCAGAAATACCGGTTATATATCCAGAATCCTCATCAAAACCAAGGGTACCGCGCGAGGCAGAGAACAGCCGGGACGGATGTGTAATCTTTGCGAAGCCCAGCAAAGTTTCAGAGTAGCGCCTGTTAAAAATAATGGAAAGAAACTGTATTGAGAAGAAATTGTGGTTTAATAGCGCGGCCGTTTGTCCATGAGCTTCGGCAGCAGTCAATTAGAAAGGACCACGTGTGACGTCGAGATGACAAAGAGACCGGCTTTCCTGACACATGCACAGTTTGCAAAAGGTAATTTTTGAGCGAAAGATAGTCTAGCGCAAGAGCTTGGATATCAGGGATATCGAAAAACAAAAAAGGAAAATAATTTCAAGGTCTTCAAATAACAAAAAAAAATCTTAAGAACATCCTTACCACTTGATTTACGTCAAGCCAAGCTTGGGGCAACTTTCGTTCCTTCTCCTTGTCCTTCCTTAACTTCCACCTTTTCTTATGACCTTTTGGGTAGGGAATATAGCTGCTCTTCTTGGAGTCACGTTTATGTCCCGTTTTCCTCACTGACTCACTTTTCTTCTCAGCAACCAGGTCAAAAGAGTTTTCCAAAAATTCTTCATTTGCTTCCGGCTCCGATAAAACATCATCTATTTCATTATCGTGAATTGAGCGGGCAGCCCTGCCTCTCTTACCCCCTTTCATCTTCCCGAACGCAGGGTCGGAGTGAGCTACGAATTTTGTGACATTCATTGTGTTATCGTTCGTATACAGCACCAGGAAGGGGGAGGGGTCAACTTTGATCACAGATTTTATGGACGAAATTCCAAGACCTGCGTTCAAATTCTCTTCACTCAACTTGACACTTAAAAGGCGGGGCCATTCTTTCTCCATAACAGTCTTCACCGAACGGGGTATGTCACGTGACATCCATCCTCGGGAACTTTCGGGAATTTCGACCGTCTCAATGTCGAGCGGATCATTGGTAAGTTCCTGGACGGTCAGTGCGAATTTACCATTGGTGGTAAGTTTACTAGTGATGCCAAAAGGGGCGTGGGTACGACGTTTGAAAAAGTAGATCTCGGCTGATACGATCTGCTCGCTGGAAGGTACTGAGGAAATGTTGAATACGAACACCTGTTCGTCGAAAGATTCACCTGTGAAGAAAAACTTCGATAAGTCGCCGACAGCTTGTAATAGCTAATTATCATCACTCGAAACCAATATTCGTAAAGCACAAAAGGCAGGAGAATTTATTCGCCTATACATGGGCAAAGCTTTACAACTACCCGTTTGAATCCCTGTACCGGAAAGATTACCATTACGCGTAGTATTCTATATGAAGTTTTTATAGAACGAGGATACGTAATTAGAAAAACAAAACGAGGTTGCGAAAACTTCATGGGATGGATCGAACAAGGTTGTAGCTAGATGGAGCTCGTTTGTTTATCATCCCGATGAAAAATTATCTCTAAATAGTAGTATGAAGTTGTACGAAAAAGTAGCCTGCAATACCAACTGATGCTACTATACATGCTTACTATAGCAAGACTGGATGCTACTGGAGCAAGGAGGGATGCTACTGAATACTACTGCTCGAGATTATCCCAGTGTGAGGCACATTAAATTATAGTATTCTGTACTGCAACTTTTTCGTACAACTACCATCAAACTACATAGGCTATAAATTTTGCATCGGGATCCACTTTTAATATGCCACTAGCAAGTCGGCACTTTATTTTCCCTACTGCTATTTCCATTTCAATAACATTGTACCTTAACTAAACTAAAATACCCTAGTGCTTTCGTGAGATACATTTTAGAAATTCATAAGATTATTATATTATATATTATAGAGATTGCGCAAATTTTGTTTGATGGCACTAATGAAGTTTTACAAAGCTTTAAAATACTTTGTTCAAGGTTTCGTCAGTGCTAATAGTAGGCCGATCATGGGGAATTTGGAAGTAAGCATAAGAGGGAACTACAACTTTCTATGATCACGGCGCATGGTAACGTAAGTTAAGGTAGAATTTTAACACAATGAAATTAGCAATCAGTCAATGAAAGTGCCGAACACGCTAGTAGGAAACACATACGACAATTAGTAAAATTACCGGATTCATATAAACGAGAATAAAGTAGTAGTAGTAGTAGAACAGTTTTATTGAAAATAAACATTTTCATTTTCAATAGCACAACAAAAGCGGGGCCTGACATTAGCAAATGAGAAGGAGTTCTGGTTCACCAGGGAACAGCTCCTGCTTGAGCTGATATTTATGGAAATAGAAACAGTTATTCCTGTAACAAACGTAACCGTCCTCTCTCTACTCCAACCATGCTTGATTTTGACACACCTCATTTATTCTCACACCATTTAAAACTGCAAGGCGGCTAACTTAGTCACAATATTGCCACCCCGGACCCGAATAGTTTATGACTGATGTATATGCAAATTGTCTGAAGAAAGAATTAGGATGCAGCTTATAAGCACATTCATAAATCGTTAGAGTATCGGAAGCCTCGATACTGGCATGCCAATCGAGTTGGATGTCACTGAGGCGAAATTAATGGCCTCATGAACGCTTCAGAATGAAATTCACAGGCCATAAAAAGTGAAATATAAAGCGCCTATACCGAAAGCTATTCAAATGGAGTCAAAGAATGTGTCCTGCAATCTTTGGAAACAAAACCTAGTATTGGTGTGTTTCGCCAAGAATGAAATTCGTATTAACAGGACAGCGACAGATTTTCTGAAAGATTAGCTATCTAGTACCTGCCAACCAGGCCCGAATCCAGGAATTTATTTCGGGGGGGGGGGGGGGGGTTGCCCACGGGTCGGACCAAAAAGTACAAAAAATACACAGATCAGAGGTTAAAACCTACAAAAACTATTACTTTTGTGGGTTTCGTGGGGGGGGTCGAACCCTCTACTCCCCCCTGGATACAACCTTGCTGCCAACTACAGGTCGCAAAAACGCTTATCGTTGGTTGTAGCTCAGGTAACAAGAGCAGTAAAAATGAAAGACCCCAGCAACACATTAGCGAAAGTCTCACATTTCTAGGTCTCAGCATTAGCTGAGCTAGTGACCGTATAAAAGCTTGACGAGTGTTGATTATTCCGAAATAATACACATCAGAAAATTCAAGGAGAATTTAAAACATTAGGTCACTCTCCCATCTCTCACTGGGGGGGGGGGGGGGGGTCCTCGCCGAGACGTTCGACTGAACCAGTTATACAGTTGTGTATGATGACAACTCACTCACCGGTAAAACTGGTACCTTCACCAATCTAGAGAAAAGCACTGAAAGAGTCGGTTGGTTTGCCCCCAACCACGGCACCTTTAGCTTGCATGCGAAAGTTCGCTTTTGCTTGAACTGGTTCAAACCCTCACAAATATTCCACAGCTCAGGTGAGCAGATGATCTCTCGATTGGTTTCCCGAACGCGGATAAATACCTACAGTCGGCGAAGGTGACAGGCAGGATAACTATTATTATTATTATAAACCCACTATACAGCAAAAAAGTGGAAAACGAAGGGAAAAAGAAAATACAGATAACATATCAACGAACTAAAAGAACCAAGCATCTTGACTTCGATGTATGCGACCGTCTACACGCTCGCCGCTAAATTTCTAGTAGGCTTCCAAGTTCCAACTGGATCAATAACATTGAAATAACGCATAATAGGCCTACTTGTGTTACTATGACGGGCAGGTAAGTACAGAAAGGTACATATTCTCAGACTTGACTTGACGTTTCGCGATTCGCAGCGAATAGAAGCTTCCTCCATTAACTACAGGGGTACCACAATGACAAATGAAGCCCAACTACTTTTGTCCGACAGAGGCTATGAAGGGATACCCAAGTCGCCACTGTCTTACCAGGGCAAAGGAAGCGGCAAATTAGACGGCCGAGATTACGAAGCACCCTTGTCCTGACGGCAAATTACACACTGACAAGATCTGATCCCATCTTGGAAATTGGACATTAACTTGACGTTTTGTCAACATTTACCATTGGATTCAGTCTAGGCGCCATCAAATGTACTTTTATCGGGCGCCATAATGACGGAGCGCCACACACACACGCAGGAAGTCAGCAATTTTATGGGAGTGAGAGCCATATGAGCCTGATAAAAACTGATAAATTTGTTTCTCGTTGTCAAGTTTAGCACCAGGTTATCCCACCTAAAAGCTTCGCAAATTTGGCCTTACGTGCCAAGCATTCTACTCATGCTCTCAAAATACCTCTAGTATCTTGAGTGGTAGTGTTTGTTGTCAGATCATAGAAGGATTGAGCGTGTAGAAATCGGTAGTGAAAAAAAACATGAAAGGACAGAAGCTTCTATCCAACATTTTATAACAAGCGTGTTTCATTTTCAGTTTTCTTCAGAAATTTGTATAAACGATGATCTCCAACACACGTAAACGGAGAGGCTAGTATTGGTTCTAGTTTGTTGCGTCTAATGCTCAAGTACAGAACAATGCCAAGTATTATTCCATTATAATGTTCAAATACTGGACCTATCAGAAAAAAAAATCCTAGGATCGTCATTATAACCATCAGAAACCACAAAGAAAACAAAATTAAAAAGAAAGAAAATCTTAATCGCAAAATTCAGAAGTGGATACTTTACCGAGTAAGCCTTGGAAATCTGATCGTTTTCATGTCAAATAATGATACTAATTATTATTACCCTGGCTGGCGGATGGTTAGCCTTGGCCAGCATGAACTTCTAAGGAAACTATGATTCGCAGAAACTTCCGACCCAATTCACTTCGTTAGGCCCTGTTATCAGAATGACGAGACGAGGTCCGCCCAATACATACCCCACCGGGATATGTCCTCGAAAAAATTGCTTGACGTTCCTAATTAAAACAGGCAGTTCAGATTAATGACTTTTTTAGCTGTAATCATCCTGATCTGTTTTAAAGCCGCTGCCCTTCCAGAACTGTTTACTAGTATAGGCAGCAATATTTATATGGCACCTGAGCCTTCAGCATCAGCAGTACGAGTTCGTAGCTCTTGCTCGTATAGTGTTGATTATACTGTTATAGCGATTGTAATGTGTCGGTCTGTCGGTCACCTTTGGCTAGCCCGGACACTTCCACATCAGCTAGGACGATGAGACGCATATAAATCTCTAGAAAATCCCTTTTTCCGATCCAAGCATCATTGGGGCGGGGGGGGGGGTGCGAACGAGTGACTCAGAAACTTAATGGGTGGGAAGAGTAGATTCCAGTTACGTGAACGAAACGCATCGGGCCAAGGTGAGGGGATCGAAGGGGGTTTCAGAAATTGTGTGATGTGCGCTTTTGGGGTCCGAGGCGGACCTCGGCGCGGGGATTTTAAACACGTGTCGGACATTTCCCAAAATGCTGCGATTCTTATGAAACTTGATTGGTAGACAAGCCCTAGATATGCTATTTGTGTGTCCGAACTACATCTAGGAACGGTGGAGGGGAGGGACCCGGAAATTTTGCGACGTACTGATTTACCCTGTGACAAGTGACATGAGCTCGTAACTCTTGCTTATATACTGCCGCGTGTACTGTTTTCGTTGCATTTCTAAGTCTTGTCTGACACAGTCAATGAAACTTGAGAGCTTCCTTTATGTCATATTATACTTCGAATGTAAACCATACTCTGCATGTTATCTTCCGTAACAACAGACGTTTGCGGAAGAAAAGAATAGTTGTTTGTATTTATGTTTGTATTTGTAATGGAAGTAATAATACGACTCAACACTGGGTGGGACAACCTCGGCACAACCTCAAACACAGAACCAGACCAATGCACTCCGCTAAAAAAAAAAACAAAAAAACCTGCGGGTATTTTGCTGGGGAAAAATAACCGAGATAACTGAAATCCGACGATTCTGGAGCTAAACAAACAATAAAAGGGGAACACATCCAATCTTACTAAAAACTCAACTGTTATCTTTACAAGAATCTGAAAATTCTGTTTTTTGGCCGGATTTGGTAGAATCTATTGCAGTTGACTAGATCATGACAAATTTGAAACAGAAAAAGACGGAACAAAATGAAATCTCTCTGAAGAGACCTTTTTTACTTCGGATTTCCTTGGTTGCAGTTATGAAAATTGTGGCTTAACAATCCAGAAGGGTCTATAGGGAAAAAATCATTTGAACAGATATAAGTATTCTTAATCTTGCTGTTAGGCTGCATAAAAGAAAAGAGCTAAAAATTTAGAAAAAATCAGTGCCCGGCTTTAATTTGAATTTTCAACTACCATTTGCGCTCACTACTGTGCATGAATATTAGCTAGGTTCTAATTTCATCATATCCTTTGGCACCGTTCACAGTTAGGCGACGTCCGAAGTAGCGTAGCCTACTTCTATTCTCTCAAACTGAGTGGGCCATTTAAGTACGAGTATCAAATTGTGTCCAGGTCCAATGGCGGGTGATTGGCGAACAATTCACTTGACCCTTTTTTGGAAAGTTCTCTTTAGTGCCTTATGACAAGTTCAGATTTTTTGGCTAAGGCCTGAAGAGGATCCTGACCAAAAAGGCCGAAATACCGCTGAATGAAAATTTTAGTCTATCAACCGTTCAGCAACAATAAATACTGCTCGCAGTCAGCTTGTGCTAAAAGGATAGCTTACTCAGCCAATTTATCCAGACGACGAAAGACTGTATTCAAGGCACAAACAAAAATGAACTATCATCATCTTTAAAGTTTTACTGAAAATCAAACTTAGCCTATTGTTGTATCATTCAACTGAATACACTGCAACATCTGGATTCTGTTAAGGGATTTTTTTATTTTTCACTTTTGCTACAGTATGACGGTCAGAACATCAACGGCCGTCCTCACAACGCAAAATTCTACTATGACGCGGAAAATATGAATCTCAGTACAAATGCGGCTTTTCAGTGGCCATTGATCAGCTTGCGGACGGTAGCTCACTGCGTGAGCACTTATTTTTCATAAATCGTTTTTGTCAACCGTACAACCCATGTACAAACAAGAACAAATAACGTGAGCAAGAGCAAACAACCAAGAACGTTATTTGTTCTTGGTACAAGTGCATAGAGGTAGGCGGGGACTATTTGAAATTGGATTATTCGTGAATAGCGAGCAACGAAGTAACGCATTTTCATCGGGTCTTCAAGCCTCTTTAAAGGACACCTGAACGATCCTACCATACTTCCATGAACCCCTCAGATCGTCCTTCACAGTACCGGTACAGAGAAGACGAATTTTTTCGCTCCGTGATTTCGGCGCTATCCACTCTTGAAGTTCTAAGTCTCCCTATGGCGATTCGTTACGACCTCCCAAGACAAATTTAGCGCCAATATTTAAACTGTCATTATCGCATGGATAAACGTACGTTGATAACGCATGGATGGATAAACAGCGCATGGATGGATAAACGCATGGACTGTTACGGCCTGGACTGTTACAACATGGACTGTTACGCATGGACTGTACAACTGTTACGGCGAGCGTTACGATCAAGACAAGTCGGAAAAAAGGCTGAAAATTATAGCACGGTGAAACTTCATCCGATTTTAGTCCGGTTTTCGAGAGATAAATGGTAAGCAGTATGTAAAAGTGGCAATTTAGGGTGTTAGACTTCATTCAGATGACCTTTAAGTGAATAAGTGAGGGTTAACTAGGCTGTCCTATATCGGCCCTTTTCGGTTAAACTTTAAGGCACTGGTCGCAGTAGAAACATTTTCAATTTTGCCAACTTTGCAAGTAAAAAAAAAATACAAGCTGTCCCGGCTGTTTTAGACCTTGGCCCCTTTGGCTTTGATGAGAAACACGGACAAAATTACACACCATGTATCTCTGATCAATGAGATCTTCGGAACAGTAGGCGAAGAGCGCCTCGAGAAAAGAGAAACAAGGGAAGTGCAAAAATCAGCGTTCGGGTGGATAAAAATAACATAGTAAGTTCGGAATCCAGGAAATGAGAATGGATGGAACAATTAGCAATGCCGAGTAAATCAGAGTATAGGTAATCTTCTAAGAGGTTCGTTAGACTGAAATATGGAATCATTACAGCTGAAATGTAAGCGGAAGCCTTATTCGAGAAGAAAAGGGACAAACACGGCAAATGTTAAAATCAGCGTAGTGAAAAATGACAGAGCAAGTTCGAGATATCGGAAATGCGAATGGATGAAACGATTAGTGACGCCGAGTGAATCAGTGATTTAGGTAAGATGATAGGTAATTTTTAACACCTCATTTGGTTCGTTAGAATTAGTACACTGAAATGTGAGAGTCACATTACATATGAAAGATTTTCCCAGGAGTCAGGAGAGACCTTGACCAATAAAAAACAGGAGACCTACACGAGATGTCACTCATCTCATTAAGCTCCCTTCACATTGACTAAAGAAGCTTAAGTGGGCCTTTCACACTGGCCTACTTAAGAGTCTTAAGTGCACTTAAGCTTCTTACGTGATCCGTAACGTAAGGAATTTTTACTTAACGTAGCCACTTAAGAAAGTTGAAAAAAGTTCAACTTAAGACCTTACGTTACGTAAAATTAGAAATTGGACTAAGTGGATGAGAAAATCATCAAGTTTGTTAATAAGATGTAATAAATAAGAGAAAGAGAGAGTTACTTTACAATACTACATGAAAGAATATGTGAAAGTAAATGCCTGAGAAAGTTTTGCAAAAAAATCAGTGATGACATGGGGAAAACGTATACAGATAGGCTGTATATGTTTGATCCCTATTTTCTTTTTTTTTTAGTCAGTAGTGTCATTTCGGATGCCAATAATATAGCAGCCATGCATCACTGTTGAAATTAAATGAAATATTAGGATATAGGTACATTGGATATAGGTAATAGGTATCCTATGCCGGCCGTTTGGTATATCTAGTATTTGGGATAAATGACAGGTCCCTAAAGAAAGATAAGTTCATTTTCAAGGCTAAAAATTGTTCTACCTTTTTCCAAAAGAAATCGTAATCCTAGGATGACTGAATGCAGTGGCTTTTGAGTAAACTTGTAGGCTATTAACCTGTTCTGAACTAAATGACCCACTGGGTTTGACTGAAAATTTCCTTGTGATAGCTGGTCCTCTGAGAGGTAATATCCGAGCGTCTTCAGAGGTCATTTCCCCAAGGGTATCTTTGTCCTTTTGCAGAGTAATCTCGACCAAAATCTTTATTTTCCTTGTTTGATGGATGCTAGAGAAAGTGTATCTAACTTAGCCCAGTCGGAAGGGGACTCTCTCAGTATGAATAGGCTACTTAACGTAAGAAACTTAAGCCGTAACGTAAGTACTTAACGTAAGGTCTTACGTATTCAGTGTGAAGGGCGCTTTAGCCGCAACAGCCTTTCGATGCAAATGGCGCTGTTCGCGGTTAAGTTCTCGCAAGTTGGAGATAAATCTGGCGACTAGTCAAGCTGGTTACTTAATCAGGTGACAGGGGATATCGCCAGATCTCAAAAATATTTGGACACTTAAAAAGTTTTCCCAAGCCTTCGATCAAGTAGAGGTTGTACGATGTTGAACAAATTATAATGAGAAATGCCGTTTCTACTGCGAATGAATGGTATATTATTGTATGTTTGTTTTTACTATGGCCTTCGGGCTTTCAAATTATTATTATTTTATCAACAGGCTATACAAGGGACGTTTACCGTGGCAAACAGATCAGAAGTAAATTTGAATTAAATTTCGAAGTCTAGGGCTCCAGTAGGCTATCGGAGCCTCGTATAGGGCCAACAGGGTGGGCCTCATTTGTGGTGGCTTGCTATGTTCACTAGGTCATCAGTAGCTCAGTGGTAGAGCAGCGGTAGTGGTAGAAGCGAAAATTACAATGTGTAAAAAAGTATAGTTGGTATTTGTATATTTCATTTCTAAGCCTGCTTGTCTATTTTCTAAAGTCAGATCACGTTAATAATAAAAAGGAAAGTAAAGTCTGTTTTTGCTAAATTTAAGAAAAAGCGGTAATTAAACCCCGACTTTGTGAACTGGCCCCGAGGCGGTTTACAAGATCAAGAATCTATGTGTACGCACATAGATTCTTGGGGGTGTCGGGGGGGTGCTGCACCCCCCCAGAAGGTTTGCGGAAAAAAATTCCGGTAAATTTTGACTGGTGCGGCGAAGCCGCGCCAGTTAAAATTTATAAAATTCACCTGAACTTGATTTTATTGAATCTACCGGATCATTGCTCGGGGAACCTACCGGAATTTTGCTCAGGGAATCTACCGAAATCTTGCTGAAGGAATCTACCGGAACTTGTCTCAGGGAATTTACTGGAGGCTGGATCAGGGGATCTACCGGATTTCAACACACGGAATCTACTAGAATTTTTGAATTTACCGGATCATTGCTCAGGGAACCTACCGGAATTTTGCTTAGGGAATCTACCGAAATCTTACTGAAGGAATCTACCGAAATCTTACTGAAGGAATCTACCGAATCTTGTCTCAGGGAATTTACTGGAGGCTGAATCAGGAGATCTACCGGACCTTGACCCACGAAATCTACTGTAATTTCTGAGTATACTGGATCATTGGTCACCGAACCTACCGGAATTTTGCTCAGGGAGTCTACCGAAATCTTGCACAAGGAATCTACCGGAACTTGTCTAAGGGAATTTACTGGAGGCTGGATCAGGGAATCTGCCGGAATTTGCTCCACGGAATCTACCCGAAGTTGGCTCAGGGAATCTACCGAAGTTGGCTGCTTACAGGATAAGTGTAGACTCACAGCTTGCCAAGATGACCTTGGCACACAACTTAGCAGAGTGATTCTTGCAGACAGACAACACAGCGTACCATTCATCGGGTGATTCCGATAATCTCATAAGCTTATGTAATTTTCAAGAATTAGGCCATCTACTGAAATTTTCATCATTCCCAACTACAAATACTGTTCCCGGAATAATATCACAGTACCGTCTACTCTAATTTCGACAGCTTTCTCGATTCCTTTCCGGTGACAAGCCGAGGCGATAAACAAGTTAGCCTTGTTCCGGCATGATCTCGAAAATAGCCAGGAGAGCCTCGAAACAAACTAAAAGTTTGAGGATATCTGTCTTTCTTGAGTTGAAAGATGTCTTACCGCTAAAATGGAAAGCATTCATGTCGGCTAAGACGATTCCTGTTACCTCGTTAAAAGGGCAAAGAAAGAGAGATTCTCCGCTTCTGGATGATTTTTTTTTTGTCATGCAAGCAGCGCACACACGGAACGTTATTCCCAGAGCGGTATATTCAAATATCAGATTTGAAAATAAGCTGCCTTTTCAGTTAAACTTTAACGAACCTTTTTTTTTTTTTTTTTTTTGTAACACATAGTCGAAGCCAGAACCTCAGAACACAACAATGTTCTGGAGTTTCTGCAGAACCACTATGAAGAATTTCCGAAAAAAAAATAAAAAATTCCGGTAAAACTTTGAAAAATTTCGGTAAATTCTGGAGCCGCACCCCCCCTATCAGGAAGGTGTCGGGACGCCCCTGTGTGTACGGTCTGACTGTCAGGGACTCTAATTGTAGTAACCGAAAGAACAAATATTTACTAACCTACAGTAGACAGAAAGCTTCGAACGGTATTCCCTCGTCTTCCATTCTGCTGGAACTTTCCTTTCGCGAATTTCTCGTACAGATCCAGCATAAACTGCGGTAGCTCGCCCTTTTCATCCAGTCTAGACAGCTGTACACTGGCAAATACCGTCACAAACGCATAAATATAGAGTAACTTTCTCATTTTCACATCTTAAGTTTCTGAAGCGTCCTTACTGTTTTCCCTACTGAAGCCTTACTGGACAACTTGACTCGAACAGACGCCGTAAGCTGGGCGGAGGAACTTATTTACTAGAGGTCCGTAAGTACCTGTCAAAGGTGTCACGACCATAGGGGACTATCTACGGAGCAGCGGGTACCAATCAGTGCGGACTCGTGCGTCCGACAGAGTGACCAAGGGACAAATTAGGTCTCAGTTTTAATTACAGAAAATTACTATGGTCTGGGAGGCAAAATGCTGTAAATGAGTATGAGAAATTCGTTTATCTTGACGAAGGATGCGCCGATTTTGCATGTTTCATTGGTGTCTTTCTACTAAACATACGTATTCTTCTGAAAACAACTGATGAGCGTTTTGGAGCCAATTTGCTGGAACAAACGGATACAAAACACAATCTACCTACCCAACACTCGATTTTCCTGCCACAGTCCCTTTTGACGATGCTCAAAACAAAAATGAAGTCAGTTTTTGACCACTTAAAGCACACCTCGCACTATTTACTGTTTATGTTCCAATATTAAAAACTATCTAAATACTCTAAAACTAAGCTTTGCTTTTAACAAATGATCCACGACTTTGGCTGTTTTAAGCATTTTTCCAGACCCATTGACTCCCAGCAAAATTCAGAAAACCGCATCAATATACATGATACTCGAACACTCGTTGGTAGCATAATGCGCATGGAAACTAGTGAACAATGGCAAGTGCAAAGATTAGTGAGGAGTCGTTACCGGGATCAGAATTGAACATACGAATGCAGGTGTGGAAGTAGGTTGTATTGGCATTAGCCTACAGCTACGACGGGTCCTTCAACATAGGCTAGCCTACATATCCTTCCCTTTTCACACCTTTCCCTCGCAGGAATTTGCAAAATAAAAAAGGCTGAATTACCTGTAAACCAAGTAGATGAGAGGCGTTCAGATGTATTTATTCAAGTTACCGTGCGCCAGTGTTGAAAATTCGGCCATGCCAACTTTCCGTCCTAATTTGTCTGCATTATGTACGTTACGACTAAGGAGGTAAAGCGAGCACGGCCATTACTACTTTTCCCACTCAAACGAAGAGAAAATCCTAAACGTGCTTCCTGGTACACTTAGAATAATTTCACACTTGTTATACCTTTTTTCGCACGCTGAACAAATTCAAAGGTGCTTTTGAAGTGGTTGAATATTTTCTGGTTGAAAACACATTCGGCAATAAATAATTCGTTTTTTGAATCAATTAATTTCATTATTACGTGTCAAGGTAAGATCAATAACGAGGGTAGGGCGGCATCCTTGGATGCTAGGCTTGATTTATTTTTATTTATTTATTTAGTTATTTATTTTATTTGTTTAACTTTAGGGATTGCGGGAGATCGGTGTGGACCTGGAGGTGAACTCAAGAGGATGGAGAGGTAGGTGAAAATAAAAGAATACAATTTCTTCGATTGTTTCCTTTTGCTTTATTTATTGGTGAAGAGACTCGATTTTTTGTGATTATTTTGGCATTAACCCCTACGTAACGGGCCATGCAGCTTTGTAGGGGTCGAAACTTTTCTTGTTCTTATATTTTTCCATTTACTGAACTGAACTGAACGCCTAGATCTATAATAACTTTTTTTTTCTTTCACGGACAGCTCTGCCTTGGGTCTGTAAAATTCAAACAACATTGTCACCCAATTATCAAATACAATTTCTGGATAATAAACATGTGACAATAAATTGACACATATGTCCGTCCAATCAGTGACAAAGTTAGTCGCAGTCAATAAAGGCACTAGTTACTAGTTATAGAATACCCTTGCTTTCACAATGCAAGTATTTGACCCCTCAACGCTGAAGTGACTCGTGAAATCAATCAACATGTATCATAACAGCACCACACATTTGCAAATGTTGAGGAGATCCATGAAAATGGGATGAATGGACTAAACGCAAACTGCCTACTTACTAATCAACTGCCATTTGGCTGATTCACCTATTCTCAGACTTCAGGTTTCGAGAATGACAGGTATGCAAATTGCTTCTGGTTCTCTCAAATGATAGGACATTACTGTCATATCAAGTGTACGTATTTGCCTTTTGACCGCATGAGCTATTTATCAGCCGCAAGACTGGTTCCTCTCGCCGAATAATTTGCTAACTACAATGGATGTCCAGTGCAACTCCATTTCCACACTGAAAACTATCAAATTTAGGGATTTGTTTGAGAAAACGAATTTTAAAGCTTATTTGATCGTTTAAAAAAAGGCAAGGCTTTCAAGCTATCAGGTGATGAGAAGGGAGGAGAAATTTATGGCCATTATTCCAACTCACTGGCAGTACTTCACATTTTATTTCGTCGTACCATTCATTTACTGCAATCCGAGCGGCGACCCATCAACAGGGTCGCCACGCTACACAAAAATAAAATACCCGCTCCTAAAAAGAACAGAAAAAAAAAGAAATAGAGATGCAGCTGCCCGGAAATTTAAAAAAATTTGGTGATTTTTTTGGGAGATATTGCCTAGGTTCATTTTTGTATGTGAGAATTTACTAATTTGGTGAGTCTGGCGAAATAAAATCACAAAATCTGGTGATAAATCACCCACCGTGGCAACCTTGCCTATCACGACTTTTGGGCCTTCTGTGGCTGGATCGCCCACTCACCCAGATGATTCTGCGTAAAAGTACTAGAAACATCTAAAGCGACTGACGGCGAAGACCAGGAAAATTTCCGCTTAGCTGAAGGAATCTAATATAAGGCTCTATGGATTCCTTTATTCAACATTTCTTGTTTCCTATGACTGGGCTGATATACATTTTTTTTTTGAGGACATGCCTATTTATTGCCTATATTATTATTATTATTATCACAATTATTTTGCGGTCACGGATTTTCATTATGATCTCTGGGGGACGTTCTGCCAATCGCTAAGCGCGTTGTTACTGAAGATGTTGATGGTCTTTTTCCAACTGACTTATCGCTGTATGTACAATTACTCTGGCCAATAAGACGTCAAATTTCCTAGTTCTTTTCGGAAATGAACGTTAACACTCAAAATTGTGCTCCAATTACATCACATTCCGTCAGGACAACTCTTACTACAAATGATCTTTTCCCTATGAAACGGACCCGAAGAAACGTTTTTCGAAATACCATTGCTTTCCACCTGAAATAAGCCATTTTCTTGTTAGCGCTTGTCGATTCTATCTAATCCTCCTGCTCTCCGACGCAGCGGCTGGGCGCAAAACGTTTGAAAACTGAACGCGCTTAAGCAAATGAAAGAAGTCAAAACAGAAGACTCTCATATCCTTATATATGAAAGAGTTGTCAGAGGACATTGAGATTCTGGCAAACTTTGCGTTGTGTGACGGGCAAAACTCGGCACGGCCGAAAAAGCGCTAAAGATTCGTAGGCACAAAACGAAACAATGGATAAAGGTTGGGATTTTAGAAGCTTATAATTCCACAAGGAAGCTAGGTATATTGTAAAAGGCAGAATAAGCAAGAGGGGTCCTTTAAACCAACATTTCGAGCTGCTTATGGTGTTTTAGGCCACTTAACGGTATGGGGCTAACATTTACTCCAAGTCTAGGGTAAAAAACTGTTTGGTCAACCTGCCCTGTTTGGTTCTATTCGAGGCGAACCGGAGACCGTTTACTGGCTTCGGCATCCTCTTTGGCCCGGAAAACCCGATTTGTGACCAACGTTAAAGGGTCTAGGCGCAGTTAGAACAGTTGCAGTGGTTTGTTGTTTATCGAAAAAGCAAAAAAATTTAAAGGCATCAATTATGTGTTATTTAAAGTATAGTATGCACAGGTATGTTCATTATTTATTACCACTGTCCTTTGAAAATTATTTAATTTGATTGATAAAATGGTAGACTATCTATGCATGTACAGACTCACCCGAATTGTGCAAACTGTGCTAGGACACTATAAACATATAGATTTAGAACTTGGATTTGATGGGGAGGAAAGATTCATAGGACAAGTCTTTCTAGGCAACAGCCTGAAAAGAAAGCGAACGAGTAAATCTGCCTCAAAATCAAAAATTCATATGTGATGATACACATGCTTGAAAACTCGGCGAGAGGAGGAAATGGACAAAAGTAAGCAAACAACAAAAGCAAACAACACTCTTACGAACGTTTTCTATTGGTTGTTAAAACTCAATTATGCCGCCCAAGCAAATAGATTTGATACTTGACAGGCGCCTGGGCGACTTAAGACTCCAGACGAGCAGGCAAATCGAAACTTAGTTCATGGAACTTGAGACGCTAAAAAGAAACAAGGCGAAAGACTCCAGCGGGATCCCAAACGGAGATACGTCACTAGTCTAGATTAGAGATTTTTCTGCTATGTGCTTAAACAAAAATCTCATCGGTTAATCAAGCAGGTTTCCATTTAAATATTCTGCTCTTTCCCGGATTCCGGCCTAACCTTTGTCCCAGGATGGAAGTAGCAACATTTCCTTGTCAGCATCTTTTCACATGACCTATGTTATCTGTTTTATTTGCGCGAGTAAATAATTAAACGCTGTTTTACCTGCAACCATGGGTGAGAAAAGTAATAGGTAAGGCAACCTTGGCTTCAGCAAGTCCTTCAGTCATCCCAGCTCGATGAGTCGAGCAAGTTTTCCAACGACCACACGAACGTCTGTTTTTTCACCTGGCACAAGACGTGTTCCAAACTCACAAGGTCCGACACAGGTATCAACTTTCGTACAGTACGTAATATTGTTTTTCGGTTAAATATTGCAATAAAAAATTACGCACATAACTGGTGATAACCCTGTGATTTATATACGCTAGAAACAGTTCCCTCATTTACCAAATCCACCACGGCAGGCAGGGCTCTTTTCAATCGTCTGCGATTCATTCCATTTCGAAGGTGATTTGGCCTGCAAAAATAAGTGATTTTATCCGTTTGACCTCCTTTCTTAGTCTAAAAGGACGAAATCCTACACTCTGTCTTTAAAGTTTAACTGAAAAGCCAGATTTTTTTTAAACCTTGGTTTAGAACCTACTGAATTATTTTGACTCTGCTTAGTGATTTTTATTTTTTTCATCTAGGGCTCTAGCTAGGGCTATCTAATGACGTTCAGAATATGCACTGGTGGCCCGACAAGACAAAGTTAATTACGACGCGGAGAATTGGAATTTCAACAAAAGGGCTAATGAAGCGAAGCTCAGGAAATGTTGAACTCAAGACAGTAAGGTCACTTCTGAAGGTTGCCCGCTATTACGTGTGACTCAAAAAAGATTTATTTTTCGGCAATCGTTCACCTTTGTAGTAGCTAAATATTTCGCACAGAGGTGAAAGCCCATAGAGGTACCACAAATCCGAAAGAAAAAGTTCATTCGATGAAAATCGTTTATACTGAACAGCGGAGCAACGAAGTAACGTATTTTCGACGGGTCTCAAGCCTTTAAGTTCACTAGTGACGGGTAACTAGACTATAGTATCTCAGCCCTATTCGGTTTAACTTTGAACAGAACTCCATATCCACAGGTTTGGAAGTCCGTTCCGATTTGTTTACTCTGCGTTCAGTCAAGAATCTTGGTTCAGTGTTGGTATTGTTGGGCCTCTGAAACTGAATCAGATATAATAAGTCATACTAAGGGATAATTTTACGTTAAAGTTTAACTGAAAAGCCAACTTATTTGTGTGTCATTTAATTGGATACACTGAATTATTTGGATTCTGCCATGGGATTTTTTGATTTTCCACTATCTGCTCTAGTTATGAGGCTCAGAATATCTCCGGCCGTCCTCACAGCGTAAATTCTACTACGACGCGGGAATTTTGATCTTAAAACAAATGCGGCTTTTCAGTGGGCAGTGGTGAGACTGGTGAAGATTGCTTAGTGCCTGAACAAAAAAAAAAAGATAAATCTTTCTCGTAAGGCATACAGCAAAAATACAGGCGCATAGAGGCACCACAAATCACACGAAAATTCTACTATTTGAAAATCGATTATTCGTGGATAACGGAACAACGAAGTAACTCATTTTCAGCGGGTCTTCAAGCCAATTTAAGTGAATAAGTGATGGGTAACTAGATTGTCCTATCCTAGCCCTTTTCGGTTAAGCTTTAAGAACACACTTTTTTTTGGAGTGGAGGGGTCAGCTACTTACCACAATTGAGAGGGCGTGAACTCCATTCGATAGCTCTTCGCTAAGTGCATCATTGACTAGCCGATGGCACTGCAAAAACGTAATACATTAAAGCCGAATTGGCATAGACACAAACAAAAACTAAGATTACACTATCTTTTCCCCTTTCTTCGATTCTCATCGCGAATCGTCCTCACTCAAGATCCGTGGGGAACCCATACAATCTCTGGTAGCCGGCTGCTGTCACCGCTCTGTCAAAAGTTTGGGAAGATAAACATGTTATTTGCCTACCCTTTTAAAGGACCTGTCTTACCTATTCTAACGCAATCTATTTCCGTTAATCATTACATCCATTTCTAAACCCGGAGACCCGAATTTCATACGGTACATTGTAACCCCTCTAACAAAACCTCGCTGATTTTCTCACTTGCCGTGTTTTGCTACCTTCGATGCGTATCACCAAGAACAAATAATCAGTAAGAACTTCTGTCTTTAGTCACATGCAGCGACTATGAAAACCCCGACAAATCTGAGCGGACCTGGAGGTATTTACTCTAGCTTTGAGCTGATGTTGATACCCGTTTACTCCTCTTCCGTCCTCACCGTTGCCTATCGCACAAGAAATATCGAAAGAGGCGAGCAGGAGGCGTACTCTGCGCGCTGATCCGCTCTGGAGCGCGTCCATAGAACCAATCAGCGTTGACTTCTAGAATTCCTCTTTAGCAACTTAACGGCGATCTAGCTATTTGTAGAGGTAACGAAACGTGATGTGGCGCGAAGCCGCTCGTTTGCATCGGGAGTCGGTCGTATTTTACTCGACTCAGCATGTTTTTATGACCGAGATAGGGAGACAGCAGTTCTGTCTCGTTATTTGTTCTTGGTATCACGCTGTCGATGGTTGTCTGCATCAGAGAAACCGGTTATGTAAATTTTTCCCTGTTTTCGCTGTGAGTTAACGGGTCTCGAAAAAGGCTTAAAACAGCCAAAGATGTGCGTAATTTGTTGAAAGCAGAGCCTAGTTTCAAAGTATTCAATTATTTTAAAATTTTGGAAGTTGAAGAGTAAATTGTGCGAAGGGTCCTTTAAGTGTTATGTGTCGCGGAAATATTATATTTAAAAGGGACGTAACATAAATATTTTAGCGTCCGTCATAACATAACATCATTACCCAAGGCGATTGAAAAAAGAACTATACCACCGATCAAACATATCTGAAAATCTTAGAGTGCTGTTTCGTTTTTCAGGCCGCACAAGGATCCGGCCACCCCATAGAAATGGGTAAAACAGATTACGGGAAGTGAAACATTTCGGGGGAACATTTCACCTTCCTTTCTTCGGATAGAACTTAGGAGACGTCCGATATGGAATTCTCAATACTCCAGGTCAGAGCTACCATGCGGTAGCTATGGCCCCCGACGACCATCGTCAACGTTTAACTAAAACTTTGCTAGGGTTCTATTCTTTCGGTAGAACAAGAGCTGGAAGCTCATATGGCACTTGCAAGGCTGGGTCAGAGGATGAAAGTAGGAATTCGTGGGTTTGTTTTGATCATATGTAAGCAAAACCCTTGAGATAAGAATGATCACGGGTCCTTTTGGAAATCACGAGACTGTATCGTTTGGCAATGCATTTGGCTGTGCGCACTTTAAGGGCGCTAGAAAATCATCTGTAATCAAAACTCTTGAAGCAAAAAAGATGACCATCAGGAGCACGAAAATGTATATTTTATTCAAAAGTATTGTTTGTACTTTAAGGAATTCAGTTGTAAGCAAAACCCTTGAGGCAAAAATGATCATGGGCTCATACGGATAACGAAAACGTATATTTTGCTTTAAAATATTTTTTGTACTTTGCGGTTAGCATTAGTAGGCCTACTTTAAGGGACGATCGGATCTGGGAACTAACTATTTCTAAGACAATCATGTCAAGTCTGTAATTTTCAAGCCAAGTTTCATCGTCCTAGCATGTCTGGAAGTACCTTAACTTACGATCACCGGAAATCCGGACCCCCCTAACTCCCCCACAATGCCCGAAGCCGGTCCGGTTCTGTCACTGATCTACATAGGGCTTGTGCTTGTTCTTCCCACCAAGTTTAATTCCGATCGCTCCACTCCAAGCATGTCACAAGGTTTCCGGACCCCCTTTCGACTCCCCGCCCCCAGCTTCATAGGATCCGGTCCGGACTTGAAATGAGACATCCGAGACATGTGGTCTTTCTACATATCAAGTTTCATTATGATCCGATCACCTGTTCGGAAGTTATACATACCTCAAGATTTCGGATTCCCCCTCCCTCCACTCCCCCCACGATGGTCGGATCGGGAAGCTGACTATTTCCAGGTTAATCTGGTCGCGTCCCTGATTTGCCTGCCAAGTTTCATTGTCCTAGCCCACCTGGAAGTATCTTAACTCCGTATGACCGGAATTCCGGAACCTCCCTCCAACTCCCCCCACAGTGCACGAATCCGGTCCGGTTCTGTCAATGATGTACCTAGGGGTTCTGTTTGTTCCTCCCACCAAGTTTCATCCCGATCGCTCCACTCTAAGCGTTTAACATGATTTCCGGTTCCCCCCTCCGACCCCCCCCCCCCACATTCATCGGATTCGGTCCGGACTTGATATGGGATATCTGAAGCATGACGTTTTTCCAAATATCAACTTTCATGAAGATCTGATCACCCGTTCGAAAGTTATGCATGTCACTAAATTCCGGATTCCGGCTCCCCTCCGTCCCCCCACGATGTTCGGATCGGGAAAGTGACTATTCCCAGCTTAATCAATTGGGGTCCCTGATATGCCTGCCAAGTTTCGTCGTCCTAGCCTATGTGGAAGTGCCCGAACTAGCAAAACCCGGACAGACAGACCGACCGACCGACAGAAATTGCGATCGCTATATGGCACTTGGCCGAAGGGCAAGTGCCATAAAAACGGTGCAAATCTCCGACGACTGGAGTTTTGAATTCTCTTTTATGTTCCTAACTAATGGATCTATTCTACTATGTGTGATGGACACTTAAAGTGAGGTTAGTGGGTAATCAGAGACCAACCCGCTTGGAGCGCCATCGGTCACATGATTCGGTCATCATTTCGGTAACGTATGCACGATCTTCACAGAGACCCATAGACCGACTCGCAGGTTTAGCGTTGAGGTCAGGTGGAGGTGCTTGTAAGTCGCATATTTTAAGCTTATGCGCTCCCTGTGCCCGCAGCTGGAACGCCGTGTACTGATCAAAATCAAAATACCTTGATTAAGGGAAGGTTGTCAAACTTGCTCGACACGACCACAACCTTGAAATGGGTTTCCGACCCCTTCGGCACGTTGTGCATATACGACTCATTTAGGATTTGAAAGTGAATCGGCTGGAACTCGCTTGTCAGCTTTTCCTTGATGGAATCAGCAATCGGGGTCGAAGACGACATTCTCACTAAGCAACTGACGTTTCTTTGTCTTTGCAAGATCTGCAAACGACTAAGCATGCCCGAAAGGTCCTGAAACGACAATACCATGATCAAATCCTTTTAGGACCCCCGAGTTCAGTCAACTAGCGTTAATTCACTACTGTAAAGTAACATACAAGGCCAGTCCAGAATCAGAAGTCGGACTCGAACTTCGGATACTCAGTGCGGCGAACGTTCGGGTTTCCGCATCCGATTCTGATTGCAAATAGCGCAATGGTCGTTTTGAGAATTATAAACGAGTCTCATCTTCTTCTTTTTACAGCACAATTCTTATGGTTCAGAAAAACGATTTTTCGAATATACCAATAGTCTACTTGCCCCCACGATATGAGCGATTTTCTTGTTGGCAGTTGTCGACTCTGTCCAGAATTCCCGCTTTCCAAAGCGAAGGACCGACACAAAGTATTTGGAAACTATGCGCGTCGTGGGAAAAGCCAAGCAAAACGAAAAGGTACACCCGTTGGCATGCCGAGTCTTCCAAAACAAAACAAAAAACATTCTGAAGATTCTCATCATCTCATGCCCTTATTTTTGAAAGAGAAGTCGGCGGAGGCTGAAGCTTTCGGCGAAGTTTACTCTGTTTGACTGGCAAACTCGACTCGGCTAAGAAAGCGCTAAAAAGTCGCTGTGCAAAACGAAACAATGGCGAAGGTCGGGGATTCCTGAAGCTTATAATTTAATGAGAAAGCTTGGTTACATGGAAGGCAGAATAAGTACGAGGGGACTTTTAAGGGATTATTGTTCATGTTTCGCCCTAGTTGGTAGGCTACTGGAACCTCTGCCTGAGACTTTCTTGGGTCTCTTCCTGGAGTCCATTGAGGTTTCAAAATGGGACTTTGCTTCTGGCATTACCCCCCCCCCCGCAAAACAAAACAAAAAACAAAAAAATACAGACCGTGTGTAAAATTTGTCCAGTAATCGACTTAGGCCTATTGACTATGTGGCCAAAATACACAACGTGACCTTGACATAATACATTCTAACTTATGTTAATTGATCAGATCACGACTGAAACTGCGGAAAAGATCAAGACCCGGGGCCGAATGCAAGACCAACCCCTCCAGCCAGGATTTTGCGTTTTTCACTGACACCGTCCGAAATCTCACGTGGTAAGCGGGTAGTGTTCGGTAACGGGTGTGTTCATCTAGTGAATTTTTAAGCCTTCAATTCTAGGACGCTGTGCTGAAACCAACATCTGACTAAATATGCCAATCACGAGGTGAACCCTTTATGAAAACGGGAAGAAACAACTTTAAGCGAAATAGAGTAGTGCACCCTACTGGTGAAGATTGCATTTTATTTACACTAGCATAGGTACAAAATAAAGGCACGGTACTCCTAATTTCACAGAGAACTTTAACTTCAACGAGGAAACAAAATCTTCCAGCCGGCAGTACGCTACCCAAGATTTGATGTTCAATGAGCCATATGGCACATGCAAAATTTTACAGAGCCAGCATTTACAGGAACAGAGAAAGTTTAAGCAGAAATTTCTCACCAAAACTTCTAGCCTTGAAGCAACACGAACTGATCCTAGAAACATCACGATCACCAACAACATGGACATGAGCATTTGACAAGCTAATGTGTTTTTACGCTAATGAAGGCACATCACTAAGGGGTTACTCATTCTCGGTAGCATACGTACATGCAGATTCGAACGAGCATTATAAGCTTAGGCTACGCATTAGGCTACAAAATACGGCTACAAGCAGGCTAAATTGTTGGAAAACCCACGTCAGCTTCTAAGGTCGAATGAGGCGTGAGGCGGTTGGCGAGTTTCCTTCCACACTACCCTGACATTAGGCCTACAGCTCTGCTTACAACTAATAAAAAGTATGCCACAGTACAATATCGCTAAAGGCCAATTCTGCACATTCGTCGGAATTCCGCCGGGTCAGTCAGAAATGTAATCCATGCAAGTCTTTTGGCACGCAGCGACCTCGACTCACCAACGTCTTTAGTGTACTTCGCATGAACTTTTATCAGTTTCTTCATCTCTCCTTCAAATGCTCTGGCAGCCGTCTCAAGGTCACTTAAAGGTCTATCCACTGCAATGTCTCTGACTATGGCAGAGCCTCTAGTGCCTGCTTTTCCAAACACAGCTCTTTCAATGGCCTCTAAGCCCACCGTAATTTTATTTGCCCAGCTTTTATCAAACCACGGTAACACTTGTGCACAGATTTCATTGGTCTTTAGCACAAATTCGCTAATACTATGCTCAGCACCGACTTTCTGTGCGTACTCCGTAAGATTGCAAATTTCTAGAAGCTTGCCAGTAGAGTCGGGTTTTGGGTCTTCAATAAGTAGCTTCAGATTTTCTGCCAGAAGTGAAATCCGGTCAGTGAACGGCACCACTGTTAGAATCTTGCCTGCCTGGGAGTACAAGACCTTAAGGGCTTTTAATTGGGAATTTTCATGTTTCACAAGGTCAGTTACAAGTTGCAAACGACAGTACTGCGTTTTTGATTCACTAGATAAATCTCCTAGTTTGGATAAGACCAATAATTTGGACTCTTCTAATTTCAGGAGTTCCTTCCTTAATACACTATCAGCCATGCTGGCATAATTCTGCTTCTTTGCAGCGGAAGCAGATACTTTAAGCTCGTTCATTCCTTCCACTAAGTGATCAAGCTCTTGCTGTTTCACTGCGGTGGTCTTTTCAACTTCCTCAGCAACCCGGCCACCACCACTGTACAAGATGTAATTCATCTCTTCAGTCAGGAACTTCAGCTCGGCTTCAACTTCTGCTTTTATAAGCTGGGCAGTAAACATTTTATCAGAAAGCTCAGGAAGCTGAGAGTAAATATAACCAAAATCAGCATATGAGTTTGATTTCTCTTCCCAGCAATCACTTAGCTCAGACACGAACCTTTCCAAGTGATTTGCGCAATTCAAGGTGGCACTTGTCAGGTCTGTCTCGCATTGCATCATGTCACTCAGCCGCTTGTTGGCAAACAGGCTAGAAGAAACAACACAACCCTGAGCATTTGCAATGTTTTCACTTAGTTTCTGAAGTGGCAAGTCGAGAAACTCAGCTCCAGAAGTCACTTTGAGCCGAGGATAACTGGATTTTGGTAGATCAGGAATGCTTCTAAGAGCATCATTTAAGCTTTCATGAATGGAATGTAAGCTTTTCTGTTCAGTCTGTAGAGATTTCTTCTGGGCTTCGAGAAAAGCAATCTCCAGCTGCATGTCCTCTTCTGTTTCTTCAAAGCCATGTTTCTCCAAAAAATCCGAATATGCCATCTCTAGTTCAGCGCCATCTAGGGCTTTGTTCCCACTGGCAACCCAATCTTCATACTCCAGTAACTGCTGTTCAGATACATATGTTTCATCACCAGAAGCAAGTTTTAGCCACTCAAGCAGATCAATGCCTTCTGTATTGTTCTCAAACAAATAGTCAAATGAGCTTGGCTGGTACTTGTTTGTTTTTGGATACTGTACGAACTTTAGAAGTTGATAAAACTCCCTTCCATGCGTTGATGCTTCCATGGTAACACTTCTATCCTTACTGTAAATAACAGACAACATGAATCCAAAAGCACTTCTTAAGATTATGTAAATTATTAGCTTGATAAGAACATCACTTCTAATAGAAGGACTGCAATCAGAACGACCTATGCCAGAACTTCATGGAAAATAGTCACCTAAAATAAGCAGCACAAATATCAGCTGTTGTGTTTTTGTGTGTGTGAAGAAGACAAGAGGAACTGATAATGCATGGTTTGCTTACTTAACTGCCTAAATTTTTGCTTAACAAGATCCCAAGATCCTGAATTCAGTATACTTTTGTTTCCGGAGATTTCTATTCCTTCTACGACGACATAAAAATCCCTAAATTACACAGATGTAATGTACTTGTGAGGTTATTTACAACCAGATTAGGTAGGCACAGAAACTCCACTGCATACTGAATCCTGGCTGTTCAGTTTTGGTATGAATCATAGAATTCAGGGGTTAATTAGACGTCCAACACAACAACTGACACTGGGATTTATAGGGACCAGTGAAATTATCTTATATAAATATCTTGGCACAGAGATATCTTGTGAAAACTTTAAAACTGTCCAGTCAGCAGTATTTTCTTCAATGACAGGCTAGCTCTCCTATTTCATGGGAATAAACAATCCAACCAAAGGTTTGTGGGGAATACAGATGTAAACAATTTTTTATTTACATCCCTAGACTCAGTCTGGGCCATGCTTCGGTCCTTTCTAAAGCTATCCAACCAAATAACCAGCCCTACCTCAGTCTACCACAAACCCATAATTTTTGGATACCCTATGCCAAATGCTGGATACCTGTTGGTACTCTTCTCCACTATGAAGTGATTCTGACTGTTGATTTTTCAGCTTCATTCAAGCAGTTGTAATATCCAGCATGAAGTATCGACAGCATAGTGTATCGACAATTGGGCATAGGATATGCCAAGCGCTGGATATACAGAGGGTTTGGCACAGGGTACCCAAAATCAAGGGTTTGTGGTTGACTAATCTAACCCTCATTGTATAGCCTACTCAGCTTTTACTGGAATTACTTGAGGAGGTAAAGGCTGTCAAGGAAGTAGGATAGGCATTACACAAAATTTGCCACGCACCACAAACAACTTTAAAGGACACCTGAACAATGAAACCATACTTGAACAAACCATGGAGAATGCATTTACAGACATTTCCACGGAGAGCATTCTTCTCCTGAGCGTGACGTTTTCAAAATAGGGATGTTCGTTTCTGGAGGCTTGCACATGCAGACTCCAAGACAAAAAGCGCAATTCATTCAAATCTTGTACAGCGCTGGCCGGATCATATTGGAATTTCTTCTAGATATACGTTTGGGCTTAACTGGTTAAAAAATATTCCAGAAGAAGGGTTGATTGGAGACATTTGTTCATTTCTAAAATTGTTCGGTACTGAAATAAGGACAGATGCAAAATGGAGCAAAAATCATAGCTTGGAAACACTATTTCGTATTTGGATTGGGTTTTCTGCAGGCAATGTTAACGGAAGTCATACAGATAGGGATGATACTTGGTACTCTTCGTTCAGGTGTCCTTTAACAAAAATTCAAATGGTTTAAATATACAAAAACCTATGATTATTTTTTTTAGTACAGGAGGGGTATCCGACCTCAGACAAAATTTCAAATTCCAGAAAAGTGATTCCTGTACAGAGATGTATCTGGCTTAAGAAGGAACAAAAAAACTTGGCAAAAATACTAGACTGAAACTTATACACTGGTTTACATGCTGGAAGAATAAATTCTTCCTCAGATTTTCTAACTAAACATATATTCATTTTCATACAGAATCAACTCATTCTCACCTGAACTCGAATTCTTTGTCGTGATTTACAAAGTGATGAAAAAGACAAAGCTACCAAAGTCAATGACCAGAAAATCCCTTTTTTGAGCACATTCAAAATAAACAAAAGGCAAATAACTTGGATAGATTGGGATACATAACTGTTGAAAATAGTCAGAATTTGGTTCCTGACTGTCAAAACTGCACAGAAATCTCGTTTTGATATTGTGCGGCAAAGTTCAGTCAAGCACACATCCTAATTTTTGGGCATGGTGCCCCAACGTAAGGGCATGCCCCAAGGTATGGGCATGGTGCCCATGCATTGGGGCACCATGCCCTGGAGCATGGACATGGTACTACCATGGCACCCCCATGATATTTGGTTGAACTGAGATTGATTAGATACCTAAATAGGGCTGTCTTCCTTTCCTAGACCACAAGATACTTGATCTTATGTTCTATCTAACCTCTTTTTCCAGTTTTAAAAATATTAGAGAACTTCCAAGAAATTTAGCCTTTAATGAAGGCCACTTTTTCCTATTAGTTTACTTATCCATTTCCAGGGAAAAAGGGGAATTCATTAAAGGCTAATTTCTTGGAAGTTCTCTAATAACATTGGAAAAGAGGTTAGATAGAACATAAGATCAAGTATCTTGTGGTCTAGGAGAGGAAGACAGCCCTATTTAGGTATGTAATCAATCTCAGTTCAACCACATATCATGGGGGTGCCATGCTAGTACCATGCCCATGCTCCAGGGCATGGTGCTCCGACGTATGGGCACCATGCCCATACCTTGGGGCATGCCCTGACGTTGGGGCACCATGCCCAAAAACTGAGGATTTGTGCATGACTGCCAAAGTTCGACGTTGCATAATTCGAGATCAGTGACCCCTCCTGTGGGTAAGGCGCTCAGCATTTGAAATATGCTGATCATACTTAAATACTTAATGTTTGGAACAGCCTATCGGAAATCAGGCAAAATCAACCAAATCCAGGTAAATACTTTGCCCCCCCCCCTCCAAACATTTTGTCTAGTAACGCCTTGATTACCCTTGATTACCTTCTTAATTTATCATTCCCTTCTGAAAGTTTTACTTTTACTGTTTTAGGCTAAGACTAAGAAGAGAACAGAAGAGACAAAAACAAAACCAAGGTGGCAAGGTGGTTAAAAATGTATAGCTAGGGTAGCCACAAAAACACCTAGTGGCAAAAATTGGCAATTTTGTTGTAATTAATGCATAAAACGCTGTGAATTTTCCTGATCAGTTTTACCTATCTAAAACATCTCCAAAAAATATTTTAAAAATACCATTGAATTCAGGACAACATTGTCTATTTAATAAGGCCAACAGTAAGATGTCCTAGCTATTTAATATTATTTCTTAATATTCAATGTAAATTTAGATGTAAAAAAAATTAGCTGAACTTGCCTACAAAAATTTGTTGATACTAAGGAGAAAAAGTCAGCAGCCTATAGCAGCAATAGGTCAATTGGACTATAACCTTGATGATCATATTCATATTTTCTCATCTCACTTGCTGGGGCTCCCCATGCACTCAAAACCAGCTCAAAATCACCCAGTTTAATAGAATTTCATTGAAGCACATAGTTCCAAGCTGGTCACTAGATGGACAAAACCCTAAAGTCAATGGATGAACATAGGCATTTCCTTATGTAAAATACTGTTTTCTAAAGAAGATTTAAGATGCTTAGAGACAAGATAGAGAGGTGATTTTGGCCTCAAATCAAAGCTAAAAGATACAGAATCACATTCTGATCTTCAAAAGCTCAGGTTTGATTTTTTTTTTTTTAGTGGCTACCCTACACCGTAAAAAGTTTTACGACATTTCCCTAGAAAACGTCGGTATCACAACACTTTCAAGATAATCTGTTGAAAATCTCGCTCTTTTCCGTAAAAAGTGTCTGCATAGCGACATTTTTTCTTGAAAGTGTTGTGATACTGATAGCGACGTTTTCAAGGGAAATGTCGTAAAACTTTTAAGAGTGTAGTATAGCAGTATTCTGAAACATACCTTTGTACCTGCATCAGAGACTATTACAGACTATTATACAATAAAATTAGTACATAATACTATTAATTTAGGCTACCTGTTCGATTTTACCTGCTCAAAAAAGTCCAGAATTTCTAGCACTACAGAGTAATTTTGAATAATTGTGTTTGTTCTGGCTTTTCCCTAAAAACAAATTATGATAAATTATAATAGTCAACCAGACAGGAATAAAAGAACGGTTATTCATTATCCTTTTTTATTTGTTACAAAAATTCAATAATATTTATTTTAAATTGGTAAATTCTCTTCTTTTTTCCCTCGAAAGGATTCCTAAAATTTGTGGAAGCTGAGACAGCGACATCACATTGGCAAGAAAAAGCGCGAGATTCAGTTTAATTTTGAAAACAACATTACTAATCTTCTAAGGACCCAAGAGAAAATGAAGTCTTAATAAAAACTGAAAAGAACCAAAAACAGGAAATATTTTACAGGTGTGCTTTATCTGCTCCTAACTTTTGGTAGTCTACAGGAGGGGTAGGTACCTGACCTCGATTTTACTAATCACAAACGCAAAAATGTTAAATGGAAATGTCCATGCTGTCCTGGTACTCAGGAAGCAAAATTTATTTTTTCAACAGTTTTAAGTCCCAAGATATTCAAATTATAGGCTATGCTTTCGTTTGTTTTGAACCTGCTTAAAAAATGGATTTTAAATTTATGGTTGTTAAATATGGTTACTCTCTCTTTTTCATCACTTTGTAAATGATAACAATGAATTCAAGCTCATGGAAGAATTGGTAATAATGAGGTGATTCTCTATGAAAATAAAGATATGTTGAATTAGATTTAGCCTAGCCTAGATTTCTAGCCTAGGCTAGGCTAGAAATAGGGTAGCCACTAAAAAAAAAAATAATCAAACCTGAGCTTTTGAAGATCAGAATGTGATTCTCCTATCTTTTAGCTTTGATTTGAGGCCAAAATCACCTCTCTATCTTGTCTCTAAGCATCTTAAATCTTCTTTAGAAAACAGTATTTTACATAAAGAAATGCCTATGTTCATCCATTGACTTTAGGGTTTTGTCCATCTAGTGACCAGCTTGGAACTATGTGCTTCAATGAAATTCTATGAACCTGGGTGATTTTGATCTGGTTTTGAGTGCATGGGGAGCCCCAGCAAGTCAGTTAGATGAGAAAATATTAATATGATCATCAAGGTTATATAGTCCAATAGACCTATTGCTGCTATAGGCTGCTGACTTTTCCTCCTTAGTATCAATAAATTTTTGTAGGCAAGTTCAGCTACTTTTTTTTACATCTAAATTTACATTGAATATTAAGAAATAATATTAAATAGCTAGGACATCTTACTGTTAGCCTTATAAAATAGACAATTTTGTCCTGAATGCAATGGAATTTTTAAAATATTTTTTGGAGATGTTTTAGATAGGTAAAACTGATAAGGAAAATTCACAGCAATTCATGCATTCATTACAAAAAAATCGCCAATTTTTACCACTAGGTGTTTTTGTGGCTACCCTACTAGAAATATTGTACGGTAAATTTTGTTTTTCTTATATTTAAACCATTGTATTAGCTTCAGTCCAGTCTACCACGAACAGACAACGAATCCCTGATTTTGAGAAAGCCTATGCCAAACGCTGGGTATATCTAGCGTTTGGTTGGTATACCCTATACTATGCCAAACGGTGGATACACTATGCCAGTCATGCACAAATCCTTAACTGCTTAATTTTTGGGCATGGTGCCAAATGCCCAGCATTTGGCACAGCCTATGCTTAACCCTGGACACCCTATGCGAAACGCTGGATAGCTGTTGGCACCTTGGCTTAACCCTGACCTACCTCACTACTAAAAAATTATGATTGGTTGATATTTTAGCTTCACTCAAATCAATATTTTATTGGGCCCCAGTATCCAACATTTGGCATAGTGCAGTCAAGCCCAAATCCTCAATTTTTGGGCATGGTACCCCAACGTCAGGGCATGCCCCAAGAGGGCATGGTGCCCATACGCTGGGGCACCATGCCCTGGAGCATGGGCATGAAAATGGGCATGGGCATGGAACTTTTTCCCTGGAAATGGATAGGTAAACCAATAGGAAAAGGTGGTCTTCATTAAAGGCTAAATTTCTTGGAAGTTCTCTAATATTTTTAAAATTGGAAAAAGAGGTTAGATAGAACATAAGATCAAGTATCTTGTGGTCTAGGAGAGGAAGACAGCCCTATTTAGGTATGTAATCAATCTCAGTTGAACCAGATATCATGGGGGTGCCATAGTAGTACCATGCCCATGCTCCAGGGCATGGTGCCCCAATGTATGGGCACCATGCCCATACCTTGGGGCATGCCCTGACGTTGGGGTACCATGCCCAAAAATTGAGGATTTGGGCTTGACTGCACTATGCCAAATGTTGGATACTGGGGCCCAATAAAATATTGATTTGAGTGAAGCTAAAATATCAACCGATATAATTTTTTAGTAGTGAGGTAGGTCAGGGTTAAGCCAAGGTGCCAACAGCTATCCGGCGTTTCGCATAGGGTGTGCAGGGTTAAGCATAGGCTGTGCCAAATGCTGGGCATATCCAGCATTTGGCATTTAGTATTTTTATGGCACTTGCCCTTCGGCCAAGTGCCATATAGCGATCGTACTTTCTGTCCGTCCGTCGGTCTGTCTGTCGGTCTGTCGGTCTGTCGGTCGGTCGGTCTGTCGGTCTGTCGGTCCGGGTTTTGCTAGTTCGGGTACTTCCACATAAGCTAGGACGATGAAACTTGGTACGCATATCAGGGACCCTAAATGATTAAATCAGAAATAGTCGCTTACCCGATCCGACCATCGTGGGGGGAGTGGAGGGAGGTGGAATCCGAAAAATTCAGGAAAAGTGAGGTATTTTTAATTTACGAACGAGTGATCGGATCATGATGAAACTTGATGTATGCAAGGACCTCGTGTCTCACACGTCCCATTTTAAATCCAGACCGGATCCGGTGACCACTGGGGGAGTTACGGGAGTCCGAAAAGTAGTAACAAGGCAAAAGGCAGCAAAAGCAAAAAGTGTCCAGGAGCGGACTTGATCCTGGGATCTGCTTGTTGACAGTCCAGTGTCATAACCGCTGCGCTAGCGAGGCTTGCAATCAAAGCCGACTGCAGGAATTGATAATAGAACACGTATAGTTTAAGTATTGAAATAAGACCGACTCTAATCGAGATTATTGTTTTGCGAGAGCAACACGGGTTGACAACTTTAATAGGAAGGTGCACACTGAAACCAAAAATAGGTAGTTCCAAATTGTGAGACATGTAGGAGACTTCGAGCTAGACTAGTAAGCAACAACAGACTGTTATACAATAATCATCTTCGGAAATGAGGGGTTAGCAATTTCGGCTACTTGGGTACCTACAATTTGTTCCTCTTTAATATGGTACGAACAATATTGTTTGGTACCACGTCTATCAAGGGGAGATGGACTTGTAAGTAAGAATCGGTTGCTAGAATCTTTGGTGATCAGGGGTTGGCAGCTTTTGCTAGTTGGTATACATATTATTTTTTTTGCCAGTGTATTTCATGAACGATACTGTACCATGTCTATCACGGGGAGATGGACTTGTAAGTAAGAATCGGTTGCTAGAAGGGCTTCACAAGGGGCTAGAAACTTGTGAGAATCAATGCACATTTTATTTTATCTCTATAAATCTGAGGGTAAGAAAGCTGGTCTCTTGGGTCTATCACTGTAGGCTCCCTTATAATCTCTATCTTTAACCGAGAATTAAGTGGTAACGCAACGAATACAAATCGTATTTTGAAAGAATGACTTAGTTTTACAATTATCTGTAAAGTGGCATCTATGGTATTTTGATCAGGAAAAGCTACGGACAGCTTTGTGAGACTGTCTAGGTTATATAAGATAATGTTCGATGTTTTCTTTAGTCCCAAAGTCAACGATTGAAAAAGATAGCCTAACGTTCAACTGGTTGCAGAGTCAATTTAGTTCCTACTTGCGATTTTCTGTTTTTTCTTTGATCCCTGAGGTATGGCAACAATGACGTAGTTTTGCAATAATTAGTAAAGTGGCATCTATGACAATATGGTCCTGAAACGTTACGGGCAGCTTTATAATACCAAATAGGTTATATAAGATAATGTCCCAGGCTTTCATCAGTGTCGATGTCTACGATTGAAAAGGATAAAGTTCAACTGTCTGCAAAGACCCCATTTCCGATATTCTGTATTCCTTTAAAACCTGAGGTAGCCTATAGCCATGTTATTATAGATTATGTCATCAGTTCAGAAAAAAAAACTCTTTTTTGAACATAGTTTGAGAACTTCAGCGTTTAATAGATAGCAAAGAAACAAACCAAAGTGTTGCTCTCGCAACACTTTGGAGTTTAGGACAGTCATTTAGCCCACGTGATCGCAGGGAATGCCGGAACGTTCAGACTTGAGTTAATTAACCTATCCTATTAGTAGGTCCGAACCGTATTTTTGGATGGTGGGTGTATTGTGTGACCTTCTCATCCACTTTCTTGTACCTTCTACTCGTAACAAGTGCCATATGAGCTCGTAGCTCTTGTTGTCATTATTTTAGTTCCTTTTTAAACCAGATAGATCTCTCTGAAGGAAAGACTTTTCTGGAAATTTGAAATCTTGATTGAGGTTGGATACGTCCTATCCTGTAGCCTACACCGAAAATTCAGTCAAAATGGCCTTACTTACTTAGGCAGGACTTAGGCAATGCTAGCGGTTGTCATCTGCTAGGTGTCATCTCAGATTTGTAAACACTTGACTGTTTGATTTTTTATGCCTTGATTTCCCTCATTGCCAATGTAAAGGTCAGTTAGTCAGTAATATACAGGAGGGGTATCCAACCTCGGACAAGATTTCAAATTTCCAGGTCTTGCCTTCGGAATAATCCATGTGGCTTAAAAAGGAACCAACAAATATGACAAAAATACTAGATTGAAGCTAATTGAACGTTTTACATACTGAATAAATAAATATTGCTTCAGTATTTCTAGTTAAACATATTTTTCTTTTCAAACAAGTTTACGTCATTCTTACTTAATGAGGTTAAGTTTTGATTGACTTAAAAATGATGGAAAAGGAGGAGTTAGCAAAGTCAATAGCCAGAAAACAGCTTTTCAAATAAAAAAGTCATATTTTGTCGATGTACTGTAGTGTAAAAACGAGGTCAGGTACCCCTCCTGTAGGTACAGTAGCCTAGCTACTGCCTGGCTAGGGTTGGCTATATCACAAAAAGACGAGCCTTGTCTTAAAAATCTTGAACCTAAGAATTTTCCCTTGCACGGTTTATGAACTTCAGTAGAGCACTGCTGTATATGCAGTTGCTTTGGGGCATACCCAAAATGTAAAGTATAGAAAATTGAGGATTCATTTATGAAGGAATAGCCCTGTCATATTAGCTGTGCCATATTGAGCTAGCTACTTATTTTTCAGTTCTCTGTATTACATGAGCTGATTGACAGCACATTTGACAATCATCGAAGCCGAGAACTCCAGGCTGCATAGCCTACAGCATCTGTCTTTAGTGTCAGTGGTGCAACAAAATGACTCAACCAGTCACAGCTGCAATAGATGGGCTGTATGAACTGCATGAGACTATCGGAAGTGGGGGCTTTGCCAAAGTCAAACTTGGAACTCACATTCTGTCCGGTGAGAAAGTTGCAATAAAAATCATGGACAAGAAGCAGCTGGGTGTAAGTGGTTTTCCCTTTGTTTTCGTTTTTGTTTTAACTTCCAACCTACAGGAAGCAGTCTTCTGGGTAATAGGCAATTTGTAAAATTTGTTTAACATGTGTGTGATGGTATAAGTGAAGATAATATTTATTTGCAAAAAAAAAAGCCAAAAGGCCATGGCAACAAAATAAACAAATAGCAACAATCTAGTAACTACTCTAGTTCCTAAGCGTATTTTCAGTGTTGAAAAGTGACCCTGAGAAATCTTGCCAGCCTCCTTGCATAATCAAACTACAATACCATTGTGGGGAGGTTAAATGCTACCTGCCAACACACTCCCCAAAGTCATGCCAAAACGAGAGTTGAAAGTAGTAGCTGCGTTCGTTGTATGGTGACTGCTCACCGGTGCTCTTCATAACACATGTTAACTGGTGACTGTTCCCTGATCTTATAACCCGTTCTCGGAATAACCATTGTCTGGTTAGTGCTCCCCACTGCAGACTAACCTGGACCTGCTCCTAAGCCAGGTACTAGCTTGGTACTAGTTAGTGACATCAAAGGTGAGACCAAAAACGCGCAACAGGACAAGGACTGAACACTGATGAGGAGTAGTGCAAGAAGAAATACTCAGTGGTTTTCAGCCTTCATGCTTAGCTTCTCTAGGATGCTTTCTAAGAGAATGGTAGGCAGTTCCCAGTAAGTTAGGTTAGATTACCCCTAGGTTCGATTTTTGTTCCAGCTTAAATATGGAACTTCTAGGAAAGTAGTATTTCTACAAAAGATGTCCATAAGGAATAAACTTTCCTTTTATTCTGTGGAAAAAAAATCCCCTGAATAGTAGACAAGTCTTTTCCTGTTTCTAGGATGATCTGCCTCGAATACGACTTGAAATTGCTGCCATGAAGGATTTGAGCCATCAGAATGTTTGCAAACTCTTCCAGGTGATGGAAACAGACACAAAGATATTGATGGTCCTGGAATACTGCCCTGGAGGAGAACTGTTTGACTATATTGGTATCTACACATTTTTTCTTACAATTTGTTCATTCTTTTTCCAACAACTTGCTTCAGGGGCTTGTGCTTCGTTGAAAGGACGATTTGGTTAGGCTAGGCAGTTTTTAGCAGTTTTAGGTTAGGCAGCTCCAGAATAATTTGCTGAACGTTTGGCTTTCGCATTCGAAGGGATGTGTAGGTAGATTTGAAGCGTGGAAATGGGTTTTCCCTGTAGCCCCGGGAAAAATTATATGCTGGTGGAAGGAGGTGTAACTGGCATCCATTTTTAGTACTTCGGCTCTTCAGTTAGAGGCGGACTGTTCTTTGTCTTTGTCATAACATTCTAGTACAGTTATTTACAGCCTAGTTAACATTCAAGTTCGCAAGTCGACCCCTAATTGCCTGGACAGAAACAAAAGCGGGATGTAGAGCAGACAGTCAAACTTCATCCCAGGTCTTGGGACTAAGCTGTACGAAACAAAAAGAAAGAGATTGTGCTAAGAACCAAGGCTTATGAATTGGTGTCAAATAATATAGAAGATTTGTTATTTTGAATCTGAACCTGAAATGGGTATGTTAAGAAACACGTATTTCTGTCATTAGGGCGTGACATCCTTTCTTAATACTTCATCATGAATTTGACCGCCCGTTCATAGCACAAGTCTGGAATGGCAATTTAAAAGTTTATTCCTTTTCAGTTGAAAGAGACCGATTAAATGAATCCGAGGCTCGACTTTTCTTCAGACAAATCACGGCAGCTGTTGCGTATATCCATAGTAAAGGCTATGCTCACAGGGATCTGAAACCGGTAAGTAACAAAACAGAGCTAATCCAAATTTGTTTATTTGCTAACCTAGCAAGTGGTCAAATTGCGAAGGACAAAAGCCAGTCTTGTCGGTCCAGCATTGACGGGGAGTTGCGTGGCCAAATCGAGAGACGTGTTCTAAAACACTTCTTCTTCTTCTTTCGCTGATACTTGGAAAATTTTTGACGATCAGTTCCATGTCTTTGCAACGTTATCTTCAGTGACGAACAAGGGCCCGACTTTTGGAGCAAATTTGTGCAACCATTTTGCATGTTTGTTCTTCTTGCTACAGCCCGAAAGGACCCTTCCCAGGATGGACCGAAATATTGCTGGAATAATCGACTTATCCGTTTTGCAGCGTCAACCATGAATCTCTCGGAATCTCGTAGAAATCTATTTTCTTGCTTTAGGAAAACCTTCTGCTCGACGAAGACCAGGAATTGAAGCTGATTGACTTCGGCTTGTGTGCGAGGCCCCGCGGTGGTGTTCAGTCGGTGTTGGATACATGCTGTGGCTCCCCAGCTTATGCTGCTCCGGAACTGGTGTCAGGGAAAGCCTATATTGGTAAGTCGCCAAGTTCAAAGCATTAAGGATGCAGTGCCATAGTTCGTCGTGTATATTTCACTTACTAATGTTTGTAAGTTGTTTCGAACCATCTTCCAGTTCATCCTTATCCTTCATCATCATCCTCAGTTACCCTAAATTGAACTTGTAGTAGTAAGAGTGTAGTATCTCGATGAATAGCTTTAGGTTGATGATGGTTACTGCTTCTTGGTTACATATTCAGGGGCGCTCCAACCCCCTCTCTCGGTGGTCAAAGTCGATTCAAACAGGCCGTTCCACAGAGGAACAGCTCAGTTCGTGAGGACGTTAGGCGAGCATGACATTAGCATGTCCTTCGGAACAGCTTCCGAGAGTGGCCTCTGGTCCGCGACTAGCAGACGAGCCATTTGTGCGAAAATAGGAGGATTGGTAACTGTTGGGTGAAGATATTAAAAATCGTGGTTTCCTGGATGCTTCAAATGGGCTTTCATCATATTAAATTGCCATATTTAAACAACCAGAACAGTATTGGGGGAAATTAGAACCGACATGTTTTGGGGGATAGCGAAGAATGTAATGCGTGCCTTTGAATTGTAGACTGACTTTCTGCTTTCAGGTTCTGAGGCGGATGTGTGGAGCATGGGTGTGCTACTTTATGCCCTTCTGTGCGGATTTTTACCCTTTGATGACGACAACATAGCCAACTTGTATAGGAAAATTCAGGTACGTTTTGTGTCTGACTAGTAAGATAGCTTTCGGAACGTAACAAACAGCTTTTGACGTAACTTCACATTTTCCTCATGTCATGAATCTTGTGAACCCGAGGTCTTCGTGAGCCATCAGTGGCGCACAGGGCGTCGGCAAAGCCTCTTCATTCATCACAAAGCTGTGCGCCACAAAGCTGTTTCCATGGTGGTGGGATTGATAGTATCCGAAGCTGGTGTCGGTGATTAAGTTGCTGGGAGTGTTTTACGGGGACAGTCCTATCGCCCAGCTGTCCTCACTTCACAACCGGGCTTGTGATTGAATGTTTGTCATGAAGGAAACAAAATCTTTGTTCGTTATAAAGTAATTTTCCGGCAGATTAGCGTTGGGAGTATTTCATTGCCGACTGGGAGAACTTATCAGTGGTCGAAGGTTAAGCTATCTAGTAAACTTAACGTAGCACGTAGCTAGCAACGTAGTAACATACTTTCCAAAGCTAATAGTTATGGTGTCGCCTGTTCAGCCGGTTTTTCGTTTATGTTCTACTGAGCGTGCTCCGCGCTTCGGAATGGGATTCAGAAGGATGTACTGGAGAGAGTTCGTGGACTGCCAATTGCAGCCATGACGGGTAGATTCTATCCGTCTTTTTTCAGTCTGGACAGTATGAAAAGCCAACCTGGCTGTCCCCAGACAGTCTTCAGCTACTAGAGGACATGCTTCGGGTTGACCCCAAGGAGCGGATATCTGTCGGAGCCCTGCTGAAACATCCTTGGCTGCTCAAAGAACCCAGAGAAAGCGAGCCAATGTGGCAATCACATTACAAAGTGAGTTTATTTCTTCGACACGCAATCTTAAATCCATTTTTTTTTTTAAATGATTCTGCTGTTTGCTGGCTATTTCAGTACGCAAGACAAGATAGAACTCGGCTGCATTTTCAGCAAAACTTCATCCGGTGAAATATGGATAAGATAACGTATGACGTATAGCGTTGGGATGTTTATCTAGTAGTTTATAACTCGAAAAATACATCTGTACGGGGAAAAAATGTTTAGATTCAGGCTCCGTACCTTAGCCCGTAGCCGCACACGTGGTCGTTATCTGCTATATTTCATTTGTGGTATTCTATGTCCCGGTTTGAACCTGTTTAACAAGCAGAAATTTGAAAACGAGGGAGGAATAGGCTCCTTCAGCCGATTGAAAGTGGCCAACGCTATTCTTGTGACGTTCAAATGTCAGCTGTCCCCAAAGTTGATAACCAGAAACGATTGGCATAAGCTGTCTCACCTTCCGGCTGCTTTTTTTCTTTCTGTATAGTTTTAATACTTCACTTTTAGGTTTAGTTTTTCCCGGGAAGGAGGATTCACCTTCACCCATATATCGGATTATTGGCTTTTTAGTGAACCTCGGGATGGATAGGACAGCCAAATTATTTCGTTTTTAAAGAACCCCCTTGCTTATTCTGCCTTTTGTATCATCCTTAGCTACCTTATGGGATTTTAAGCTTCTGAAATCTCCGTCTTTTGCCATTGTTCCATTTTGTACCTACATTTTTTAGGGCTTTTTCGGCCTAGCTGAGTTTTGATAGTCATGCAACTCAAACTTCGCCGACAGCTTCAAGGTCTGCGGACAAATCTTTCACACATATGGACATGAGAAGCTTCAAAATGGTATTTTTCATTTTGGAAGACATGGCAGACTGTCAGGTCTACTTTCAGTTTTCTTAGTTCAGTTTTCAGATAGTTAGCGTCCAGCCGCCGCGTCGGAGAGCAAGAAGACTGGATAGAGTCAATGAGCGCTAACAAGTCGCGGATTTCACGTGGCCAGTAATGGTATTTCCGGAAACCGATATTTCTGAGCCATTTCTTCGTGAAAAGATCATTTCTAGAAAGAGTTGTGCTTTAAAGGAACGTCTGACTTTTTCTCCTAAAAATAACTTAAATGAAATACTACCGTAGTTGGATGAATGCTACAGAAATCCCTATAGCATTGTTCAGATTCGTGTAATAAGCTGCACAAGGGATTCTCCGCGTCATCGTTCTTTACTAGTCAGAGCAACCCAAACACGACTGATTTATATTTTTCTTAATGACGCCAGTCGCTTCCCTCTCGCAGTGTCAACTGACGCGTTTTATCTCTTATGCAGCTTATAATGCTTGTCCAACCCAGCGCACCACTGACCGCGTGAACGCGCCTTAGAAGTTGGAATAGGTGCTAAAGTTGACTGATGTGACCGTTGGACATTTGGGAATGAAGCAGCCCGTCCGGTGAAGCTCCCTCCCCTACCAGATAAAGCAGTCGATACGAAAACAGAAAGCCCAAGATAGTCTGCATCCGAGTGACATGTTTTCGTGTCGAAATTTCGCAAGTGGCTTCGTTTGGTTAGACTTTTTGTGGTCACAGTTTGTAAAAGACGTAACAACCGTATTTCAGCAAGAATTTTTTTCTATTTGCTCGTTTTATGCCAACTCTTTCTCAGGTGAGGCTGAGAAAATATCGTCCAGTTTATCACTCTTTTGCCAATTCCTATGCATATGTGTGTTTATTTTTCTTTTGTGGGTACCCGAGCTGCGAACCCCATCTACCACTCATTGTTTTCCAGGTCCAGGCGCTTGACGAAGAGTGCATTACTGAGATGGCACTATGTAAGGGATTAACAAGGAAGGAAATGTTTGCTGCTGTTTCTTCCTGGAAATATGACTACGACACTGCCACTTACTGGATCCTTCTGAACAGAAAGCAGAAGGGGCGACCGGTGAGGTTAGCAAGAAGATCCGTTGCTTCTCTAGACCCAAGTAAGCTCAGCAGTCTATGTTCCTCGCCCTATCCCCACATCGCCAGAATCAAATGCTTTTGGGTTATTACAGCGCAAAGGAACTGCGCAACATTATTTGATGACTCGAATGGGAACAGGTACTAGGGACATTTCGACATCCCTCGTCGATTCCTTTTTCAGAATATGTGTATCGCCATCATAATTCTTAGTTTTCGTATTTTTGGCATAGCAGAAATTAAAGGAAATACGCTTTCCGAAAAGCGCCTCTCGGTGTCCAACAGAATCTTCCTTTATATGTGCTGCGGTCGTAGGAAAGGAAGCCTTTCAGTATATTGTGTTTGGCGAAATTAGGTTTTGCGACCCCAGAATTCTCAAAGTTCTTCCACGAGTATTGTGAATCATCATTGAATAGCTAGCAAGACAATATTTGTGAGGAAGGAAGCCTTCCAGTATATCATGATACCAGTAACTTTTTCCTTCAGCGAAAGTGCATAACATAATAATACACCTTCGCCCCCCCCACCCCATACACATACATCCGCCCGAGATGTTTTATGATGCATCCGAACAGCATCCGACGACAGTGCGCGGAGTTGGAGGGGGGGGGATCCCGGGAATTTTCTAATACGCGTATTGACCAAATCAATGGAGGATTGGGATGAAACTTGGACAGTACAAAGTTCATGCTCCGGACTCGGATCGGGCCTCCGTGGGGCGATTTGGAGGGAGGGGCACCTGACATTTTCCAGAAGTGCTCCGCTTCAAGTGGAAAACTTATTCGGGGGGGGGGGGTACGAGAAAATGCCCTAGATCTGGAATTGATGTTTCCGAATCGCGTTTGGACACGGTGGGGGGAGCTGGATGGGGGTCCCACAAATTTTGTGACACGCGTATAGAGACCAAACTGATCGGGGGATATTGACGAAACTTGGAAACAAAGGTTATGGGCCCTACATATGCCGTTTCAGGCCTGGACCGGATACGACCTCTATGGAGGGGAATTGAAGGGGGGTCCTGGAAATGTTTCGAAAGTTGTCAGATTCGAGTGAAACTTGATGAGTGGTAGGGGCAAATGCCCCTAGACGTGAAATCTATTTGTCCGAATCTTTGTTTGTCACCGTGGTGTCGGAAAAGTCAGGCGATGCTTTTTCCGTGGCTTTTCGGCTCTTCCTGCCAATTCTTGTTATGCATAACGTTTTAATGCGTAAAGTTTGAAAAATCTAACAGCTAACGTCCCATGTGTTATCTGTTGAAACCGTGCATCCTCGTGTTATCTGTCATGAAATTTCTGACAGTGTTGGGAGGGGGTGTGGAGAGCGGACCTGAAACTTTCTGGAAGTGCTCCGATTCGAATGAAATTTGATGCGTGGCATGTGCAAATTCTCTAGATGTGATATTTATGTGTCTAGATCGGATCCGACCTCGGTGAGGGGAGTTGCAGATCTATCCAGTCTTGACAGCGCGAACATTGCTAATTACCCTTGCAAGTGCCATATGAGCTTTCAACTTTTGTTATATATTAGCATTATTTAGCATGTAATTAAGTCTTCCTAGCGATTGTCAGTGTCGTATTTCATTTTTATATCTGTTCGTGCTCGGAATTGGTTGCTTCGTGGGACAAGAGTGTGACCCACGATAAGGGTTAGGTTTTTGTCAAATAGAAGCTGAGGATTGGAATAGGACTAGTATGTCCATTTTTTGGTACTGACTTGACATTTCCATTTCGCAGGTACTCCCGTGAACCACGGTACCAAGCGAAGCCTGATGACTGACTATGCAGCTATGGGTAGCCCTGTGAGACCCATTCAGCAATCCCCACGCGGTCTCCATACTTCCTTAGAAGGCGGTCTAGAAGACGCTGAATTGTTGACAATTGGGCATAGCAGTCCTGGAGGTCTCGCTGTAGAAAGCTTCTTAGGTAAGAATCCCCTGCCTCCACTTATTCCGAACCGCCTTCTGTCATTTCGAATCAGAATCCTAAGTAAGCATACTTGGTAAGAATCCCGGATTCGAACCGCCATCTACCATGCATAATCTCACAGCAAAGGATTCCCAGGGTCAGTGTCCCCCCACTGTAAAAGTGCGGCGCAGTTTGCTATCTACCGTGAGCAATCTCAACTGAGCTTCTTTGTTGAGCAAATACTCTATATGACTAAGTCCGAAACACGCCAGTGAACCTCGGGAAGAACAAGAAACGCCACTCAAACAAATTCTCAAAACTGATTCAAATCGTATGTTAACCAATCAACAACGTTTGTTTTGGTGACGTTTCTTGCTCTCCGCTTAGTATTAAAAATTCATGGTAGGCCGTAGGCGGTATTGGGGTATGTCATTTGAAAAGAGTTGGGGTTGGCAAGTTATACAGCATTTCGTGGCAATGAGCTTCCCATTTTAGATCTGGGGTTTATTGTAACGCCGACTGTTTCAAGTTTCTCTGCATTCATTGTTGCTGGTGTCTCTTCTTTGAAAGCCGGTTTCGATTTTGGGAGAAAGAAGAATAAATTGGACCAATGTGTCAAGGTTCCAGGAGTCGGGAAGGGAATGCAGTTTTTCGGTTTAAGTTAAACTAAGATATTTTATTAAGATTATGAAGTCTGGTTTGACACGCAAGGCCATCTGCAGGCTATCTCGGAAAGTACTTTTACTTGGAAGTTGCTTTTTGCGAATGTTAGATGGCAACTCGGTTAGTGATTGTAAGGACACAAGATTTTTCCAATGCGATCACTGTTGTTTGCCGTGGAGCGGGGCAACTACGTTCTGCCCCACTTAACCGTATTTTAGCCTATAGGAAAACTTGGGAAGGTCAAAGGAATAGCTAATTTACACCAGTTTCGGGCACTTGTGACCAAAATTAGTCCCGAAATCCTATCACAGTAGCCTATGTCAATTTTTCTCCTTTAACAGTAGTATAGTCTACCTTTAGTAAGGAGCTCCTGTCGCTTTGTCTGCAAACCGTTTGTTTACATGCCATGGAAGAATAAATGAAACAAAGTTATCGGAGTGGCAGGCGGGTGTTAAAGAAACAGTAAACTTGACTACGCAACTTTCGGCCATCGAATCGCCCGGGGGGCTTGGACAAATATACAGGGTCTTATTGTCGACGGCCCCCCCCCCCCTTCTTTGTCATCTCGAACTGTCTCGAACCCCCTCCTTAGTGTTCCCAAAGCTAGCTGGCAGGCCCTTGCCCCTTATGCACTGTAATTATGCACTCATGTACTGTAAAAGTTCGCCTTTTTGGGATCCCAAAACGTAAGTGGAGGGATACCTATGACATCGCAAAAGTTGTCCGTCTGTCCGTCCGTCCGACTGTCTGTAAGCACGATAACTCTCGAAGGCAGTGAGATATTTTGATGAAACTTGGTGTGGGGATTCTTTGGGTCAAGAGTAAGGTCGAGTTCGTAGATGTGCCCTGTAGCTTTACATTTAGGGGTGGGGGAGGGGGTTTAAATTAAGGGGCAAGCAAAATTTTTTTAAACAGCTAATGTGATAGTCGATTATGGGGTACGAAGACACGCTGAACACGAATATGAAGACCATTTTCTTGCCGGACAAGTAGTTCGCCCGGAATCCGGCCAAAACCGGAAAGTTTGTTAGAAGTTAAAGTTTTATCTGAAGCTGATTAGATGTTTGATGTAGGGGTAAGAAGGCATGCTGAACAAGAATATGAAACCCATTTTATCGCCAGACAAGTAGTTCGCCCGGAATCCGGCCAAAACCGGAAAATTTGTTAAAAGTAAAAGTTTTATTTGAAGTTGATTAGATGATAGACTTAAGGGTAAGAAGAGATGCAGAATCCGTATATGACCATCACTCTTTAGCCGGACATATAGTTCGTCCGGAATCCGGCTGAAACCGGAAAATTTGTTAGAAGTTAAATTTTTATTTGAAGTTGATTAGATGTTGGATATAGGGGTAAGGATGTACGCTGAATCCGTTTTTGAGCTTTAGCTTTTCACCGGACAAGTAGTTCTTGAATTTCGCCAAAACCGCAAAATTCACAAAAGTAAGCTAGGATCGTTTCGATCGGCTTATAGAGGTAAACGCACAATGCTGAATCCATATCTGAGCTTGGATTTCTTAATGAGTAGCTGTTTGGCCCGGCGAAGACTGGATCTGGCTAAGATAAAACCTAATTGTCTGGACAAATATTGAATTTTTGGGATCCCATCGGAACCTTTGGTCTTGTTACATGTAGACAACAGAGTAACGACCCGGACCGCCCCGACTAGACGGCCGGGGTTCGATTCCTAGTCGCGGCACACAAACCTTTTGCTTTTGCAAACCTTTTGCTCAAAAGTCGAATTCTCGGAAACTGCCCGGAAACTGCAATGGTCGTAACGAGAATTTTTCTTACTCACAGTATCGACTCAGGGTACATTCTTGATATGTTAGCTAGCTCCCCGAGTCAAGTTTGAGTGGTCTCATTTGAATCGGTCCTCTGGGCAAAACAAAAATTTCAGGCTAATGTCTTAGGTTAAATATTCTTGCAACTCCAGCTGACTGCGAATCGTAGTTGAAAGTGAAAAACGGATACGTCAGCTGAACTTTATTAGAGCTATATTTCGGCATATATTCATACAATGGATAAAAACGGAAACGTTAGCTACGGTGCTTTGGCAGCGATATTTTCGGCCCTTCTTGGCAAGGGTCCTCGTCTCACTGTCGAACGTCAGGGACAACGTTGGGGAACGGAAAAAACGGACCAGCAATATTCATTTCCCAGCTTGAGCCTGGAGAGGAACGTTACCAAGAATGTCCGAAATATTGCTCTAATAAATTTCAGCTGACGCATCCGTTTTTCACTATCAACTATGGGACGTAGGTCTGTGCCGGACTGACGTGTCGGAGACAAAATAGTGTTTCAACAAAAGGTTAAATAGAAAAGAGAGGGTTTAGCCTGAAAAATAAACAAATGTTTGGGATCTTATAATAATTTTATTTCCTTTAGACAACAACCCAGCCTTCGAGTTAGAAGAGAAGAATTCGGCTCCACGAGTCGGAGGAAAAAAGCGAGCACTGGATGAGAAAGAGAATGATGGATTCACTGCCCCCCGCGCCCCCACCCCTCGAAGGGCGAAGAGACATTCTCCCTCGCGTGACACGAAAGGTAAATTGTTATTAATTAAACTCTTTATTAATTAAACTGCACCATACAGTCCTATAATCTAGGTACTACCTAAGACCACGCCGAAGATTTTGAATGAAATCATTCCTGAATTTTCGATTGGATAACCATATGTACGATCCCCGGTGCTATGTGTTCTGCTATTTTATCGCCATCGAGTCGGGGCCATCTGGTAATTGGGGGCTTAGCTTAGGGTGACCGACTATGAAGTTTACTCTTTATTACTTTGACCAGGCTTCTAAGGCACTGCTAAGAGTCGGTCATGGATGATGTCCAAGCAGAAGTTCGCCTTCAATCGCCAGGCGTGCTGTTTCTGACGTTGTCGTTTGCCGTCTCTGTCTGAATTATCGGTGTTGGTGTCCTCTAGTGGAGGTTGTGGTGTAAAATCTCGTCCATTACGATTAATCCTCGACAGGCCATAACACTTGTAAGCCTCAGAAGATCGACGCGACTGTAGGGACATAATTTCGCAATCTTATGTTAAATTCCCACTAGGCTCGTAATGAGGTCTTAAAATCCTTGGAAAGTTTATATCGTGTTCGAACTTTCCGAATCCGGAATCCGTGCGGCTCTGCGTGCATGTGGCTGAATGTGCTCCAAGTGTTCTCTAGTTCTCTAGCCACCTAAGTCATCGTCAGTTATCTTTGCCAAAGGGTCTCTTTGGTCACATTTATAGCCTGGGGCAAATATCCAACGGGAAAAAAAAAGCTAACAGCTTTTTCTGTTATGGGGGTCGCTCTTGTCCGGGATCCTTCAAGGATTTGGTGTGTTACTAACGCCTGTCCTGTGTATTTTCTGTGACGGGGGGTCTTTTCCCTTCATGTGAGTGGGGTTTGTCGCTGGTTAAATGGCTGTCAGTTCGCACGTCCCCTAGCCCGGATCATGAAGTTACAGGCATTCTGATTGTCCTTTAAAATGAAGAAATCCTCTTTAAAATAGTTGAGTGGATTTAAAGCACAACTCTTACTAGAAATGATCTTTTCACGATGAAATGGTGCAGCAGTATCGTTTCTGAAAATACATTTGCTTGACACGTGAAAATCAGCGATTTTCTTGTTAGCGCTTGTCAACCCCGTCCAACCTTCTCGCTTTCCGGCGCGGCGGCTGGACGCAACATATTTGAAAACTGAACGAGCCAGGGTTAAAAAGTGGGAAAAACCAAGCAAAAGAAAAGAAGTCTAAAATAGAAGATAGACCTGACGGCCTACCATGTCTTCCAAAAAGCTTCTCATGTCCATGTTGTCGGCGGACCTGAGCTTTCGGCGAAGTATGGTTGCATGACTGGCAAAACTCGGCTCGGCCGAAATATCATTAAGAAGTCTTAGTTACAAAACGAAATAATAACGAAAGGCGGTCATTTCGGAAGCTTATAATTCTATAAGGGAGCTAGAGATAATATTAGGGCGCGGAAACGACTGACAGATACGATTCGGGTTTGGCGACGAGGAAACAGGGCAGGACTTCAGCTCTACTTTAAAGGGTTATATTTGCTGAGCCTGTAGAAGTTCGTGAGTGATTCACTTTTCGTCAAATAGTTTCGTCCTCAAGTAGAAAAAAAACGAGAAAGACTCAAAACTTGTTCAGGGTGTAGCGGGACCAACATATCTAAAATAACTGGCGCTGTTTTGCCTGGAACGCAAACCCCCCAAAGGTGATAAGATATCTGAAACCGCTAATGGAAGAAACCTTTTTCGGAATATGCTTGTATGTATTTATTTATTTCTATTCGCCGAAATCGGCGAGTACAATACAGAGAGAAAAGCACAAGAATATGCGCACAATTACAAGAATACTTTGGAGATCTCATAAGAAACACTATATTCCTAAATATATTTTCACTGTTTAATGACTACTTCAGTTCAGCCAAATTACTATTTAAAGAAGTAAAAGTTATTTTTTTTTTGTATTTAAGCTTATGTTCGTTTTTTATTCGTAACAGTCGTCAGATCTTTCATATTATAGTCATTAGTCATTAGGCTACCGTATTAGACTGGTTTAATCGACAAAGAAATTTTCCAAAAATGAAATAATACGTACGAATGCTTGATCTCTGACCAATCCGCAAAAATTAAAAGCATGGGGATGCAGTTAAAACATTTCGTAAAATCGCAGAATTAAAAACTTCAGCTAAATTTTCCTATTAAAATATCACGTAAATGAACGAATAGACAACAACTTAACATTCTTTTGGCTTTTCCTTTGTCATTCTTCTAGTATTTGTCCCATAGGTTTTCAATGTATGAATGAAAAAGCTTTACATTTTTCACCAGCTCCAGATTTGGTGTTGGGCCTTGCATTGAATATGAGAAATCTCGTCCTAATTCACTTAGCAGCTGTCAAGGCACAATCATAAGAGCAGCAATCAACCAAAAATCCCTGATGCAGCCTGATAGCATCGCAGTTTGTCAAAGGCTTGAGGAGATAGCGATCACTCACGACTTTTCACAGCGTCAGTTTGTCATCAGTCTCATTTTATAACCATAAACATTCTGCATATACATTCAGCTCATCCATGACGAAGCAAATACCATGTGGGGAGGGGGTGGTCACTTTGTACAGAATTCGGTTTTTAGTCTTCTTCAGCTTCGTGGATCCTGATACAAAAGTGAGGATACCTGTAACATCGTAAATTTGTCCGTCCGTCTGCCTGTGATAACGATTACTCAAGAGCGGATTAAGATATTTTGATGAAAGTTGGCATGGTGCATTAATTTTCCGTCCACTTAGTCACACTACGGATACCGTCAAAGGTTCACTACAAAGCTTAGGAAACGGATACTATCCCTTAATATATTTTTCCCGATAAGACCTATTTCCCAAAATCTGTATGTAACATTTCCTATTTTATGTAGGGTCGGACCAAGCTAGTATGGGGTGGTGTAACCAAAATGGAACACAATGAGTGAACCAAAGATATCCGAACTCGTTCAGGTCAATTGGGGTGAAGTTCCTACTTGGGGCATCAGTGTGGAACGGTTTAGAAATAGGGGAATGGGAAAATAGTCCCGGAACGTCATAAGATTTTCAGTAGAATGAGGAGAGAGTAAGTGAAATGAACTAGCATATTATCTTGCCATATCTTATCTTGGTTTCAGAAGTGGTTTTATGGATGGATAATTTGACCGGAGTGCAAACCAAGCAATTTACCTTGCCACCCCTCACTCGCGTTCACACACCATCACCATCTTATGCAACTTGGGTGCGAACTCAATCGTTAGTCGTCAAGAATGCAACAAAACAAACCAATTTTTCCCCCAACAATATAGTTGCGTAGTCAAAAGCCACATTGTACACAAGAGCAAAGCAATTTGGGCAGCGATGGAGATGATAGCATCGAAAGGGTTCAACTAAAGAAAAGCTCTGTGGCTTTTCTTCGGATGGAAATAGAAACGGAAATTCCGCTCGTCAGGCTTGACATACTCGGTTTAGTTCGTGGGAACGGGGAAGAATAGGAACCCCGCAGGATTAATTTGTCTTGGTGGACCTGGGAGTCAACACCTTGCTATTGAGACGCAAAAATGAGCGCAGTCGAATAATGAGCAAATAGAGCGCAATGTTGGTTTTTTCCTGTTTGTCAATAGTTTGCGAGGAAACGGTTTTACCTTTGTCTCCATGTTTTACAGTGTTGCTGATTTACATGCTTTAGATAAGGAATGTGGAAACCGTAGTTTTCTTTTAGCTTTTGTTTGCGCTTAGTGGAGAAATGTTCAGTCTACCAATCAGTCATTTATTTATACCAAATTATCCATTGGATAGCATATGCTGACGACAATATTATCATACACAGGTTCAGGTTCTTTAATTTCAAAAATACTTCTTAACAATATATATTGATCAATGGGCAGGGAATCGAGCTCGTTTGTTCGGCCCCATAGCTCGAATACTAGGATACAAAATAAACAATTAGATTAATTGTATACAATTGGTTGGTACAAGTCGCCAAAATAAACTGTACGAGATAGATATACAGTAATGCACTAAAATGAGGTTATCAGCTTTTCACGATATCGTCTATAGGCCTGTCGGTCATTTGTTCATGTTTTTTGGAGCGTCGTTTTAGTATCGAAGAAAATACGGTACAAACGAGTGGGGATATCTTGCTGTTGCCTTGATTTACGGTTGTTTTAACTTTCGCGTGCCAACTTCAGGATTTGACTGTGTCAGCGGCCGATTCTCGGTAATTTATTCGTAGCCTACTCTGGGAGAATATGCATATGCGCTTTGGAACGGAGGTATTCATACCCGAACTTCATCAGCGAACTGTGTCTTCGTTCGGTTAGGGTTTCCATTAAATGGAAAAAACATTTTTTTTTTTTAAGATTAACAAACTTTCATTATACGACGTGTAGCCTATGCGTTGCTGAGTATTATTGAGCAAGCACGCCTCTGGAGTCTTTCGATAGTGTCTTGGTTCTGAGTGAGTGACTTCGCTACAGTATTCAAGTACTGGTCTTGCAAACGTCTTGTATATTGTGCAGAAGAAATGTTCCTTCCCCGGTTTTTTTTAAACCACCATCTTACCTCAGAACATCTCGAAAATAAAAAAAAATAACAAAAATATCTCATTCCGCTTGAGAGTTATTGTCATCAGGGACAGTCGGACCAATTTGGATTAACGAACTCTTAAGCATCATTGCCTGTATTAAGTACTGGCAAGACTTTGAACCAGATTGTGGTATTATATACTACTTTAGTACTATATATACTACTATATATATATATATATATACTATATGCTATATACTATATATACTATATACTATATATATATACTTTAGTACTATATATAGTATAGACGTATAGTACTTTATACACAAGTATGATCCTAAATTAAAATTTTTTTTTTTTTTTACTGAATTTCCGATTAAATTCTGATTGTCATATTTTGACTGAAAGATTAACTTTCACGATCTTCTATAATTAAAAACAAAAAATGTCATCGTCTTGTTTTACTTAATGTGTGGTATTCAACGTTTTTCGGGGACTGGAAAATTAAATACTTCGTGATAGTGTGACACTTGACCAGCTTTTGCATTACCAGTCTGACGGCACCTGCTCCGGAAGTAATTTAATTTACAAATAGCCCACTATTTCAAACAAATAACTATTCTAGAAAATAAATTAGCCTAAAAAGATACAAATAAAGAGAACTGTTTAATCCTGTTTTCTTCTCAGAAACTCGGTCAGACCTTTGTCGTATAATTAAAAATTGCGTCAGCCTGTATTTTGATTCTTATTTTTTATTTCATTGTTTTTGGTAATTAGCCTTAGTGTAAACGTGAGCCAGGTTCAGTCTACTGTTGTATCGGGCCTTTGTTTGCTCAAGGTATTGAACAGCCTTAAAACGTGATGTTTCAAACGCGGAAATTGAAGACTGTGGCAGACAGGGCTTTGTTTCAAAGTTGCTATTTGCGTTGGGCTTCTGTGCGCTATTTCTCTGGTTAACTGTCTTGCTTGCCAGGGGCAAGATTTAGTTTTAATTTTTAATTCGAGCTACCACTAAAAACTTAAAACTCCGATCTCCATTTCTTCGCTATGTTATACCAAGAACAGCAGTAGAGTTGGAACATTAGTTTACTTTGAACAGTGCAGTTTTGGGCTAGATGGTAAAATAAAGACCAAAAACAACCATTCAGTCTCCTTAAAGTTTAACTGAAAAGCCAGCTTATTTTTGTATCATTTAATTGAATAGCCCACACTTGATTATTTGATTGTATTAACTAGTTACTTCACTGACTGGTAGTTTATTTTGTCACGGCCAATGTATGCAAAAGGCACTTTCCAAAGTTAACTACGTTGAAAACCTCTGTAATCAACTTTAGTGCCCAATAGCCAAAAGCTAGAAGAGGTCAACATGCGAAATATTTACAAAATACATTAAAACACAACTGATTAACTAATACACTGCGAGAAATCATGGGAAATAAGCGCGGGGATAGACTGTCTAAAAATTGGGCTTGAAAAATTATCTGCGTATTGTTTTTGGGATCCCAAAACGTAAGTGGAGGACCTACGACATCGCAAAAGTTGTCCGTCTGTCCGTCTCTCTGTCTGTCTGTGAGGACGATAACTCTTGAAGGGAATGAAATATTTTGATGAAACTTGGTGGGAGGATCCTTTGAGTCAGGAGAAAGGTCTAGTTCGTAGATGGGCTCTGTAGCCCTATATTTTTTAGGGGTGGGGGAGGGGGTTCAAATTAAGTGAAAAACAAAATATTTTTAAACAGCTAATGAGATTGTCGATTAAGGGATAAGAAGACATGCTGGACACAAATATGAAAACCATTTTCTCGCCGGACAAGTAGTTCGCCCGGAATCCGGCCAAAACGGAAAAAGTAAAAGTTTTATTTGAGGTTGATTAGGTGTTCGATTTAGGGGTAAGAAGGCATGCTGAACACTAATGTGAAAATCATTTGTACGCGGACAAGTGGTTCGCCCGGAATCCGGACCAATCCGGAAAATTTGTTAAAAGCAAAAGTTGTGTTTGTAGTTGATTAGATGTCAGATTTTGGGGTAAGAAGAGATGCTGAATCTGTATATGACAATCATTTTTTAGCCGGACATTTAGTTCGTCTGGAATCCGAAACCGGAAAATTTTTTATAAGTTAAATTTTTATTTGAAGTTGATTAGATGTTGGATATAGGGGTAAGGAGATACGCTGAATTCGTTTTTGAGCTTTACTTTTTCGCCGGGCAAGTAGTTCCGGAACTTCGCCGAGACCGGAAAACTGGCAGAAGTAAGGCAGAATCGTTTCGATCGGTTTAGTCAAAAGAGATATTTTATAGGGTACTTTTCTCAGATGATTAGCTATTTGGCCTTAATCTTCATCTAAATTTCAAGAGTAAAAATGTTCGAAGAGTCTGGCGAAGACAGGATCTGGCAAAGAACAAACCTAATTGTGTGGATCAAATATTGAATTTTTGGATCTGATCGAAACCTTTGGTCTTGTTGTTTGCGCAGGGATGGAGGGTTTGCGCAAGTTGCTCATTTCTTGTGAGACAGAGGGCCAGCAACTGGTCTGAATATAATGTCATGTTGCATAGAAAACTCTAGTTGGCTAATCAGAAGGTAGATCTCATTTCGAAGTTTGGCTGGACCTTTTGTTTTTGGGATCCCAAAACGTTAGTGACGGATACCTATGACATCGTAAAAGTTGTCCGTCTGTCTGTCCGTCCGTCCGTCCGTCTGTCTGTCCGTCCGTCCGTCCGTCTGTCTGTATAAGCACGATAACTCTCGAAGGGAATGAGATATTTTGATGAAACTTGGTGTGAGGATTCTTTGGGTCAAGAGTAAGGTCGAGTTCGTAGATGGGCACTGTAGCCCTACATTTAGGGGTGGGGGAGGGGGTTTAAATTAAGGGACAAACAAAATATTTTGAAACAGCTAATGTGATAGTCGATTATGGGGTAAGAAGACATGCTGAATACGATAGTGAAAACCATTTTCTCGCCGGACAAGTAGTTCGCCCGGAATCCGGCCAAAACCGGAAAGTTTGTTAAAAGTAAAAGTTTAATTTGAAGTTAATTAGATGTTTGATTTAAGGGTAAGAAGACATGCTGAACACGGTGGTGAAAACAATTTTTTGACCGGGCAAGTAGTTAGCCCGGAATCCGGCCGAAACCGGAAAATTTGTTCAAGTTTTATTTGAAGTTGATTAGATGTTCGATTTAGGGCTAAGAAGACATGCTGAACACGATGGTGAAAACCATTTTCTCGACGGACTAGTAGTTAGCCCGGAATCCGGCTGAAACCGGAAAATTTGTTGAAAGCAAAAGTTTTATTTGAAGTTGATTAGATGTTCGATTTAGGGGTAAGAAGACATGCTGAACACGATGGTGAAAACCATTTTCTCGCCGGACAAGTAGAATTTGTATTTGAAGTTGATTAGATGATAGATTTAAGGGTAAGAAGATACGCTGGTTCTGTATATGACAATCATTTTTTACCCGGACATATAAGTTAAAGTTTTATTTGAAGTTGATTAGACGTTCTTTATACGGATAAGGAGATGCGCTGAATTCGTTTCTGACTGTCTTTTTTTGGCTGGACAAGTAGTTCGCTCGGAATTCGGCCGAAAACGGAAATTCGGCAGAAGTAAAGCAGGAAGTTTCGATCAATATCGTCAAAATAAATTGGCTTATACAGGTATATCTGAACTTAATTTTCTCAGATGATTAGCCTGGCGAAGACTGGATCTGGCGTAGAGAAGACGTAATTGTCTGGTCAAATATTAAATTTTTGGGATTCCATCGAAACCTTTGGTCTTGTTACTAGAAGAAAAAGCAAAAATAAACGTAAATTCAAAATAACGGTAGTGTGTTCGTTTGGGTTTTAGCTGCGATTAGGAAAAGGTAATGGGGGGCCAGCCGACTAGCTTGTCATTCACTTGTTTTTCTTTCTCAGAATTTGTCAAGTTGTCTCCCTCCCGGTCGATGGACAGTGCAATAGATGAGATTTGCAGAACACCAGTTAAGAGGTTAGTATTGACGATGATCAGGTAGTCGGCTTCAGGTGGCAGATGAATTTTACAAGCTTATAAAGGGGTCGAACAAGTTCTCAAATGTCACTTGCTTCAGTTGAAGCTCCTGCCAGGGATCTTCTAGATCGTAGAGGAAACTAGGAAGGGACATTATGTGTCAGAAGGGGTGATCCCGAGCGCGAACAATAGGATGTGTATGCCTCTGCGTCTGGGGCTAGATTTGCGTCTTAGGGGTCTCCACCGCGTAACCACAAAAATAAGCTATCATCAGGAAAGAAGACGAGTTCAGAACTTTCAGCGAATAGGATAGACTTAAAAGCTCTTTCTCACAGTTCTCTTCATAAACTGACAGGAATTTTTAAATTTTCACTTTCAAATTTTTGATATTCACGTGAGGAATCGGAAAGCTGCGCTACCATTTCTAGGCTTGGCTGTGTCTTCGCTTTATGGAGTGCATCAACTCTTTCTTTCAGGGTTGCTAACGATCCAGTGGACAGCTGGATTGCGGCCGTCCAGACACCACAGCGTGGCGGTGCCCCTCACCCCATGTCAGGCCGCAAAGTTTTTGGATCAATTGAACGGGGTATTGACAAAATGAAGCTGCTTCTAACGCCATCTAGGAAGAGGAACTTGGACGCACCGTCTACGTTTGATGTACCTTCTATGATAACAAATAAGGTAAGAGGTTTTGGCCCACTCTGTCATCTCCACGCATGCCCATCAATAGCTCAGTGCTGTCTCACTGCCTTGCTGTCATTGCCTTAGACAGTGACGTTGTAGACACCGTATATTTCCACAATAACAACAAATTTCGAACCAAACACCAAACAGAAAACTTAAAGGGTTGAAAAAAAACGCATTATCATAAACAGCAAAACAATGAACTTTGAGCGTTTTACCGAAATCCCATAAACCACTACACGATCTAAACTCACTCGATAAACCATCCCATACTAAAGGTCTAACATGTCGAATAGTAAACCTCCATCTACTGTTCAACATCACTGTTTACTTTGCGCACTATGACGTCCTAAGGCTCAGCCCCACGCGAATGGTCAGGCGTGGTATTCGCAAGCTTTTTCTTGTCTTAAAATGTAATCAGGGCAAATAGACTACTCCGAGTAATGTGTTCTTCTCTATCAGCTTGATTCCTTTTTTGGCTAGCTGAGGATTCCAATTCAGATTCTCAATTCAACAGCTGATAACAGATTTTTTTTATGGGGATACCATGCCCGTATGTTGGGGCATGCCTAGACGTTGGGCACCATGCCCAAAATTTGAGGATTTGTATATGACTGCCAGGAACCGGCCTCAGCTTCAGGTACCAAGTTCTTGAGCCTAGAACTCTGTGCCTAGGCATGGGTGTGTACATTGATGCTATGCATGTGTGCTTGGTAGGCATGCTTGTGAACGGGGCCTTATGAATGCGCTTAGTTGCAAACAGAACTATCGTCACTTTCGGGGTGAATTCGGGACAAGCGTCAATCAATTAGACGTCAGATGGAGCTTCTGAGATTTGTTTTCGGTGGCTTATCAAGTGATGAAAATCTCCCAGCACTCCTTACTTACAAGCTGACTTCGCCGTTTTTCTGCTATTAAATCAATGGGATTGTGCCTAGCTGTAAAGAATTCTTCGAACTTGCCAATTAACCGAGGATCACAGATGCTTATTGTATTTTTTTGCAGTTTCATTGCTTAGTTTAATTCCCGTCTTCCGGTAGATATCGAGACACTTGAAATCCATAGTATCAGCGTATCATTGGAACAAGTGCGCAAGCGCTCAGACGTGGAGTGTGAAAGTAAAATGTTTATCATATTTTATATACAAACAGCGTTAAAACCAAGACATTTCACATCCCCAATAACCATCAAGTATTGAAATAACCTAATTTGTAATCATCCCACTTTAAAAGCTTTAAATGTAAACAAACCGCAAGTATAAATCCAAAGAGATCTTGCAAGAACAGCATGAGTTCTAACACTGGATCAGAGAATCAGAACACAGAATCTGAATGGTCTGCCAGCCAGTCCGACCCTTTAAACCTCTTTTCCATTAGCAAGGTAATAAAACGAGTACAATAACGAAATCGTAGCAGCCTAATACCCCCGGTGTCACAATTCATTAAGAACGTCAAATGTCATCGATCATATTATTATGACAACAGCGTAAAGTTTCCAGCTGTTCATTAAAGATACGTCGCGTCGTCTTGTTGCTGCTACACCAAAATCCTCATTCATAGATATATCTCCCCAAATATACAAGAGTTGAACTTGAGACCTGTCATAGACGAACGTAGCTCATAAAAAACCTGGGCCCAGTTACCCATGAACGGGAGGGTGGGGGGGGGGGGCATCAGTTGCATATCTAGACCTAAATATCCTCGACTATACCAGCTTAGAGTTTCATTCCAGTCACGGGCCAAAAACTTGACTCATGGGCAAATTGGGCCCACTTAACCATGAACGGGGAGGGTAGGGGCCAGGGGGTGGTTCAACTCCACATATAGATCCCCAACCCTATGATCCAAAAGCACAAAGGAATTTCATCGCCCTATCTCCAGTTATTGTCAAGTTGAAATCTTTAGAAATGGGCAATCTGGGCCCAATTGCCCCTGAACCAAGTGGGGGTGGGGTTTGGGACCCGCAAAAATAAAAAAGAGACCCCAATACTCACAAACCTACCAAGTTTCAACTTGATACCTGTTGATTCCTGTCACGGGTAACGAACTTTACTCCTGGGCAATCTGGGCCCATTTGCCCATGAACGTGATGGGTGGGGGAGGTGCAACTTTAAAAGTAATGTCCCAGCCCTAGGGTCTACATGTACAAGGAATTTCATCGTCTTATGTCCAACTCTGGTCAAGTTATGAACATTATTCACTGGGCAATCTGGGCCCATTTGCCCCTGAACCGGGTGGGTGTGGAAAGGCACAACTAGACCCCAGTCCCTATCAGCGTACCAAGTTTGAACTCGATACTTGCACTGGTTCACGAGTTACGAGCTCCACAAAATACGGTGAAAACCGAAAACCGGAAACCGAAAGCCGAAAGCTGCTAGAGCGCTCGCAATAGTGGATTGTTCCAAGGAACACTCCACTAAAAAGGTAAAAAACTATTTGTACGAAAAAGTTGTAAGGTGTTTTGTTTCAAATTCGTGATGAAAATGCAGAAGATCCTGCCAGGACCTGGTCGCCTGTCCGCACTGTTAGACGGAAGGCATCGTACTTATGCCCCTACTGCTTATCGCTCTGGGCAAAACTGACTTAAAGCACACCTTCCACTATTTACTGTTTATGTTACAGGTGTTCAGAACTATTTGACTACTGTAGAACTATGCTCTGCTTTTAACACATTATCCACGGCTTTTGCTGTTTTAAGCCTTTCCCGGGCCAACTGACTTCTAGCATAAGCTCGACAAAATTCAGAAAACCGGTTTAACGCATCAATAGCATGATACGTGAACACTCGTCGGGAGCATAATGCTCACGGGAAATAGTGAATCGTGACAAGTGCAAAGATTAGCGAGGTGTCGTAAGCGGGCGTAGAATGTAACATAGGAAATTTGGGTCTCCGGGTTTAAGAATTAATGAATGCAATTCGGAAGTAGGTTGCATTGACAGTATAGGTACGGCGGGTACTTTAAGAGTTGTGGAGAGAAAGGAAATGCTTCCAATGTATTAGAAGCAAGAATGGGAATATTTTAGTTCCGTTTTGGTATTTTTGTACAGCTATCGACTGGAGCCGCAAAATGGGGCTACTAAGCCGTACATTCAAACTTTGCCATTCGGATAGGTAGACTGATAGTTCAGCCAGTCCTAGAACTATAGACGTGTCAAATTTTTAGACGAGAAATCAGACGACTTTATTTGGTTCTAGAAATGTGAAACAAAATAGCCTGGGCTGTTTAAATCTTTTGCTGATAGCATTAGTATGATTAATGTTTGGCATTTTGTCTGAGGCGTAAAAATCTCGTCGCCGAAATTTCAGATCGCCAAAATTTCAGACAAAAAGAAAACTTGGCCGTGAAAAAAAAAATAGAATAAATATTCATTTAGGCGTGAGAATATACTGGACACCATGAGATGCAAAGTTGAGTATCATCTGTTTACTTGTGTACGGTCTCTCCCTATAAAGATCATTTGACAGAGGTAACCTAAATTCAAAAAAAAAATTAAGAAGTATCGAATGATCGGATTATTCACGTTTAGCTCCCACCGAGTGGGAAAATTGGCAAGGAGAGTTCGCGTTGTTTATCTGCAATTATAATTAAGTGCGCGCAGTAGCTTCACGCCTATGCGAGCAGAGCTGGGAACTGACCAGATTGCTTCCCATACCAACTCTTCCTTCCGATTTCTTGAAACTGTTGACGGTTTCCGGTTCCCACCGGAAGGAAGTATTTCAAGCAGACACGGTGCAGTGGACAACTGCGGTTTCAAAAATGACCAAAAACGCACTGATTGATAGGCATGTTTGTTCTCGGCACATTAAAGGGCTTGGAAGTTTACGGAAATACCTCGTTGTCCTCCCTAAAACAGGCTCCCAACTCTAATCGGCGTAAAAACAAATCCGCTCGGCTGAAAAGGGGATGACCGATTGTATGGGACTAGTTAAATTTACTTACCCGGCTGATCAGTCAAGTGCTTTGGGATGGGACAGGCAGAGCCAAATAGGATGTATTATAAACATAAGACGGAAGTCTGTGTTAGCCCGTCGAGTTGTTTCCGTTGTCCATAACTGGAAGATGCAAACTTAAAAGTAAAAATGCTCTCAGAGCATTATTCGACACTCGGATTCTACTGTTAACTGTGTGTTTGTATGATTGTCTATAACTTCGATCTATGTTGGCAAGATTAAAGTAATTGTGGGGAAATGTGGTCTGGTCACAGGCCTCTTACCTTTTTTATATAAATTAGCAGCTTATCGGGTTTTTGGGATCCCAAAATCTAAGTGCCTTTGATGTCGTAAAAGTTTTCCGTATGTCCGTCCGTGCGTCTGTTAGCACGATAACTCTCGAAGGGGTTGAGATATTTGTTCAAGTTTGGCATGAGGACTCTTTGGGTCAAAGTACTTGGAAGATGGGCTCTGTAGCCATACATTTTGGGGTGGGGTTTAAAATTAAGGGGCAAAAAAAAAAAATGTTTTAAAAGCTAATGAGATAGTCGATATAGGGGTCAGGAGACATGCTGAATCCGAATATGAAAATTATTTTCTTTCGGGACATGTAGTTCACCGGAATTCGGCAAAAACTGGAAATTTGTGAAAAGTAAAAGTTAATCTGAAGTTGATTAGAGGTTCGATTTAGAGTTGTGGAGACATGCTGAACCCGGATATGAAATTTAAATCCTTGCCGTAGCCTACAAGTGATTTCACCCGGAATCCGGCAAAACCGGAAAATTTGTCAAAAGTTAAAGTTTAATCTGAAGTTGATTGTAGGTTTTATAAAGGGGAAAGAGACATGCTGAATCCGAATGTGAAAAGAATTGTCTTACTGGACAAGTAGTTGGCTCGAAATCCGACCACAACCGGAAATTCAGCATAAAGGTTAAACCAATGATATAGTCTATATAGGGTGAGGAGACATGATGTTGCAGTTTTCGATCATACTTAAGATCGATTGGAGGTTCTACTTGGGCTTTCTGTAAGACACGACGCGAAGTATATAGTGTTGTTCGTGCTCCGTGGGGCAGAGAGGAAATTGATTTGGTATTGCCGAAAATGGAACAATACAAAGCGGTGAATGAAGATGATGAATTCCATGAACGAAGTACTTTGCTCTATGACAAAAGGTGCCGTTCAGCGCCATACAGTGCATTGAACACAAGTGACTAAATACAGAGTGAAGATCGTTCTGGAAAAGGATATACAGCGGAAATTATTTGTGTATACTTACACAGCTTATTACAGGTCCTTGTGTGTATGTTGTAGGCAAGTGAGAGTGTCACTTGCCTGAGATACCCCTCTTGATAAGCTTCCGGATGCAGCGACACCTCATTAACGGTGGCTTTATCTAAAAAAATAAAACAGTTTCAAGGTGGCAGGACGGAAGCCTCAGCGACTAAAATACTCCTTTGCATGTCCATCACAAATCCCTGAGTCGCAGCAGATACTCAGCAACTGTAGCGAAACGAAACGTGGACGAAGTCGCCTATTGCGCCCCTGATTTCATGTCAGGTAGATTGTTAAACGAAATTGAGAAGGCTTTCAGAGAACAGGACAGGTCTTCTTCAGGCTCAAAGCCGCTCGCTCAAGGGGCTTTGAAGGAATTGGGATGAAGGAATATTTAAACTTTAAGGGTCTGATTTTGGTGTTTTTGGGATCCCAAAACGTAAGTGGAGGGATACCTATGACATCGCAAAAGTTGTCCGTCCGTCCGTCTGTAAGCACGATAACTCTCGAAGGGAACGAGATATTTCGATGAAACTTGGTGTGAGGATTCTGTGGGTCAAGAGTAAGGTTGAGTTCGTAGATGGGCTCTGTAGCCCTACATTCAGGGGTGGGGGAGGGGGTTTAAATGGGGCAAACAAATTATTTTGAAACAGCTAATGTGATAGTCGATTACGGGGTAAAAAGACATGTTGAACACGATGGTGAAAACCATTTTCTCGCCGGACAAGTAGTTAGCCCGGAATCCGGCCGAAACCGGAAAATTTGTTAAAAGCAAAAATTTTATTTGAAGTTGATTAGATGTTCGATTTAGGGGTAGGAAGACATGCTGACCACGATGGTGAAAATCCTTTTCTCGCCGGACTAGTAGTTAGCCTGGAATCCGGCTGAAACCGGAAAATTTGTTAAAAGCAAAAGTTTTATTTGAAGTTAGTTAGATGTTTGATTTAAGAATAAGAAGACATGCTGAACACGATGCTGAAAACCATTTTCTCGCCGGACAAGTAGTTCGCCCAGAATCCGGCCGAAACCGGAAAATTTGTTAAAAGTAAAATTTGTATTTGAAGTTGATTAGATGATAGATTTAAAGCTAAGAAAAGACGCTGAATCTGTATATGACAATAATTTTTTACCCGGACATATAGTTCGTCCGGAATCCGGTTGAAACCTGATTTTTTTATAAGTTAAAGTTTTATTTGAAGTTGATTAGATGTTCTTTATAAGGATAAGAAGATGCGCTGAATTCGTTTCTGAACTATCTTGTTTTGGCTGGACAAGTAGTTCGCTCGGAATTCGGCCGAAACCGGAAATTTGGCACAAGTAAAGCAGGAAGTTTCGATCAGTATCGTCAAAATAGATATGGCTTATACAGGTATATCTGAACTTGATTTTCTCAGATTAATTAGCCTGGCGAAGACTGGATCTGGCGTAGACAAGACCTAATTGTCTGGGTCAAATATTAAATTTTTGGGATCCCATCGAAATCTTTGGTCTTGTTTCGTAGGAATTGCTTGGAGGTAAAGTTGGCCCTGATATTTCATTTTCGAGAAGCCGTTCCCATATCAGATATGTATTTTAGCCCTAAGTCACTCCCTGGTCCACGCATGGATATTCACTTCCTTCAGATTACTACTCGCAAGTGGCTAACGCCCTTGTTTCGCCACATGGATGCTGATCGGCGACGTCTGAATTCCCAATTTCCTTCCATGAGCACAGTAAATCATCTTTGAGTAGTTAGCCAGGGTTTTGAATATCAGGAAGTTACAAGTTCATCCTCGCGAATATTTTTGGTTTCCCCTTTAGTTTTTGTTTCTGATTTTGTTGGAAATTGATTAATGTAGGAAACTGAATGTTTCGTGCCTAGATTTTTGGCTGGTATTAGTGTTGACCCACAAAAAAAGGTTGATCTGTGTCGTGCAGAAGCTGAAGATTGGCGTAGTACTGGAATGTACAGGTGGGATTGACTTACAACGGTGGGCGACGTAGAGCGTGTTCCACCCTACTTACCGTAGTTACTGCGCTAGGTTGGAACGCTTTTTTCGGTCAAATATCAGGCCGCGGGCTGATCGGACCAATCACGTTACATAGATGCGTAGTTACTACGCTCCCGAGCGTGGTAAGCGTTACTATTTGAGAAGGTTGGAATGGTCAGCGTAGTAACTTTTCGTGAGGCTGAAATGGAAATAGTAACTAATAGTTACTATTAGTAGAGGGGTGGAACACGCTCGTAGTGAATAAAAGGATCCCTCACGTCATGACCTGGAGAATCAACTACTGTCCCCGTATGTCTGTTGCAAGTCTTTTGCACCTGTATCCACCAGCTACCCTGTTGCTCCTCCATGGCATCCGCTTGTTAAACAATCACGACAGTAAATCAGTGACGGAATTACTGTATCTCGTGAAGTGCGGGAGGAAGCCGGAACCTTTCAAGGGATCATCTGTTTTTCTCGCCCGAATTTCCGGTTTGTCGACAATGCGAAAAGGAAGACGCCCAGTAATAATATCATAAAGTGATTATTGTTTGCCGGTGTCATGTGGGCGAGGGGTATTATTGTGGTGAAAACCTGGATGATGTGACACAATAAACAGTTAGTGAGGATAAAGAAAGTCTCATTTCCAAACATGTTATTCTTTCCCTTTTTTTTGTCAGCCGTTGTTAAGGCGAATTCTTTGCTAATTTTTCTCTGATATTCGAAAACCATTTATTCAATGATAATTCGCTATGCCGATCGAAGGAAATTAAGAATCTCGGCGTCACCACACCGCATCCTGTTAGCGAGCAAAAGGGGTTAGACCCTTGCAAGTACAAACCTGAAGGAAGTAAATGTATTTGCGTTTTATCGATGGCATTTCTGGAAAGAAAAGATTGCTGGTATAAGGAGGAGTTCTGCATAAATGGCTTGTTTCAGGCCGCCTTTAACCAGCACTGCAAACTCGTTAAGAAAAGAAAGAAACTTCTTGTTAAGGACTTTCAGATGTTGAGTGAGACTATCGTGTTATCAAAGATAAACAAGACCAAAGATTTCGTGCGGGTCACCAAAAGGGGAATACTATTGGACTTGTTCGTCTTAGCGGTGAACAGTTCATCGAAGCAGTTAAAATGAATGTTTTGACGAAAAATAGACTGATTTTCAGAACAACAGACTGTTTTTAAGAAGAAATCTACTATTTTTACGAAAAACCGACTGTTTTTGAGAAAAATCGACTGTTTCTAAGAAAATTCGCGGCGACTGACGCCAACATTGGGGGGCGTCACCCCCCATACGTGACGCCACTGCCTCCTACAGCCCTGAATTTAGAAAGCGGGGGCCATCTACCAATTTGACTGAAGGAATGGTCACACCAAGTTTGAACAGAATATTTCAACCCCGTCGAGAATTATCTTGCTAGTCGACTGACGGACAGAGAGACGGACGTACGAACTTTACGGTCATAATCAGTAACCTGTCACTCCGTTCTGGGATCCTAAATATGGCGTATATTTAGGATATACGCCTAAACCTAAACTTGAAAGTTAACAAAAATGACTGATCTCTGGTTCTGCACTTTATTGTGTTTAATTTGTTCCGACAAGATTTAATATATGTTATTTTTGACGAGCACCAACTATTTGGCTTGTTCACAATCTGTGTATAACTGGTATAAATAAAATACTATTCTGTTCTTAAAGGAACAGAAAACTTGACTCAAACTTGACTCGGGGAGCTAGCTAACATATCAAGAATGTACCCTGAGTCGATATTGTTACGACCATTCCAGTTTCCGGGCAGTTTCCGAGAATTCGACTTTTGAGTTAGTAGAAAAACAAAGCAAAAGGTTTGTGTGCCGCGACTAGGAATCGAACCCAGGCCTTCTTGTCGGGGAGGTCGTTTGTCTGTAGTCTACACGTAAAATGGCGAACTTTTACAGTACATAAGTGCATAATTACAGTGCATAAGGGGCAAGGGCCTGCCAGCTAGCTTTGGGAACACTAAGGAGGGGGTTCGAGACGGTTCGAGATAACAAAGAACTGTCGACAATAAGACCATGTATATTTATCTAAGCTCCCCCGGGCGATTCGATTGCCGAAAGTTGCGTAGTCAAGTTTACTGTTCCTTTAAGCGTCGATTCTTTGACCTACTGAAACTGGGACAGCGAGAGTGACAGGCTTGGCAGGTCTGATGTCTGATATTCGTGTAAAGTATTAAAAGCCAAGTGTGACGTCAATTCGCTGGTCCATGTCCCCTGTTAAAACAATATATTTTTCCTAGAAAATTAAATTCGATTAAAGAAGCACAAAAAGACAAAGGCCTTCCTATTTCAAATTCTGAATAAAACAAAAAATATCTGGAAATGGACTTCACAGCAAAGACGGCAAGCCGGCAACTTGGGTCGCTATAGATATAGTGAATGAAAAGTACACAGCCAATTGTTATTCACCACTGACCATAAATAAGCCCTTTTTTCAAAAATTAACAGTTCGGGCAGTGGTCATTGACAGGGTATCTCAGAAAAGCGTTTGATGGTTGAAGGATTCTTGTCTCTCGGGAATAGAAAAGTTGACAATATGTGAGCAGGGGCAGAACCGTGAGAAGAAGCCTCAACCGTTAGGTGACAGTCCTGGTTGTCAACTGTTTGTCGCCATTGTACTTTTAGACAGTAAAACCTAAACAAACGGGAGTAAACAAATTACTCGCGAAAAAAACTCACGTCTGCAGTTTCCCGCAGATTCCGACATTACGGTTTGCTTTGCATACTTTCACTGTCGTATTATTGGTTTCTCATTTTCAAAAACACAGCTTCTGGTTTGTTCGTTAAAGCACAAATGACACGAGAAGCCACTCTCTTTTTAAAGAACTTGTAATAATCAGTTTAATTCGGCCCAAGGGCCAAATTTTCCGCTATAGTCCGAAGAAAAGCAAGGGCGATAATGATTATAACACTAGTACACTGTGCAGACCCATGATACCTCCTGGCGGAAATTCGGTAAAAAAAAGCAACTGTTTTATTTCAATCTTTTTTTAAAATTAATGCTAACGTTGCTAGTAGCTAGTAACGCAAAATAGTAAGGGATAGTAGGATGTTGTTTCAGGTAATATATATCCGTTGTCATTATCAACTATCTTTAACCTTCGCAAGGTTGTCGCTGAAGGGTTGGCTGAGCAGCGTCTTTTTCTGTATTTCTGATTAGTGAAATGGCAACCCTAGCTTACTGTTGAAATGTGAAAACGACTACTGTTGTGTTCAGGCATATAAAAGTCCTTATTTATTTAACGACATCTGTTTCATTTGTGGTGAAGTAGATGCCATCTAGCGGCGGAATTGTTAGGGTAGATAGAGTTTCTTCGACAGAGTGAGCAAGAACTCTGCGACTGGTTCCTTAGCAGTAAATGCAAAAATTAAATATAAAAGTTGAGGCGTAGTTTAGGCGTAATTGTGAAGATGATGTAGCGAGATTTCTTGTCAATAGTTTGTAAAAAAGACGTACTTTCATAGCTGCCAAAATATCGTTGTTTTTTCTGGCCAAAAGTCACAGGTTCCATCAGAAAAAGTGGCAACACTGGAGTTTTGGACTGTTTATCAGAAAAAAATTAACTAATAATACTGTTGGAATTTCTCAATAGCTGCCTTCTGGAGACTAGAGGAAAACAAGTTAGAGTAAGTTGGAAGTAATGTTCTTTCAGTTGACAAGTTCCATTTCCAGTTGATATGTGACTGTAACAAGGTATAACCCAGGTTGGCTGGCTAGGAAAGCAACATTTTTTTTTCAGTTTTCAAAGACTTCAGATTCAAATTTTCAGATTTCAGATTCAGATATTTTTTACTTCACCAAAAAAAGACAACTTCATTATAGAAAAAAACTCAACAACCACATAAAAGACAAAAGTCCTGTGAGTGGCTGTATCTTCTAACCACCTCTTAACCTAAAATTATTCAATAAATACTAACAGAAAAACTAATCTAATATATTTTCAAAACTTCTCCAACGTTTTCCAACATTTTTGTTTACTGTATTATTTTTTAGTGTTTTTTTTTCTTTTTCCTCCTGAAAGTGATGTCTTTTATTAATTTTTTGGAGATCAGGCTCTATTTTTCAGTACTTTAGGGAAAATGTTCGATGAACTTGATGAACCGACCAACCGTGCGTTATCACTTTTTATCGCACGGCTGGCTGTTCGCTATCACTTTTTATCGCACGGTTGGAACTTTTTTCTTTTAACGTCAGGGTATTACCAGAAAATTTTTGCACTGGGTAGGATAGGACTGTTATCATGGGACTGCACAGTGTACTGGTGTTATTATATATTATCGCCCTTGCTGGCGGCTCAAGGGCCAAATTTTCCGCTATAGTCCGAAGAAAAGCAAGGGCGATAATGATTATAACACTAGTACACTGTGCAGACCCATGATATCTCTTGGCGGAAATTCGGTAAAAAAGCAACTGTTTATTCCAATTTTTTTTTTTTAAATTAATGCTAACGTTGCTAGTAGCTAGTAACGCAAAATAGTAAAGGATAGTAGGATGTTGTTTCAGGAAATATATATCCGTTGTCATTACCAGCGATCTTTTAACCTTCGCAAGGTTGTCGCTGAAGGGTTGGCTGAGCAGCGTCTTTTTCTGTATTTCTTATTAGTGAAGTGGCAACCCTAGCTTACTGTTGAAATGTGAAACGACTACTGTTGTGACCCAGGCATATAAAAGTCCTTATTTAACGACATCTTTTTCACTTGCGGTGAAGTAGATGCCATATAGCGGCGGAATTCTTAGGGTAGATAGAATTGATAAAGCTCAAACCTGTGTTGCCGCTGGTTGCAGAATTCTGCAATGTGTCATACATTTTCGTTTCTTCGACAGAGTGAGCAAGAACTCTGCGACTGGTTCCTTAGCAGTAAATGCAAAAAATTAAGTATAAAAGTTGAGGCGTAGTTGAGACGTAATTGTGAAGATGATATAGCGAGATTTCGTAGTTGCCAAAATATCATAGTTTTTTTTTCTGGCCAAAAGTCACACGTTCCATCAGAAAAAGTGGCAACACTGGAATTTTTTTAATAAACTGTTTATCAGAGAAAAATAAATAATACTGTTGGAATTGCTCAATGGCTGCCTTCTGGAGACTAGAGGAAAACAAGTTAGAGTAAGTTGGAAGCAATGTTGTTTCAGTTGACAAGTTCCATTTCCAGTGGGAATGCGACTGTAACAAGGTATAACCCAGGTTGGCTGGCTAGGAAAGCAACATTTTTTTTTCAGTTTTTGAAGACTTTTCTACAACGTTTTCCAAAATTTTGTTTACTGTATTATTTTTTAGTGTTTTTTTGTTTTTCCTCCTGAAAGTGATGTCTTTTATTCATTTTTTGGAGATCAGGCTCTATTTTTCAGTACTTGAGGGAAAATGCTTGATGAACTTGATGAACGGACCAGCCGTGCGATATCAAATGATATCGCACGGTTGGAACTTTTTTCTTTAAACATCAGGGTAATACTGCACGGTGTACTGATGTTATAGACTATTATTATCAACAAACGATACCGTATTTTTGACCAGGTTGAACACAGCTGAACACGTCTTGCATGCCTGTGAAAAGAAGGCTGTAATTGTGCATGTTTTGAAGTTTAAATAGGGAACGCTTGAAGCCTTTAGCATTCATTTTGCCTCAAGAATACTTGAGACTAGAGTTGAGATATGGCTATTTTAGGAAATTGAAAACAAAAAAAAAGGATTTATTTTGGATTGAGGTGAATAATCGGGATATGGCCTCATTGTGCGGGACTGGTGGTTTCTTTAGAAAATCGAAAATTCTCGGAAGAGCCATTTGTTACGAGTTTCTACGTCCTCTTTTTTTATTTCTTCGGAAACTTCCTGCAAGGATGAGCAAGACTCAATTGTCCTGAAAACTTCGCGATATCCACCCCACTGGAAAATCTGAATGGGTAAAGAATTTTTTATACTGGTAACTCTCAGCCACGAAACAATAACACTTTCATGGATTGCTAATCCTGAATAGGATCAAGACGCGAAAAAACCCAACAGTCAAGTACGGACACAAAAGAGGATGACAGGACGGATAAACTGATATACTCAGAAGCGAGTCCGAACAGTGAAAGAATGAAGTAGCGGACGGGGCCATAATGCGGGAGGAGATACGGTGTCAGGCAGTGATTATTTTAAGAAATGGTCAGGCCTCGGTGATTTTCGTCACCGAATGAATTCTTCGCGGTCAGCTGAGAACCAGGCGCCCGTTTCATGGGAGTATTTGTGTTCCAGGCCTTTTTTCTTGTTCATATGATTTTAGCACATCACACAATCCAGAAGATACAATACGGAGGGAGTAAATATTACTTCAGCCCAAGCTGACTGCGAATCATATTTGACAGTGTTTCACAAGTTTCGTTTTTTCCATCTTGAGCGGCTTTGAGCCGCCGAAGAAGGGCCGAAATATAGCTCCAATAAATTTCAGCTGACTTATCCGTTTTGCACTGTCAAATATGGAGGGATTATATCTGAGGAAGAAAAGAGGACAGTGCGGGATAAACATGAAATAATGAAGTAGCGGACGGGGCCATAATGCGGAGGAGCTACGGTGTCAGGCAGTGATCATTTTAAGGAATGGTCAGACCTCGTGATTTTCGTCACCGAAAGAATTATTCGCGGTTAGCTGTGAACAAGACGCCCGTTTTGTGGGAATATTTGTGTTCCAGGCCTTGTTTTTTCTTGTTCATATTATTTTTAGCAAATCACACATTCCAGAAGATACACGACGGAGGGAGTATATCTAAGGAAGAAAAGAGGAATGTACAGGATAAACATTATATCAGTAAACAAAAATATCTTCGATCCAGTCTAATAAACAATGAAGGAAAAGAAAAAATGTTAGAACAAGAAAACCTTCGAGTGATGCTGAGAGGGTTTTTTGAATTGGGAAGAGAAGACTTTTTAGTTTATATTTGGCGATCCAGTACTTACTTTTTTCAGCATTCTTGTTCTGGGAAAAGTATAAGCATGGAGGAAAAGAGGACGTGTGGAATAACTTACAACCAGAACAAAAACCAGTCAACTGAAAAAAAAACTTTATTTAGATAACCAATCTAACTACATCTAACCAATCAAGATTGACCTCATTGCGATTATCGCTTAACATGTCCTTGGAAACGTAGCAGTGCTTTAGCGCCACTAGGATTCTTCGCCACTGGGTATTTTCGCCACTCCGGGTTTCGACCCATATCCTAATGACGCGCTTAACCTTGTTTAGTTACCTGAAGGCTTAGTGGAATTAGTGACCCAGGATTTTTCACCACTCTCATAACTCATTGAATAATCCAGTTAGCCTAGTCATTCTACAAGTAAAATTGTAGGCTATGACTTTGTTAAGGCCTTGCCAGAAAATTTCTTGAAGATAAGCATTTATATTGTATATACTATACAGTAAAAACACGAAAACTCGCAAAACACCGTTAAAACTTGCAAAGTGTCTAGTCCTTAGTGTACTAGATGAGATGCTCTTCTCGAAAAGATGAGACACTTCTTCTCGAAATATGGTTGCTACTGCCGATGTTACTTCTTCGCGAACGCGTTTCCGAATCGCCGCTTTCGCGTGAGTAACTTGTCTTTTGGACATTCACAGGCCCATGTCCTTCATGCTGTTTGGTGAACACGAATTCCCCAGTAGCTCGCAAAATCGCTCTTGCCCTACAGAGAACCTTGGAGCAGGCATAATACTTATTGTCTCCATTCTTGGACTTGTAGCGAAACAAAAATGTGTCACCCATATAGCGATAGTATCAAATCAGCAGTTTTTTTTTCAATACTTTTCCGAGTTAATCCTTTATAGCCTAAGGAATAGCGAGGAGTGGCGCAAAATCCTTCTGAGATTCTTTCGCCAATCCCACCACTTACATGTAATCTGTATTTGCCATTTTTTTACCTGCTGCGTTACCGTGGCAAAAAATACCCAGTAGCGAAAAATCTCGGTGGCGCTAAAGCACGTATCTCCCTTGGAAATCTTCATAAATTACTACACTGTAAAAAGTTTCTCCGAATAAGTATTTGCTACTGGGATTAATCTTATCTCTACTGGGATAAGATTAATCCGGATTAGGGGTAATGTTATCTCAGTAAAGACAAGATTAATCCCAGTAGCAAATACTGCAAGATTTTTTTTACAGTGTACTATTAGAATGTCACGATAAAGTTCCCGCATGGCTGTTCATGTTCCCTTTCCGAAACGAAAGGAATAATAACATATGGTGAACTGTAATGTAAATTAGTGATAGCATATTTTCCTAGATCGTTAATCGGCAAAATTATTGGTCCCTGTTCAAGTATCTGCGGAACTTTTGAAAAGATGTCACACCGTAACAGTAGGTCTTCCACGTATAAAAGTGTTATGCGCACTTGCATCGTAGCACGTTTCCAATGCTTACCTTCGAAAACGCATGCCAACTTGTATTTGACCTTGTGCTTCTATCCGAAAAATAAAGTGAGTTCCCGTTTCAGACATTATTTAACGTTTCGACGACCTCCAGTAAGAATCCAGAGTACGTCTTGACGGAGCTGAAGAGGGCATTGCAAAGCAAAGGAATCCAGATCAAGCAGAAGGGGTAAGTCTTTTCTTTATTTTCACACGACTGGACTGGGGCTGCATCCAGTCAGTTCATCCAGCTTTTGCAACGGAGCATAGTGCTGCTAGCCGGGAGCTTGTTTCTTCCTTTTTCTGACTGAAAGCTTTTATTCGTTATATTTGTTGAAGCTTTTTGGTTCATTTAAGCTAAAACATGGCAGCGGTGCCTGTAACGTTTCGTTTCAACGGATTCCATGTTCGTATCTGAGGTGTGCCAAAATAACTTGTGCCCCTATAGCTGGGCGATATAATTTGTTTGCACTGCGACAAAAACTTTATCTAAAGGGTGACCACTAAATAGCTGACCACCAGCAGTAACAGCAAGGCATGCCAATGTTCTACGTTACCACCGGTTTTCGCTAAGTATTATGATTCATGAATGACCGTCAGTACTATCGCCCTTGCTGAGGGTGATAGCGGAAAAATTTGGCCCGCGGGTAGCATGATAGGCTGATATCGCCCGACCGACAGCGAGGGTGATATCAGCCTATCATGCTGCCCAAGGGCCAAATTTTCCGCTATCGCCCGAAGACAAGCAAGGCTGATAATTATTATAACACTAGTACACTGTGCAGCGCAAGCGAGCAAGCGTAACCGCAAGTGACAACACTGTAATGCCTCGCATAATATTTGAAAAGCACTGCCGGCATGCCGACCGTACGCAACGTTGGACAAAATTCTGGTTGGATTTTTTCACACGAGCTAAGCCAGATTTGCTCCGAGATGAGAATTTCCAAGATCTATAGGTGAGGCATGGCTGTTTACCTAGGCTAATGGTTCTTGGTTGTTAGCACTCATCCTGACTTCGTCATATCAATCCACTTGGTACTTTTGCATGGCGCTTTTTGTGTTGGCTATCACTACTGCAAGGTGGCCTAGACTGCAACTTTACTGCTGCCCAATTAGTGTTTTTTTGTTTTTCCTCCTGAAAGTGATGTCTTTTATTAATTTTTTTGGAGATCGGCTCAGTTTTTACCGCCCGGCTCATTTACCGCCCGGCTCAATCTTTACCGCCCGGCTCAATCTTTACCGCCCGGCTCAATCTTTACCGCCCGGCTGGCTCTTGTAACATCAGGGCAATACCAGAAAATTTTGGCCTTGGGTAGGATAGGACTGATATCATGGGAGTGCATGGTGTGCTGGTGTTATAGTACAGTATTACCCTCGCTTCGCTGTGGCAGTAACATGCTTGTTTATGGTAGTCTATATCCACTGACGCACTTGAAATCGGGCAGTAATATTGTAAAGTGGTGCGATTTTCCTTGCAAATGTGAAGACAAAGCAAAAAGAAACATGAGGAACTTGTCGGTAATTTTTTCTGGTGCACCTGCTGCGTCTCCTTTCACCGAGTCGTTGCACTGATTAGTGCGTCCGTTGGGATCGTCGGAGACCCGGACAGGACTACCCCACCCTCGCGCTTTTTTTTTAAAAGATTCTGATCTGTCATGCACTTTGTCTACGGAAATGAACGGGTCGCCAGCTCCTAGCCTGGTGTATGATCGAGCCGAAATGAAAATGTTTCACGGCAAGGTATTCTGGGAAGCCGGTGATGGATAGTCAGCGCACACTGAAAACGATCTGGAAGAAGGCTTGAATGAAACGCAGCCCTAGATTCTTTTATGCGTTCCAGTTATTCTGGAAATATTTTCTTCCTTTTCAAGAAATTAAGAAAAATGACACACCCTTTCGACCGTATTTTCAGAGTTAGGATATTGGTCGTTTCGATGCGAAAGTCGAGCAAAGTTTTTTCAAAATTAACTTTCCCATAGTATTTGCTATGAAGACAAGCCTGACGCAAGGGCTAGAGGTATTGGGAAAGATTCGATGGTGTCAGAAACAGAGAGAATGTACGGAGATTTGTCGAAAGTTTATGCAGGTTTTTTCTTGCGCAGCTTATACGTTCTTAATTTCTGTCTCTGCTTACCGTCTAACAATGCTCGGATTCACTGGAGTTACGACCTCCTCGCGGAAGCGCTACCTGTTTCCCTTTCTTTTAACAGAAAATTATTGTAATGCGGAAATACGGTAAAAAAAAAAGAGTAAGAGGAGAACCGAGATAAAAGAGTGACAGGAAATTGCGGGCGTGTTCACGCGTGAGACTGGATGTGCAGGAGGGGACAGAGATTCAACTGTGACTGTGATATTCGAGCTTCCCACCGCAAAAGGTTGTGGAATTCGCGGCATTTTTGACGTGAGGGAATACAACTAACGTTTCAGCTTATGCGGAAGTCGTCAGTTCTACTGAACGGAAATAGTCGTTTCCCGTGGATCAGTTCCCTCGAAAAGTTGCTTGGTGTAAAAGTTAGTGATCTAACTATTTTATTTTTCACTAGTTTTGGTGTTGTTCACAGATCCGTTTCATTCACTAAACAAACACACTCAGACGATGGAGCAGTGACAAAAAAAGGAGCAGAAACCAACAAAAGTTAGAGAAAAATCAAACAAATCCTAAGTATTGTCTGGAATCCGTAGTGCGAACTCTTGAAGCACACAAACCATCATTTTGTATCTTTCAGCTGATTTATACTTATCTTAAAACTAAACCACGTAGGCTACGTCTGACAACTTTAATGTGATTCTTTGTCAGGATTTAAAAAATGTGTACAAGGCATTGATTTTTGGCAACACTGATATTTGACAGTTAGTAGATGACTGACTTGTTGTTTATGCGGCTAAAAATTTTGTTGGGTAAGTCATCGACAGCTTGTGTTCTAGAATTGGGCTTGTGTTCTAAAAAAGGTGACTTTTAGCTCCCTGAATTATTTCGACCTTGTTTCTTTTTCGTGTCCGAAACAGCCGAAAATACAATTGTCAGTTATTGTATAAATCCAAAAAATAAATCCGTATGAATGTAATCTCGCAAAGATTAATGATGTTAATTAGTTTAGTTTAAAAATTGAGTTTCGCCAACGTAGCGAATGAACCAGTGAAGATTGTAATTTGGGGGGAAGACACCAGTACCGGAAAAAGAAGAGGGATCGAAAAGTAATTGTTCCTACACAGAAGCACAGAAGAAGAACAGGCCGTGAGCAGAATGGCATATTTTAGAAGTATAGACGTTGAGGTCTAGGTCATGGATCTGTTGGATCAAGAACTGTGAAAAAAACAAACCTGCTTACGTACAGTTGGTGCAGCTCTTCGCTTTACCTTCCTTTAATATCCTCTGATATCGGAAGTGGTCTCCGACCATTATGGACAGGTGGGACAAGAGCCGGTCAGTTTAAATGATCTCCATTTCCCTTTAAAGTTAGTCGAAACGTGCAGGTGTCCATTTAAAACTTTCCTCTGTGTTACAGCTTTGTTTTGACATGCATTTTAACAATTCGATTTAGGGTCAGAGGTGCTCGATATCGGCTAGGCCCTCCGCTGTGACGGCTACCTATCTATCGGGGTACGCTTTTGTACTGTTGTGATGGATAGGGCTAGTTTCTCCAAATTAAATCAATTAGTCACTATGGTTGGGGAGTATCGCTTTCATTCCTTTTCCTTGTTAGTCAGTATTGAGTATTTCCTGTGGGTTTGAGGTGGTGGTTATGGTATGTTGTGGGCGTGTGCCGCTAAAAAATAATAATTGAAAAAAAAATTAAAACATAAACGCACCCAGTTCACGACATGGTTGATACAAAATATGAAAATAACCAAAAACGGAGGTAATTTAGTTCTAGCACTGGTTGAAATCATCCCATGTATTCTTGGGGTTGTTCTTTGTGAGCTGCACCTGAAAAGGGCAGTTAAGTTCCAGAGCCAGCACGTGTCTTGCATTCAAGTCCATAATATGGACTTGCCCCCTCCTTGAGAATTTTAAATAGCATTTAAATATTATTTAAATCCTATTTAAAATTCTCAAGGAGGGGGCAGAGACTCGACCTCCGAAAACTAGAAACTAAAACAAGGCATAATTTAAATAGCTAGTAAAACGTTTATTAATGTTCTGAGTTTTGTGTAATACCAAAGAATCGTATGTCCAGTTTTATTAGCTGATTTACAGTCTGAGACGCCGTCCATCATTGGGCATTTGTTATTGTGTGGGGGAGGTGAAAACTTCCTTCCTACTACTTTACAGCTGCTTCTTACTTGCAATCATTCTGTCTCGTAACTGGGTGATTATTTAATTCATTTGTTATTCTTAATTGATCAATTTGCGTGCGTTGCATCTGTCTAACCACACGACCTCCCAGCCCTCAAAGCTAGTTATTTCCAGCCTTTTAAATTTGAGGTCGCAGGGTCACAGCCAAACCTTCTGTTGGCTCGTGCCTGTTATTAAGTGTGTACTTGCTGCCGAAGGGTGCAAGTTGATTGAGACAAGGAAACCACAATCCTGCGCATAACTTCAGTAGTGTTCGTAAGTTTTTTTTTCCTTTAATTTTCTTCTATTTTGGGATTCGCCGAGGGATTTGCTTGTTGTCACTGTTAGCTTTATTGGGTGCTTCGGTAGTTCTGGCATGCATTTAGACTGAGGTGGGCTTGAAACGATATGGAGCCTGATTTTGTAGTGTGCGATCTTGTCAATGGGAATAGCTTTGCCTTTAGTGTCTAGCTTAAACAGTTGTTTGTGGGAAACGGTTCTTACTTAAAGCGCTTGTGGCAGGCCTAGAGGTCGAAATAGGAAAGCGTCGTAAGTGCCATTTTCATTTGCACGAGTATAGTTGACAGTGTTACTAACTGGTGAAGCACTAGGAAAGCGGCAATCAGGAGCGTTTTCTTCCTGGAAAAATGAAATTCGCTGCTAATTTGCACATTTCTCATTATGTAGAAGGACTTTGTCTAAACAGTAAAACACACGAAGAAAAGCCTTGGTAAACCATTTATTTTTTCTAGGTTTACTCTACGTGGCAAGGTCACCGATGTGGGAAAAGGAAAGATGTCGTTCGAGCTCGAAGTATGTATGGTCCCTCGAGTTGACGTCGTCGGAATCAAGAGGAAGCGACTAAAGGGTGATGCATGGTGTTACAAAAGAGTCTGCGAGGAGGTACTCAGATTGGCCGCTATTCAGTGAATACTGGAAAGAACTCTCTTTGTTGTCTGCAGTTCGTCACATCGAATATTGAATGCCAGAATGGGCAGGGTGGTGTACCGAGTGTGTGCAGGAACTCGGCCAGACGATGTCTAAAATCATGTATTTCTCCTTCGTGTGACATTCCTTCTTTTAATTTTCCTATTGATGGTATTTTCCGTAATCGAATCAGTTGCATGATGATGACTGAGAAGTAATTCGCGTTGTTTCGTTCCCGTCAGGGAGAAGTAGGTTTTACAGTGCAAAGCTTGGACACTAGCGACGCTTGCCATATTTGTATGTTGACAATAAAATTTAATCTTTCATGTTCTGTATAACCTTTTCACTTATAAGCATTAACCCGAAAAAGGCGACACCAGTTTCGTCTATTTAACCCCTGTATCCTCCCGTTTCGGAATTATTTAGTCAGATTACGAATACGGAACTAAGCTGAGCCGAAATTACATTCACAAGTAGGATGAAACGAAGGAAATAGGAATACTTGGCTTTTACAAATGAAACCACTGGTTCTGATGGGATTCCAAAGGGAAACGTTTGTTAGAATTCAGGATACAGAAAATTAGGTATGCAGATTTCCGGCTTATGCCAGATCCCTGGAGTTTTTTGTAGCCTACCATCCTTATAGACCCCTTTAACCATATCCTTGAGGTAATAATTCTGAAAAGAAGTACTTCGTTCGTAAAATTAGGTTCGTTCCGACCAGACTAACTATCCGAGGTATTTCCCGATTCACTACGTCTTTTCCGGTATATCAACTTTCTATACAGTTTTCGCGGAGCCTAAATGTCTTAAGTCCCTTCTCCTCCGAATGACGAGGTAAAAACTCGATTCATGGAATCGGCCTCAGCCTTGAGCTGATTTCATCCACCAATTTGTCATCCATTGCCTTTTTATGGCACTTGCCTTCCGGCCAAGTGCCATATACCGATCACTTTTCCGTCGGTCGGTCGGTCTGTCGGTCGGTCAGTCCAGTGATCGCGAGTTAGGGTACTTCCAGATGTGCTAGGACGACTTGGCAGGCATATCAGGGACCCGACCAAACTAATTTAGAAATAGTCACTTCCCCGATCCGACCATCATGGGGGGAGGGAGGGGAGCCGGAATCCGGAATTTAGGGGCATGCATAACTTTCAAACGGGTGATCGGATCTTAATGAAACTTGATATTTGGAAAGACGTCATTTCTCAGATGTCCCAATTCAGGTCCGGATCGGATCCGATTAATGTGGGGGGGAGTCGGAGGGGGGAACCGGAAATCATGTGACACGCTTAGACTGGAGCGATCGGGATGAAACTTGGTGGGAGGAACAAGCACATATCCTAGGTACGTCATTGACAGACCCGGACCGGATTCGTGCACTGTGGGGGGAGTTGGACGGGGTTCTGGAATTCCGGTGATACGGAGTTAAGTTACTTCCAGGTGTGCTAGGACAATGGAATTTGGCAGGCAAATCAGTGACTCGACCAGATTAACCTGGAAATAGTCAACTTCCCGATCCGACCATCGTGGGGGGAGTGACGGGAGGGGGAATCCGGAATCTTGAGGTATGTGTAACTTCCGAACGGGTGATCGGATCATAATGAAACTTGATACCGATTTAAGTATATCTTACTTCTTTTTGTAGAAAGAATTCACCTTAACATCTTCAGTGTTATGCTCTTTTTAAGCTATAGAAATTTAAATAAACCATAAGCCAATAAAAGCTGAAAGTAAAAGAAGTTTATACCCTGCATTTAAAAATAAATTATGAATAGATCTAATAAAATAAGATGAAGAAATTTGAATTTCAGGAGAAGGCAGACTGCTTCTTGCCCCTGTGAAGATACGTAGAAAGATCACATGTCTCGGATGCCCAGTTTCAAGTCCGGACCAGATCCGATGAAGGTGGGGGGGTCGGAGGGGGGAACCGGAAAACTTGTGACACGCTTGGAGTGAAGCGATCGGAATGAAACTTGGTGGAAAGAACAAGCACAAGCCCTATGTACGTAAGTGACAGAACCGGACAAGATTCGGGCACTGTGGGGAGTTAGAGGGAGGGGGTCCGGAATCCCGATGATCGCAAGTTAAGGTACTTCCAGACGTGCTATGACGATAAAACTTGGCTTGAAAATTAGAGACTTGACATGATTGGCTTAGAAATAGTCAGTTCCCTGATCCAACCATCCCTTAAAGTACTAATGCTAACCGCAAAGTACAAAAAAATATTTTAAAGCAAAATATACATTTTCGTGATCCCTATGAGCCCATGATCATTTTTGCCTCAAGGGTTTTGCTTACAACTGAATTCCTTAATAATTCCTTATAAAGTAGCCTACTAATCGCAACCACAACATACAAAAAATACTTTTTAGCAAAATACACATTTTCGTGATCCCTATGATCCCTCACAAGTGATTTCCTTAAAGTACAAACAATACTTTTGAGCAAAATATAAATTTTCGTGCTCCCGATGAGTTCGTCATGTTTTTTACTTCAAGAGTTTTGATTACAAATGATCACAACAAACCCACAAATTGGCGAATTCCTACTTTCATCCTCTGACCCAGCCTTGCAAGTGCCATATGAGCTTCCAGCTCTTGTTTGTTTTCTCCAGCAACACTACGATACTCTTATTTCCATAAAATCAACCAATGTGACTAAACTAATAAACCTTTCCAGTAACTAAGAGTCAACATTTGTGACTAACAAGCCTAGTAGCTTTAAATTCACAAGAAATTTATGTCGAGGAAATGTTAAAATCTGGTAAATCTGAGATCCGAACCAGGAACCTCCGTATCTCCAGTCCCAGGCACAGGCACGATTTTTAGCTGCGCTTCCGGTTTTCGTTTTACAGCGGTAGTAGCTGTAAAATTGTAAAATAACGTAGGTTTTGATAAGATATGCAAGATTTAATTTCACAAAAAAGCCAAAAGGAGACAAAATAAACTGAAAACAACGATCTAGTAATCTACTAAAAGCATAATTTTCGGTGTTAGAAAACCCCACATTATCGAGCTGACGGCTACCAATCATATTACACGTCCATTTTTCGTCGAACACCCTCACGAATTCTACAAACAATTTATTTCTCAGCTCCCTTAAGAGCTCTCACTACACTTTCATTCTCAACCAGTGGTGCCACCTGTAGTAAGATTTTACTGCATCTAGTAAAAATCCCAGTTTCTAGAAGAAAAAACGTTTCAACCCATTAGTTGTGTCAGTTTTCACAAATTCTGAGGAAATGTACACAGATGTTAGGATCGACTCTTGTCGGCAGAGTGGCAGTTCTCAGTTTCGTCTGTTAACAAAATCACTCATCTGCAGGGTCGTCCCGAGCCTTTCTTCATTTGGGGGGGGGGGGGGGGCGAACCGAGTAAAATTGACCAAATCGTTGCCTGTTTTTGACCGAATTTGTCCATTTTTTTGGCACTTGCAGCTTCGCTCAAGTGCCATATACCGATCGCTTTTCGGTCGGTCGGTCGGTCGGTCTGTCCACTCTTGTCGAGTTAGGGCACTTCCAGACGTGCTAGGACGATGAAACTTGGCAGGCGTATCAGGAACCCTACCAAACTAACCTGTAAATAATCAGTTTCCAGATCCGACCATCTGGGGGGGATTGGAGGGCAGGGGAATCCTGAGAATTTAGTAGTTTTTGTCACACTTTTTCGAGTTGGGGTACTTCCAGATGTGCTAGGACGGTGAAACTTGGCACGCGTATCAGGGACCCGACCAAACTAACCTGGAAATAATCAGTTTCCCGATCTGACCATCTGGGGGGGGGGCGGGGGATCCGGAAAACTGAGTAGTGTGTAACTTTCGAACGGGTGATCGGATTGGAATGAAACTTCATAACTGAATAAATGACCTATCTTTGATGTCCCATTTTAGGTTCAGACCGGATTCGACAGTTATGGGGGAGTTGGGGGGGGGGGCGGAAATCTCGAGAAACGATTAGAATGGAAGGATCAGAGTGAAACTTGCTGGAAAGAACAAGCATCTGCTCCAGATAAATCGTTTATACATTTGGACTGGATCCGGACACTAGGGGGGGGGGTGGAGGGGATTTTCCCGGAATTCCGGTAATGGCGGTTTTGGGGATTTTCACGACGAAACTTGGGAGGCAAATCAGAGACCCGATCAAACTGACTTATAAATATAAATTTACATGATCCGATAGTCGTGGGGGGAGTAGTGGGAGGGGGAATCCGGAATATTGAGTCATGCGTAACTTTGGAACGGTTGATCGGATTTGAGTGAAATTTGATAATTGATCAGAGGACATGTCTCTGGTGATCTTTGTCATGTCCGGACCGGATTCGACAGCAATGGGGGGGGATACGTGACCGGCTCAGACTGGGGAGATCGGGATGGAACTTTGTGGGAATAATAAAGAGATGCTCTAGACAAATCACTTACAGAACCGGATTGGCTCCGGCGACTGTGGGGGATTTTGAGGGGGGGGTCCGGAATTCCGTTGATCGCGATTTAAGGTACTTCCAGATGTGCTAGGACGATGGAACTGGGCTGGAATATTACAGATTTGACAATATTGGCTCAGAAATCGCCACTTTCCAAATCCGACATTCCTTAAAGTACCAATCTTGACCGTAAATTTAGAAAAGTACTTCTAAGCAAATTCTACATTTTCATGATTGATCCCCTTGAGTCCATTATCATTTTTGCCTCAAGGGTTTTGCTTACAAATGAAGTTCTAGCTCCCTTAAAGTGCGCATCTGAACCGCAAGGTCGAAAACTACTTTTTTTTCAAACGATACATCTCAACCCATGATCATTTGTGCCACAAGGGTTTTGCTTACAAATTTATTTTATTACCCTTACAGTGCACATTTTAACCGAAAAGTAAAAAAAAAATACCTTTTACCAAACGGTATATATCAATGATCCCTAAGGGCCTGTGATCGTTTTGTCTCAATAGTTTTTTTAGAGATGAATTTCTAGCGCCTATAAAGTGCGTATCATTACAGCCAAGTTCTAAAACAAAATACTTTTTCTCTAGCCCCCTTAAAGTGCGCATCTGAACCACAAAGGTTATCTTAAAAGTACTTTTGATCAAACACTACATCTCAACCCATGCAAGTGCCATATGAGCTTACAGCTCTTGTTTTTTTCTAAAAACACAACAAGTTGCCTTCAAGAAGCTACAATGTAAAAAGTGTAGTAGTATGTACAAAATCAAGTCAAAGAGAGTTTTCAGGCTCTTCCACCTCTGTTTTTTTTTTTGAAGGAATATACGTCACTAGCCTTTTACCTTTGGAGGAGTCCACTTTTGCGATTTTTTTAATCCGCCTTTTTCTCTGTCATCAATTAAATAATTTCTATGGAAATTCTAGCTTTTTTGTGGAGTTCCAAGCCTCAAAGGCCAACTAAATGATGCACCCTTCTTATAAATACTGCGAACTGAGCCGCAGGCAAAGTGCCATTTTGCGATCCCGGGACTGCCTATTAAACCACAAAGCTGTCTGGCGAAAAAAAAGGGGTCATCCAGGGTAAAGTAGATTCAAATAGGAGATTTATTCTGAATTTTCAGCAAACAAAAGTAGGCTAGTTTTCAAGTCAAGAGACGTGATTATTCCTGAAGTACTGCAATCATGGGAAGTCAAAGTTAACCAACGAGTGACAACCGTCTGTAGCTACCGTTAAATGGTAATGAACAAGAGGCAAGAGCTAAACAAATGCCTCTCAATTACCGAACTCAGTAGCTGGGGTGAAAAAAATAATGAATTCGTACTGCCGAAAAACTAACTAACAAAAATTAGGAACAGGTCGGCAGCGGTATAACAGCCGAATTTCGTAATGGAATAAAACTCTAGTTAGAACCACCTAAAACAACCGAATGTGGCAAGTCTGGTAATACATACGGACTAAAAATAATCCGTTAAATTGCCAAATTTGATCACGAATCAGATCGGCAGCGGTATAACAAGCGAATTGCGTAATGGAACTCTTGTTAGAACCACTTGAAACAACCGAATATTGCATGTCTGGTAAAAGATGTGGAAAATTCGATGAATCACCGAATTCGATCACGAATCAGCGTTAGGATGTAACAACCGAATTCGTAATGGAAGAAAATCCCTGTCAGAACAACCTAAAACAAGCGAATGCGAAGTCTGTTAATAGATACGGGCTAAACAAAAATCCGGTGAATTACCGAATTCGGTCACGAATTGGAACCAAATGAATCTGATTAATCACCGGATTATGAAATGGACTGACCGAATTTATTAAAAGTAGATATGGACTTGTGAAAAGTCCGGTGAATTACCGAATTCGGTAACCGATGAGACCAAATAAACACGTTAAATCACCGAATTTACCAGGGGACGGATCGAAATCGAATGCAATGACATCAATGCGGACTGCACAAAAGTTGGATTAATTGCCGAATTCGATAAAGAATGGGAGCAAATGAACACGTTAAATCACCCAATTTGGAAGTGTGGGTACGAAAGATTTTATAAAACGGGCATTAGGGCTTGTCGCCGCGATGCCCGTCTCGACCGAAGTTTCGCCGAAGCTAATCATCTGATATACCTGTATAAGCCATATCTATTTTGACGATACTGATCGAAACTTCCTGCTTTATTTCTGCCAAATTTCCGGTTTCGGCCGAATTCCGAGCGAACTACTTGTCCAGCCAAAAAAAGATTGTTCAGAAAAGAATTCAGCGCATCAACTTATCTCTACAAAGAACATCTAATTAACTTCAAATAAAACTTTAACTTATAAAAAAAATCCAGTTTCAACCCCGATTCCGGACGAACCATATGTCCGGGTAAAAAATGATTGTCACATACAGATTCAGCGTCTCTTCTTGCCCTTAAATCTGTCACCTAATTAACTCCAAATACAAATTTTAATTTTAAACAAATTTTCCGGTTTCGGCCGGATTCCGGGCGAACTACTTGTACGGCGAGAAAATGGTTTTCACCACCGTGTTCAGCATGTCTTCGTACCCCTAAACCTAACATCTAATCAACTTCAAATAAAACTTTTGCTTTTAACAGATTTTCCGGTTTCGGCCGGATTCCGGGCTAACTACTAGTCCGGCGAGAAAATGGTTTTCACGATCGTGTTTAGCATGTCTTCTTACCCCTAAATCGAACATCTAATCAACTTCAAATAAAACTTTTACTTTTAACAAACTTTCCGGTTTTGGCCAGATTCCGGGTGAACTACTTGTCCGGCGAGAAAATGGTTTCACCATCGTGTTCAGCATGTCTTCTTACCCCATAATCGACTATCACATTAGCTGTTTCAAAATATTTTGTTTGCCCCTTAACTTGAAACCCCTCCCCCACCCCTAAATGTAGGGCTACAAGGCCCATCTACGAACTCGACCTTACTCTTGACCCAAAGAATCCTCACACCAAGTTTCATCAAAATATTTCATTGCCTTCTAGAGTTATCGTGCTTACAGACAGACGTACGGACAGACGGACAACTTTTGCGATGTCATAGGTATCCGTCACTAACGTTTTGGGATCCCAAAACTAGGTTGTAGAAGTAGAGATAGAAAAAAAAAATGCTGTTAGCGACTGAGAACACACGAAATCGCGGGAACAGAAACTGTCTTCGATCGCGGAAGTACAAGTGAATCAGTACCAGAATTACAACTTTTCTGTAAATAGCCGTTTTCGGATTCGTTAGAATAGTTTCCGACTTTGTTGCGATATTGAAGTGCCTCGCACTTTCAAGACAGATCCGAAAGTGGTCGTCGGTGAAATGTTAAACACATATTCCCGTTCGATGGAAGCTTTACCATACCATACGTCCTGGAAGGAAGCGTAAAAAAAACTAAAAATTATTTTCATGGGCGATCTAGGATTTGTCAGTTCCCCTCCTTACGATATGCAACGTTAAGCCCTGGGCGCCACTGTTTGCCCAGCAGGATCTAAGGTAGGTTCTTACGATACACCTCGGGAATAATGTTCCAGTGCAAAGATTTCCTGCCAAGATTTACAATTCTATTGCGGAACAGAACCGGATAATATTCAGACCATTCTTTTATGAATGAAGAAAAAAATACAAATTGAGAAACACAATAAATGAAAAAAAAAAACATTTATAAAAAATACGCCCTATATACACAGATACCAACTAGTCTGATTAAGGTACCTTACAATACAACTCGCCCAGCGCTATGAGAATAACTGAAATGTCGCCACTAACAGTAACGGGGATTAAAACACGGTGATTAGTGAGCGATAGCTAAAATCTGACATTTTTTGTCATTCCTAGCACTGTGATTAGTGTCTTTGTTTCATCTCGGATGAATGTAGACCGTTGTCCGCCAAGTAGTCGTGCTAGTACGCTGCGTCGCCCTGGCGTGGGAACTAAACTATCAAAATCTTTTAAAGGTTCTGTCATCATGTTCAGCTGACATGATCTGATGTAACAGGGAGGCGTGCGTCCACGGATTATCGGCATTGAAAAATAATGAAATGATGAAAAGTCTTTGTCTCTAACTCCCACACTTATCTCAAAGGCGCCGACAGTGACCAGTTTGGCGACCAGGGATAAAGGCAACTTGGTTTGCAGATTTCTCAGAGTCATTTTGCAATGATCATTGTAGAAATTATACTATATTATTTCCGGTCTGTACTGGACAGCAGATGATTGTCTTCTGAGGGTTGTTGTGGTAGTGACCGGACGTTTCCCTTGACAATCGCGTGAATCGGGGTCATCAGTATTCTGCATCGAAAGTTGTACACGTATTAGCTGTCCATGGGAACTATCGGTTATCACCACTTCAGATATTGACACTTCCAAACCGCAAAATTGAGTTTTAATAGCGGCACACATTAATGTGATGTAATACCGGGGTAAAGACGTTACATAGGTGTGAATCGGACCTATCTTCCGTCCAGTGCGAAATTACTACTTCTCAATTTGCAGTGTCCTTCCGGCCACTTGCATATCCATCATAACATCTCAGTCTTGAAGTAGGTCACTTCTGATGCAGATTTGAAGTCCTTGTCCATGGTTGATCATGTGTTTGAATAAGTATACATCCAAACTGGAAGAACGAAACTTCGTCCAGGTGTCATGACGCCACGTTCTCAGTAGGTCTTCTTTGTCGTGAAGGGGCAAGGCGTGAACAGTATAGAGTTCGATCCAATGTTTGTACATGTATATCAAGTTGGTTCACAAATATGGACATGGGACAACCGAATGGAAGGAGCTGGCGCTCCTGTTAGCGGATCCCAAGAGGAATCAGAAACTAGTTCTCCAACCATCAAGCCAACCAACCACAAAAACCAACCAGTCCACAAACCAACCAATGATGAAAAAATCATCACTCAACCAGCGACTCTACAGGAGCATTGGCACCTTTGTCGCTGGTCAATGCGATTTAAGGTAATTTAAGGTAATACTTTAGGCAAAATTTGTGCCAGCAACCGCGGTCATACAAGTTATAGGTAATTTTTGAAATGTGAGTAAAAAAAGAAGAGAACTTCACTGTATGAATTTTCTTAAAGATGGAATCCATAAATGAAGCGGAGCAACTCCAATTTTAAGTAAAAGACCAATAGTAATACAGTTTTCTATACGCGTTCCACGTTTGTAATAGCAGCAGATGATCCGAAAATAAATCTGCCGCCCAGCCTATAGACGCCTAACGAAGTTAACAGCCCCCAAGCTGTACAAGAACGGGTTTTTTGAATCCCAAATTCCCGAAACGTAAGATATGGGATACCTATGACTTCGTAAAATTTCTCCGTCCGTCTGTCACTTGGTGTGAGGATCCTTTGGGTCGGTCGTGATCTCAGGCAGGCCCCATAGCGCTATATTGAGGGCTTGGGGAGGAGGTTTCAAATTAAGGGCGAAAAATACAGTTTTTAAAAGCCAATGAGATAGTCGACTTGGGGGTAAGGAGGCATGCTGAATATGAAAATCATTTTCTCGCCGGACAACTAGTTCGTCCGAAATCCGACCAAAATCAAAAAATTCTACAAGAGGAAAAGTTTCATCTGATCTTCATTAGAGGTTCGATATAGAGGTAAAGAGACATGCTTAATCCATATCTGGAACTCCTCGCATGCAGAATGGAAAATTAGTTTCCATTTCCAAAACCTAGTGGTTAGGCTTTTCATTTTCTTCTCCGTGATATGCTAGCGATTTCAGGGATGAGCCATAAATAATATTCAGCTTCCGAGACCAAAAATTGTCAAACTGGACGATGATTTCTACTTCTGACATATCTAAACGTCCACAGGGTGCCTAGTTGTTTTAATCCTCTTACACACCACTCGATCTTCTCGAATATTTTAGTACTCTTTTGACCTGCGTCGGGAGATCAGTGAATAGTTAATTAGCAATGGCGACCTTGCTTTCAAGAGCGAATTGTGTTCAAGTAATTTGTGGTTAAGCTTGGATGCCCTGAGGATTTTGAAGGATCCTACCCATCTAAAAATGATGGTGTCTTCCACCTTCTCGGCCCACATGAATCAAAGACTTTAATGAATCTGAGATATGTGGAAATACTGTTATTGCGTCTTCAATTATCTTGAAACTTAATTTTACATCTGGGAATTCGTCACATCCCGTTTGTTTGAATGAGAATTTGGTTTGGTCTGTCAATCCCAAATTTGAGTAATCATTATCATTGCCGTTCCTATTTTTGATATCTTCACTTCGTCATGCGTGCCGATTTTGCCATTACGCTGGGAATCATTTGGGACGCTGGGAGGTCGGTGACACTCAATTCAGTGATCGTTTTGGTCATAGCTAGTGACTGTGCAGTTAGTTAGCTGGTCAGTAGTTCTCGGTTCGCGATTTGGGTTTTAGTTGATCCAGCTTAATTCTATGGTTACCGACCGCGTCATTTCGTCAAATTCTGAAGAAGAAAAAACATGTCTATTTCAATTGTTGCGGTCTTGACCGTAGACGAATCGTATAATAATATCGACAACACTGACGTCATTTCCAGTTTACGGTAGCTATGCATCCCCATTGTGTGGCGAGAGCAACACTTAGGTTTTTTCCCGGTTTTTTTTTCTAGTACCCCGATTTCAGCTGAAATCTGAATTGCTAGAAAGTGGTAGGGTTCTAACCTGTTTGGTTTTTATGGAAAGTGAGGACCCTAGGCCGGATTGATGAATATGACATTACGTTTTGGAAAGCTCCATAGAACTCTTGCCTGTGGCCAAAAAGGATGGTTGCTTGCAACTGAGCTAGAGCCTAGTGTGTGACGTGAAGTGGTGTTGTATGGCCTATGTCAGAGAGGACTATCTGAAGTTATGCAGCCAAGCTTTCGTTTCATTTCTGCTTTCGAGTGAAAAGCTCCGTTCTAGCAGGCATTTAAATTGAAGGTGGACTAAAATCTACAAATGCTAAATATGTGCGGCAGTCCCCTGGCCCTAGAGCCAATATATTATCTTCTTTGAGTGATAAATTGAAAAATTTACAGTATAAAAAAAGTAGCATTTTCCCACGGGTTCGAAAGTGCTGCCATCTATTGTTTCTACCCATTTCTGTTTTCAGCGATGGCGGGTTAACAAAAACACAGCAAAAGTTAACAAACAACCTACTTAGTGCAGTTGTTAATAGTTGTTGCGGCATAGGTAATAAAAACTTATTATATAGCCTTGTGACACCGATAATTCATCGGAAAAGCCCGTGGCAGCGTCGAAAATAGTGTCGTCAGGAAATTTGTTTCTTGTCCCTTCATTCGGAAGTTCTCACAGACGTCGCTTAATATCCGAGGCTTTCTTTAAAATCTTGGTCAGTTGCAGTACAAGCGAAATATTTAAGAAGGGTTAGTGTTGGGCGATACTGGGATTTTTCTATATATCGATATTTTTACTTTCGATAATCGATATCGATATTTCGGTACCATGTTAGCTTTAGTATAAGTCTCGTTTCCCCCAAATTTAAGAACAAAGATGTCGTAAATCGTATCCTGCATCGTCTCAAACTTGGAAAAAATGAAAACTGAATTACGAAAAACATTTTTCTATAATTTCGGATACATTAATGTAACTTATGTTGAATTACTTGCAATAATCGCAAACGTACAAAATATCATTTTCGATTTACGTTTCGATATTCGGTATCGATATTTGGTCCGATATGTCGTTATCAATATCGAATATCGCCCAACACTCCTTCTTACATTTTGGATTGCCTCAGTCAAGCAACGGTCGGGATACGATTCTTCGATTACGCCATAAATGCTCAGTGTTTATGGTGAATTTACGAACCAGATCGGTTTTCAATGTTGTCCGAAACTAGAGCTTCGAAACTTCTTATATTTGTCTGTTGGATCCATGAATTGAACTTTTCCAGTAATGCCATTAAGAAGGCGCAACTGAACCATAAAGCTATTTGTCTCGTCGGAAGGCTGAATTGTTGGTTACGTATAGATGTCGTCCATTTATCACAGAGGAAAACCTTTAGTTAGGCAGGTGCGAGATTGCTAGTTCCAGTCAACCATAGTCCCCAGAAAAGATCCAGCGCGTGGCTGGTAGACTTGGTTGGTAGAGCGTTGAAATCTAGTGTCCACTCCTGCTGTCGCATGCTCTCTTGCGTCTGCGGAAAAAGACTCGCGTTTGGCGTCAATCAATAAGGATAAAACACTGGTTTTCAGACGTGATTTAGGCTTTTGATCCATCCGTGGGCTTGCACTGCGTGTGGGTTGGAGTCATTGACTGTCGCTTATCCCGTTCAACCCTGACGAGAATTTGTTGCAGTGAAAACTCCAGTTGTGAACCTTAAACCTCGCGCTGCATAGTGTTTCTGCTCAGATGTTCTGAGATAGTTTACCACTTTACTACTAAGCTATGCTTGCAGACAATTACACACGGCTTAGGCTGTTCTCTTTCCATGCCACTTGCCTCGGATGAAAATGTTGGCAAAACTTGCATAACCGGTTTTCGAACGGATACAGCTCCCCGGACACAATGATGGTGCGCCTAACGTAAAGAGAAGAAATCGTATGAAGCGTGATAATCAAACCTATTGCTAATAGAGAAGATGGGATAAAGTTATGAAGTGAAATAATACTGAAATAGAATGAAACACTCATAAGTACGACGTCTGAAAGTTTGGTAGTCTGTCCTCATCGGTGTTAATTAAAAAGGCAGTCAGATGGGTAGCATAAGATATCGACTAGTCGGAGCCGTCTTGCGATCGACAAGGAAAGCAATCTGTTGACACTGCTCGCAGGGAATCTGAACTTTGTGTTGTTTCCGTTGTACGCTTTTCATCTTCTACAACCGAGATTCTTCAGACGCTGTGGTTGGCTGGATGATCCATGTCTAAGCTCTTAGTGAAGTTGCGGAAGTAGACAGGGCTTCGGAGTGGAAGCCCTGAACATGCATGTGAATGGTGAGCCGCAGATCAACCTCAACCCTCTTGGAACAAAGCATTTCTTGTTCGCCGGCAGCTTTACAAACACTATGTTGTTGAGTTTTAAAAGATAGTAGTAAGGGGCATCATTTTTTTTCTTGAAGCTTTCTGCATTAAACTTGTACTTCAATTTCGATATGGTTGTTTGCAGAATTCCAAAGCATCTAGCGATTGTGAAACTGGTAACAACCAGTCTCCTTCAGATGCAGTCGGCTGATTCGGACAAGGCCGTGAGCCTCTTGGCAGCTGATTCTTTACCTCAAAGTTCTCGAATAAATGTGTCTGCATTTGACCTCGCGTGCTCATTCTCTGTGAATAAACCAAAAGAGAAACTTTGCCAAGAATATAAAAATGGCTTTGAATTATAATTTACGCAGGGCAATATAATCCGTCTTGTCGAAAAACCCGCATTGCCAAACCAAAACCTCACATGACTCTGGCAAACCACTATTTGGATGATAGGCCATGCAGAACAGTTGAAGCTATTGCATGCACCTGCTACTTTTCTATAAGGCTTATTGCCAGAGCAATTGAGGTAAATATTGTTTGAAAATTCGGTTTTGGACAATGACCGCTGATTCCTGCGGCCATGTGAGTTGATGCAGAAATCCGGATGGGAGGGATGGCTTAGTCATTTGAAACCGTTACTCGTTCTAGAATTCCTTTCGATTGATCACCAGCTAGCTAATCTGATAGAGTAAACATACGTTTTCCGTTTTTTTTTTTTTTTTTTTTTACTTCGGGCGACACGTTTTTCAGCTAACATTGTCTCGGGAATGAAATTGATGAGAAACCCGATCCAGGTTGTCCATTCTATTCAAGGTTTTGTTCTCCGAATTTTTTTTATTTGTTGTTGTCTCATCTTCTTCTTGTCTTTTCATCTTTATCATTCATTAGTTGTCTTTTTAGTGTCTGAGTAGCTCGGTATGAGTCTTGTGAATAACTATAAATGAATAACCTCGCTTGCCCTTCCAAGCTTCATTGCCTTTCTTGGCAGGCGAAAGGCGAATAGTGTCTGTTTTTTTTAATAAATGTATCTCTACTCTACTCATTAGGGGTATAATTAGGATGAATTGATCTAAGTTCTTAGAGAGGCTGAAGGACCTACCACAAAGCATCACATTGTTTCACAGGCTGCACCAAGTTGGCAATCAATTCAAATCATACAAACGAACACAGATACACATTTTACCGTCGAACACCGTCAACCCTGAGCACTCCCTTCTAATGTAAACGGTGGGAGACGACGAACATCGAACATCGTAGAATAGGTTTAAATTAACAAAAACACGACGACTCGGAAGAGGATCAGCTAGGAACTTGGGGGCTATCAACGGTGGCGTCCAGAAATATTAATGAATGAATTAATTAATTCCCCAAATCCAGTGGGGCCATGGTAGGAAAACAAAAATAAAATAAAAATTAAGGTCAGCAATAGATCTGCTTAAAGCACAACTCGTACTTGAAATGATCTTTTTACAATAAAAAAGTTCAGAAATATCGGTTTTCCGAAAATACCATTACTTGCCCCATGTAATTATCAGTTTTCTCGTTGGCTCTTGTCGACTCTACCCAGACTTCCCGTTCTGCGAAGCGGAGGTTGAACGCAGAATATTTGAAAATGTACGTACCGTGGTTAAAATTTGGGAAAATCAAGGAAAAGGAAAGCAGTTCAAAACACAAGATAGACCCAAGAGAGAGAAGTGCTACCAAGTCTTCCAAACTGAAAAAAAACGCACTTTGAAACTTCTCATGCGAGAGTTATCGAGTTATTTATGAAAGACATCGGCGGAGCTTGAAGCTTTCGACGAAGCTTTGCGCTCCATGAACGACAAACTCGACTCAGCCGAAAAAGAGCTAAAAGTTCGTAGTTGCAAAACGAAACAATTGCAAAGGGCGGGGATCGTTGAAGCTTATAATTCCGTGGCAGAGCTAGGGATAACAGAAAAGGCAGAATAGGTAAGAGAGGGATCCTTTAATAATACAAACGCTAGAATTATATGCAGGATTGGTGCATAGCTAGACCATTTAAGTAGTACAATTAAAAGTATATAGTGTTTTGGAAAAGTGGGGAGCTAACTAGTCGTGGGTAAAGATGAGTTGATTAAAAGTTCGTCCGTATACTGGATGTAAATGTTGTGTTGTTTTTGTTTGTGCCCCAATCGCTTCAGTAAACATCAGTCTATCTATCTATCTATATAATGACAAAAATTCAGGGTACATTTTTAAACGTAGCAATTTATAATCCACAAGAACAAAAGTAATCCCAATTTTGCAAGTGAAACTATGGAGAGATGACTGAAGTTCGTCTCTTATCCTACGAATTTAAAAGCTAGGGTGGAAAAGATTTTTCACTAAACGGAATTTTTCCTCAAATGAATTGGCTATGGCTTTTCTCCTATGAGGCGGGAAAATAGTAAATGGAAGTCTCAAATGGTTTGTCCTTACTAGTGTCATTCTATTTCTGGTAGTGGTGGAGATATAATACCATATCTCCATATCGTTCTCAATAATAAGAGAGTTTTTGACTTGACCACTGCTGTGTCGACTTCCCGTTTCATTTTATTTTTTCAGTTGGTTATCGTGAAAGCGAATTTTTACGAGAGCTCATGTGTAACTTAATTAAAACCAACCATTTGCTAGTCCGTCTCTGTCCGGATTATGGTGTAGACTCCCATGTTCGGTTGCTGCTGTAGAAATGAGGCCATCAGCTTTTAAATTCGTAGCTATCGGGCTTAGTTAGGTGGATCCTCCATCCAACAAGAGCTGCAAGCTCATATGGCACTTGCAAGCTTTTTAGCTTGTATTCAAGTTATCGTAGTACACTGTAAAAACGAAATCCGCTTTCGGAGAGCACTTTTTGTTGGCACTCCGACTCAGGGGCCTAACTGACCGGAAAAAGAGTGTTTGCCTCCCACTCGTCTTTCGGTTTACTGTAGACCGATTCCGGAGCGACAGGGAAACTCTGTCCGTCGGAGTCCTCTAATCCGATTTAGGTTTATGATACACCTCAAGCATCGCCACTTCGATTGCGGTTTACGACACACCGAGTTCGGGGTATCCTTGACCGATATGTTTTCATCAGCCGTATGTGACTTTCTGACGGAGAGTTTCGCTCCGAAAACGGAATACTAGCACCTACTGCCGTGCTACCTAGCGTCAATTTTCGGCTTTTTTTCGATCGCGGAGTACGCAGAGAAGAAAAGGAATGCCGAGAAGAAAAGAACATTCAGGAAAAGTCTGAAAGCTGAACAGGATAATTTTGATTGGAAATATTGGAATCGAATTGGAAAGTTTCAGTCATGGTGAGATATGATACACATGTCATACGCATTTGATTTGTGTGTTTTGCTGTGGAATGATGAAGAATGTGGGGTATATGAGTAATGCTCAGCTGAAGTGATAGGCTACCAACTGCTTGCAGAGAAATTATACTTATAGGCTGCTTATAGAGCCTTTACTCTTTAGGCCACGGCCCAGCTTATTAAACTCCTGTACAGATATTGACCGGGTTTCTGATCGTGTTTTCGTTGAAAGTTTTCATATTTTGACCAGGTTTCTGTTCAAGTTCTAATGAAGAAGGCTTTGCAGCTCTGCTTGATTTTCCTTCTTCAGTTCAAGTTTTCGTTGAAGGCTTTGCTTCATTTTCCATCTTCTGGTGGTAGATTGTCTGAGGTGGAGGGTTTTCAGGTGATTTCTGGAACTGACATGCAGTCTTGGAATTTGCTAGATACTGTTTCAAGTTTGGTAGAAAAGTACCCGAGCTGCTGTATTTCCCACTTGTCACATGCTATTTTGTTTCAACTTCAATATTCCTTCAACCCAAGCTGACTGCGAATCATATTTGACAGTGCTAAAACGGATACGTCAGCTAAATTTTATTCGAGCTATATTTTGGCCCTTCTTGGCAAGGGTCCTCTTCAGGCTCAAAACTGCTCAAGTTGGAAAAACGAAAACTTGTGATAACCAAATAAATCATCGTCAGCTAAATAAATTTAGCTGACGTATCCGTTTTTGCACTGTTAAATATGTTTCAACTTCTCTGACTGATTGCAGTCTGTGAGTCTCTAGGTTAGGTTAAACTTATAGCCTACTTTGTAGCAAGTTAAAAGATTTGAGATTGTGTACAATCTCAACCCCACCCCTGGTACCTGACCTCGTTTTTACACAAAATACCAATAAGGTAGATGCCTAATAAAAAAAGGGGTGGAAATTACTGGAGAGATTTTTTGGATTTCATAACTCGAAACATTGTTATTTATGTGATACTCTTCCATTTTCCAACTTCCAGGCCTAAAATGTGTGCAGAAGGAAATACTTAGCGAATTACGAATACTACCTTTATTGTCACCGAGGATGAAAAGAAGTGAAGCATTTACTACTGTGCCATCATCCATTTCAACACCCCCATTTTCGATGTCAAAAAGGTCTTAGACCAAACGGATAAAAATCTCGTCCTCTCCATATTTCGCAACATAGAAGTTCCTACATAGTAAAACCAAACGAATTTGATCACTGGACATTCGTTTATGTTTTGGGATGCAACCAAGTGACAAATACACAGCAAGTGTTTTCAGTTCAGGTGCTGATGATGATATTGGGTTTCTGGCATTGAATTTGTCCTGATAGATGATTATAGGTACAGCCTTTGGGTTTTCTTTGAAATACTCATGGTTGCGATAAACTTCACCATCATAAATATCTCTAATGATGTATGGTATATGTAACCTGAAGACAATATGCACTCTAACATGCTGATCCACATACAAGAAGACCACGCTCACCAAAATCTCAATTATCAAGGTGGTATCTGAAGCTCAAATAATAGAAAAAATATCTAGCATCTACACTAACTAATTTATCCTGGACTTGTATATTCCGTAGGTTGCCAAATAAAGTTTTTACATTTGTTGCTCTTATTGTCTTTGCCCGAACCCTTCTGCTTAATTTAGAATTTTCTGTATCAGTTGTTCAACTGTGTCTATTTACTTTTGGTGTTCTTAAAGGACACCTGAATGAAGAGTACCAAGTATCATCCCTATCTGTATGACTTCCGTTAACATTGCCTGCAGAAAACCCAATCCAAATACGAAATAGTGTTTCCAAGCTATGATTTTTGCTCCATTTCGCATCTTTCCTTATTTCAGTACCGAACAATTTTAGAAATGAACAAATGTCTCCAGTCAACCCTTCTTCTGGAATATTCTTTAACCAGTTCAGCCCAAACGTATATCTAGAAGAAATTCAAATACGATCCAGCCAGCGCTGTACAAGATTTGAATGAATTGCCCTTTTTGTCTTGGAGTCTGCATGTGCAAACCCCCAGAAACGAACATCCCTATTTTGAAAACGTCGCCCTCAGGAGAAGAATGCTCTCCGTGGCCATGTCTGTGAATGCTTTCTCCATGGTGTGTTCAAGTATGGTTTCATTGTTCAGGTGTCCTTTAATAGATACCTTTTTTTCTTAACATGTAAATTTTGCAAAATTCTAGGTTCAAGCTTAATTTAATCAACCATGGATGCTGTTGTATCACGCAGTTCCAAATGCTTCAGTTGCCCTGCTTGTCCGCGAAGATTTACTATCATATCACAGTTTGGTGAACATTTGAAAGGTCATGGAGAGGCTGGTGGTAGAGTTAAATGTTCACTTTGTCCGGCAGTCTTGAAAAATGCTAGGGGATTATGTCCTTGATTCCACTTGTCATCGTAGTTGTCCTACCTCGGAAAAAAAGACGTTTTTCTTTCAGGATGAAATAACCCCAGACATGCTTCGTAGCCATCCTCACCTGGCTGGATCCCGCCACCCAAGGGTGGTCAGGATGAGAGATGTTGTAGCAGTCTACATCGATGGTTGCCTCCTTCTGGTAGAGGAAGACTGGACTGGCTTCGTGTGCATGATTGCCTGCGCCTTCGTCTTCAATTACAAGTACGACAAGAAGGCGTCAGCTTTCTGCGATTTATTTCAAGGTAAAGTATTTTGTATCTTCGAACCGAATTTCCGGGCTAACGAACAATTCATCGCTGAAGCCTTTGCCAGAATCGGTCTGATTTTTATGGCACTTGCCCTTCGGCGAAGTGCCATATAGCGATCGCAGTTTCTGTCCGTCCGTTGGTCTGTCGGTCCGGGCTTAGCTAGTTCTGGCATTTTCACATAAGGTAGGATGATGAAACTTGGCAGGCGTATCAGGAACCCAAAAAGATTAAGTTGAAAATAGTCACTTTCCCGATCCGAGCATCGTGGGGGGAGTGGAGGGAAGGGGAATCCGGAATCTTGAGGTATTTATGACTTTTAAACGGGTGATCGGATCTTAATGAAACTTGAAATTTGGAAAGACCTAGTGTCTCAGACGGCCCACTTAAAATCCGGACCGGATCCGGTGACTTTGGGGGGAATTGTAGGGGGAACCGGAAATCTTGGAAGCACTTAGAGTGGAGGGATCGGGATGAAAATTTGTGGGAAGAACCAGCACAAATCCTAGATACATCGTTGACAGAACCGAACCGCATCCGGGCACAGTGGGGGGAGTTGGAGGGGGTCCGGAATTCTCGTGATCCCGGGTGCGATAGGCTGCTTCCTGATAAGCTAAGACGATGAAACTTGGCAGGCGTATCAGGAACCCGACCGGACTGACTTGAAAATAGTTGTTTCTCCAATTCAACATCGTGGGGGAGTGGAGGGATGGGGAGTCTGGAATCTAGTGGCCTATGCAGAACTTTCGAACGGGTGGTCGGATTCGAGTGAAACTTTATGGTTGGTAAGGACTGATGACTAGATATGCAAAAAAAAATATTTTCATATAATATATACAAAAAGGGATTCGTCAGCTGTGGTGCTTATGAAGCGATATTTCGGCCCTTCTTGGGAAGGGTCCTCTTCAGGCTGTTAATCTTCTGGGCTAACGCTGGGGAAGGAAACGAAGCTGCAATAAATTACTGAAATTTTTAACACGCACAAGAGACAAACAGATGGACCGATTGGGATGAAAGTTAGCCAGTACCAAGTTTATGTGGCCTAAGTGTGCTGTTTGGCGTCAGGCCCGGATTCGGCCACGTTGGGGGGGGATGAAGGGGGTACCAGATATTTGCAGATATGCTCCGATTTGAGTCAAATTTGATGGGATAAATTTGACCATATTAACACATATTATTATGGGTAACAGTAAACATGAGAATTTCCTCTTTTAGGTACGTCCTTGGGATTGCCGAAAAAAAACAGTACCTGAGACGAGAAAGCTCTACGAAGTAATGGAGGAGTCCGAGGGTCGCCCATCTCAGAGGGCGTGCAAGAAAGCCCAGCAAGCTGCATAATTTTGATGAGTGTTGAATTCGAGTTTGAGTTTTTAATTGAGTTGACTTGATAAATTTTGATAAGTTTCGCTTCAGTGTTAATTTTCAACAGGCAGGTCACGGAAGGTGGTAGTCCTAAAAAGGTCAGAAGTAACCCGGAAACGAGCTACGATAGACCGGAAACGGGCAGCGGGTAGCCGAAAACGGACTGCAGTGATCCTGAAACGGATTTTATAAATCCTAAAATGGTCTGGATTAACCCGAAATAGGACGAAAACGGACTGCAGTGATCCTGAAACGGATTTTATAAATCCTAAAATGGTTTGGATTAACCCGAAATCGGACAGTATAAACCCGAAAACGGATTATAACAGTATTAAAATCCAGCAGAAAACGGTGCATATCACGCCGGTTCCGGTGAATTGCTCTCCGAATACGGTGTGTCGTAACCCGCTAAGGGATCAATTACTTGTGCGCGGTAGTCCGAAGTCGGTTTACGACAATCCGCATTGGGTTTACTAGGTCTCTCATGCATCGCTCCCATAACGGTTTACATGAATCCGCGACGTCTCCGAAAGAGGATTACAAAACCCCGTGCCATCGCCACTCCGAAGTCGGTTTACTGTAAACCGTCTTAGGTGGAACGGGAGATCGAGGCGCAGTAAACCGATTTAGGATTACGGTAAACTGCCTGCGAGATACTGCGGTTTACATTGAACCGATGTCGGAGAGATTTTTTTTACAGTGTAGGATGTGAATGGATAGTAGCTTTGTCAGTGTGATGGGTTGTTTGGTACTACAGTTACGTTCAAAAGAAATGGTCACCTAGTTATATTTGCTGTTGTATAATATATTTGAACATTTTGTTTTAAATATCTTGACATCTTATGGAAAAATCAGCGAAATTTTCAAGCACTTCCTTTTCGACGGTGACGCTCGGAAGGTTCCGATCGCTCCATTCTAACCGTGTCACATGATTTTCGGTTCCTCCCTCCGACCCCCCCCCCCCCCCCCACACATTCATCGGATCCGGTTTCGACTTGAAATGGTACATCTGAGACATGAGGTCTTTCCAAATACCAAGTTTTATTAAGATTCAATCACCCGTTCGAAAATTATGAATGTCAATAAAATTCCGGATTCCGGCTCCCCTCCCTCCCCCCACTATGGTCGGATCGGGCAAGTGATTATTTCCAATTTAGTTTGGCCGAGTCCATTATACACCTGCCAAGTTTCATCGTCTTAGAACATCTGGAAGTAACTTAACTCCGTAACACCGGAATTCCGGAACCCCACTCCAACTCCCCCCCGTAGTGCACGAATCCAGTCCGGTTCTGTCAATGATGAACCTAGGGATTCCTTTTGTTCCTCCCACCAAGTTTCATCCCGATCGCTCCACTGTAAGCGTGTCACATGATTTTCGGTTCCCCCCTTCGACCCCCCCCCCCCACATTCATCGGTTTCGGTTCGGACTCGAATCGGGACATCTGAGACATGAGGTCTTTCCAAATATCAAGTTTCATTAAGATCCGATCACCCGTTCGAAAATTATATGCATGTCACTAAATTCCTGATTCCGGCTCCCCTCCCTCCCCCCACGATGGTCGGATCGGGCAAGTGATTATTTCCAAGTTATAGAAAATCATCTGTAATCAAAACTCTTGAAGCAAAAAAGATGATCACCAGGAGCACGAAAATGTATATTTTGCTCAAAAGTATTGTTTGTACTTTAAGGAATTTAGTTGTAAGCAAAACCCTTGAGGCAAAAATGATCATGGGCTCATAGGGATCACGAAAATGTATATTTTGCTTAAAGTATTTTTTTTGTAGTTTGCGGTTAGCATTAGTACTTTAAGGAATGGCCGGATCTGGGAACTAACTATTTCTAAGCTAATCATGAAGTCTTTAATTTTCAAGCCAAGTTTCATCGTCTTATCATGTCTGGAAGTACCTTAACGTGCGATTACCGGAATTCCGGACCCCCCCCCCCCCTCTAACTCCCCCACAATGCCCGAATCCGGTCTGGTTCTATCACTGATCTACATAGGGCTTGTGCTTGTTGTTCCCACCAAGTTTCATTCCGATCGCTCCACTCCAAGCATGTGACAAGGTTTCCAGATCCCCCTCCGACCCCCCCCCCCCAGCTTCATCGGATCCGGTCCGTACTTGAAATGGGACATCCGAGACATGTTGTCTTTCTGTATATCAAGTTTCATTATGATCCGATCACCCGTTCGGAAGTTATGCACACCTCAAGATTCCGGATTCCCCCTCCCTCCACCCCCCCCCCCCCCCACGATCGGGAAGCTGACTATTTCCAGGTTAATCTGGTCGCGTCCCTGATTTACCTGCCGAGTTTCATTGTCCTAGCCCACCTGGAAGTAACTTAACTCCGTATCACCGGAATTCCGGAACCCCACTCCAACTCCCCCCACAGTGCACGAATCCGGTCTGGTTCTGTCAATGATGTATCTAGGGGTTGTGCTTGTTCCTACCACCAAGTTTCATCCCGATCGCTCCACTCTAAGCGTTTAACATGGTTTCCGGTTCCCCCCTCCGACTCCCCCCCCCACATACATCGGATTCGGTCCGGACTTGATATGGGACATCTGAAGCATGACGTCTTTCCAAATATCAAGTTTCATTAAGATCTGATCACCCGTTCGAAAGTTATGCATGCCACTAAATTCTGGATTCCGGCTCCCCTCCCTCCCCCCACGATGGTCGGATCGGGAAAGTGACTATTTCCAACTTAATCATTTGGGGTCCCTGATATGCCTGCCAAGTTTCATCATCCTAGCTTATGTGGAAGTGCCCGAACTAGCAAAACCCGGACCGACCGACAGACCGACCGACGGACGGACAGAAATTGCGATCGCTATATGGCACTTGGCCGAAGGGTAAGAGCCATAAAAAGGGACATCTGTTCCCAGGTGGTTACTTTGAAATAAAAAAAAAACAGAAAACAATAATATTTCATTGTACAAATATAACTTGGTTTCGGTCGCAGCGGGGTTGATTTTAAATCACTTTCTGACATGGGCAGGCTTAGTATACGCACTATTCAACTGTTCTTCCTTATTTTCTTCCACTTGTTATAACAGAAAAATATCCTTGCACCAGTTCATAGCTGACAAAGGTTTGTTGTTCAGAAGTTGGTGCAGCCGAGTGATTCTTGAAGATTTCGTCATCATGCAGATTCCTCGACAACTTATTTTCGCTAAAATATCGTTACGCCGTTTTTTGCTTACTACCATACTCCGATTTACTAGCTTCGACAAATATAAGAGACAAATGCAAATTGGAAAGCGGTTCCATGGAATATTTTCTGCTGCAGTTGCCGAGATGCGCCTCGCTCGCTTGAAAACGATTTTGGAATTACAGCCAACCTATACTACGATTTCCCTGCGTCACCTGTCAGTTTTATAACTATGAATGGAAATTACTTCAGGCATTTTGTTTCTATTCTTGAATTGTAATCCAAAACCTTACCATTTGTTGTAATCTGCAATTCCTGAAAGACAGAACCCTAAGATCACATGAGGTGAGTTTTGAGGGGGTCGAAATTATAGGATTGCTTGAAACCAGTAAACCGTCAGACGAGGAACGAAGGGGAATTGATATCATATGATTGATATTCATTATTTGCCTTAAAAGCATTAATGGACCATGGTTAATACAAAGATACAAACAATTAACTAACCTCGAATAAATAAATCCGGTAAATTTGTGATAACAAAATCCAGTAAACAACCTTGTCCACATAAGATCCCTCAAAATAATCTTTACCCATGCCTCCTTTCCCAAACACCCCGAATAAATTTCCTGTCTCAGCGCTTTTAACTCTACAGAAATATTCATCACCAGCAGCTTTGTGACTAAATGTTTGGTGATGGAGAAGAACATCGAGTTGTGTGGGGTTGTTATACGATGCGCCATTCATATTTAGTTTCCCAGATGATTCTTCGTCTTGGTAGAATGACTGTAACTAAGTGAGTCACGGCCAGTGACGATTGGCCGTTTGCTACGAGCCAGCAACCTTGCATGAAGCTAAGTGGCGAAAGTAGCGCAGCGCGACACGTCATATGTCAGAGCCATTCTGAAAGCAGAGACTGGCACGCGTTGCTGTTGTAGAACTCTGACCATGGGTATCCGTCCGTTTGAATGCTAAACAGAGTGAATCCGCCATGATTGGCTATCGGGAGATGAAACACGTAGTTAAATTATAGTGGCATCACTCAGTCAACGGTACTAAATTGGTTGGACATCGTCTTACGATTTTTTTTTTCCTGGATGAGTGATCAGGCCCGATCGAAGTGTTTATGTCCTTAGACTGTAAGCCGGATTCTGCGCCCTCTTGTTATGCGACTAGGACACAGGTTCTATACCGGTAAAGTGTTCCACGTCAAATAGGTACCGTACGAATTCTCGTTCCCACTCCCTTTCTGGACCGCAATTGTGTTAAATTCACCTAATTTTGTATAAATCAGGACGCGTACTAACCGTAGCTGACAAGGCCCAATCACAGTGTTTATGGCCTTAGATCGTAAGCCGCATCTGCGCCCTCGTCTTATTCGATGGGGACACGGTTTCTACACCAGGAGACTGTTCCGTAGTCAAATAAGGTAGGCTACCGCACAGATTCCCGTTCCCATTCCCAAGATTTCCTTTCTGTACCGAAACTGTGTTAAATTGGCCAAATTTTGTATAAAACACGTTATAAGTTTTGTTCATAAACAACGGTTTGAGGAAATCCGAGGAAATCAAACGTAGTCCTGTTTTTGCTGTTCCCGGTTCGACTTAAATGTGAAAAAAGCATTCGTCACATTTCTGTATTTTACCGGAAATAAAGTTCTAGTCAGTCTTACTCAACTACCAACGCAAATGAAACACATTAGTGATGGGGTCTTCTGAATGCGAAGATATTCCCACTTTAAGTGCCGATGAGAATTAGAGCGAGTTCGGATCCTCTTAGTAAATTGCTTCCAATCATTTTTTGGCGCCTTAACCGTACCGTCGCGTTTCTTGATGCTATTTGTCTGACTTTATTGCATACCGACTGATAGAAACAGGCGGTTTCGTAGCTGCTCGGTAACACCCCTGTTACACCCTTCTTTATTTAAGTGTCAATCTTAGCAGAGAATCAGGGCACACAATTCCTTCTGATGCCGATAAAATGCGGCTTTCTGACGCTAAAGACCGATAGTCACGCAAGGAAATACTTAGATTTATGCATTAGGTTAAAATCGGGTAACTGGTATTTTTCTGTAGAAAGGATTCGTTCGACAAAATTGAGTTCTGGTCAACTTTCTTATCGGTCTTTCATACTTCTGGTGCTGCATTTCCCAACGTTAGTTTAAAATTTGTCTTGCTGCCTGATTTAAGCAATTGTTTGAGCTCAGTTTTCGAGGATTTGAGCCATTCGGACTTTTTTCCCGTTTCATACCCAGGAATAATTTGTGCACTCGTACTACCTTATTTTCTTTATTGGTGGACTTTTCATTCTCTGGCTAACAATAGACCCGTCGGAAAGGGAAGAAAGAAAATAACTGTGGTTTTGCATAGAAATTGCGCTGTAAATGTTCCAGTCCGTTTGGTCTATGGTTTTCGGAACACCGTTGTGTCATATCGAAGACACCCATGGCCGTTTTAACATCAACTCCCAGCAGTGTCTTTTGAGGGCCCATCCTAAAGTTTAACCAACAGGGCTGAGATCCGACAGTCTAGTCACACATCACTTACTACGGTAACCTAAATAGGTCTGAGAACCCAATAAAAATGCGTTACATCGCTAGTCCTCTATCCGTCGATAATCGATTTCATCGAATTGACTTATTCTTTCGGATTTGTGGTATCTCTATGCGCTTATCCCTCTATGCTTGAAACATTTTGGCTGAAAAATTAATTAAAAAAATGGCAGAAACCTTGCGAGAAATATCTTAACATCATTTTCTTACTTTCTTCACCTGTGACTTCTCAGAGCTTAGCGTCTTAACCAAGGAAATACAGGTAGGTAGGTACTTTATCTGTGAGTAAACTTTAGCTGTGTTTTTGCGGTAACCTAGAGTAGCTGTTACCCGGTACCTGATTGCACTTTTTTTGTTTTTTCAGACACCTGGTTACTGATACCCGGTAACTAAACCAAAAACTAAATTTAGCGCAAGTTCCTTCTCTGCAAAATATTAATTATTATGTACAATAGGCAAAATGTACGAAAACATTTGTATTATGTTTTCTTTCTTTTTTTTTCGCTTACTCCATTACTGTCCTCCTCAGCCAATTTTGATAGGCAACTATTTCTTCATTCGTAAAGGATGCAGTTACTGGGTTACTCAATTTCGGTAACCCTGGGCTCGGCAGAGTTACTCAGTTCCAGATACCAGGGTTACTGGGTATCTGGGAAAACGACAATTCTCCGGTGTAACAGATACCCGGTAACTGCGAAAACAACAATTTTTCAGAGTTACAGATACCCGGTTACTGCAAAAACGCAACTTTTGTTGAGATTAAAATTAATGTCTGGGTGAATTTTCGATTGTCACGCAAGGATCGCACATTCTGAACGAGGTCCAGGTAAAAGAAATAAAATACAAAATCAGTTAGATGAGTCAAAATAAGATGTAAAGATAAGCCGGCTTTTCGGTTAAACTTTAAATGCCCTAGGCAAGCTTGAGCTAAAAGTTTTGTGATTAGCTTCTCAAAACGACACTTTTAACAAGACCAAAGGTTCCGATGGGATCCCAAAACTTCGATATCTGATCCAGACAATTAGGTTTTGTCTTCGTCAGATCCGGTCTTCGCCAGACTCCATGAACATTTATACTCTTAAAATTTAGAAACAGATTAAGGCCAAACAGCTAGTCATTAAGAAAACCAAGTTCTGATATGGATTCAGCTTGTGTGTTTACCCCTATAAGTCGATAGAAACGATCCTGGCTTACTTCTCTGAATTTTCCGGTTTCTGGCGGAATTCCAGAACTACTTGTCCGACGAAAAACTAAAGCTCAAAAACGAATTCAGCGTATCTAGTTACCCCTATTTCCAACATCTAGTAAACTTCAAATAAAAATTTAACTTATCACAAATTTTCCGGTTTCAACCGGATTCCGGACGAACTATGTCAGGCAAAAAAATTATTGTCATATACGGATTCAGCATCTCGTCTTACCCCTAAATCGGACATCTAATCAACTTCAAATAAAACTTTTACTTTTAACAAACTTTCCGGTTTTGGCCGGATTCCGGGCGAACTACTTGTCTGGCGAAAAAACAGTTTTCATATTCTTGTTCAGCATGCCTTCTTACCCCTATATCGAACGTCTAGTCAACTTCAAATAAGACTTCCACTTTTAACAAACAATCCGGTTTTGGCCGGATTCCGGGCGAACTACTTGTCCGGCGAGTAAATGGTTTTCATATTCGTGTTCAGCGTGTCTTCTTACCTCATAATCGACTATCACATTAGCTGTTTAAAAATATTTTGCTTGCCCCTTAATTTGAACCCCCTCCCCCACCCCTAAATGTATGGCTACAGGGCCCATCTACGAACTCGACCTTACTCTTGACCCAAAGAATGCTCACACCAAGTTTCATCAAAATATCTCATTCCCTTCGAGAGTTATCGTGCTTACAGACAGACGGACGGACGGACAACTTTTGCGATGTCATAGGCATCCCTCCACTTACGTTTTGGGATCCCAAAAACTGATATCCAGTTACATCACCAAGTGCTGAACTTCTTTCTCACCAATTTGACAAAATTTGATGAAAAGTGAGATGCGTTTTCCAGATACCACGACCAGATAGATACCACGGTCGGACCGTGATATCTGAATATCTGTTACCACGGTAACTGGCCAGATACCACGACAACTGCAATAACACCTTTTAACCGTGGTATCAGATACCACGATAACTGCAAAAACGACTTTAGACCGTATATCAGATACCATGGTATTAGGAACAAGCTCAGATATGGATTCAGCATGTGCGTTTACCTCTATAAGCCGATCGAAACGATCCCAGCTTACTTCTGTGAATTTTGCGGTGCTGGCAAAATTCAAGAACTACTTGTCCGGCGAAAAACTAAAGCTCAAAAACGGATTCTCCGTATCTCCTTACCCCTATATCCAACATCTAATCAACTTGAAATAAAAATTTAACTTTTAACAAATTTTCCGGTGTTGGCCGGATTCCGGGCGAACTACTTGTCCGGCGATAAAACGGTTTTCGTATTCTTGTTTAGCATGCCTTCTTACCCCTACATCAAACATCTAATCAACTTTTCAGATAAAACTTTAACTTCTAACAAACTTTCCGGTTTTGGCCGGATTCCGGACGAACTACTTGTCCGGCGAGAAAACGGTTTTCATATTCTTGTTCAGCATGCCTTCTTACCCTTATATCAAAGATCTAATCAACTTCAAATAAGACTTCTACTTTTAACAAACTTTCCGGTTTTGACCGGATGCCGGACGAACTACTTGTCCGGCGAGAAAATGGTTTTCATATTCGTGTTCAGCGTGTCTTCTTACCCCATAATCGACTATCACATTAGCTGTTTAAAAATATTTTGCTTGCCCCTTAATTTAAACCCCCTCCCCCACCCCTAAATGTAAAGCTACAGGGCCCATCTACGAACTTGACCTTACTCTTGACCCAAAGAATGCTCACACCAAGTTTCATCAAAATATCTCATTCCCTTCGAGAGTTATCGTGCTTACAGACGGACGGACGGACGGACAGACGGACGGACGGACGGACAACTTTTGCGATGTCATAGGTATCCCTCCACTTACGTTTTGGGATCCCAAAAACGAATGTTCGGCACACCTGCAGGTTGCGTTCCCGAAGTGCCCAGGGCCTAAAGTGTCCGGAATGTTGAAGTGGGGTTTGACCAAAGTTCTATGCTCCCTGGTCAAAGAGCAGGCAAGTTTAGTGTTCAGTTATTAAGAAAGAAAACTATAACCATCTTTTTCAGCATTATCATCAAACTTCACAGAAAGCTCTTCATTAGTTTTATCTCTGTTGCTGTTGTAACCAACGTCACTTCTTGTGGTCAAGGACCTCGCGACGTTTTTTTTTTTTCTGACACACATTTTGAACAGTTTGAATTTCCCGCCTGATGGAAAGTAGAGCACTTATTTTTCGGGACCGTCAAAACTGGGAGATGCATGAAAAAAGCTGGCTGAACGAGATAATGAAAATCTTTTTTTGTTCACACATTGATGCCGCTAAACATTCGAGTCATGACTGCAAGCTTGAGCTCAGTGGAATCGACCGTCTTCTTGTACGAAAACTCGAAGATCTTACGGAAAATTGTCCGTCATGTCCCTCAAATCGATCTGGGAGCTTTACAATTTCGACCCAATTCAATTGCTCGGGTTTACCACAAATGTCACGCTATGATTTATTTCGCCTTCCGCCCTTCACTAACGATTTTACCATTCTCCTCCCTGCCTTGAACCTCCCATGATCAGATTATAATCTGATTGTTCAGAGTTAATCCTGAGCGTGACAGAACTAAGTCTTGGTCGACTTTGAAAAGACGCTTCAAAGTAATGAACTCTCTGATTTTTACAGGGTTTCTTTTTATTGTTCCGTAAGCTTTTGTTCGCCCAGACGCTACTGATGACACCTGAGCCCGGACAGAAGACCGGGTTGGCTACCGTGAAGTGTCAATTAGAAAAGTCCATTTATGTAAGCCTAGTATATTGATGCGGAATGAGTCAGCAGACGTCCTTTCTCGGACGGTCAGATTAATCCTTTTCATCGTCAGCTACTGTCCTACGCTTTATGAGGCTAAATTAAAGCACAGATGACACCAGAGATGATTCCGATTTGTGAAATGGCTGAAAAGTATAGGATATTGGAATTGCCCACGCTTTTGAAACTGAGTTGGTAGTTCTGGAATTGTCTCCGGGTCCGAAGTAGATCGCTGTATAGTTAGCGCAGACAATTTGAAACTATCACAGTGCATGTCGTTACTTCTTCGTAAAATTTCTTAGATTTTGACCACTTAATTAGTCTTTCGTAAGGATCGGTCAAGCGGCTTACGTAAATGCTGCAGAATGTTTGAAGATTTTCTGAAGTACTTAAGCCGCTTTCACATTGACGCGTTTGTCTTGCGTAATCTGATGCGTACGCGTCGATGCAACGCTATTCTTGCGTTGCGTCGACGCGTACGCATCAAATTACGCAAGATAAACGCGTTAATGTGAAAGCGGCTCTATTCTTGCGTTGCGTCGACGCGTACGCATCAGATTACGCAAGATAAACGCGTCAATGTGAAAGCAGCATTACCGTCCAGTTTCCTAACATGGGCGTGTACGTGCTGTTTTTCTTCGCAGTTTCCAGAAAATCAGGCTGGTGAATATCAGTAGCGTATATTCCGATTTGTTTCGGGAGGGCAGCTCAGTGAAAATATGCGGCCAAATTCCACCCCCTTTCCGGCCGGAAGGCCGAAAAGTTTTCGGCGATTTTTTCGTTTTTTGACCGTTTTTAACACTAAAAACACCTCTAGCCAGACTAAAATTCGATCCAAATGACGATTTTGTTAAAAAACGAGGCGCAAACAACATCTTTTAATCTTGTAATCATTCACATTACGACTCAAAAACTGTTTCTGAGATCTATTACTGAACCGTGCTAAATAATTTCGATTGATCTTCTCAATTTTTGTTTTAGCGTACGTTTTTACCGTAAAAAACTTCTTTTCCGAGAATTTCGGGTGAGGATCGCCCCTATCGCCCGTGTTTCGCACACCTTTTTCTCACTAAAAATCCCTTTTTCAAGAATTTCGGGGGGGGCGATCGCCCCTGTCGCCCCCCCCTAATATACGCTACTGCTGGTGATTACATGTGAATCAAATATGGCAAAAATTTTTTCACTGCAAAGGAACTCGAATTACTACCCGCCACGCCAACTTGACATTAACAAACATTCTCTCTGATTGGTTTTTGCGAATCGTACCTGGGACTGAACCAATCAGAAATAACCCACGATGCGGGCTCAGCTGTGAAAAGACTCTCCCTGGGTAGGTTGTCACTTGGATTGCAAGCAAAAGCACGAAAACAACTATAAAAGGAAATTCGAAACTCTGCTTGATGACGATTGCCTATCACTGAGAAGGAAAATAGTGTAATACTGTCTGGTTTCAGTTCAGCTTTAACATTACCTGCCAGAATGTAGCCAAGAGTAAAAAGTGCCGTCATGCCAGCACCAGAATTGTATGTCTACCACCCTGAGCATATCTTGGTAACCGGAAACAGTAAATAATGCTTTGAGAACATTGACTGGTTTGGCGCTCTTCAACTTTCCAGTGACAAACAAACTTTCGTGAAAAAAAAAATTCCTCCTATATATGTTAAAACGACCAACTGAACAAGGAGAAAACATTATAGTCGAACAACAGTCGAACAATACCATTTTCAAAAATCATGGCAACTGGGACCAACCAGCGCTTGACGTTATCCACTGCTTCCTGGCCGAAGATTGAAAATTGTGTGTCTTTTTAATGTTTTATTTATTTTCTTTCACATACTCCGCTTTTTCAAAATGGCGGGTTACAAATAATTTACTTTCTTACTTACTTACTTGTAACTAACTGATTTGGCCAGGAACCGAGTAAGTGCACATTTTTGTCTTCCTCTTTTTATTATTATTTGTCTTTATTATAGTGTCGTGTAGGTTAATTATTGGTCAGAGGGTGTTTGATAACCTCTTAACAAGTGTAAACTTCTGGAGGGTGCTGTAGTTACTAGGATTTTTTTTTCTACTAAACACTATACATATGTAATTTGATCCAATCTAAACTTTCTTTTCTAACCACTATCCTTAACCCGCCCCTAAACATGCGTTTACTCAGTACCGCAAGTAGTGCCCCTAACCAATAATAATTTTTTGGCTTATAGGCTAGGCTAATCGTCTTTTTGTGAGGCCACTCAGAGAGCTTACCGAAATTACCAATTACTTCCTTCAATAGTAGGATATGCTCATTTTTTTTCTTTTCACAAACACGCCACACCTCCCAACTTTAAACTACTATCCAAATTGTCATTAACATTAAAAAAAAAAAAAAAAATGACTTCACTGTGTCCACAAGACGAAACATTGGCAACAGAACATCTTCAAATCATCCACCACAATGAACAATTCTTACTTCAATTTTAGACTTTCATTACAATTTTCATTGTTCGCTCATTGCGCGAAATATCTCGCGAACCACTCGATTTCGATGGCTTTCGCCAAACGAACTATTTTTGCCCGTGTGTTCTTCTGGTTCCCATGGGTCAGATTGAACACAAGACGATCTACCACGCGCCCTTGTTCAGATTTTCGAATTTGTTTCAGCCTTATTTCCCGAATCAACCTTATGTATGATTGTTACGCTACAATTTTGCTCTTTGTTAAGCTGTCAAACAATTTCGGAGGTGTATGTCTTTATTAGAACACACGAGTCAGTCTTGATGTCTTTCAACCTCCCTGACTTGCAGTGAGCATCTTCTAGCCGCTGTTGGCCAGACTTAAACTCTCAAAAGGCTTTTCCGTTCTTTGCATTAGCAGGTCTCCTGGGATTGTTATCGTTCTTGCTGGTGACTAGGGGTAGTTAGTTGACAAAGGGATTCGGCGTTGTAGGTTTCTGGGTGTGCTCCGCCAATGCTGTCCTGAGTTTCCAACTGGGGTTCGTGACAGTAAAATCATCAGAGCTGCTTGACGGCTATTTCCTCAGAAGAGATGGGGGGGGGTCCTAAAATCTGCGCAAAAATTCCACAGAGTAGCCCTCGGAGGGAGAGCAAGGTAAGATTTGAGTCAATAGGCTATACATACTATATGAAATATTGTTGTTTTGGCACTGAACCTTTTGTCCAGGCCTTCCACTCCCTTTCTGTTGGTTTGACTAGCTTTTAGGGCTTGTTAACTTCATCTGTACTTCCGATAAATAAATAAAAAGTTTAGAATTGTCCCTATATTTTATACTGTGGTAAGCCTAGCTGCTTGTCATAGCAATTGCCATATAAAAATTACTATTGTGGCAAAAAAAAGGCTTCTGGTAGCATGAAAAGTCTACATCCAGAAATTACATATAGTAGATGTGAAAAATGCTATTGCGTTATATTGTTATTGATATTTCTGCTTGGCCTATAGATTACCGCAGCCCAAGATCAAAGGACGCCCGTTTTATTTTAGTTTCAACTCTTCTCTGTTTTTTTTGCAGTTTTTGCTGTGGGCCTCATCTAGGAATCCGACGGAAGACTGTGCATTTCGCACTTGCAGTCTCGTGTCGACACGGGCATTTAAACACCGCTGCAGATGCTTTTCAAAAGGAAGCAAGTCTCTTCAAAAGGAAATTCGAATGGCCAAATAACCATCTCCTCAATTACCCCACGCAAACCTCCATGGAGTTTGCAGCTGCTCCTTAAATCTCTGCTCTTCGCTCCGCTGGATTAGAAGATTGAGCGCATGCGCTAGCCTGCGTAAGCTGCTTCCGCTGGGCGCACGAGCATGAAGGTAACACTTCCTTCCAAGAAAAATTTATTTACCGAAATAGCGGAACTAAAGAAAACACCTACAGTGGCACAGATCATATTACCGAATTACCTGACGGCAGGGGTTCGATAGGATATCATTTTTCACATTGAGCCTCTGGAAGACTTAAGCCGCGTTCGATTCACCTACCCAGTAATCCATCTATATTATCCTAAAATTGTTTGTAGTCGTTTTCTTCACGAATAGTGAAGTCATTGTCGACGAACATTTTCTTCTCGTAAAGTGAATTAAACTACAATAGACGAACGGTTTTCATTGTTATTTTATTTATTTTTGTATGACGAAAAGGTCAAATTCGGCGGTATCGCTGTGACAGCTACTTTTGAAAAAATAAAATTCTATTCTGTTCTATTCCGTTCCCGTAATTTCGAAATCCCAGAACGAAAAAAGTTCGGTCGGGAATCATGGATATTAACCGACGGTTTGTCGCATAATAAGTAACTAAGTAATTAATTTATTTGTGACCCGCCATTTTAGAAAGCGGAAAATAGAAAATAAAATAAAGAAATAAAAACAAATAAAAAACACAAAAGATAACACAATTTTAGTCTTCGGTAAGGAGACAGGATAAAAGGTCATGCGCTGGATGGGTCCAGTTGTTGATGATTTTCGGTAGAGATGACGAGACTTTGAAAAGGGTAATACTTGCATCCTGAAGTGAAACTTATATGTTAGCGTGGGGCTGTGGATGGAGCAGGTGCTTTGCATATTTAAAGTAGCACGATCTTATCTTTTTGGGTTCCTTCTTTCGCAGAACACGCGTTACGCTAGAACGAAATAAAAGAGAAGGAGTGCAAAAAGTGCAGAATAATTATTTTCCGACGGCTTTCCGATTGTCTATCCGTTTAACGCCATCAGACAAACTTTGCAGTCAACTTGAGCTTAAACTTAGAAGCTCCGTTGTGATAATTCTTTTTCTGTGTTATGTGCAACTGATGAGTTTAATTGAATCGATCAGCGAGTATATGAAGAGTCACGAGCTCATTTGGCACTTGTTACGGAGGTGATGGTAAATTCTCGGAAACGCTCCCATGGTTTGGTCCCTATGCGTTTGGGTCTTCAAGTGCCGCCCACATCGTATCCGACTGGAAACATAGCACCCGTCAAGTTTCACTCAAATCGGAGCATCCCGGGAAATGTTACCTTTGCGTTGGAAACCCAGCGCAACCAGAGATGACGGATCGTCGAAACTTGCCATACCCCGTTTTAAGACCCTGAACACCAGGGGCGTAACTACCATCCTAGGCTTGGGGGGGGGGGCAGCCCAAAATGTGCCGACGAATTTCTGAGTGTGCCGACGGATTGTCGTCATAGCAAGGAGGAATAACTTTTGGCTTGGCGTCAAATGATGTTCTTAAAATAAAAGCCAAATTATCGCGTAAGTAAATAGCCTGCGACTATTCATTTGTCAAGAAATGTAGAATCTTGAACGGATGAAAAGGAAATGAAAGCAGGCTGGATTTGTATTGTAGGTACGACCGGTCCCTTGAGGTTTTTTCACTGTAACGTAGATACGTGACTTGGAAGATCTCAAGACACGTTTTGGAAGGTGTATCACGTTTGAAACTTGAGAGGTTTCAGATGAAAACGGAGTTCACGGACTTCTAGCACCTTACGAACAGGGGTGGATCCAAGTGTTTGGGGTGGTGGGTTGACGACCTTAAATTATTCGTACGGGCCAGTACCTGGCAAAGCTCAAGAATATTAAATAACAACGAAAGAACAGCATGTCGGTTATGCCATATTTAGCTTGACGCAGCGTAGATCAAAATTTTTATTTTAGACTTTTATTTTTCTCTCAAAGTTCCAATTTCAGTTAGTTTATCTAACGCAAATCCCAAACGTCAACACTCACGTAAATGACACGCCCTTACACTGAATAGAGAAAATTAAGACAGGCGCCGGAGGAATTTTTTTTTTGATCAGCTTTTTTTTTCTCTTCCTGCAGAAAATGCATTATTTTATCTAGCGCGAACTGCAAAATCTCAAACGTGAATCCACGTAAATGACGCGCCCTTGCAGATTTATGATCAGAGTGTCTTCTGGGCAGGGGCGTCGCAAGTGCATTTTCGGTGGGGGGGGGGGCAAAGCCAAAATTTTACCGAATCTCTCAAAAATTTTACCGAATGCTGGAAACTCAGAATTTGAGCTTTAAATTATGGAACAGAAAGGATTACGTACGAAGAGTAACATTAAAGGGCAGCATGAAAGACAATAAGCCAACGATTAAGGCGGCGTTTTGGCAAAGCCCACTTGGTGAATATATTGCCCGGCACGATTGCAGTAACAGCTTCTATCTATTATATACCGAAGAGAAAATGAAATCGAGCGCCGCAGGCGAAATTTTTCGAAATCAGTTTTTTTTCCTGTAGGTTAAAATTTAACTGCTACTCTAACAATTTCTATCATTTACCGTGGATTAAAATACCGAGACTCTAAAAAGTTCCAGAAACCGGATGGATCGCGTTTTTGCAACAGCAGCTACTGTAGTCTAGTCAATACTACCCATGATCACATAAAGCGAGCGCCGCAGGCGAGATTTTTGTTCAGTTAGCTTTTTCCTGCCAAATTTAACTATATCCATCCAGATTCAAGCTTTTAATGTTTCGAAATTCCAATCATAAAACTGGCTTAAAACCCCAGTCAAATGACGCGCCCTTCCACAAAACAGAGATAATTACGAAAAGCGCCGCAGGCGGAATTTTTGAAACATTAATGATTAGTCTTCTTTTTGGGATCCAAGATAAAAGTAAGGACTATCGATGAAATCATAGATCAGTCCTTTTGTTTGCAACCAGTGCTTCACTCGACCTCTTCCGAGTTTCCAGGTTGGTGGCAACTCCCGAATCCTGGCAATAGTTCCGGATAAATTACCGAATCCCAGCTATTATACTGAATAAGTCTAGACCGATAGCATGTTGGGGATATATGTTTCGGGATATTAGAACTACCGTATCCCAGTTATTATACCGAATTGTTAAAGGACCCCTTTTGCTTATTTTGCTTTTTATAATATATCTAGCTCCCATACAGAATTATACCTTAAATTACCTTAAATCGCACTGGCCGGCGAATAAGGTTGGGTGAACATCCTAAGCTTCTAAAATCCCCACCTTTCTCCATTGTTTCGTTTTGTGCAGAAGATATTTTAGCGCTTTTTCGGCCTTGCCGAGTTTTGCCCGTCACACGACGAAACGTTTGCCGGGATCATCAACGTCTGCTGACAAACTCTTTCACACATAAGGATCTGAGAAGCTTTTGTTTATTACTTCTTTTGTTTGCAGTTTTCACACTTTTGAACCACGGCGCGATCAGTTTTCAAATGTTTTGCGCCCAGCCGCCGCGTCGGAGAGCAGGAAGGCTGGACATAGCGACAGGCGCTAACAAGAAAATCGCTAATTTCAGACGGAAAGTAATGGTATTTTCGAAAATGTTTTTTCTGATACATTTCATAGGGAAAATATTATTTCTAGTAAGAGTTGCGCTTTAAGGTATTGAAAGACTACCGAATATTCGGTATAATTTCGTCGAAACTGGAACAGAAGTCGGGATTCGTGGTAAGTAACGAATTACCGAATTCCAATCACGACACCGAATTATTTTGGACTGATAGCTTATTCGGGACTACCGAATCTCCATAAATATACCGAATATACCGACATAGAAAAATTACGAAACAATTTCAGTATTATTTTTCTCTCTCCGAATACGTAATAACTAAGTATACTGGCAATTATACCGGATCTTGATCGTTATACCGAATAGATTTGTACCGATAGGCTTTTTGGGGTTCTGTAAAACTACCGAATACCCATAAATACACCGAATAGATCTGCTATCGAAAAAATACCGAACAATTTTTTAATTTTACGAACATCAAAATGGTGGGGAGGTGCTGCCCCCCCCCCTTGCGACGCCCCTGCTTCTGGGAATTACAATAAGGGATAGCTTTTATATATTCCCGTCTGTCTGTGCTCCCAGTTGCTCCCTAATAGAGTTGTATTTCCACGGAAACTGGTATCTTGCTTATTCTGGGCAAAATTGCGCCGACGGATTTCATCAGAAATATTCCTAACAGTTTGACTAGAAAAGCTGGTATCTTACGAATTATGCGAAATTACTTCGATTTGTTTCGCCGGCAAGTTGAATTTGAAGCAGATCTTTTTTTACAATAAAGAGCCGAATAAAATGCCGGTATTTTTTGCCGGCGCGTCGCGTATTTTGGACGAATTATGCCGACGGATTTCCTCAGAAGTATTCCTATCAGTTTGATTGAATGGTTTTTTTTTTGTTTATGTTACAGAAAAGTTGGATTTTGAAGCAGAATATGCTAACTAAAACCTTACTGACAGAACAGGGTTTTGGCAGGAGCTGAGTTTGTGCTGAAAGGTACCGAAAAATGTCGGTATGGTTAAATTTGCCCACAAAAAAAACTTATTTTGGGCAACGTTCGGCCTACGAATTTCCTTCTCAGTGCATGTTGGGGAGTAGGAGTCCCCCCCCCTCTAGTTACGCCCCCCGCATTTGAAATCACGCTCATGCCTTTTTCCATCGGGTTGAATTCTAACGTCTCGAACTGCAGCTGAGGGTTTTGGCGAGTTGGTATATCTGAACAGAATCTGTTCGTCAGTTAAGCTCTCTGGAGGATTAACTACTGTTTATTTACTTCTTGGAGATGCAGGAAGCTTTTTGACCTCGTGGAACAATAGTTTCTAGTAGCTTTGCCACGAACCGGCTCGGTTTCTTTTTATGCAGCACATAGGGCTTGCGGGGCTTAACTGTCCATTCTTGTTTTATTTTATTTTTTTAAATGAGCAAAGCCTTTATTTTTTAGGACTGAGGTCTGCAAACAGTAACTAGCCACAACGAAGCTTTGCGGTAGGCTCCAGTCTTCTTCATCCGGAAAAAAAAATCATGGACTTCATTTACATGCTTGGCAAGCGTGCTTACAAAGGACTTACCCCGACGATGCACATGACCAGAAAAGCATAGAAAAGATATAAAACTTCTGAGTAAGCATGTGTTTGTTTGCTATGAGGTCGCTGGGCTGGAGCCGTTTCATCCTTGACTAGAAATCCATGTTTGTCGCCGCCAACTCATTTGGGTATGCTGATACAACAGCGACCCGCCTCTCGACCAATCAGGAGCTTTGGAGGTGGTTACTGTTCCCAGTCAGTGCTGCTGATAATGACTCGTAATTGCCTGACGGGTGGTACGGACGCTCAGCGTCCCCATGATTCGGCCGATGGAAAGGTTGCCTGAGGGTAGCGTCGCATCAGGTGGAAATGCAGCAAGGTGGAATCAGCAGTCAAGCACAACCAGTTACATGGTTGACTTTATGCCGGATGGTTGCACATACCCAGCCTTTGGAACGCATTGCTAGTGGACTTTGTCTCAACTTGTGTTCTAACGTGCTTATACTAGAGTGATTTAGCGTTGGATTTAGAAAAGCACCAGTTGGAAGTACAAGAGGTTAGTTTCAATCATTTAACCTATTCGCCTAAAAAATTGATCAGTTTCCGCATGTCGAGTCAGGTTGAGGCTTGCGTAAGCGAAGAGGTCGATCAGTTTGAATCAGGTCATTCGACCGTCCGTGTGTTATTCCTCCTTTTCCCTACGCGTTTTACACCTGGATCTTCTGGGGCTGATCTTATAGGATCACACCATTGATACCGTCATCAGCCTTACCGAGAATGCGGAGTGGGGCAAAACCATCAGAGTATCTGATCGGGATTAGATTGATGTAGATATTATTAGATCGAAATCTGATCGCACAGTGATGATCTAAAAAGAAAATATCCGTCGGCATCTTCAGGTTATTTCGTCGGTGTACTAAAATAAGTTTTACAGAAGAAATATTCTAGATTGGGGTCAAGGCCGTATCCAGGGGGGGGGGTTAGGGGGTTCGAACCCCCCCGAAACCCACAAAAGTGATAGTTTTTTGCAGGTTTTAACCTCTGACCTATGTATTTTTTGTACTTTTTGGTCCGACCCGTGGACAAAACCCCCCCGAAACAAATTCCGCGAGCAAAACCCCCCCCCCCCGAAATAAATTCCTGGATACGGCCCTGATTGGGGTGTTCGTACGGTTGTTATTTACCTCGAAATGTAGTCGGGTGATATGCTTAAACATGGCGAAAAGCAAAGAACGCTACTCTCGAATTAGTTCACGAGAATTCTTTAGTGATCTCAAAATGATAAATTTGAAACTAACTCTGAATCAGTAATAAACATTTTATTTGCCTAAGACAAAGACAAAAATAAGTGCTTCGTTTCGTAACAGTTATTTTCGTCTATGCAAAATGTCCCAGTGTCTTTGAATCTGAAAGCGAAGCACAAACTGGTGATGTATGCGATGCTAAATTTCACTAAATCTATTGCCATGTCAGTCAGGAAATTCGCCGCCATGTAACTGTCCATATTCCGTAAACTGCGAACTGATAGCGATGGTGCATATTCCGTAAAATTCAGTGTTAATAAAATCTAAGCTCTCGTTGCAAAAAGAAGTGAAACAGCACAGAGATGACTCAGAAGTAACACAAAGCGTTGAAGATCTCGAAGAATGTGTCGTTTAGATCCTAGTCACAGTACATCATTGTTGTTATAGATCAATCGTGTATCGTTACGCACATTAGTACGGTGTTTTCCCGATCTTAACTCTTTATTTAAATAGTTAGCTGATCTGTACAAAATCATTAATTATTATAGCCAATTACGATCCCTACGCAGTAAAAAGCATGCCAGAGGGAGGCAAAGTCGAGAAGAAACAAATTATCAGGATGTAATATTATTTATTAGTAGGCTAGTTATCATCTCGACTTCGAGTAGGTAAAACTTTTCCTAGCATAAATTGCTCAAGGAGGTTCTATTAGCTTGCGCAACTTGGGTATAGCAGACTACCAGTTAAAAATTTTGCAACTGCAGAAAGAGATTAATCTGTGACTGTATCTAGGGTAGTGTTTTGCACTTTCCCAAACGCTTCCGGACAGTTCAGCTGAACTTCAAGTCGACGAACCGTATTCCTCATCAAAGAGCTGTCTTCATGCGACCCAAAAAATGAAAGCACTAAACTTTTTTATTTCCCAAGCTACAGCGACATCGACAGAATTTTCTTTAAGTAAATGTTTTTATAACTTGGGCTAATGACTAAGGGAAAGACTTTTATGACGTAAATAATCAGAACTGACTCATGTTAAAGCGTTATTGTCACTGTCATAATAGACCAGTTGCCCATACACTTGCTGTTGCTGACACCCGAGGGTGGTAGAGCGCAACAGGTGGATGACGACCGGATCTGCTGAGACAACGTCCTTTTGGTCCGGTACAGATCTAGTTTGACGAATGGAGCTGATGCGAACCCCGCCGGCTTGAGCTGACAGTTAATGTTATGACGCGTAAATTCACACAGTTATTGACGCCGTTCTGGTTGATTCTTCATTTGAGACCATTTGTGATTGCAAGTAGGAAACCTCAAATAACAGGTCACTACTTGCGTCCTGAGGGGGCGGAGGGGAATTTGGGAAGCCGACTTCTATCCTGCTTCACGCGATTTCCGTCTGGTTTCGTTCATGCAAAGTAATTACAAAAATTCATCCAAAATCTGCGTATCCACTTGAAAACGCGCTGAGAACTCAAACGGTCTATTTGAGTTCAGTTCATAAACTTGCCAACAAAAATTCATATAGAAAAAGTAAACAAATATAATTCTTTAACCAGAGCAGTTTGTCCGACAGGTTCAGGTTCTTTAATTTGAAAAATACTACTTAACAAAATATGTCGATCAGTGGGGGCTGGCAGGGATACGGGCAAGGCCCTAAGAGTGATTGTTTCTCTGACCGTTCCCTATTTTACACCGACAAATTCACTTAAAAGAAAATCTGTCAACTGAACAGTCTCCTCAAGCAGAAACATCCATCTAACTGCAGATCCTTGTTTCAACGTGAATAGTACATTACTAGTTATTTTACCGTCGGCTTTAGTTTTCTTAGTATTACCACTGAGATAAAAGTGTGAGATGCTTGCTTACCGATTAGTGTTCAGGCCCACTGTTCTGTTCTGATCCTCGTCTTGATCTAAACTTAATTTCCATTATCTTTTAATATTGCGAAATATTCCTTTTTGAACCTTCGTGAGAAATAAATTTAAATTAACTGTACGCAACTCGGAGTCTTATTAAAATTCATTCAAAGGATTTGCCAGAATTTATATAATTTACAACTAAAATAAGAAATACAATAAGGATGAATTTGCATTATCTTACCGCTGTTTTCTTACATATTTCATGGTCTGATATTCATTGCATGTACTATAATTTAGCTTCTAAAAAGCCTACAACCTGCAACTTACATCAAGCTCAAAGAAAATTTTAGGTGTAAGTATAACCAGTTTTGGATTGGGATTTACCTGCTCCCAAAAAGTCATTGTGTCAGCAATCAAATTGGGGTTTCGGCCATTTCCTTCACCTTTCATTAACACCTACCCGCCGGACAAAATGGCACCTGTGATCTATCTGCCACATGTTACTAGATATTATAGTGATTGTTAAATGCTCTTTGCTTCCTTGCTTTGTTCGGGCATCATACTTGTAGTGTATATTGTATACACATATTAGTCTACGTCAGTAGTGTTTTTAAATTGTGACGTGTTTCGGCAACAAGTTAGACTCATCGTCAAATGCTTAGTTTGCCGACGGAACCAGTTCTATAAGACCAAAACACACATAATAATTTGTTCATAACTAAGGTATTCACTAAGGCCTTCCGCTATCTATCCATTAATAGGGTTTAGTTTACTGTCTCGTATGTCGATGAAAGGCGCCATTTATGTTCACTCTCAGCAATGTAGTTAATTCAGAGATAACCCATGTCCTTGTATTTTCTTCTGGACGGAACAAACCCCTGTTTTATCTGTCAAGTTTAGAGTGCGCAGAGCACCATCTGCTTTTAAATCCAGAAAACTCATAAGGGGAGAAGTTTATCGCCGATAAGTCATACTAGTGAGAAACAGCACATCATGGGCCTTGGTAAAACTCGCCACAGACATCCCAAATTTCATGGGTCCCAGAGACACCTAAGGGAAAGCAAGGGAAGTGCCGAATGACCCCCCCCCCCAATCTTATGATCTGTTTTATTTGGTGTTCGACCATGTACTTCATTATAGATAGCCTAGATATAGTTATGTTTCTTTTGCAGATTAAGACGTCGTTTTTCGCCCCTCAAAAATCGTTCCATATGATCAGCATGGAGGTAACTGTGCCCCATCTTTCTGGCCAGATGACTATCAACCACCCCGGTATGCACCAGGTGTCGTCAGAAGAACAGAAGAAAAAACGTGAGTACCTTCATGCTATGCTTTCTTCTAGAACCAAAGCTGTGTTTTACTTCTTGATCTTATTCGTGCCATGTTTTACAACAATACCGAAAAACGAGGAAGGGCAAGACCCCTGTTCTTTTGTTTTTTTCTTCTTCTTCCTCAAGTCAGGATCCTTGTTCTGAGGCAGGATTCCTGTTTTGATTTCAGTCAACGAAAACGCGGATATTGTTAGTAAAGCAGCGTGAAAGACTGGATTGAGGCGCTGGATTGCCTGCGTGAACGCGGATTTTCTTTCTGTTAGCACTCATCTTGACTGTTTCGTCAATATTTATTTTCTTCTGATTTGATCCTGACAACTGACACCCAGAGCTCCCGCGTGTCGTTCCACTCAGTTGTCGCCTTTTCCGGATGAATCTGGGCTTTTTCTGAATGATTCCACAGTGGTGGGTCCACTCTGCTTTTTGATGACCGTTTGTGAAAATTAATTTACTGAATGAAGCTTGAAATATGCATCATCACCTCCCTCTTACTAATCAATTGTTAACTTGGTGGCCGCGGACATTAAACCATGTCTCCGTTTATCGTGATTTTGACATATCCGTATTTTCTCACGATCCGATATCAGTGCTGGGATCTCCTAAGATGCACGTTTTTTAAGATATTTCAAACGTTTTAATCCGTATGTTCATTTTTCAAAGCTAATGAAAATATAGAATCTTTGATTGCGTGCGAGGGACTAAGAGTTCGCCTAGAGAATCTTGCGACTGAACTTAATATACCAGGGTAACAAAGCTACATGCGCACTGTGCGAAAAAGTTCGCATCCGAAAATGCGCGTGCGGAATTCGCGTCGCTACGGGGAAATCTGCATGCGATGCGTCAACGTTTCGGAGCGAAGTAGGAAATTCACATCCAACTGCGAAAATCGGACTGTGTATAGGCCTACCCTAAGAATTCCAGAGAGAAACACATATAGTGACTCTTTCTGTTACTGTCCTCCTCACCGCGCTTTCCTTGTCGGAGGGGGGGGGGGTCCATGGTTGTCAACTACGAACCTCTCGGTCGTCGCGGGAGCTTTCATCAGTGGCGGGTCGTAGCTGGTCGTAGGCTAGGATGCACCACTGAGTGTTTGCTTGTTCATTTTTTGCGTACCTTTAAAACGGGGTGGGATTACCTGATTTTCCAGAGAGACCAAGGGTCCGTTCCACCCTCAACCCCTACCAGTAGCTGGTAGAAGCTACGTTGCTTATTTGACACTTCTAGAAATGTTTCACTACCTGGTTTTGCGTCTTACTTAAAAAATAATCTATGGAAAGGGAAAGTAACACACTTGAAAAGCCTTTCTTCTGGCACAAACATCAAGTTGCAATCTATTTATTTTACTTAGTGCGTTATGCTATTTAGTTGGAAGTCCATCTTATTGTTGTAATTACGCGTCGCTTAGGAACGGAGGCGAATTTTGAAAGAAGAAACAGAAGAAAATTAGAAGCTAATATTTCAAGATCCAGCTGACATCTAATAAACTAAAACATGAAACAAATGTTGTTTGCACTGAAAGTTGCTTAGTATGATTTTTAATGTTTCTTCGGCGACAGTTCGAAGTTAAGTGACGTCAAATAAGCATACCTCTCCTGTACGAGTAGGAGACCTGTAAAATGCGGCAGTTCATGCTATATTCTAAACAGCCTCCTCAAAAAGGAGAGGAGGACGAGTTGAGAGACCTCACCGTTTGTTTTCGTCGGCAGTTTCCAGTCGCCTCTGATTTTCAGTCGCTGACCCCTTTTCCGTCGCAACAATGTCGTCGGTATGAGCCTGATCTTATTTGTCTTATCCAACACAATCGCAGTCCGACGACAATTGGCGGGTTAGTCTATAATTGATCATCACCTTTATCGGCTTGTCTCGGGTTTCTTTGGTTAGCCGGTTATCGCAATCCTCAATTATGAGATATCTTCTGACACCAATATGAGCTGAAGATATGCAGAGCCTATCCTTCAGAGGCTTCAGATAGTGATAGGTGGAGTAATGCCGGCGGATGGGGGATGTGTTTGAAAGCGTTGCCGGATGGAAGTCTTAAGCAAATGTGCAACCGCTCAAACTTGAACCTTCTTTTCATGCACAATAACGAAATGGGATACTCTTGAAACACTTGATGGTTTCCCCACTCGATTTTATTGCACAGCAAGTGCCTGGCCGGGAAAGGGTGTACAGCAAGTGCCGGGGAGTGAGTAACCCCTCGGAAATATTGTGTTGCACGTATCCGTAGTGCCAGATCTAGAATGGTCACAGTGTGCCTGGAAAAGATGACCGAAGAAAGTATGGCTGGGTCAAAAGTCGTTCTTCTTCTACGATGAAACAACATTTTTACCGAAGATGTTGTCGTAACACCCATTAAATGGGTGTTTAAGAGGCTTCAACAGTACCAACGGAAGCCGTCTGTCACTCTGTTTCAAATTTCTGTTCCTGTGGATTTTGTATACACTGCTGACGAGATGGAAGTACGTAATTATGCTTCATTCATTGTCCGATTCGAACGGATGTCGATCGGAAGGCGAGGTATCAATAGACCAAAGTACTTCAGGGCTGACTGATGATTGTTCCTCTGCCAAGTAGGTTGACAAATTGACGTTTCAGACACTTGCGGCGCTCGTCCTCAAAATGTACACGGAAGAAAAATTGTTTTATTTTCTCCTGTTACGATCGTCGTGTCGCATTTTCAACTGACAGGCTACTGGACACTTGCAGTGTAAAAAAAATAAAAGCCTAAAATATTGAATTAAATATTGTTCTTTGAGGTCTAAAGACCAGCTAACCTACTTCCAAAGACTCGTTCTGATAATTTTTGGGAATGTGTTACGTTTTCGGCATTAGTAATTCTCTAATTTTAATTTGATTGTTAATTCATTTATGATATCTTATATAATAATGTGTTCTTCGAGGTGCAGACCGCAGAGCTAGAGGGAGAAATCAGATGCGTGGAGCCGGGAAAATGGTTTGAAATGGCATCCTGAAATCAATTTTTAATTTCACCTAGTTTCTATAAAGCCCTTTAGCTCGAGTTAAAAACTCCAGTTGCTCCTGGACATTAGATAATAGTTTCTCACGTCACTAAGTGCTCACGTAAAAAGGTGAAGGGTTAAGTGACTGAGCACGCGCACAACTCGTTAAACCGACCACAAACACAAAACTTAAACTCTTCCTCCGGCTTTGCCGATGGGTCTTCCGTAAGTTTGTTCGGAAGGAGACAATTTCGCTTCCGACTTTAAGAAAGGAAAGACTGAATCGTGGGAACCAGGAATGAATGAAGCGGAAGGGTTTTGTAGGCACCCCATCTTTTTTTTTTTTTACCGTCGGAAGAGCGCGTAATGACTTGTTTTGATGTCTGGATTTTACTTTCTTCCGTTGTTGAAAGACCACTGGGTTTTGTTCTAGATCGAAATGGACAAATTGTATTCTTAAGACATTAGTTTTATAAAACATAGTAATATAGTGTTTATTTGTAGCCTGATTAAGGAAGGATACGGAGGAGTAAAGGCCGAAATGAAATTCCAACATTACACAATTCGATTACAGGTCCTACGTTGAAGGAAATTGATAAGAACCTATTGCAGTTTTTTTGTAATCTGACAAAGTACAGAATTGAGGAATAATGACCGGACGGGATTCGGAAAGGAATCAAGTTCTCGAAGAATTCTAGGCTCTTTTGGGATTTATCAGGAACCTCCACGAGTTTGGACAATTTTAGCTTATCCCATTGTTATATGAGTGTTCTGAATTCTACATTTCAAATCAGTAACGCAGACTAAAGCTTATGTCAGTTTTTCAAACGAATGAATGATAAATATTCACCCACTGTACTACACGAGGACAAGTCAAGTATTGTAGAGAAAAAGAAACACAATTTAACAAATGTATTTACAGTCTGTTACAGCTTTCGTTTATAAGGAACCCCATACTGTGATCTCAAAACAAGTTGGTCGACTTCATGAACATTGTCATCTCGCCTTTTCGAAAACCAGTAGCGAAGCCTTCAACAAAAAGGACGAAATAGTGGAATATCATTCGTTTATTTATATTGAGCTGTCTCATTTTAAGCTGATTCAGCTGAGAAATGAGCTCGTGATATCTTTTAAGCATGTTTTCTTGATCATCCTGACCAAATCCTCTGTCACTCGAAGAATCACAATCAGTCCACCATATGGCCTGATGATTGAGATCACTTCCGGAGACCGTTGTTCACAGAATTAACTATCATCCATCATTATGAGTCTTCCACACAGTTTGTCCTTACAAAATCCTGTTCTGAGACTTCCCAAAACTTAAAGACCACATGCCATTTAAAAAAAAAATATTTCTCATGAATCTGGTGTCGTGTCTGGTTTGGCTCGCACACCGAGTATCTTCGGCAAATGGTCTTATACTGGAACTGGACATAAAGTCGTCCGGATTTCTAGTTAATTTGCTGGTTATAATCATTTTGCGGTAGTCATTATTTTCTATCTTCATCGTTTATGCCTGTACGAAACCGAGTTACAAAACAGAATAGAAAACAAAAATGTTTTAAAATATCGACAACGATTCTATGATATGATATATTTTGATATATAGCATATATTTACACAAAACTCGATACAGAACGTGATTTCTGACGTGTAAAAATAACCCGATGTGCCGACGAGACTTGAACTTTCCGGGTGCGCCCGACTAATGTTTGCAGAATTTGACTTCTTGCGTATAAAAAGAGCTCAGTGTTCCGACAAGACGACTGACGCCCGACAAAAGCATGCAATTTTTTCTACTGCATTGTATTAGCCTAAAGAAATTTAAGCATGAACATTCACTTTAAGCGAAAAAAACAAGTCATCAGAGTTGTCGACCATTCTTAGCCTTGTAGCAATCGATAGCACGCTAGTCCATGAGCAAAATTCCAGACCTAGGACTGTTAAGCCAGGCTATATTCGAGGTTGCCAGTTACCACTAACACGTTTCAGATTTTGCGAGGGAAAATTTGCCTAATCGTAGTAAGATTTGACTAGATTGGTTTCAAAGCTGGCGTGGTGTTTGCAACCCTTTGTTTCTCTCAAACCAGCTTTACTTGTGACTCGGTGTCGTCAGATACCTTTGTGACGGAACTAAATGGTAAAAATATCATATTTCGACGCGCAACTGAAGACGGGAATCTGATTCGCATGGGATCGCTCACCGGAAAAACTGTGCAAAATCGTTGCTGCCAGGGTATGGTCGGGTATGGTTTCACATATCTGAGTACAGTAACGCAATATTAGTTACAATCGGTGGGAATATCATCTGGCTGCTCGTACTGCCTGGGAGTTAATATTTTACTTTCTTTTTGGCCTACTCTTGTGATGATAAATAAAGTTAGTGACCATGGGAGCTGGTCTTCTGTGTACCATTTGTCTGTTCCGTGATGTCTTCAGCAAGGAAAAGTCAGTTGGAGCTAAAGCTTCTTGCTGTCAAAATTACTAGAGGTAGGCTATTTTACGTCGGATGGATTTTGATTCGGTCGGTGCAATTTTTCCTCATTTACTAGAAAAAAGCTGAAACACCGACTCAAGGTAGGCTATTCTCAAGAGATCCGAAGGGACTAGTTTGACTGAAGATGTGTTGATTTTGTTCAAAGTTGGATGAAAATGTCGCGGTCTGATAGGAACTAATGTCCAAAGAAGCTTACTTAATGTTGTACTGCTACAGTTCCGAGGTTTCCCTAACCCTCGGTTGTTTTTCTGTGATGGTTTAAAGTCCGGTCTTCACCTCCCGGAACTTCCGGAATCTGGGCTTCCAGATTATTCTTTGACGCCTTCTGTAAATTGCATCTGGAATATGAACCGGTCCGAAAGTATATCAAAATGATCCGGAAAAAAAGGGCTTTTGAACTTTCAGATTCCCGCAATTTTTAAGTATCGCAAAAGAAGTAAAAAAAAAAATCTCGGAAAATCTGGGAACCCAGATTCCGGAAGGTGAAGACTCACCTTAATTCAGTCGCGTTGTCCTATGCAGGATGAGAATATCTTTAGGTTTCAGCAAAATTTGATGGTTGTTTGTTTGCAAGAATATGCTCTCTGTTCACTCTTTTTCTACCCACCACTTTTGTTCTTTTGTACATATGATAATTTCACAAGCATCTCGCATAGGCATAACAAATCGCGGTCCAGAGCATTTCTCTGTTGCGGTATTTGAACTCTTGTCTGTGTGCTGTGCTCTAGCGTCCGCTGTCACAAAACTATTTGATTTCCGTTTTGGTCGCTAGGTAGCAGTCGTGAGGCGCCAGAGCTTGGTTGGTTCAGAATATCGCCAGTAGGCTTCGTAAAGAAAATTCGATAATCGAACACTAGGTTGCAGCACTTGGTAGTCTTGAGGATAAAAAAAAAAGAAAGAAAGAAAGGACATGCTAGACTGAATTAAGTAGATGGGCTGGGGGTTGGTAGACCTTAAACAAACAAGTATTATGACGTTTCCATACATTTGTATCATACACTTTGCCATTATAGCGTAGAAGATGCCCAACATACGAAATATGGTTTTGGCCTATGTATTCTTTCAAGCAACGCCGTGTATCAGTTTTGCCAATTACCGTTTAACTTTCTGGTTGCAATCATCGAACTGTATACAGTTCTTGAATGTATCGCAGTTTTGCTGTGGAAAAATCTGAATTTTCTTTTTATGTTCGTTTAAGAAGATAGTTTCTGATATCTTTCTTTGTAAGATACAGTCACGGTATTTAGGCTGAGAAGATTCTTGCTGATATTTGCACAGAAAAAAAAATTATTTTTCTCAACAATTATCCTCTCCAAAAAAAGGAAGAGGGTACGATTTCCCAATTTTATTTATTTCTTCTACGAATGAAAACAATAGTTGCGTTTTTGCAGATACCATATATCTTATACCACAGTCTGAAATCCTTTTCGCAGTTACCGTGGTATCAGATACCACGGACTAAAGTTGTTTTTGCAGTTATCGTGGTATCTGGCCAGTTACAGTGGTGTCTGAAAAAGTAATTTAACTTTCATCATCACCACCGCCCAGGATTTTGTCAAATTGATGGGAAAGAAGTTTGGCCCTTAGTGATGTGACTGAATATCAGTTTTTCTTTTGGGATGAGTTCGAAGAGCGAAAATTCGGCAATTGCCGTTTTTGCAAAGCAACCGTAGTATCAGAGACCATGGTAACTTCACACACAACAGAATGCAGATCCAGTTACTGTGGTTTCAGATACCATGGTATCTGCAAAAACGCAACTAATAAACATAACATAATAATTGAAGATGTTTACGTTCTTTAAATGAATTCAGTTGTTGGGAATTCCGAAGTCTTTAGTTTCATCCGAGGTTTCACCATTTCGCAGTTCCGATCCGAGTCCCCGCAGAAAGGATTGCATAGAGCTTTTATTAACGGTTTTAAGGTCGATCCGAGGTCTTGTTTTCCAAGGGAGGCCGACAGTCTTCGAAGCCGCCCTTGTGGAAATAATATGGGGAATTCACTTTGTCGGGCTCTGGAATTTGAAACCTCTTGGTTAACCGGAGAATTAGGCACAGTGACATGTCGTAAGGGGGTGCCGACACAAAGCACGCGATTGTTCAGCTCATCTCTTCATGGGAAACGGGGGCCATTCGTCTTGTCGCATCATAATTAGTCGGAAACTTAATGCGCAACACTTTCTTTGCGGTAGCAACTTGATTCCGACGGAAGGATGCTAGTTGCTCATCGAAAATGGCATAAATTGGAGTCATACCCAATAATGTACAAAATATTTTTTTAGAGCCATTTATAAAAAAAGGATATGAGAGAGGAATTTGGCGTACTGGTCGCATGTCGATCCCGACCCCCCCACCAAAAAAAAACAACAACAAATAAATGAAATCTTGCAAGAAATTAGACAAAAAATTTTAAAGTTCATTAGGACTATCTTAAATTGTAAGAGCAAGCAGAACGGATTTCTTTTTATTAATGCTGTGGCGACAAACCACTAAATAACACCAAGGTTTCATTGCAGACATTTGCGGCATTAGCGTGCCCCTGTTTCAGACGAAGGTGTCGCTGTACTAGACTTACATGTTATGCCAATGCGTTAAGCATGTCCTAGCCCTTCAGTCCAGTACGAAAATCACATTGTCTAACGAGCTGCCCACAGTTTCAAAGCCCTTTAATCACTATCGGTGGTTCAGAAGAAGTTGTTGTTTTTGGTCCTTGATTCAGTATCTCTTTCCTGGCGTTGCCAATTTCATTATGATTTATTAAAATTTTAAGTTTTAATACGAATTGGTCCGTAGGCTACGTCTGAAGCACCTGTTTTCTAAGAACCTAAGTACTCAATTAGATAAGACCAACTTCTTTGTTAAAAAAAAAAAACACCCTGCTTAACAGTCAAATCATGCATTCGAAAATTAAGCTATATACAATGTCGGATTTTCACCTTTGGCCGAACCTCCCACCTCGGAGAGGCATCTGATTCCCTTATTAAACGTCTGCAAGCCGCGCAACAATACCCGGGTTCTAGGATCCTCAGCAGCAATAAACTAAGCCCTGATGAGTAGTTAGTAGTTTGACCATGTGTGGTCGCAGTTTGTCAGGCGCTACGTGTGTTCTGTCTCTGTTTCAGCTGCCTCAAACTGAATCCTCGCTTGGCGGAGGGACAAGGTATTTTGGCTGAATGGTCTAAGCTCAAACCATTGCATCGAGCTCAGAAACAATAAATAATGAAGACGTTAAAAAAAAAAAATTCACTTGTAGCCTACTCTGTGCTTGGAGGCCAAGCGATTTCTTACGAAGCCAATGTTGTAGCTTGCACTTCTTTCACATGTGTTCGTATCTAATGCCTACCATTAATAATAGTAATAATAATTTCGTATTGAAAAACCCGAAGGTCATAGCCTATACAGTATAAATAAGTTACTAATAAGGAAAACTGGTTACTAGGAAATTATGTTTGTTGACAAAAGAAAACCCAGACACTTGCTACCAAGTAGACCTATCAAACATAAGACCGAAAGTTGTTTGAAGATGCTGTGCTAAAATGGGGGCCTTCATTTGTGTCTTATGTTCAATATAATGATACTCAATTAACACCATCTATTCATGTTCCGGTTACGGATGGAATTTGACGTCATCATCTGTGAGCCGTCAAATATTTGATATTGTTCAAATAACAACTTCTATAATACTTGGGTCCGCACCGATTGACATTTTACGATGCATTAAATCTTGACAACGTCGGGTTCCGGCACTCACGTAGTTTTACACCCAATATTCACCCATTGATAAATCGGCCCGGTTGAGCCCAGGTGCTTGAACCAACAATAGGAAAAGGATGGTTGACAAAAGTATATCATGAACGGAGTCAATTTTGTAGGCCCGTGATCAATTTTCCTGTCTGACGACGGACAGGTGACAACCAGTAGCCTTTGTCGTTTCTGAGAGGTCCACTCGAAGGTCAATCGTTCCCTGAGATTGGAGGGTACTGCAGTAAAAATGCTCGAATATCTATTACCCAGAAAGTGGAAATACGCGACGGCTGTGGCTTTCGTGAGGTGAAAAAACAGCGGGAGGCCCTTTTATTCGTCTTCAGGTGAAAGATGGAAGCAATTTTTCACATAGGCCTTTAACAGGTAGAGTAAAGGTGTGCTATATTGAACGTTACTAAACTTTGGACGTTTTTTTTGCTAAATGATAAAATTGGAGCCCCGAACACGCACTCAGAACATTGTACATACTTATAAGTGAAGAAAAATTTTTTTTTTTCTAAAAATAATGTTTTGAGAGGGCGCAGAACTGAGAGGCGGTCTCCTATGAAATTGGGGCTCAGTTAAGACTTGGATTTATTTTCTTTCGGGGTGAGAGGTTCCTCTCAGAAACGGGTTGCTTAACGCTTCGTCATTACTCCGAAAGTAGGCATTGTATACCAGTATTTTCAGTTCGAGGATTAGTGTATTTAGAGAATAATGGAAAAAAATACTTCAGTGCCCAGAGGTTAATCCGTGATGGAATGAAAAACCACAAAATTTCAACGAAACAAATTAATCGAAACAGTAAAGAAGAAAAAAGATCGATCTGGGCCGCTCAAAAACACAACAACGAAAATTTCAAAAACTCTGCTAAGTACCCCTCCCCCCCCCCAACAAAAAATTAAACGCCGGGAATAACGCATCAAATTCGTAAATCGGAAGTACGTCTAATGAAGTATCGTTTTCCGTAGCTGAATTTGATGTGCAGCGACCAATCCTGTTGCATTCCGTGGCCCGGGGAGGTAAATCAAAGTCAACAATGCAGCCCATTGTTGACTCCTGGGCATAAATAGCATCGGCCTGATGTGACACCGATCAAGCCACTTCACATTTTCAATGGCCCCCCTTTTCACGGCATACAAAAAGATTGGGGGACGCGATGTAATGAGCAACCGATGGGACCCGACATCCCCAACTATAGACTGCAGGACTCCATTCACTTCGTGTTGGACGGGTGGCTCGGCTGGGGTTTTCATTCCGCTTAACTTGAAAAGGAATTTTAGGGATCAAATATTTTTCAGAGTCGGGCTCTTTAAAGAAAAACTTGAACAGTGTCAATGGCATTCCATGGCGGGTGATAGGGTCTGAAGCTATTGTCACTCGTGACCAGACGATTACTTTTGTGGATATATAAGTTATTAGCGGACCATCACTCACTATGCGTGAGAGCTTCCGTGGTAATCCTCGATTGAGAAATCAAAAAGTCTTGAGGTCATAGTGGTCAGCTGAGTTAGTATTAAAAACAAGATTAAAAAAAAGAAAATAATTTGACCTAAAAAAAAACAACTTAGCTAAACGTTAGAATAGAATTGCATATTAAGCTTCTATTATTTCTATTATATTAAGTCTATGTCTATGTCTGATTAAGAGACATAACACAACACATTGTGAAACCTGAAATTGAGGAGAAGAAAGGCGCATTTTGCCACTCCTCCAGGGTAGTCGGAACCAGGTCCGTATCCAGAAATTTATCTCGGGGGGGGGGGGGGGGAGGGGTGCCCGGGGGTCGGTCGGTCAAACATCCAATTGATTCATGAAAAATATTGAATTTGATCTTTTTTGGCAGTGTAACCATCTTTGATTTTTATGCCGAAAACAAAGGCATCCTTGAGCAGCATGCTAGATATTCAAAACATCAGGTACGAATTGTGTATCCAATGTAGAAACAACGTGATCATTCTCTCTGACTTCATATTTAATGACAATATCTGAACTTCTGATCGATGACTCTGTGCCACACAGGACACATTTCGCCGTCATCTACATTACACGAGTGCCAGATTCGAGTTGCCATAACATACGTCAAGTTGGTTCCACCTGGACGGCCAAATTCATTCCACTGGTGCCTGTTTCTTTCTAAGCTTCACTGTATCATCCTCCACAAGGACTCCTTCATTCCAGCCAATGATGGCCTGTCGAGCGGTTAACAAATGACCTCCCGCCTCACTGCCTCCCCAGCGTCCCAGGTAATCAAAAAGCTGACGTTACATTTTCTAAAAAGCTCAATCGTTGACAGCGGGATAAAGCACGTTGGGAACGGGAAGCACGGAGGGCGTCGGAGCATAACGTTCCGGAGGTCGCTCTCGGGTAAAGCTAAACTACCATGCTTCGCCGGGCGTCTCATGAGGGTCGGACCCGGAGGGACTTCAAAATGGATGGCTTTATTAGCATGAAATAACGAATTGGGCAGAATGTCATATGGAAATTAAGGCAGGTAAGAGCGAAGTCTGGGTGCGGAAAAGTGGCTTTTTCTCAGTCACTCCAGAAATGAGCCGCTGTAGCGAAGATGCATATGCAAACTGTTCCTTAATCACTCCGTCACTTCTGACACACGGAGACCCGAATTTCAGACTGTGTATTCTAAACCCCCTAACGACACCTCACTAATTTCCACACTTGCCGTGTTTCGCTATTTTCGATTCGTATCATGCTCCCAAGGATTGCTTGCGAGAAGCTCACTCGTGATAGTGACTGGTTATCTCAATTTGTGCGTGTTTGGGCTGGAAGTTCAGCTGGAAGTTAACAGGCCTGGAGAAAGGCTTAACACAGCCAAAGCCGTGGGTAATTTGTTAAAATTAGATGCTAGTTTTAAAGTATTCAACTAATTCGAATACTGCATAAGCAGTAAATGGTGCGAGGCGTCCTCGAAGACCATTCCAATAACTTCGCGGACAAAACGCGCTGGGTGAGCCTGGTGAAAAAAATAATATTTGAACTCCCAATGAGAGGCTTAACAAGAACTCTCTCGACGCCCTGTGAGTTCATTGCCTCGTAATACCTCTGCTCTTGTCTTCTCTAACAACCTATACCGCAGTGGTTCTGTCTGGGGAGAAACGCGAACCAAGAAACGCAAATTTCTTGGATTGGGAACGTGTCCGAAAGCTCCGAAAAGAACGAGGATGCTGAATTAATTCAGGATTTTATGCAGCATTTCGCTTTCGGCCTTAACTTTTCGCTCAATTAATGCAGCATCAATTCAGCATGAATTCATCGAAAAATTCAGCAAAGATGCTAAATTTTACGCTGAGTTTTCAAGAAGAAACTGGGGAGCAGGCGATTAAGGCTAAATTTCGGTATCCTAGAAGTGTCAGAGAAGAAATAAAGGTAACAGCATTCGGACAAAAAAATGTATGAAATGCAGCATCGAATGCAGCATTTACAGCACTAAAAAGCTTTCGGACACGTTCTGAATCACTTGAGGAGTCTACGTCACGGTCCGTTGGTGTCCCGTAACAGCTCAGCAGATTCATCTTGCCATGACAGAGCAATGGCCGAATGGGAAAAAAAAAAAGAAAACAATAAATGTGCTGGGAACAAAAATTAGGGGTTGAGAAATACGAAATGTGATTTTTTAGCCTTCAGCTCTACTTTAACTGAAAAGGAAAAAGAGTCCTGCAAAAAATTTGGATAATTATGACTTTGTTGGAACATAGCAATTTACAGAATTCTACTATAAACCAACTAATAACTTCAGCGGAAATTTTGACTGTTTTCGCGGCTGGTGATAATGGAAAGTGGAAAGCGATTCCGGGAATTCATTTTCTGCGGCTTCCGCGATGAAAAGTGATTCCAAAACCTCGCATAAATCCTCCACTAGCTGAATTGCCATGCACTTCTTAATCTTTGTAAAACGCTAGAAAAAGCATACAGGTTTCTGCGGAGTAGTTGACGACGTAATTCGTTGCAAAGGGCCAAGTAGTTGAACATTTCTCCGTTATTCATTATCATATGAAATGCTTTTCCTTGCTCATTCTCAGTATGTCATCCAGTACTGCCTCTGTGACTTCGCCGCTGCTTGGTCCTTATCACTCGATCACGCTACTTCAGTCTTGAGCGCGTGCTGCGCATCCGAATCTCCGGAACTGTCCATGATCCAGCCTCTGTCGCTCCATGACCTTTAAGACATTGCTAGCTCCACCCAGCGGCAAGCCAGACTCGCCAGGACGCTTCCCGATTGGTTATCTCCCTCGCCGATCTCGGTCCTGGAGCATGGTGTCCTAAGAATTAAATCTGCGCTTTTCTGGTCGTCGAAGCGAAGCTAATCTGTGCCGTGCTAATAGGGAGTCCGATCCGGGTCCCAATCCAGGTCCTGCTCCAGTGGTGCGAATACTGGCGTGAAATCCTTGCGATCGTGAGTGGTCAGGTCTTGGAACAGTGAGCAGAGCCTAAATAGTTTCGTGTTTATTCAGTGGTGTGATTATGGATCCGGCGAATTTTGGCATTTTTTCTGCCCTCCGTCATCCAGGAATGGATTTGACGGCGGCGGCTTACCGCTATAACCAGAATATGATGGAATACTATACATGTAAAAGTGAGTTATGGTTTGCTGACCTCTGGGTAACGTTATTTTGACACTACAAATCCTGCTTTAATTATTCTTCCGTGTTGCCGCTAACAAATTCTACGAGGACGCTGGTTCATGCTATGTTCTTTCGCTTTCTTTTGCTGTCTTGGGGTTAATTAACTTGTGAATTTGCGGAAGGCGATATTCCTATCTATTCGGCGTACCTGTTTTGTTGATGTGGACATTTCCATCAGGCTTACCGTTGCAGACGGAATGTCTTTGACAACACCATCCTTTCTAATCTGTATTCCACGGATCTGAAGCCCGTTAGTTGGTCTTAGATGTCTGGCGTCCGGTTTGATGTTTTATTTCCGAAATCTCTTGTAGCAAATACTGGACAAGTATGTAAGCTACGCAATTCACTTTAAAAATTAGCACGCAAAACGGTCTTGTATCCAAGGGGTTGCCTGTTCGACTACTTCGTCTTTACCATGATCTCCGCTTTTTAGTTACCAAACATTCCTGACTAATACAAAGGCCTTTTCGAATTCTGTATGTGAAAGTACTACTTGGGTACCAACATCGGCAACATCCCGTATACACTCGACGGAATGGTGTGAGCAACACCTCGTTTCGGACCTGTCACAGATTGTTCACTATACGCAGGCTCCTTTCCAGGCCACGGTGGCGTAAATCAACTGGGCGGCGTTTTCGTTAACGGGCGCCCGTTGCCAGATTTGGTGCGGCAGCGCATTGTCGAGCTGGCACATAATGGCGTCCGTCCGTGTGACATCAGTCGCCAACTGCGTGTATCGCACGGCTGCGTCTCAAAGATTTTATCCAGGTAACTCTACGTTTTCTTTCGTTAGGCCGTGACGGAATCAACCAGCATGGAGGTCTCTACGTGAACGGACGGCCGTTGCCTGATAGCGTCCGACGGCAAATCGTCGAGCTCGCATGCCAGGGTACGAGGCCTTGCGATATTGCTCGGTTGCTACGCGTCTCACACGGCTGCATTTCAAAGATTCTTGGAAGGTACTACATTTTTTCGTTCATTTTTATACTTTTCGCTTTTTGCCGTCGGACGCTGGTGCAGGTTTGGTGATGGTATTTAGAATAGAAGCATATACTTCTTGCTATATATTGTGTATCAGTTACTACAAACAAATTATTACATAAATAACTGTGAAAACATTTACAAATATATGCAGAATAATTGTCGTTGTTGGTTTTATCTACAGAACATTGGTACGATTTACCTTCGGAAATTAGATAGAGTAGACTGTAATACCATTTCAAAGACAGATCAGTTATTATTACATAACTAAAAAGAACTTTTACAAGTTTCGTAATATTTGTTAGCTCTGTTTGATGTTTTTTGTTATCTTTATTAGATGGAATAGACTGCGATACCATTTCAAAGACAGATCTTATTTATTTTTATTTTTTAACGTGAACGGTCAAACCACTATATTTCGACTTCAGTTCTTAGGGTCTTGGGCATCTCAGCTCTACTAAGTTGCACTCCTTGCTTCGTCGTGGTTGGATATCCACGTTTATATTCCGCATTATACACGTACAAAATCGGTTTTGCCCAAACCCTTCAAAAATCTCCCCCGCATTTTAGCCAATGGGCAGCTTGGATCATTTGATTGTGAATTTGATAGTAGCAATATTACATTACAGTAGAGCTAAGCTTCTTTGGACGTTAGTTAACTTTGAACAGTGCCATCCACTAGCTGTGACGGAAGTCAGCTATCAGTCAGCCAAAGTAGCTAATTCAAGGGCTTTTAAGAACACCGGAATGGGTTTTTTTAGTCTTCATTTTACCATTATGCCCAAAACTGCATTGTTCAGAATTAACTAACGTTCAAAGAAGCTCACGTCTGCTATACTGCATTCCACTTACGTTGCCAACATGTTAATCCCACTATTTTATAGCTTAATTTTTTTACCATACATTGTACTTATATAGATATCATTGCTTACTAAGCAAAGACACTTGAACAATCGTTTTTGAAATCGAAAAACACTAAACAGATGCCATCACAATTTATCACCGACTAGTAGCGAATGCCGGAAAAACTGTACCCTTAGGCGAGCGATTAAATGGTTGATTTCTTTTTTATTAGTCCCTATGTCGACGGCCCTGTCATTAATGGTACGACTTGGTCGACCACACACTGTGGGTCACTACCCAGAATTCTTTCTTTCGGGACCCTTCCGTCACTATGTGTTTGCTACTTAGGACATTTTAGTTTTACGATCTTAATTATACAATTAACAAGATCACGCAGTGTCGATCAAGAAAAGTCTTTGTTAGTTAGGATACATGATTTTTCATGCCTTGCTTCTCTCGCAATCTAATGTGCTTTGACAAAAGTATTTTTTAAGTCTACGATCGTTATATCGGCTAGTTCTTTAGGCCGTCAATAACTCTTTCTTTTGCCCCACACAACTATCGCTCAAATTTTCCAGTTATGACCATGCATTCAGCATTCCCTTGTGTGTCTGCAAATTTATAGCCTTACAGAGCAGTTTCTGCGTTTACAAATAATTTCTGCCTTTACCACTCTATATCCAAAACACGCCAGTGATACTCAGGAAGAAGGAGTAAACGTCTCACTGACGACTCAAATCAACAACTCCAATCCTGTGTCAACCAATTACCGCGATCTTTGGGAGCAGCTGTGATACCGCTTCCGGCTCTTCGGCTATAGGTACCCGGCGATTTTGCGTCGGCAAGGGGAGTTAGTTATCAAGAGTTTTTAGTCTACGCGTCGCGTCTGTTACCTCATTGTGCGACTTGTGTAATATGTAGATAACGATCATTTCTGGCTGGACGGCCTAAAATTTCGTCACATTCACCAAATTTAACCAACAGTTTCTGAGCATGCGAGAGACCTGTTTTGATTTTTGCGAGTTTAGTAACTTAAAAATATCTTGAGAGCCACGAGAAGAAAAAAAACTGTAGATTTCCTTAGTTCTTTAAACGTAAAAGCAAAGCCCCGTGATCCTGTCAAATCTCTTGAAAACGATAAATATTACCATAACCGCAATTATGGGTCCGGATCTTTCCCCGTCGGTTCGCCGGAAACTTGGAAATAACAAGGCACGTGACCGCCGTCAAGATATCTTTTGAAAGCATGATAAATAACCCTGGCAAATGGAATGAAATAGTCGTCAAGATGTTCCTCCTCGTTACTCTCCCGTATTTATTTCTTCCGTGTCCCATCTTTGTCCATGTAAAAAAAAGTAATTATTTGAAGTAGTCATAAAGCAAAGCGTGCTGACTGCTGGTGGATTGTTCTGTCAATGGGTTGAACCAAGGTTGAACCAGTAGTAACCGACACTGCATTTACCATGCAGTCAATGTCATAACAGGTCCTACGGGACTGGTAGCTTTAAAGCCTAGTTAGTATTAGCCTATCTGGTAGCATTTATTTCTTCAGTTTCCCATCTTCGTCCATGCAAAAGAAAAAGTAATTGTTTGAAGCGGTTATAAAGCAAAGCGGATTGATCTGTCAATGAGTTGAACCCATAGTAACCGACACTGCATTTACCAGTCAATGTCTTAACAGGTACTACGAGACTGGTAGCTTTAAAGCCGGCGTGATCGGTGGTAGCAAACCAAAAGTGGCCACCCAGCCTGTCGTCGATGCAATTGCATCGTATAAGCGCGAAAACCCAACGATGTTTGCCTGGGAAATTCGAGATCGACTTCTGGCGGAAGGCATTTGCAACCAAGAAAATGTGCCAAGTGTTAGCTCCATCAACCGGTAAGTCATTTCGCAGCCAAAATCTTTGTTATGAATTTTTCTTTATCGTTAAAGTAAATGTACTTGTAGTTGCCCAGAGGGTTCTTCTTCCACCCTACAGTTCAAGATGGTTGATTCGCTGTATACGCCACAGTCCGCGAAATACTGTTAGTTACTCTTTTGCTTGGAAAATAGCAAATCCTCTGTCGATGGCTGTCGAATTATCGTCTGTGCCACTAAGAACGGCAGTAGAAAGCAGGGTTGCCATACTTGACCTTCGTTTTCCTTTAACATATTAATTTTTATTTTTCAATCCCTGGGAGTTTCCTTTCCTATTTTTATTTTTTTTTTACTGTCGGAATCCGTTGGCAATCTGTTATTATTTTTACAAATTATGTATGCGTTTTGATAGATAAAATAATCTAAACTGTAATAAAACACGTTTGGAGAGGTTAAAAACATTTTCCCCTGTTTATTTTGAAAAAAAGTTTCAGTTTTTCCGACCCGGTTGAGCTGTGACATCCGGTGTATAAAGGGAAGACCTTGATTAATTTTCTCGTGTACTTTGGCTACCTTGGATCTGGAATCTGAAAAAAAATAATGTCTTTAGCCTCCACTAGGAGGCTTGTATGTTTTGTTCGCTAGTTCTAACAAAACTGACGTATTCCCATGAAGGGGGACATTTAATAAAGCACCTTGCTGACATTTCAAGCCTAAAAGCAATCAAGCGATTGCAGGCATGTCCCATATGTTCTCTCCGGTAGAAATGTCCCCAGAGGGACCATTGGGCAAGAGGACATCAATGGGAAATCTGTTCGACCTGTCCCTAAGGACCAATAGGGGACCGTATAGGACAGGAAAAACTTTAAACTAATTGATTACAAATAAGGAACCAGGATATAGTTTCGTTTAATCCAACTTTAGAACGAAAGAGTGGTGTGGTGTCCTGAATAGATATAAAGTTCGCAGAAGCCAGGAAAAGAGTGGAATTTGTGTTTTGCTAGATGGACCTCACCAGCTTGGGAGATGTCCAATTTTTATATCTTAACCAGGTGTTAATAAAAGGAAAAATTGAAATAAGTAATCAGCTTATGAGCATCCCGAAGGATAGTGATCTCCTACAGAACGGTCTGCAGCTTACAGATGGTTCAGACGTAGCGTGACGCTACAGCATTTGCTCTCTTGCTAAATTACCGACCGACAGTTGGACATTTCAATTCAATTCAGTTTACTTTATTTAACGGTTTTTAAAAACCATAAGAAAACAAATTAAGACACTCAAACAAACAGTACACTAAACTAAAACAATCAATTTTTGCAAGGGTTTTTGGGATCCCAAAACGTAAGTGGAGGGATACCTATGACATCGCAAAAGTTGTCCGTCTGTCCGTCCGTCCGTCTGTCTGTCTGTGAGCAAGATAACTCTCGAAGGGAATGAGATATTTTGATGAAACTTGGTGTGAGCATTCTTTGGGTCAAGAGTAAGGTCGAGTTCGTAGATGGGCTCCGTAGACCTAAATTTAGGGGTGGGGGAGGGGGTTCAAATTTAGGGACGAGCAAAATATTTTTAAACAGCCAATGTGATAATCGATTATGGGATAAAAAGACATGGTGATCACGAATATGAAAACCATTTTGTCGCCGGACAAGTAGTTCGCTCGGAATCCGGCCAAAACCGGAAAGTTTGTTAAAAGTAAAAATTTTATTTGAAGTTGATTATATGTTCGGTTAAGGGGTAAGAAGAGATGCTGAATCCGTATATGACAATCATTTTTTAGCCGGATATATAGTTCTCCGGAATCCGGCTAAAACCGGATTTTGTTAGAAGTTAAATTTTGATATGAAGTTGATTATATGTTGGATATAGTGGTAAGGAGATATGCTGAATTTGTTTTTGAGCTTTATTTTTTTCGCCGGACAAGTAGTTCTGGATTTCGGAAAATTCGCAGAAGTAAGGCAGGATCGTTTGGATCGGCTTCTATGGATGTGCACACATGCTGAATCCATATCTGAACTTGGTTTTCTTAGATGATTAGCTATTTGGCCTTAAATTGTTTCTAAATTATAAGAGTAAAAATATTCAAGGAGTCTGGCGAAGACTGGATCTGGCGAAGACAAAACCTAGCCTAATTGTCCGGATCAAATATCGAATTTTTGGGATCCCATCGGAACCTTTGGTCTTGTTTGCAAGGGTTTTTGAAGGGATTGTTACAGCTCCATCTGTACCGGTCTTACCGGTATATCAGTAGTCGTCTCAGCTTTGGTTGTCAAATTGATTCATTGATGACTCGTCCATGACAGTCATGACATTCGAATGTCAGTAGTATCCTTTTTTTTGTCAAACTTTCACTATTTTCGCGGAATGTTCTTCTGTGCAGGTATGTGCATTTGTTTGTCTGTTTTTCTATCAATAGAGTCTCATACATCAATGAATCTCCATAATGCTTTTAACGCGTATTAGCTCCATGTTTTGACTATGAGAATCTGACAAAAAGAGGGACCGTCGGCCATCAATCTTGCATTCAGTACAGACGGAACTGGGAAAGCTTCTTCTTCTGTTGGAGCTTACTTATCCAAAGCAACGCTTGTTGGGAATCGATCACCACTGACGATCAATCACCAGAAAAATCTAGACCCTTGATTGTTGACTGTGGAATTATTTCTTACTTAACCGGTGATCACGGTTATAAATTGGGGAAGTTTAGAGATATCGAGATCCCGTTGAAATGGAAAGGCCAATCAAGCGCTATCTCAGGCCTCCAGCAAATCTTGGTAATTCGTAAAGCAAGAGAAACATTGAATAAATGCATCCCTAATTAATTCTAAATTTGTGGATTCATGTTTGACGAGTTTTTAGAGTTCCTCGATTTCCACTAGATGACGTACAAAAGTACATAGTACTCTGTGTGCATAAAAAAAAAAGTGATTTGGTATTATCAGGGACCCATAAATTTCCTGTAATGCCTCGCCATTCAGGGGGCTTGTCAATAAGAGATTTCTGATGCGCCCTTGACCGACCGTCCGGTAGTTCGAGAAATACCCACGGGGATAGAATACGCGACTATCCAGATAGTCAAAATTTAGGATTGGCTGCTGGCGCCTTGAGGGAGGAGTCTCTTTGGCGCTCAGTCTAATGTAGGCAAACAAGAACGCCGATTCGACCCAAGCGGAATTTTTGGAAAGTAGGAGAGGGTCGGGCAACGTAGCAACATCGAAGTATAGGAAATGACAAGCCCCCTGAATGGCATTACAGGAAATTTATGGGTCCCTGGTATTATTGAGAACAGAACAAACCAAAAGGGATACTGTTGATAACTAACTCTTCTTACCGATGAAGAATCCCGTGAGCCCAGCGAAGAGCCAGAAACGTTCATCACAATAAACGTCGTTGATGGTTTAGGCAGAATTTGAATCAATTTTGAAGATTCTTTGGGTGACGTTTTCTCATTCTTCTCGAGGTGCACTGGTGTGTTTTGGACTCAGATAGGGTATTTCCATGAACCAATCTATTTGACCAAATAGTGGTGCCTGCTAGCCCCGTACGTAGCAGTGGACAAAATTGACACTAAATAAAAGGGGAAGGAGATCGCTCTTGTGGTAGAAACCGAGCTATGAACAACTTATTGTGGGTCCTTGTTATTATCCGGCTTGAGTAAGCAGGAACTCTTCCCACTGTCACCCACTAAACCCTTTAATCGGGCTCACTGGCTCTGTTAACTGGCCAGGGGTCCCTCAGGGGACATGATTTCATTTCGTTATCCACTCCAGTTGTTTGCACTCAACTAAAACTAACGATTCAAACACATGAAGCAATAAACTCAATCAGCCGAAAGCTGTAGGTGTCAAGTAAACAAAGGGTAATGAGAACAGTCCAGTGAAAGAAAAAAAACTGGAAATCGTGAAACACTAATGAGGGATCGCAAAAGTAGATTTACGACCCGTCACTATGAAGAAACACATTTACTAGTAGAGAATTGATTGTCCATGTAACCATAATGCTTAGCCAACACCCAGGGCCGTATCCGGGGGGGGGGGGGGGGTAGGTGGTTCAGTCCCCCCTAAATTTGCAAAAATAATCGTTTTTATAGGCTTTTAACCTTTGATCTACGTTTTTTTTTCACTTTTTGGTCCGACGCGCGGGCAAACCCCCCTCCCGAAATAAGTTCCTGGACACAGACCTGCCAACACTGATCTGGTCATTATTTGGAAACATGTCATGTTTTCCTTAGTTAACTAATGGGCACCATGTTTTTTTTTTTTTGGGGGGGGGCAATGGCCAGGTCTGTATCCAGGAATTTATTTCGGGGGGGGGGGTGCCCGCGGGTTGGACCAAAAAGTACAAAAAAGACATAGATAAGAGGTTAAAGCCCATAAGAAACGTGTATTTTTGCATGTTTCGGGGAGGGGGGTGAACACCCTAACCCTCCTGGATACGGCTCTGGGCATGGCCCACTAGATTTTAGAGCCCTCCTCCTTGGTGCTATTTTTTTGCCGCTAAATAGGTTTCAAAAAGCAAAATACAAAGCAATGACTTGTACTTCAATGTATATTCGAAAAGTACTTTAAATTTACCCCGAGAAAGTAATTAAATTTTAGCGAGTTTAATAATCCTAGGATTGGGGCCCAGACATAATCTTTTAAAATGCCGCCACCGAGTTAAATCTCCTTTAAGAAAATAGGAAAAGATTAAATGAACCATAAACCATTGATGAAGTGTGTTTACTTCTCTTCCCTAGTAGAGGGACCGTGATCTTTTTGTTGGAAACTTCAAAGCCATTCCTGAACATCTGGATTCCTTATTGCTTCTTCTGTCCTCCATAGTCCTTGAATAGCCTACGACCTTTTTTTTTATCTTTTCTCTTCAGTGATCTATAACCAGAGATTCTAGATCTGAAAAACAAGCGCATTTCATTCCATTGCTCTTATAACGGTTAGCGATCCAGGCAGGCGGAATGGCTCTTTGATTGCCAAAACTGGTGAAATATGTTACAATCTTGGTGCTATAATTCTTGGCCTGGGGACATGGTTTCCCCATTACGGCTCTACACTGAAATGCAATCGCGACGCCGATTGGACGGAATTAAAACAGAGAAGCTAATCAATATCAGAGACCACCACTCGCTGCTGCCTCGAGCTTTTTAAGATCTGGAAATATCTAGACAGAAACTGGAGAAAGGAACTTGATAATCTAGTCGCACGGCTAGGATACTGGTGAAGGAAAGAAGAAGAAATGTTGGAAGATTCAATCTGCAGATGGAATTTTATAGCAACACAGTGTTACCGATAAAATCTCATAATAGGGCTAGATCTGAACAGGGTTGCCATGGGGTAAGGCTAAAGTGCTACTCCTTAGACTTTTTTCTTAAAGTAGCACTTTTAAGAAAAATGTGGCATTATTAAAGTACATCCTGGCAAAAGTAAAACTTTTTCTTCAAAAAGTGCATACTTTGTTCTATTCCGACTGATTTTCCGTTTAAAGGCACAAAATTTATTAGTTAACAGTGTTCTTCAAATGTTAAAATAAGGAGTTTGCCCATAAAGATGCATCTCCTGTACGGATAATGTCTATGTCCGCTATATTTATATATTCGCTGGTGCTCTTACAAAAGACGGATGAAGTAGAAACAGTTCCGACACAAGACATGTATTTTGAAGTTTTTTTGAGAAAAAAAAAACTTTCCTATTTTTAGCCCAAAATTTCACCGGTGAGGCAACTCTGAATAGAATATCAGTCGAGGAAAGTAGAGACTATAGAAGAACTAATTAAGACTGCCCTTCGTTCAAAAGTACTGATTATAAATACATGCACGACTGAGATTTAATTGCCGACTGATTTGGCGGAGAATTTCCGCCTTTCTTGTTCGGTTGGTTGAGTTACTCCGAATCTTTAAGGAAACTACCGTGCAAAAGCCGCAAATAGAAATTATCACAGTACCCCGTTTCTGTATTAAAAGATAAGTGCTGCTATGCTGATTAGGAGTTTCCTGTGCCCGAAAACTTTTCTAATTTTTTGCGGTGGCCCAAGCTAAAAGGAAGTTTTTCATGACCAAAAGCGAATTGCATCAATGAATATGTTAAATTTTTCAGTTCAGTTCGATTTTATTAAATTCAGAATAAATGAACAAAATAAGTTTCGACTCCTACAAAGCTCCATAGCCCGTTACAGAAGGGTTAACACCAAAATAATCAACAAATAAATTAGTCTCTGACAAAACTAATTTATTTTTAGATCGGTTCAATCACAAATAAAGTACCTACCTACCTACCTCACTGTCCCGGGAAAACAGGTAGAATAGGCTAATAGTAAAAACCATGCATATACGTAAGTAAGTAAGAAAGGAAGTTATTCACCTGAAAATTCACAAGGAATTAGTACGAAGTGTAAATCAAAAGAAAACAATAAAGAGGTCAGAACACTATTTACAGCATACGGTAGAATACTACAGGCATGCGCTGGACCATGCAAATACAACAAAGCACGATTAAGATAGTAAGAGGGCGGTGTGATTTAAGACGCGATTTATAAAGAAATTAAGTGACCCTCCCCCCTCCGGAACTTGCTGCCTGCAAACAGCTTGCTTACAAAATCTATTGTACCTTGTCAGAAGTTTCGCACCATTCAAAAAGGATACGCAATTTCAGCTGAAATGAGATAACACAGTAACTGAAAAATTGTGTTGTGAGCCTTTATATGCATAACATATGAACATAAAAAATATGCAACATATATATATACATATATATATAGTGTGTATTCAGTAATTTGCAACGTTATTTTTAGCGGCAAGGTCACAATTGAAATATTCTGTAACGCCATTGGATATATTTAAATTCCGCATGCTCGTGTAAGTGTTCTGAAACTTCTAACAGTGTACACAGTAGGCTGCACTTACAAAGTTTGACGGAACTAGTTGAGGTCGGTAATCTGGCGGGAGTACCGCTATACTGGAGGGGTGTGTGGAAATGATCGAAGTATGTTCTGATTGAGTCATAGATTTTGTCTCCGTCATCATACACTCGTTTTCACACAATGAGGGTGACATGTGTTCAATTTTTTGCTTTCGGCACCCCACCCTATAGATGATGCTCTTTTCAGTTGAGTTGCTACTCAAAGCATCAATTTTCATTATAGAATCACAACGTGTTGCATTTGAACACGTTGGCTGTTCAAATGATGGAGTGATAAAATGAAATGTTGACGATGGTAGCGTTCGTCTACTGAACATTAGTAGTCCTGATTCCTGAAACAGATATATAGAGATTGATAAGTTCAAGAAAACCTTAATTAGATTCCCGTTCCCAAAACAGTTACACTTCTTGAACTAAAAATTGCTCTACCTTTTGACTCTTAAACGCAATATTTTGATATTTTATTACTGATAGTTATTTATTTTAAATTGATCAAACCGGAAATTCACAAAAAATTAATACGGAATCTAAATCGAAAAAAGAAGAAAAAGACATGAGCGACTATACTCACAACAATACGGGTATACTACAGACATATGATTGATTGATTTATTTATTTTAAGCATAGGTGCAAATCATGGCTCAATGCCAAATAGCAGATCACACTATATAAAACAAAAATAATCATAGACAGCCATTGGCTTTTGCAGACCTTTAAAAAATTGTTGATGATGCTGTTGACCGGAACTGTCGGGTCATCCAAACCGTAATCTTTCATAACAAAAATGTTCCTAGTCCAAGGTAGTCTCAGAATGAAGTTTGTATAATAACAATATAAGAATGAGCTTGTTAAACAGTGAGCGGACTTGGTTACAAGCAGAAACAGCTTATTTTGAGCGCATCCTTGAGACCTCCCCCTAGTGTTTAGCCCGGGCCATTCGGTCAGATCTAAGCACATGGTTGAAAATTCACATTCAAAATTTCGCCCGTGGTTGGCTGTCAGCGGGCTTGTTTAGTTATGAATTCATGTATTGTTCTTCTGAGGATCCTTAGGTTGATGATGAGCTACCTTAGTTCTGGTTGGCTGCACGGCATAAGCTTTTATCACCCATAAATTAACACACACGATCCTTGCGGCCATGGTCAATCACGTTTTTTCGAGGCAGTTCATAGGGAATAATAAGGCCTAATTGGTACTTAGTTCAGATGGATCTCATAGAGTTGCCAAATTTATCTTACAATATAGAACCAGCGCCCATGTCACAAGAAGAAGAAGAATCTTTTGAAAACAGAACAAAAACAAAGAAAAGGCCAAGACAAAGACAACATATTTGAGTTCCTTGTCTTTTCTATGGAGGTTGAACCAGAGGTCTGCTTTCCTGTCAAAGCTCATTTTTCCGTCTAGTATTTCCCGGTTTGTAGCTATGAATTCCTCCATTGGCCTTGAAGAGCCACGCCAGTAGCTCCGGCCACCATAGCAACCCGCTTTCCTTTGACATATTCTTTTTTTTCTAGTATCGTCCGAAACAAGGCAGCCGAAAAGGCCAAGGGAGTCGGCGGTAGTAACAGCGGTCCCTGCAGTCCCGTTGGTCTTTCACAAGCAACCTCCGTGATAACACATGGTTCGACTGGTCACAATGGTCATGGACTGCACGACAGACCAGGCTCTTACAGTATCAGTGGAATTCTAGGAATTTCTCATACCGACCCGAATGGAAATATCAAAAGAAAACGTGAGGAAGGTGAGACATGGATTTGATTGAATGAATGTGGACTTGCTTATTTGCTGTAGCGGAGCAGATTCTCGCTTTCAATTGAAGAGTATCTCAGGAGTACCATCTTGCTGACTGACCCTAACGTGGGTCAATCCCAACAATCCGTTCCGGTATTCGTTTCGAGGTGAACGACCAGGTCAGACAGACAAATGCCTGCTTCGGTGTAACTCGTAAGAGAGAAATAATAGGAACGGATTTTTTTACTCAGTGGCTTCAGAGACATTCAAGATTTGTATGCAACTGTTGCGAGAAACCCTTCTGGTGACCTTTAACGCCGAGGGGCTTCAGTAACAAGATATATCGAGAAAGATAGATGTATTGGGGGAATTTCCAGGCCGGTTTACCCGTCTGCAATAGACCAACCATCGTTAATACATCCTCTAAGCTCGATCGTTAGGCATCCGTTAAACAGTTTGCTATAGCTTAGAAATTGGCTAATTTTCATACTTAAGTGAATTAATTCAGGGTGCTCCCGCCTAGTCATTATGCAGGCTCCGCTAGTCGTGCTGGTGGATCCCTGCTGAATAATTAGGCCCTTCTCTGACCTCGTAACGGGATTTTTCCCATCATAAACTCCCTCCTCGTTTACTGATTTATCCCTCAGAGCGATATTAGGGTCGTGCGACTCCTTACTTCCCTTCTTCCGGTGGATTGCTGGAGACGCTCCACGCTCCGTCGGTCCGCCTATATCCAGGAGGGGGGAGGCCTGATTGTGGGGCGATCGAACTAATGACGATCAAAATCAAGGAGGCACACTCGTGCCTCTTTAAAGAGGCGAACCACGACAATGTTAAGCGATCTTCGGTTCCAGTGGTCGCAGAGGGATGGGGAGGGATGCATTTCGTAGCCCGAGCTCCAACTAAGAAACCTGCCAAATTTCATCCCCCTCCGACTTTTCCTTCATGGGGAAAATCTGGCCGAAAGTTTCGACCCCCCAACCCCACCCCCCCTTTAACGTTGTCCGATCGGGCTGAAATTCACAAGTTAAGGTCCCCTAGGGCCCAGGAGCTTATCTGCGAAATTTCAGCTCGACCCGATAACTCCTTCCCTGTTTTCCAGAAACCACGCATAGCCACTTAATGTTCATGTTCTCCTTATGTTTTTTTTCTGCCACGCCTACAGGTCACAGCCGACATCGGATCTGGATGTACGAAGACTCATTCGACGCGGAATTCTCCGAGTAATTTTCCTGGAAAGTTTCGTCGGAAAATCTTAACCCCCCGATTTTCTAGCTTAGAAAAACCCCATTTCCCCATAAGAGCCCATGTTAAGTTTTTTGTTGTTAAAAGTTACGAATTTCAACATTCAAGTACATCAAAATGATCAGCTCGACATGGTGAGACTGACTGCAAGCTTCAAAAAATTCTGTCTTAATCCGTAAAATTTTTATTTGAGAAAAATGACAGAAACCCTTTTTTTTTCTGCCACGCCTACAGGTCACAGCCGACATCGGATCTGGGTGTACGAAGACTCATTCGACGTGGAATTCTCCGAGTAATTTTCCTGGAAAGTTTCGTCGGAAAATCTTAACCCCCCGATTTTCTAGCTTAGAAAAACCCCATTTCCCCATAAGAGCCCATGTTAATTTTTGAAATTCTTAAAAGTTACGAATTTCAACATTCAAGTACATCAAAATGATCAGCTCGACATGGTGAGACTGACTGCAAGCTTCAAAAAATTCTGTCTTAATCCGTAAAATTTTTATTTGAGAAAAATGACCTTAAATTTTTCCGAAGCCAAGAGCGGGGGGTTAGGGGGGCGGCAGCCCCCCACAACAAAAAACCTGTACAAAAGAGTCTTTAAAAGTGGGAGGGTTGGGGGGCGGCAGCCACCCAACTTCCTCTCCTAATTCCTGTACGAGTAGTACAGGAATTATTAACTTACATCCACCATGGATTGTAGAAAAACGTACAGAAATAATATGAAAAAAACTTCGTTTTCTTAAAGAGTTAAAGAGGCTGCGTCCCAAAGTCGAACCTTAAAACGTACAGGAATTAGGAGAGGCATTTGGGGGGCTGCCGCCCCCCAAACCCCCCGCTTTTAAAGACTCTTTTGTACAGGTTTTTGTTTGCTACCCTACCCCCACCCCCAGCTCTTAGCTTGTGTGCTCTGTGTCTGGGAAACAGTTTCAATAATTATGTTAAAATGTAAATGGAGTGGTCAACTTCATTGTTACTAATTACTAGTTTCGGCGCAATGGTTCTCCTGTCCTCTTGTGTTTAACATTTTTCGAAGTTATTCCATTATTCATTCATTTCAATTTTTTGTTAATTAAAAGAGGGCCTTTCCGAAGCCAAGAGCGGGGGGTTAGGGGGGCGGCAGCCCCCCACAACAAAAAACCTGTACAAAAGAGTCTTTAAACGCGGGGGGTTTGGGGGGCGGCAGCCCCCCAAATGCCTCTCCTAATTCCTGTACGTTTTAAGGTTCGACTTTGGGACGCAGCCTCTTTAACTCTTTAAGAAAACGAAGTTTTTTTCATATTATATAGAGATAGAGGCTGATGACTTTATTTCGAGACGATCGAGGCTAATCTTGAGAGCAGGTCCGTATCCAGGAATTTATTTCTGTTTTTTTTTTGCCCGCGGACGGGACCAAAAAGTAATAGAAAAAGACACAGATCAGAGGTTAAAGCTTATAAAAAACGATAATTTGTGTGGGTTCTTGGGGGATTCGAAACCCCTACCCCCCCCCCTGGATACGGCCCTGCTTGAGAGGCTCACTTGTGTGTGAACACTCTCAGATGACTGGTCAGGACCCGATGAAAATTCCCTCCTTTGTCAGGATATGGTCCGCGTTGATTGACCGGAGAGATGATGCTAGATAAAAAGCCTAAATGAAAGCCAGTCTTAGCAACATGAAAACCTAGAAAATGACTCCTGCTTTGCTCGCGGAAACCCCCCTTAAATTTATTTATGTCTTTCTTTTCCGAAGTTATCAGACAACTGGGAAATGTGTGAACCAAGAAGGCGCTTCGACATGCCTCCTAATTATTTGTGTATCATGATCCCGCGAAGCATGACGGACCTGAGAGTGTCTTCTTCGTTTCTCTCTGTCTTATTATTTCTGTCTTTCACTTAGTTTCGGGTGTTTATTATCTGTCAACTTACGCCTCCCTAACTAACCAAGAAACCCGTTCCTGCATTCCCGATTCTCTTCGATCCTTGATGCTAGGAGGCTTGGTGCTTTTTGAACTCCTCGAATTCCTAGACACAGCAAGATAACGAAGTGATACCTTGGTGATACGCTGTTGTTTGAAGTCCGTATCCAAACATGAACTTCTTAATCCCAATCCATCTTCAGCTTTTGCTACATACAAATCTACCCTCCGTTGTGGGACGAGAAAAGATTTTAGCATCAAAGATTCCTGTCCTTAACAGGCTAACAGCAACACATTTCGATCGTAAATGAAAGAAGACATTCAAAATCTTCGCAAGGATTAACTGTTTACAAGATGTTGTCTAAAACTAAAAAACAAATCATTGCCAATTCTTCAGAGATGATTCATTCTGCTCACCGAAGGTATTTAGGAATCCCAACATCGTCGAACAGGATGAAAAGAGAGGCAGGCGATGAGAAAGGGGGGTTAGAGACTCGGCAATTAACAGCTGAAGGAACATACTATTCTGACACTTCAGTAAAGAAAATGTTATACGTATCAGGAAATAGAGAGCAGAGCTGGCTTAAGCAGAACCAGCGCATTTTAAGATCGTCTGCAAAAAGATCCAAACTCCCAAATTTCTAAACCAGAGTATAGTTTTACCGGGGACAAATAGGATAAAATATTTATTTGAGATAGAGGAGTTTGAACCTGCTGTTGGGTATGCGAAAGATTGTGGCGAAGAGTCAGCCGTAGCCGACGTTTTGGATTAATTTAGGTGGATTGGTTCCCACGAGTTATCCCAGGCGCTTTAGTTCTCCTGCATATCCAACTTCTGTTGCTGGTCCGTTGGGAATAATTGCCGTCACCGTCGCTACAGGAGTCCTTGAACGATCAAGGCAATCGGAAACTATGCATCTTGACCCGCCTGGACATCCAAATAAGCTATTACTGGCAGCGTATGCTGACACAAGTCTATCATGGTCCAGCTGCCCGGCTCTCGACCCCCTGACTGGAAGGGTGAAGCGAAAGAGTCCATTCTTCGGAGTCACCGGTCGGAACGGCACGAGCGTCCCGACGTAAGGACCGCGAACCGACGTCTATTTATATGTGAAACACTGTCATTTCTCTTCCGACTTTCGTGTGACAAGAAGCCGGTGAGATTGTTGGGGAGGGATAATCTCTAACCGTGGGAGTAATGAGCGATTTGTTAAAATCTCTCCCGGAAACAATAGAGTCGATGATTGTGTCTTCACTGCCATGGCACGTAGTTCTCAGCCCCTTCAGAGAGAACACATAATTCATATCGCATTTTCTGAAGCTGCAGGAGCGAGCTTTACGTTCCACAGACTAATCGAAATTATTGATGGCTTACCTGCGGTGTGCGTGGTCTGTGTTCAAAACCATCGAGACTAGATGGTTTGTTTATAATGCTAGATTTAGACCGAACTAGTAAGGGGCCATACTCGATGCCCCAGTTCAAAAGTATCTGATTTTTTGTTACATTTTCTTCTTACAGTATCGTCCCTACATTCCTTCACCTGTATCTTGCTTTCCTTCTCCTTAAAACTTCTATGTAGTGACACAATGTGGTTTTAGTGACGCACTCTCCCTGCCTCCCTCCCTGTAGATCTTGACGCCGCTACGCCACCGTTACACAAATGCCTTTATATACAGAGTATCTTAGAAGTTGGGAAAACCCCATCAGCAGCTGAGCCTTTAGCTTCCCCTTTCACCAACCACCGTTTCTGTTTACCTGATGGTTCTCACTTTCACTCTAGTGTTTGTCTACAACCACTTATCTGCAATCTACCCCTGTTTGAGTGGCCTATTCAAGAGCCCTCGGTCGGGCGTGCTATCCTTGAATCAATTTTCGATATAAAAGGGATACAGCGCCACCCAAATCCTCCTGTAATCCCTGAGGCGAGATCTTACAACTAGTGTCAGGGGCGATAAGCTCGAGGGCCATTGAGTAGTCATTAGTGCCCTGCTTGAGAGCAGAAAGTGACATGCGTTTCCCCGGCGGCAGGGGGGTTGATCGGATTTGTTTGCGACATTAACCAGTGCCGACAGGAAAGCTCCCTCAATAAACAATGAAGTGGTGAAATCGAAGGCTCAAGTTGATAGAAAAAACTTGGTACTTAAAATGTTCTTCAGGCTTATAGGCCTTTCGTGAAGTTTGCTGGGCAGCGGACTGGCGCAACGATTTGTCAACACTGCGTTCACCCTTTTCTTAAAATGACGAATAACATCAGTTTACCTTTGCCTTTTCGGAAGCCTGTTCTCGCAAGAATTGCAAAAAGAAGATAAACCCTTTTCCCAGTAAGCCACTAGATGACTCTGGGACGCAAAACTGAAGGACTTCGAGTCGCTTTCTTCCTTTTTTCTTTTATCTTGTTTATTTGTGGCCTGTTGTCCTCCGGATTCGGCATCATTGAAGATGGTCTCGAAATAAGCTGCTTCTGCTTAAAACCAACTCTACTGTCTACTTTCTGAGACCTGTAACTTTTCCTTTTACCAAAGTGTCATAATTGTATGGCAAAACTGCACATGCATTCACATACCTCAGTTGTTGAATGCAGTCTCTCAGCGCTCTTCACTTTTCTCTCTTTTTGCAAAAGTACCGGGATTCCAATTCCTCCCGTGAGCAGAATCAATAATCTGCGATCCTCCCTGTTTGGCTACGGACTTTAAGGTGACGCAAATATAATTCGCGAACTGGTAGGAAAGAAAATCCTTTAATCTCTTTCTGGTTTCTCCGTTTCGTTTATAACAGTTTAAACTACCAAGACAATGCAAATAATGCCTTTTTAACAACTTTTTAAGCTGAACCGCGGCTTGTAGAATGAGTAACCTACTGCGCGGTTCTTAGCATGCAAGGTATTTCCAACTAGCCTACCAGAGCCAATCTGCAATGCCTCCTGACCCGTTTAGGACTTACAAAGAGATTTGATCAGCATCATGTGCTTCGCGGTGGAACCTTTTTTCAGTACTGTCGTTTATCTCTTGTCTTACGCTGTAGACGTCCACCTTCTAATCCTGCAGTTGGCACTAGAAATCTTGCAGAGTCAAAAGTAACAGACTTCTTTCAAATGCCGAACACTGCGTCTCTAAGCTATCCAGGAATCCGGTCACGTCGAGGCTTTCTTTTTGAGAGTTGGTCGTCTCGCTCCACTCCACTCCGGCTCACCTCACTCCAGGCGTCTCATAGCACTCAAACCGCCAATTTCGTTAGTCGGAGCTTGAGTGCTCCACTCTCTCGCGGGGACGCTGTCTGCTAACTCTTGTTTCCATCACCAGAGGATCAATAGACGAGAAGGAATTCATTAACATTTCCAAGAAGTAAATTTCATGGAAATTAGCTATCCGTCCAGCTCCTTTAGGATGTATGTCTGCTACTAACCTACCCAATATAGTTAAACGAGACTTCGTCACAACACCGAAAATTGCGAGACAAACGACAACTTTGCATCAACATCCCTCCCAACTTTCCAATTCTCTTTCCGAAGTTCGCAAAGAGGATTTCTGCCTTCGAATCTTTCTTCACCAGTGTATCTGAAAAACCTGATATGATCTCAACTATTCTTTAATTTTATTTTTTTTACAGATGACCGCGACTCCTTAGTTTTGTCCGAAGAAGACGCGAAGCGACAGCGGCTGCAATACAGTGCCGACCAGCTTTATAATGTAAGTGTACCTGTTTTTGATGGGCCACTTGAAGCAGTTGGAGTCTTGAAAAGTGTTTGTTTTATGTGTGTTTTGTGAGATACTTGAGGCTTACCTTGAACATAATGGATTGTATGCTTCTAATTTAACATTTTCATGTATCGTCTGCGACGACATACAGTTGATTTTCTGGCTAATAGAGTTCCTGTTTTTTTTGGTCTTCCCAAAACTTTTAAGACCCATTACGCCGAAATGGAAGCAGTACCTTAGTTTACCTGAATTCTGACCCGTTAAAGCAGTCCTTGTATTCTTCTGTGAAATCATTCTGAACCGTTTCAGTTCAACCTCCTTGTATATCTCGTCATTTTCTACAACCTTCTTATACCTCAGGTTTGGCCAGGCAAGTGGGGTTCCCTGAAGGACGAAGCGAAGCACCTCCTACCGGACTTGTCGTCTGTCGGGCAACCCTTAAATAACGGTCAATCTGCCTACGCGACACTGCCAAACTTCGCCACCGACCATCACCAAATCTTTGGCACACCCACCTCCTCAGCAGCAACTGATGCCATATATGACACGATTAGTTCCATGGCGCAAGCCGGGACTACCATCTATACACCACCCCTTGGCAGTTCGTTAGGTAAGAAAATTTGTCATAGTTTCGAACGTTTGTGCTTGTTTTTCGGGGCTAAGCTCGAATTCCCGTTTGTTTTCTAGCGAAATAGCATGTGCATGAATTGGTATCATATGTAAAGGTATTTGCTTACTCCTTAGTTTTGGATAACCAGCCAACTATCTGAACTGATAATCTGGCTGATTTACTTATAGTCACTAAGTAATTCCTTTTTTGTTTCTGTCTTGTTCACTGTGTCGTCTATAGTTGCCTTGCATGTGTTCATTTACTTAATTTTATTTTATTTGCTTTCATAGGCAGTGGTTCCTTGACCCCATTAACACCCATCAGCATGCAGGAAATAAAAGCGCATATGCTCAACCCAGGCATTGATTCACTCCAGTACCAACAAGGTGAGAGCACGCTACCCCTCACTATGGTTACGCACAATTATGGTGTTAGAGCTTAGAACTTTAAAGTGGTTACAGTCACTTTGCTTATAAGCAATCCATCCATTATCATTTCTGGAATTTTCATATTCGTATGGTATCTATATTCACACCGACGGTATTGACCGAGTTTTACATTTGCCATCGCGCGGTCTCCCGATCATCCTCTTAGCATGTTGGAAGTACTGAAAAAGAAACAGTTCTGACTGGTGGTCATACTTCATGTTTTAGCAAAAAAAAAAAAAAACTACTACTCTCACCGAAGAGTTTCTGTGCAGCTCGGTCATATCATCAAGATATCACGCAGGATGGTCCTGATGTGGAATATAGTAATGTCACTTTTCAGATCGCATACGAAGTTCGATGGGGTGGTGATTAGGGCTGTCGCGCCTGTCGCACTGCCTAACTTTCACGAAAGATTATAAAACACCCCATGAATGTGGTGAAAGATCACGACTAGGACCTCATGAAATTGTTAAACGAAAAAAGTCAACAACAGCAAAAAAAAACATAACTTGGTGCTTGGTAGGATCAAGCAATCGGTAAATCGGTTCCTTGAGGACCTAGGGAATGAAACTTTAGCTTGTAATATTTTTGTTCTGTATCAGCATGTTCTTACTTATGATTTTGCACGCTAGTAACGCACGTTTCGTATTTAGTTGGCATGTCGTCAGAGAATTACATACCATCAAGTCTCGAATGTTATACCCCTCCACTGGAAAGCACGAACCATATTATGCACCGGGGTGATCACGGTATGAAGTCACCAGATAAGCCCGATAGCACCACCGCACTTTCACCATCGTACTCGGTGTTAGGCAAGTTATGTTTATGTCTTTGGTTTTGTTCTGGTGAAGGTTCTGTTCAGCAGCCTTTTTGTTGATTTATAGCTTTGTTATCTATCCAGAATTTTTTAGACCCGATGGGATAGCCGTGCTCTCCGTGCGGATTGGGCCTTTCTTACTGTTCCTGTAAACTTATTCCTTGGTGCATATAGTATTTCGGTGAAGGATATTGTCATTTCTAGTGGGTATTTCAGTAAGCCAGTCAGCGACTTAATTTCAGAGTTTGTGTAATTAGCTTGTGTTATGAGAATTCTATGGATTTGTATGTCTTGTTTCTTGTACTTCTAAGAAACAAAAAGTTTGAACGACTGTCTTCTTTCAGTTGCCACCAGTACGAGCATGGCTGGCGGAGATTATGCATCTTACGGAAGCCATTACCCTCAGTACGCCACTTCCTACTCCTATGGGTACGGAGCCGCAAGCGGAGGTTTACTTAGTAAGTACATAGCGTACTTTCTTCTCGTTCTATAGTACAGTTCTGAGATTACTTTTTTCCTTATATAAACCAGTTTCGAAGTGGGACCTCTGCTGTACCCGATATTGAGGAATGTATTGCGAATATTCCTGGCGCTGCACAGCTCGTCGCAACTTAGAATTACGACACCCATTATTTTGCCGGCATGTCAGGGGGTCCATTTAGAATAACCACTCCCTCTATCTTCAAGAACCACAAATTTTAATAATAGCCGAACAGCGGCGGAGTAAGGTACTCTGTAACTCTTGGTTTCAACCAAAAACAAAGGAAACCCACAACATTCTAAATACCTTGGTTATCCCCCACCTTTACGCACCGATCGCCAGAGGAATCCCTCGATGACATATTTTGTTCTACTTCTAACCTAACAATTGGGAAATTCCGCTGGTAGAAAGCTGACGAAGAGCCGACACACCGTTAGACTTCGACTTAGCATTTATGGAGATAAGTACGTTTAAGGCAGAAAGTCGTTTGCTCCCGATGCCAGTGACGTTCATTCATCTGTTGTTAGACCTATAGCCTACTTCTCAGTAGTCTTGATATCTCTCCTTGCCGATGCAAAAATCTCCGGCCTCTCCGCGGGTACCTAGCCGAAGAAAGGCAGTAATGGCATCACAGTGCTCCCAAAGATTGCCGTGATTGTTTAACACAGGATTTGAGTCGTTGAGTTTGAGTCGTTACGGAGACGTTAACTCCTTCTTCCTGAGGATCACTGGCGTGTTTTGGACTTAGTCATATAGAGTATTGGCTTATCCCCCAAGGGCCCCAAGTGACGACGGCAATGAAGTCAAGCATTTGTTGTTTGTCTTTCACGGTCGACCTGCCGCGGGGCAAAACAGAAGACTTTGAGAACTTCGCGCTCTTAGTACTGCAGCTAGGGTCTCTCTTCGCGTTTATGTTCTGTATGTTTCCGCATGTTTTCCCAGATCTCGTACTTATTGGAAGCATTCCTGGTATGAGTGAAATTTACCCCTTGTTCCATTCTAGGCAACCCCTACATATACTCAAATCAACAAAACGTAGGACGTGGCCACCTGAGTCAGCAGGTGCAGATCAAGCATCACGAATCCGTGGAGCAGCTCGGTCAGGGATGCAACAAGCTCTAAAATCATCCACCAAACAACAACTGCATGGACTGAAACAGTGCAAAAACTCGAAGATAAAAAGCCGCGGCAGAACCACAGTGTTCGACGAATCACAACCCGTGGTGAGAACTCGCCGTCATGGAAGCTTTAAATGGAAGTAAACCGAATGTAAAACTGATCTCAGTGCGTAAATTATAATCAGTCAAACGGTTTGCGATGCATTTTTTGATTGAAATTCATACCAAAGCCTGTATATAGAGTTTGCTGGAAGATGTAAGCGTTCGTTAATCGTTTTCTTAGGAGTCAATTTTAAATTAGGATTTGAGGGCCCTTGGGTGGGGTTCGAGTGTCTTACTGATCGATACTTTAGCAGTGCGATCCGATGGCCTTTCTTTGCGGATAAATACTTATTTGTGCAGTGTTGTTTTGCTTTTATGTAAAATTGATATTACATTGTTACCAAAGCTTTGCCTTATTCGACTTGGTAGTGCAGTTCACGGCTGTGATGCCGCTAAGGTGCGCGTGATCACGATACCTATACCACCTTGGGGAGGGTACCTGATACCTTACACTTATGGCTTGAGATGCTAAGGGTGATGAATTTTTTTTTTTTTTTTTTTTTTTTTTTAATATTACATTGTTACCAAAGCTTTGCCTTATTCGACTTGGTGGCGCAGTTCACGGCTGCGATGCCGCTAAGGTGCGCGTGATCACGATGCCTATACCACCTTGGGGAGGGTACCTGATACCTTAGACTTATGGCTTGAGATGCCAAGGGTCTGAAGCTTCAAAACAAAATTTCGCAAGAAGATGACAAATACTCAGATGTGTTGTCGGTTGTCAAACTTCTGACAGTGTGTATTATAGATGGATCATAGCGTCCTGGCCTGGAAGAAAGGGTTCGCTGAATGTTCAGTATACTCTTGATGGCTAACTCTTCGTGCCGACGAAGAATCGCCGTGTGCCCAGCGAAGAACCAGAAACGCCACGACAAAAAACGTTGGATTTGTTTACAAATGATATGAATAATTAAAGAGTGTTTCTTTCGGGTAACTTTTCTTGTCCTTCCTGAGGATCGCTGATCGCTGGCGTGTTTCTCATATAGAGTACTGAGAGTGATGAGTGTTGGTCATTCTCACCAAGTCTTAAGCCAAAAGGAAAATATGTTGGAGATTGCTGGGGTGCAACACGTTATCCTGTGTTACGGTGGAGACCCAACGGACATCGGGCCTAGAAAGTTGGAAATTTCTCAAGATTCCGGATTCCCTCTCCCTCCACTTCCTCCACGATGGTCAAATCGGAGAAACGACTGTTTTTAAGTTAAAACTGTCGAGTCCCTGAAACGCCTGCCAAGTTTCATCGTCCTAGCACATGTGTAAGCATCTTAACTCGGGATCACCGGAATTCCGGAACCCTCCTTTAAACTCCCCCTACAGTGCTCGGATCCGGTCCGGTCTTGTCAACTATGTATGTGGGGCTTGTGCTTGTTCTTCCCACCAAGTTTCAGCCCTATCCGTCCATTCTGAACGTTTCACGTAATTTCCGGTTCCCCCCTCTTAAACCCCCCCCCCCCAAATTCACCGGATCCGGTTCGGATTTGACGTCTGACATCTGAGACACGGATTCGTTAGACATATGTCAATATTCCGGATTCCCCCTCCCTCCACTCCCCCCAAGGTGGTCGGATCGGGGAATTGACTAATTCCAAGTTAGTTTGGCCGGGTCCCTAATACGCCTGCCAAGTTTCACCGTCCTAGTACATGTGTAAGCATCTTAACTCGGGATCACCGGAACCCTCCCTCCCACTCCCCCACAGTGCTCGGATCCTGTCCGGTCTTGTCAACTACGTATCTGGGGCTTGTGCTTGTTCTTCCCACCAAGTTTCATCCCGATCCGTCCACTCTGAATATGTCACACGATTTCCGGTTCCCCCCTCCATCTCCCCCCAAAGTCATCGGATCCGTTTCAGACTTGACGTCTGGCATCTGAGACACAAGGTCTTTCCAATTATCAAGTTTCATTAAGATCCGATTCCCCGTTCAAAAGTTAGACGTACGTCAATATTCCGGATTCCCCCTCCCTCCACTCCCCCCACGGTGATCGGATCGGGGAAGTGACTATTTCCAAGTTAGTTTGGTCGGGTCCCTAATATGCCTGCCAAGTTTCATTGTCCTAGTACATCTGGAAGCACCCTAACTCGCGATCAGCGGACCGACCGACAGACCTACCGACCCGACCGACCGACCGACAGTCAGACGGAAAAGTGATCGGTATAAGGCACTTGGCCGGAAGGCAAGTGCCATAAAAACGACTAATTGCAGGTTCAGTTACCGTGGTAACATATACCATGGTATCTGCAAAAACGCAACTATTATGATCTGTCATGATGCAGCCTTTCTTTTAGATAAAGAGGTGAGGTGCAATGATAAATATCTGAGGCACTGGGCGACAACAAGAAACAGAAAAATCCGGCACAAAGAACAAGACCAAAGGTTTCGATGGGATCCCAAAAATTTAATATTTCGATCCAGACAATTGGGTCTTGTAGATATCCAGTTTTCACCAGACTCCTTGAACATTTTTACTATTGAAATTTAGAAACAGATTAAGGCCTAATCTGGGCTAATCATCTGAGATAATCAGCTAATCTGGCTAATCATCTGAGAAATCCAAGTTCAGATTTGCTTTCAGCACGTTGTTTACCCCTATACGTCATATCTACTTTGATCAAAACTTCCTGACTTACTTCTGCCAAATTTCCGGATTCTGCCGGATTCCGGGCGAGCTACTTGTCTGGCAAAAAACTAAATCCCAAAGATGAATTCAGCATATCTACTTATCCCTATATCGAAACTGTAGTCAACTTAACTGTTACCAAATTTCCATTTTTGGCCGGAGGTCGAGCTATACTTGTTCAGCGAGAAACGAATTTCCAGATTAGATTCAGAATATACGTTTATCGTCGAATCGAGAATCCAAACAAATTCAGAATAAAACTTTATTGCTTACTAACTTTCCGGTTTTGACCGGATTCCGGACGACATAATTGTCCTGCGAGAAAATAAGTTTCAGATATGAATTCAGCATGTCTCCTTACTCCCGGATCGACTATCTCACTGGTTTTTTTTTAACTTTTCTTTTGTTCGCCCCTTCATTTGAAACCGCATCCCTAAAGATGCAGCTATGGGGCCCATCTACGAACTTGACCTGTACTTTGTTTGACCCAACGGACCAATAAAATATCAACAAAATATCTCAATCCTTTTGAGAGTTATCGTGCTAACAGACAGACGGACGGACGGATTTACGAAATCATAGGTATCGCGTCACTTGCGCTTTGGGATCCCATAAAGTGCTCAAGCCAATCTCTTCAAAGGGTATATTATAGTGTTTGGCGAATTTTTTACATTTGATGATATATTTGATATTTACATAAGATATTTCAGGACCTTTTTGTTGAAATTCTCGCTTTTTTCGTGAAAGAGCATGTTGCACAATCTAATGTGAAAAGCCTCGATTAATATAAAAATCGAACTGCGAAAAACACAACGTTCCAACTTGCAAACAGTTCAACTCGTAAACTCTCGAACTTGCAAACAGTTCAACTTCCGACATACGGCAATAAAGAAGGCGAAAATAAATGAACATGTCAAATATCGTTGTCAATATCGAATCTGAAAGAAGTCCTTTCCGATGATGGTGATGATAATCGGAGCATTCCCCATCCGTGGAGACTCACGAGAATAGGGCGAGTGAGTCCTCGGGACAAAACAAAAATCGCGGACTCCTCAAGTGGAGTCCTCGGAGAACGGCGAGAAGACGTCTGTCGGCAATCGTCGGCAATCAAACCAACAGGAATATACCCATGGTGTATTTATATACTGTGGGAATCCGAGTCGAATGCGAAAACCGGGCAGATTTTTTCGAGGATTTTTTGTCGTTTTCGAGGAAGGGGTAAATCGGGTCAAAACGAAAATTAAAATTAAAATGATTGTACCTAGGTCGGCTCTACATATATAGCTTACCGCAATTATCATAGTTTTCATTCTTTAAAATTTCTCCAGTCGCATCGCTTTCCGCTCGAATTTGCTCTCAGTCCAACAAGAGTGCTGACTGCTGAACTGACGACATCTAGCGATGAAGCATTTTTGTTCTTGACCGAACGTAATTCTCAAGAAGCAGAAGAAGTGCAATAAAAAAAGGATAAAAATAGCCGGAAAATTTGGCTCCATTACTCTTGGATTTTAGCTGCTAAGACGTTAAGCTTGTGAAGTAAGAACTTGGATTTTATTCTGTATTCAACAGTAATTTAGGTTTTAGTTTATCATCAAGATTTCTTTGTTTTTGTTGTTACTAGCGTTTCTGTCTTAGCCTACAGGGGAGGTACCCAACCTCAGTCCTCAGACAAATTTCCAGAGAAATCTTTTTTTAGTGAAATCTATCTGGCTTAAAAAGGAACCAAAAAACATGACAAAAATACTAGAGTGAAGCTAATAAAATGGTTTACATGTTGGGGATATAAATTTTACTTCAATATTTCTAGTTAAATATAATTTTCTTTTCAAACAGTTTCACCCATTTTAACATGAGGTCAGATTGCTTGCACAGTGATGAAAAAGATAGTGGTAATAAGGCTAATAACCAGAAAATCCCTTTTTAAACCAGGTTCAAAACAAAGAAAAGACAAATAATTGTAATATTTTGGAACATAACTATTGAAAAAAAATACAGCTTTTGCTTCTTGACTGTCAGGATAGCATTGAAATTTCATTTTAACATTTTTGCGGCAAAATTCGAGGTTGCGTAAAAACGAGGTTAGGACGGTATCCCTCCTGTATGACTAGATTGAAGTTTTCGTCAAGCCGCCTGAACACGCCCAATAATACAAATACACCACCGGTTAGTGGTATGTTCACCAGATGTTCACAGACTGTGTAATTCCAAGGTTATTTTATAAAATGAGGGTATTTTACGCACATATTTGGGCTTGAAAAGATCTCTGCTCTAGCAATCACTACTAGCAGTACAGATTACAGTCCACAGACGTACAGTACAGTACAGGAGCCTATAGTATAGGCTATACTATTTCCGTCACAATTTAACTTGCTGATTCCGTTGCCCAGCTCTGGTAATCTATGTCTCACCACAGAAACTTCAGAAAAAGATAAACAATGTCTCCATAGAAAGCCAGCTTCTTCTTCTTCGTTGTACGCTTTCTTTCGAGATATTAGCGATTAAGCAGCATTGCCAATGTGTGAATTTCTGCAAGGACCCACAAATTTTCTGGTGACTTTGTTAACGCAATGATGGTCACCCGAATTTAGTCATAAAATAGAAGAAAATAATATTTTGACTATTAAAGGTAGCATTCCAGCGATATAATATTAGTTACGATCGTTACTATTCTTGTTATTATTGCCGTTCCAGAGACTGCCGTAATAAGTAAATTGGCGCCTCCCACTTATTATTTTCGTTCCCCGACTGTTACGATCGTTCTGATTTACTTATTGTGGTTGGGAGCATCATAAGTGATAATAACTATTGTTTCTCGGGGAACTCCCGTACATTGTTATTATTTGCGTTCCAGAGAGCATGATAACTAGGCCTACCACAATATGACGATCGCCCCTCCTCTTATCATCGTAACATATAATAACTTCACTGGAACACTACCAAAATTTGACCAATGACTAGTCTTCTGAGAAAACAAAGTTCAGGTATGGATTCAGCGTATGTGTTTACCCTATACGTCATATCTACTTTGACGACCTTGATCACAACTTCCTACCTTACATCTGCCAAACAGAGGCGTCACTACTGGGGGGACGCCCCCCAATGTTGTTGTTCAGTCGGTAAAAAATAGCCAAGTCGGGGCGAAGTGCCACGATTTTTAGTAAAAATAGCCGATTTTTTCTTGGAAAGAGTTGTTTTTTCTCAAAAACAATCAAAAACAGTCAGTTTTTCGTAAAAAAGTAGGTTTTTCGTAAAAATTGTCATTTTTTCTTAAATCAGCCTATTTTTCGTCAACACAATCATTTTTTTTCAAAAATAATATTCATTTTTATCTGCAAAAATAGTTGGTACAAATGACCAGCCAGTTGGTAAATCCCTTGTCCCCCCCGAAACATTTTGGCTAGTAACGTCTCTGCTGCCAAATATCTGGTTTCTGCTGGATTCCCGGTGAACTACTTGTCCAGCAAAAATTTAAGCTTAAATTGAATTAAACATCCACTTACCCCTATACCGAACCTCTAATCAACTTCAGATAAACTTTCACTTTTAAAAGAATTCCAAATTTGGCTGGATTCCAAGCGAACTATTTGCCCGGCGAGAAAATAATTTTCATATACATATTCAGCATGTCTCCTTACCACTACATCTAACCTCTTATCAACTTCAGATAAAACTTTAAAAAATTAAATATTCCTTCAGCCCAAGCTGACTGCAAATCATATTTGACAGTGCAAAACGGATAAGTCAGTTTAAATTTATTGGAGCTATATACTGGCCCTTCTTGGCACGCAAGGGTCCTCTTCAGGCTCAAAGCCGCTCAAGATGGAAAAAAAAGAAACTTGTGAAAACAAAACTGAAGATTCTGGCTTAGTCTTAAATATCTAAATTGGTGAACTTCCTTTTTGAGAGTACTTTGGAGTTAAAAAGGTTGCTGAGATTTCATTTTGGACACTGCTGCTGTTTTTGCTGCTCGATTGGATCTCTGTTCGGGTAGAGATTTTTCTGCAGTTGGGTTGATTTTCGTTTTTCTGTAGAGAGGAGCTTGGGATCTGAATTTCATTGTACTGATGATCCCGTTCCATGTTTCTGGTAGAGAGTACTCACCTGTGTCTCTGTTGATACTTGAACGTTTCTTCTTAATTTCAGCGGCTTCTCTTATCATTTGGTGAAGTCAGGTGCATGTTGCAACTAGTTGCAAGGATTTGGGCTTTTTCAGAATGTACTGCATGGGATGGGTTTTCGAAAACGTGTTCTGCCAGTGCTGATAATTGGAACGGTGACATTAAATTTTTTTTTCTGGTTTCGGCCTGATTCCCGGTGAACTATATATCGGGTAGAAAATAATTGTTGTATATGGATTCGGCATGTCTTCTTAGGCTACCCTAAATCGAACATTTAATCAACTTCAAAATAAAACTTTACTTTGAAAATTTTTTTCGGTTTTGGCCGGATTCCGGGTGAACTACTTGTCCGGATAGAAAACAATTATTGATGGATTCAGCATGTCTTCTTAGGCTACCCCTAAATCGAGCATTTAATCAACTTAATAAAAAACTTTTACTTCTAACAAACTTTCCGGTTTTGGACGGATTCCGGACGAACTAGTTGTCTGGCGAGAAAATAAGTTCCAGATATGGATTCAGCATGTATCCTTACCCCTATATCAACTATCTCATTGGCTTTTTAAAACATTTTTTTTCGTCCCCGAATTCGAAACCCCCACCCCTCAGTAGGCCTATGGGCTACAGTGCTCGTCTACGAACTTGACCTGTACTTTGACCCAATGGATCCTCATACCAAGTTTGAAGGAAATATATACACCCCTTCGAGAGTTATTGTGCTGACAGACGGATAGACAGACGGACAGACAGACAACTTTTGCATAGTCATATGTATCCCTCCACTTACGTTTTGGGATCCCAGAAACTTAAAGAAGTTGTATGCTGGTTGTATGTCAGGCACTTTTGGTGGACCACCATGCTGGGGATAATCCTGAATAGTTTTGACCCTATTTAATTTTTATTTTTACTCTTTGGGGTAGGTTAGGAGATCTAGCCGAAACTCAGTCTTTGTCTTAGAGATAACTTGAGTGCCAGACCTCTTCAGGACCACGCTACCTCCTAGTTGTTAATGTGACACTTTTTCAACTGCAGGGTCTCACCTAGGTTTTTTGGATAATTTGACAAGAAAGGGGAGATTGACCATGCAATAATAGTACCACTGTAAAATGCATATGAAAATATATTCCTGCAGACCTTGCCTATAGGCTACCGTGGTTCATAGTATAAGGCCTTCAAAGATTAATTTCCTCAGTCTAGGCTGCTATTGCTATCTCAGAATAATGTGATAAACTAGTATCATGAAATAAGCCACCCTTAAGAGTCAGACAACCAAATTTATAAATTTCAGTCATCAATAAGGTTAATATATACAGGAACAATATTGATTTAAATGAAGTTATTAATGAGATTTTCGGTCGGAGGCCATCAATAAAAATGAGCTAACATAGTAAGAACTACTGATATAGAGGAAATGAGCAAGACAGGGTTTTCAATAAAATTCTGCTTTTCTGTGCAAAAATATGAAACAGGATGGAAAGAACCAATTGACATGCACTCAGACCTGCTGTTGCCATGTTTGAGATGAAAGAGAGGGGATAGCCGTCTTTTCCATGGCTGCACGAAGATTACTCCCAAAAGACTGAACAAGATAAGCTAGTTGAAGTGGGTTCTGTCTAACTTTTGCAAAGAGCTCAGTAGCCTTGCTGATGATAAAGTATCTTGCTTTTAATGCAGCAATGGTCTAAGAACAAGTTTCTTGCTAGCATTTACACTAGAATTTGGTCATCATCTATTTTTGCTTATTTTTTCTCATCATTTCTTGCTTTTTTAAATAGACTTTTATTTCCAGAAAAATGCCCAAAGAAGCAGTTGAGCAGTGCATGGCTGCACTTAAGCGTGCCACAACCTTCACCGAAAAAATGGCTGGCCTATTTCTGATCACCAAAGTCCTCAAGGCAGAGGACGTTGAGCTCACAGATTTGAAGCAGCTACACACCTCTATAGACTGGGGATTCATGAAGCAAATGGTCTCCTCGTCTGATGAGAATAGCAGCATGTACCGATCAATTTCGCTCTCGGTTCTTTCGGTGTTCTGCCGGGTCCCGGAGCTCTGTAGGCTTATGGCAGATTTTGTTCCAAGCCTTCTCGATATTGCAGCTAGTGCCGATGACATATCAGAGAGTGACCTGCTTATGATGAGTGACACTTATGATTGTTTGGAGGCAATTCTTGCGACAAAAGAAGGAAGACGGGCTGTGATGGATAGCAAGGGCATTGAGAAGCTCGTCATGATCTATGACGAGGGAATGTTCAAAGATGAAGAAGCACTGCAGCTGATTGTCAAACTGTCCAAGTATGAACAAGAAGGACTTTTTCACCGCAACGCTGAAACGTTTCAGAAGCTTTTCTCTCGCCTTGCTTCCGAGTTTGCGAAAGAGATGGACGAAAAGAAGTTCACTATGGCGGAAGAAATCGCGTCTGTGCTGTGCTGTATGTCTACTGACGTTCCAAAGACATTCTTCAAGGAGTGGCCGGTAGTCATTTGCCAGGAGTTAATGGGTATATTATGCAGTAAGATAACCTATCAGCAGCGAGACCCAACGCTGATTCTTGCTGCACAGATGGTCGAAACCTTTGGCTTTGAATATCTTCAGGCCGAAGGAAAAATCACTAGCCAATTCATGTTCATCCTTGTAAATCTCGCCTGTATTGAGATCAGGATGATCGTTGAGGATAGGACGACAAAGCAGATCGTTGAAAGCTCGCGTCTTCTCATGGCCTCGTTTTCGATTGTTGAAAGCTTCGTCATATATATGGGTACTCCTGCTTACGCTGGCTTCGACGATAAGCAGAAAGAGCAGGTTTATTCCGCTCTGAGCGGTGCAGAAGCTGGTGTAGTTTTCTTCCTACTGCGATTTAGAGATGAAAACCAGAAAGTCGCAGACGTCGTTGCGAATCCCGAGACCGCTTGCTTTATCGCGGCATGCATTCGCGCTGTAAGCATTTGGCTCACGGAAGATTCAGGGTTTTTGAGCGAAGAAATAGACGCTCTACTCCCCTATCTTTTGAATTACTCTGTCAAATGTTTTGAAAAGAACAACAGGGAACTGTCGTCTTTAAAGAAGCAGTCGACAACTAGATGGACACCCAGTCTCCCGGATCCTTTGAGGCTTCTCCTTCCGGCAGTTTTGAGTCTGATCCCTGACAATGACAGGCGTAAGCTTTTTATTGAGATGGATTTACACAGGACTCTTTTGGATTTTGCGAAGTACCAGTGGCGCCTCTTCCGGGACTGGCAGAAAGAGCAGCTTCCGACGCCCTCTGATTGGATGAGTGCATCTTTGTCAAACAGCGATAGGTAAGTGTTACCGTGTTGGCTCAGCAGCTATATTTGTTAAAAAAAACGGCCGTAGAGCCGTCAGCAGCTGCATTGGTTGAAAAACAAATCAGCCAGAGGTCGAGGCATAGAGGATAGGTACAATAGTTGTGTTTTTGCAGATATCATGGTATCTGATACCATGATCAAAAGCCGTTTTGCAGTTAGCGAGATAACCAGTTATCCAGATAACATGGTCCGGGTCGTAGTAACTGACTGTGGTAGCGTATCTGGAAAAATCGTCTCAGTTTCATCATCACCAACACAAGAGCCTAGCTTTTGCAAATTCATGGGAACGTTCGATGTGAGTGTTTCTTTTGGGTGGTAACCGTAGCATCAGACACTATCAGAATGCAAAAATGCCCAAATACAGATCCCGTTATCAGAGTGTCAGATACCACAGTATCTGCAAAAACACAGCTAATAAATTCGATGACACAACTCAAGGAATCATTAAAGTGAGTCGCAGGAAATACTTCTGATGACTGGTAGGCAGCCTCTACCTTAGACTGGCAGTCACGGCATTTCTCATGTTATCCATTATTTCTAGTGATGATCCTACACATGATGTTTCGTAACTCCGCATATAATAACTTCACCTCTTCTGAGAGCAGTTGGGTAAAAACACTTCTCGTTCCAGTATTTTGTAAAATGACCAACGTACCATGCCTTGATATTTTTCTATGAGTAGTTCAGCACGCAGATTCGTCCTGTCCTGACGCAGGAATAGAAGGCGACTTACGGACTTAGGGTCATATCCCGAAATGGCTACTGGATAATGGATAGAGTAGACGTTACTGTTTCCTACCATTTCAGTTTGTGCTGCTATATAGCGTGTCTTTCAGGACTTTCCAAGATGAAGACTCAGCCGGCCGTGAGGTCCCCGAATCAGAAACCGCCATCATTTCCGTGTGCACCATTTTCATGAACTTCGTCTCCATGGACCCCTTCCTAGTAGCCGACGACGCCACCTTCAAATCCTTCTTGAAGTTTGTCTACTCGTGCGTCGGCGACATTAGTAAAAAGCCAGAATACGTCGTTCTCCTCGGCAATCTAGTCGTATCAGGAATCATGTTGCTCAGACACCTTCCAGCCGAGAGTACGGATCCGATGGTTTACAGCTTTATTTCCTGCTGCGTTCGATTCTACTGGGATGCCATCGACTTCGTCGAGTCTTGTGACTGCCGCAGGTTGGTCATTGCGATACGATACAAGCGGCAGTGGCCAGAGCTGGCGGAAATGTGGATCCTCGGGATGGGAAACCTAGCGAAAATTGTCGAGACCAACTCTTGGGTCGGCGATTTCGTTATCGAGAGCGGTTTTGGGATGGAGATAATCAAGCTGCTGCAGTGCGTCATGCATGGTGAGCTGGATGTTGGGACGAAAACGGCATTTGAGGACCTGCTCTGTGCTCTGGGCGCGCGGTTAAATCAGGCTGAGGTGCTCAAGGTAGCCAGGAGACATGGTATGAATGTACTGTCAAAGATGGCGCAGGCGAATGGGACTGGAGCGGCGAAATAAGCGGTAAGCGATTTTTGTTTGTATCCAAATAGATAGGAAAACTCGCGATCTTCTGGAACGCATTGTAGGAACTGTCGAGGGATTTTCATTTTCGAAACCCCGCAGAAATTCGGCATCACAGTTTTCTCTTCGAAACGGAAGTTCGAGCCGTCGTCAGTTAGGCCATAATACCCACTCCTGCATATATTCGCACGATATAAATCGCTCAGAATTTCAAATTAAGGCAAGCGATTGTAAGGCGAAAAGCTCTGCTGTATTCAGCTCCCACCGTTTCTCGGTCGACTTCTGATCGGCCAGTATATTGTGGCTTTTGGTGCCATAAATCGGTACTTCATTGATCCTTGACTTTTGATAGATATGTTAAAAGGTTTTTAACGCTTATTTAAAGTGGAACCTTACGTGTTTACATTATTTGACGTGATTTATTGCGTGTTTACCTCCAGTGCAATATTGATTATGGCCTCAAAAAGTCGGCATAAAGGTCTTTTCTAAGGCCAAACATAACTCCCAAGAATCTCCGCGGAGCGTGGTGAGATTTCCATGTGGCAGGTACATCGTGTTGCCAGTTCGGGTCGTTAATTAAAGAAACACTGTGGTTGGTCCCCGTAAGACTGGTTGTCACTGCCCAGATTTGTAGTTCCAGCCAGAAGTAAAGTTTCGTCTCAAAAGGAATCTGCCAGAATTTTAGTAGCCTACCCCCACTGTCCGAGTGAAAATAGCAAGAAAATAAATTCCCGTTGTATCTCTCCTTAAGTCGAAACGTTGTATTTCTAAAGAAAGTTGAGACAACAACTTGTGTCTGGACGAAAAACTAGGTACAGCTTAAAAAAAAAAATCTTGTGAAGAGAAAACCTTGGACAAATCGAGGCGGAGTAAACAAAAATCTGGGTAGCTTCCGAGTTCCCAGCTAGGCAGCAGCCGGGAACTGTAGAACATAGAGACAGTGTAAGCCCATTTGCGCTGTCGAAAGCCTTGAGGACAGGTAGCAAAATACTAGAGGGTAAATGGGCTTCATCAGGTTCATTTTCTAAGGAATTACTGTTTTGCAGGTGTTTAGTTGCGGTATTCCAGTGACTTGCTTCTCGGAAAAGTTCGTTGGGTGATATATTTATTGTGTTCCTCGTCTCTCTCTCGTTCGCTGAGCCGGTTTTCACATGAAGGTTGGTATGACCATTGACCAAACACATAGAGAATTTCGTCTGACTGGAGAGCTAAGCTTTAAGGGGTAATTCGGGGTTGATTTCTAAGGGACATTCTGGGATTCCCACTTCAGGAGAGTTAAGGAGGAATGGGTAAGGGAGGAAAGTATTGAAGTGGATTTTTGAAAAACCGGGGGTTCAAACTGATTTTATGTGATCTCATCTTGTTCGAGGAATTTGTTCTATGTTAGTAGATAGCTGAGCTTTAGGGGGTTAAAAGGGGTATTTGGGGTTTATTTTTAAGAGAAATATCGTAGTTTTCACTTCAGGAAGGGAAGGAGAGCTGGGTGGGAAATAGAGCAATGAATTAGATTTTTTTGAATGAGCGAAATTTGGTCAAACCGATTTTATGCGATCTCATCTTATTCGAGGAAATTATGTGACAATCAAGCTAGTGCCTTCATCAGTTGTCAAAAATTCTAACACAACCTTTGCACGGCGCATCCCTCGTGTCCTTTTGTCGTGGCGTGGGCTCGTTGAATTTCCTTTCTTTGTAGTTATCATTCATCTTCTCTACTTTGCATGGTTTTTGTCACAGTCTGTCTCTTAGTGTCTTGCCCCTGTGTTGGGTTTTTGGCCCTGTCGTTTGCAGTACGCCCGATGAAGTCCAGCTCTTTACTTCAGTTTCGTTGCCCTACCTGTATGGTAGGAAACTCGCCACCAGCTTTCTGCTGTTTTGCCTGTGGGGTAGGCCTGAACTAGTGTTCCCTCTTCCGGGTATACCCAGGGAAAGGCCACCTCATGACCTGTCCGTTCCTGCATGGTAGGGAACTCGGAATAATACGTACAGACGATCAGGGTTTGCCTGCCGGATTTTCTGCTCTTTCATCAATTCAGGCGGGAACATTCGAAACTGCTGAAAACAAGCAGAAAAATTTAGTGCGTTACCGTCAGGTTTTGATCGTCAGTTGGAATTGTCGCGTCGCCCGATTGAACTCATCGCTTCCTGTCTATGGCTCACTATTCCTCTGGGTGTGTTCGTTTTTTGCTTCCCTCTTGGGACAAAGACTTATGTATCAGTAATTCCCTGGTCGATTTTGTACTTCCATTACTTCTGTACGGAAAAGTTAGAAGCTACGTGCACACACATCCCGGTAAGATTTGTAGGCAAAAAAACGCATGCGAAATACTCAGCACTATGGGGAAACCTGCATGAGGTGCGTCAAAATTTCGGAACCAAGGAGAAAATTCGCATCCGTCTACGAAAATCCTACTGCGTGTGCACATACTTAAAAAGTTGTACCCCCCCCCCCCGGAAAATGGCGGTAGTGACAAAATCAGCCTGGATGCTAGGAGACCTTACCGGGCAGTATTATCCATTGCCTAACTGTTGCATCCTAATTTTCGCATGGTTAGACAGATTAGTCCTGCCGGATCTTTCGCTCTGGTTTTCAGCAACCTGACGTAACCAATCTCTCTTTGGTAGTTTGTTCGTGAACGTGCATGGTTTCTGCGACTAATTTTCTAATCCGAAGGCCGCTAGTTGCTAATGCGGCATTTTTTTTTAGTATCCTGTCAAGTTTTCTTACAGATTTCTGTAACTGTTTACATGTCTTTTTGAATAAACTGACAGATTAGAGATTTTGGAACTGCAGGCATTCGACAGCTAGTGGAGAAAAAAATGAGGTCGGTCTTCGGGTCGTGTTTTACCCCTCATAGTACCCGTAGGTAAGTTAAGTTAAGAGAACTACTGCTTCAGCTGCTATAAATTTGGAAGTAGCCTTCTGGTGCGACATAATGCGCATTCGCATACGAGTGTCATCTTGCGCCGAAACTTAAAACCTCTCTAGAGAACTTGCCATCTTACGGTTAATTTTGTACTGGATCTCAGAAGAATTTGGATCCTCAGATGTCTCGCATGAAAAGTTCAAATTTATAAAACATTAATTTCAATCTAGTGCAAAGTCATCGTACCGAGGAAGTGGCAGTATTCCACTGTCTGTTCCTCCGTTGTACACTTTATTTTTACTCACCGAGTGCATTTGCAAATTCGATGTTCAGTCTCCGTACCTTCATAATTGTGTTGCGAGAGCAACACTTTAGTTTTGTCCCGGTTATCTGTTCTTGAGTTTTCAATCGTGGTTGGGGATGAGTTTAGCGCGTCAAAACATAGTAGCGTTTCCAGTCATACTTTAATCCGATAGTAGCGTGGAATTAGAAAAGGGGCTAATTGCGGGGTCCGGTTGTATTTTCTTCGTTACTAGATCCTTGGCATAGGCAAATCCTTGATCTGATTATTTAATTTCGCCTTCGAACTGTAAATGGCATTTTCTTAGAAATATATACTAGGCCGTTGATTGTTTATCATATTGTCTGTCTCGAGTCTCAACAACAGCGTTCGAAGGATGATACTTTTTTGAGGTGGACGTGAAATAAGGAAGGTATCTTCTGAAGGTACCCGTGAACGAAGAAATGTGTCGGCCCCTAATATTATTACAAACTTTTTCAGAGCACCTTCACTTCAAGCGTCGTATCCGCGTCCTGTTTGTTTAGGAAGTAAAAATACCGTTCAACCCTTTTCAGGTTTTAGTAGATGACCTGATTGCCACTCATGTTGCTAAACCGGGACAGGGCCGAAAAGTATCCTCTTGCTTTGCCCAACCCGGGAACACTCAAGAAGTACCTGAATACGCTGGTTTGTACTTTTATACTGCAAATCCTAATAAACGAATTTTGTAGGACGAGTGGAGTTTATTCCTAGTCCCACAATTTTCTAAGTTGCTCCTGGGATATGATTAGACGAACAGTCCGAAACTCCGCTCAGAAGTTGTCCGATCGCTTTCCCTCTACAACACTAAGCTTATTGGTCATGTCTCGAAGTCCGGAGATTGGTAGAAGTAACAACCTTTTCGAACAACAGATAGTCACCGGCTTGTCGCCCGCCGCTTTCTCTATAAGATTGGAACAAAGTGTTCGTCTTAGATTTTCCGTTCCGGAAGGACCAATTTTTTTTTCAGAGACTGCGGGAGAGCAGAATTTTGATGAAGAAGTAAAAAAAATAAATAAGAAAGGTCGCCGTAAGTATCAACAACGCGCAATTTTATTCGCTCGGCAACAAGCAATTTAAACGGTGCGACACATTTCCGCTAGGCGGTGGCGGATTTGCCCGCGCTAACACCAGTTTTGTGGGCATATCAGTTGCGTTCAAAAATGTACACAGTACCGACATAGTCCAGTGCCCTATCAACATCACCATACTCGACTTAATTATTGCCAATCTGGTAATCGTAATCTTACGGCCGAAATCCTCTTTTGGTGTACATGTTGTAGCGCACAAGTTGCAACCGTATGAAATTAAGAGGAAAGACTTCGCGCTCCGTGCGATTTGAATGTAGTCCAAGAGAAACCAACGTTGTACACTGACGACTCCCAGCGAAGCAACTTCTCGAATCGAGCTGCGTTTTTTTCTCTACAAACCGTGAGTGCTATTTATGGTCCGGGACAAGCTATCCGACACTTCCCATGCTTTTCTCTAGATTCCTTTTGGTACCGCATCTTTTTTTTCAACTTGGTCAGGCGTGACTGGTATGAACAGTAACAACGCCACTGGTTCGTTGACAATGGAAACTCAGAGGCCCCTTCCCCTACCACAGATTTCCATTGACGACTCCATTTGTAGTTACGTGACATATATTCGCTCAAATAAATACACATTTGGTTTCTTAGGTTGAATTGAAATGAAATCACAGAAAATTCTAACAGGTCGCTCATTTGGCCTTTCCCTGATTGGCGACGGCTTCCATTGCCTTCTTGACGGTCTCTTCATCGCCTAAGAACTCCATTGGCTTGACCGGCTTTAGATTCTCGTCCAGCTCATAAACGAAGGGGATGCCAGTGGGCAGATTGAGGCCCATGATCTCCTCGTCGGTAAGACCTGAAACACAGATAGGCTTAAAGCACACCTCGAACTATTTACTTTTTTTTATTATTATTATGTTCCAGTATTCAAGACTGATTGAATACTTTAAAACTAGGCTCGGCTTTTAACAAATTATCCACGGCTGTGGCTGTTTTTAAGCCATTTCCCAGGCCCATTGACTTCTAGCAAAAACTTGGCAAAATTCAGACAAAAGATTTTACGCATCAGTAGCATGACAGGCAAACATTCATCGGGAGCATGATGCGCATGGAAAATAGTGAACTTGAACCTGCATTACTGATTCCCGCTCCGCCAGCGTTGCCACTTGCTTCGACAGCGATGCCTCTTGCTCCGCCACCGTTGCCACTTGCAGTTCTGTCGTTGCCACCTGCTGCTGCCAATTCTTATTCCCGTGAGTTCAACATTCCTACGTCATTTTTATCCACCTTAGTCTCATTGCACTTGACGCGTTGTCTCTTTTCGAGGTGGATCAGCTCCCGCTTACTGCTTTTGAGAAGCTCATTCTTCAGAAACACCAGTTATTCAAATGTCCGTATTCCTCACCAAAGCAAAGTGGGCCAGGCAATCAAAACAGCATATTTGTATATTTACCTTCGAGGTGCTTGACGATCCCTCGGAGGCTATTGCCATGGGCTGCGATTAAGATCTTTTTTCCCTCTTTAATCTGGGGAACGATAACGTTGTTCCAGTATGGCAACGTCCTAAAACAAATACAAAACTAAAGAAGGAATTACCAGGAGGGTGGGGGGGGGGGGGGATAACCCTGCACATTATATTCGGTTTCCCTTAAAAGGCTAGTGAATTTGAGCTAATTCTGGACGTGCGTTTCGTAACGAGTTCTAGTAACCTTCATTCATTCCAAGCGCCTTTTGAAAGGTTGTCTTTCCTGTGCCCCGGGCTTAAAACAGCAAGAATGGAAGATCCTTCGGTTCGCGGCTTACGGCTACAACTCCTGGATACAGGGGTCAAGAAATACACAGTTCTTTACATACCACGTTCATAGAGATCTAGTGCCTTTTCGTTTGTAGTTGCTGGTCTGTTCAAAGGTGATTTAAGGTAAGTAATAATTTACTAGTATATTTTGACCGAAGTGCCTTGCAAAGCTAATTGTTTTATAAACCACAAAATGTTTTACCTTTCAATGGTGAGCTTCAGAGATTCGTACTTTGGGAACTCCTCCTTGCTCGGCTCGTCCTTGTACCTTGGGTCATCATTGATGATCTTGAAGTATTCGCTGCTCTCCTCAAGGGGTGGTGGAGGAATGTCAAAACTCCTTCTCCAGATCTTAACCTGTTCTTCACCATGAATAGCGGCAGTTTCGGCTTTGTTTAGTCCGGTAAGGCCACCATAGTGACGCTCATTGAGTCTCCAGGTTTTGTGGACGGGGATGTCAGACTGGCCAATTTCTCCAAGGATGGTCTATAAAGATGTGAACAGTAACAATAATTGATTTTTAGCATTCATAGCTTGATGCAGTCTGTCCGAATCGGCGGTAGGGTAGACAAAGAACTTCTAAAGATAAGAATTTATGTCTCAACTAATGCGCCGAGCAAAAGATCATGTTCCGTAAATATTGGGCGGGTGCTCAACGACAGCTTGTATAATATCTTAGTACCATACGACTAATGTGTTGGACGTAACAGAATTGTGAAAGAAAACAAAAACGAGATTTTCGGTTTTTTCTTGGTCGGCTAATTATCCCTATAAGATGTTGCGCGAGGGATAACTATAGTTTCGGATATTTCGGTTGCACTTCCGGCAAAAACAAAAAAATCCACAACAATACCACAAAAAACGATGCGAAACCAACAAACATTTTCATTCGTTAATAAATGGTCAGCTTGGATTCAAACCTTATATTTCACAGAATTGTGAGAGGCAGAAATTTCCTACAGTGGTAGCGCTTATTTGGGTCGAGCATTGCATACTCGGAGGAAGGATGTACAGGGGTGTGAATCAACTTATGGGGAAAATCGTAAGTAGCCTACCATGAATCGTTCTAGGCCCACTGCAACACCTCAATCGTTTTATAATTTCACAACCGAATCTTACGAAATATCCAAGATATAGTAGCCTACCATGCTTTATGCTTTTCCGTTCTATTTCTTGTTCCAACCTTAAATAAATAATTCCCCTCCCCGCTACACAAAGAGGCGCTAATGCTTCAGTATGTCGTTACTAGTCCCTAGTCCTACTTAACTTCGAAGTAGGGTTGAATACTCTATAGTTGCGTTTTTGCAGATACAATGGTATCTGTTACCACGGTAACTGGACCTGCAATTAGTCGTTTTTGCAGTTACCGTGGTATCTGATACTACGGATCAACCTTATTGCCATCGATTTAAAAAAGGCGTTTGATTTCATCAGCCACAGCAAGCTCGTGGATAAACTTTTAAATAAATTTAATGTTGATCCTTTTCTAGTTAAGATAGTGGCAAATTTTTTAACCGGTAGAACTCAGCGAACAAAATATAAAGGAGTTTTTTCAGATAGTCTACCAATTTTCTGAGTCCCTCAAGGAACACTCTTGGGGCCTCTATTGTTTTTAGTAATGATCAATGAGCTTGCAACGTCTTTTCCTGATCGTTGGAAATATGTTGACGACTTGTCTGTATTAGATGTATGCCGTAAGAATGTTAAGAGTTCAGCAAAAGTTATAATTGATGAAATATGTGAAGAAGCTGACTGTATGTTTGTGAATATGGATAAATCGGTTGTGCTAACTTTTTCTTTTTGGGATCCCAAAACGTTAGTGACGGATACCTATGACATCGCAAAAGTTGTCCGTCCGTCCGTCCGTCTGTCCGTCTGTACGCACGATAACTCTCGAAGGGATTGAGATATTTTGATGAAACTTGGTGGGAGGATCCTTTGGGTCAAAGTACAAGTCAAGTTCGAAGATGGGCTCTGTAGCTCTATATTTGAGGGTGGGGGAGGGTTTTCAAATTAAGGGGTAAACAAAATATTTTGAAACAGCTAATGTGATAGTCGATTATGGGGTAAGAAGACATGCTGAACACGATGGTGAAAACCATTTTCTCTCCGGACAAGTAGTTCGCCCGGAATCCGGCCAGAACCGGAAAATTTGTTACAAGCAAAAGTTTTATTTGAAGTTGATTAGATGTTCGATTTAGGGGTAAGAAGACATGCTGAACACGATGGTGAAAACCATTTTCTCGCCGGACAAGTAGTTCGCCCGGAATCCGGCCAAAACCGGAAAGTTTGTTAAAACTAAAAGTTTTATTTGAATTTGATCAGATGTTCGATTTAGGGGTAAGAAGACATGCTGAACACGATGGTGAAAACCATTTTCTTGCCGGACAAGTAGTTCGCCCGGAATTCGGCCAGAACCGGAAAATTTGTTACAAGCAAAAGTTTTATTTAAAGTTGATTAGATGTTCGATTTAGAGGTAAGAAGACATGCTGAACACGATGGTGAAAACCATTTTCTCGCCGGATAAGTAGTTCGCCCGGGATCCGGCCAAAACCGTAAAATTTGTTAAAAGCAAAATTTATATTTGAAGTTGATTAGATGATAGGTTTAAGGGCAAGAAGAGACGCTGAATCTGTATATGACAATAATTTTTCACCCGGACATATAGTTCGTCCGGAATCCGGTTGAAACCGGATTGTTTATAAGTTTAAGTTTTATTTGAAGTTGATTAGATGTTCTTTATAGGGATAAGGAGATGCGCTGAATTCGTTTCTGAACTATCTTTTTTTTTGGCTGGACAAGTAGTTCGCTCGGAATTCGGCCGAAGCCGGAAATTTGGCAGAATTAAAGCAGGAAGTTTCGATCAGTATTATCAAAATAAATATGGCTTATATAGGTATATCTGAACTTAATTTTCTCAGATGATTAGCCTGGCGAAGACTCGATCTGGCGTAGAGGAGACGTAGTTGTCTGGGTCAAATATTAGATTTTTGGGATCCCATCGAAACCTTTGGTCTTGTTTAAAACGTCAACCTGAGTTTTTTGCACCCCTATCCCAAATCCAACTAACTGATGAAATTAAACTTCTTGGTGTTTACTTAACGACAGATCTAAAGTGGCAAAAACAAACAAATTCGATGCTGAAACGAGGGAACATGGCCATCCGCTCCCTTAAGCTACTTTCTCGTTTTGGGGTTCGAACTGAACATCTCCTCAAAATTTATTTTTCGTTTATCCGTCCTACTTTAGAGTACTGTTGCCCTGTTTGGCATTTTGGCCTTACACGCGACCAGTCCGATTCGCTTGAAAGAATCCAATACAGAGCGCTACTTGTTGTGTCTAAATCCCCTAAAGTCCCTTATATCAACCTTTTAAAAACTTTCAATCTTAGTACATTAGCGAGTCGTCGTGAAAAATTATCGGTAAATTTTGGTCTAAAAACTCTTAAACACCCAATCCTCCGAAACATCCTCCCCCATGATTTTGAAACCGAACGGCCAAGACCTCCAAGACTAGCAGACCCAATTCCAAAACTGCAACCTGTCCAATGCACCCACGTAAGATACAGTAATAGTTTTGTTCCGGCTTTCGTTAAACTGTTTAACGCTTCACCCTCCATTCAAGAGCCCACATGATTTTATTGGTTTTTAAGTGCATCTGTTTGACTTTTTAGGTTAGTTTGTATTTATATTGACGGTGGAATCAGTTAGTCGGCACACGCCGTGTGTAAGTTTCCTAATGAATAAACGATTTGATTGATTTGATTTGAACTACGGTTGCTCTGCAAAAACGACAATGCCGGATTTGCGATTTTTGAAATCATCCAAAAAGAAATACTGACATCCACTGACATCTAGACTGACATAACTTCTTTCCCACCAATTTGACAAAAAACTAGACTCTTGTGTTAGTGATGATGAAAGTGAGATGAATTTTTCAGATACCACAATCAGTTACCATGGTCCGACCATAGTATCTGATCAGATACCACGGTACATTGCCCGATACCACGGTAACTGCAAAAACGCCCTTTGACCGTGGTATCAGATAGCATGGTAACTGCAAAAACGACTATAGACTGTGGTTTCAGATAGGCCTACCATGGTATCTCAGGGCTGCCACAAGTTTAAAGGCTTGGAAAAAGGGACTTAGGGACTTTTTCAAGCGGAAAAAGGGACCTATAGGGACCTAAGGTCACTGCTACTAAACCTGGAATACACAGTATTAGGATCCTATTTGCACTTTAGTTGCTAGGATCAGAGGACTTATGGTTCGAAATTTTGATGCCTCTTTAACGAAATAGGCTATGGCTCTTAGATTTGGGCCGACGAGGAGAAAAGAGGGAACTTCCGGGTTTCCGCTCAGTTTCAATAGCTTTTTTTGTGACTAAACCAGTGAAGACAATAAGTCACTAGCCTGTATTCGAGGCGAGCGAGCAATGTTTGATGTTTGGACTTTTCACCAGAATTATTCATCTGACGAATGTGGGGGGAGTCGAAGGGAGAACCGGAAATCTTTTGACACACTTAGAGCGGAGTGACCAGGATTAAACTTGGTGGGAAGCATAAGCAAAAGCCCTAATTACATCATTAAAAGAACTGGACCGGATTTGGGCACTGGGGGGGGGGGGGGGGGTCCGGAATTCCGGTGATCCAGAGTTAGTTTTGGCTAGGACGACGAAACTTCGCAGGTATATCGGTGATCCGACCAGATTAACTTGGAAATAGTCAGTTCCCGATACGACCATCGTGGTGGGAGTGGAGAGAGAGGGGGAATTCTGAATCCTGAGTTATGTATAACTTTCGAACGGGTGATCGGATCTTAAACTCGATATTTGGAAAGACCTCATGTCTCAGGTATCCCGTTTCAAGTCCGGACCGGATCTGATGAATGTGGGGGGGGGGGGGGGTAAATACAAGCAAAATGACAGGTCTCGACAACAAGTTCACAGCTTCGAGCCATAATATTAGCTTCGAACTTTATTTCTTTAAGAGAAAATTCACCTTTTAATGATCTTAAAAATTGTGCAGCTTCGTAGCAGAGATGTGGTCTGGTCAACGCTTGGATTGGTCAGGTCCTCCCCCCACTAGAATTCAAGGTTAGCTACCTGTGCACCTATCGGTAGCATAATACTTCAGATTGTAGAAACAGTTAAAAAAATAAAGGCTGGATATCTCTGTCTGTGATGGTAAATTTGAATGTGTGTTGTATTTCTTGTGATTGCAGTCAGCCTTATTGGAGAAAATTAAAGTGACCCTGACTCTTCTTCAAAATAGGAGAAATGTAATAATTTTGGTCAGGAAAAACTTTAAAGGGACCTGAGGACTGATTTAGGGACCAATAGGGACCAAAAGGGACCTAAGACTGATTTAGGGACTTGCAGGGACTTTAGGGACTTTGTGGCAGCCCTGGTATCTGCAAAAACGCAACTTGGAAGCTCCCGAACTGGAATTCCTGACTGGATTTTCGGCACCCTACTTCCATATAGAAAAGTTGAAATTTTTTCAACTTGATGATGAAAGTGCAGGAAATCCGGCCGGGAAACCCTGATCGTGTGTTCGCACTATTAGTGCGAACACACTATCAGGATCGGGAGCACCCGGTCTGGAATTCCTGCCCGGATTTTCAGCACCATCATCACTTCAATATGGAAAAGTTGAAGAACGTGTCCGAAAGCTCCAAAACGAACGAAAATGCTGAATTAATTCAGCATTTTATGCAGTATTTCGCTTTCGGACTTAAATTTTCGCCCAATTAATGCAGCATTTAATGCAGCATTAATTCAGCATAAAATTCAGCGGAAAATTCAGCAAAGATGCTAAATTTTATGCTGGATTTTCAAGAAGAAACTGGGGAGCACGGCGATTCTCCTAGTATCTCCTAGAATATTTGTCCATCTAGAACAAATTGCGACATAAAATTATCGTAATGCAAATTTAGGTCGAATTCTCGTCTGATGCGAAAAACTTTACTAACGTTAGCTTATTCTTTTTCTTTCAGCTTATTCTTCCTGACTTAAATTTTGGTACTCGAGAAGTTTTAGAGAAGAAATAAAGGTAACAGCTTTCGGACAAAAACGCCTGAAGATATGCAGCATTAAATGCAGCATTTTACGGCACTAAAAGCTTTCGGACACGTTCGAAATTTTTTTCAACTTGGATGATGAAAGTGCAGGAAATCCGGCCGGGAAATCTTGATCGTGTGTTCGCACTCAATGTCCGAAACACGCCACTGAACCTCGGGAAGAACAAGAAACGTAACTCAAACTAACCCTCGACATTGATTCTAAATTGACCAATCAACAACGTTTGTTGTCGTGATATTTCCGGCTCTTTGCTGGACATACGGCGACTCTTCATCGGCACGAAGAGTTAGTCATCAAGAGTATGGAAGGTGAAGGATAAGTTTGCGGGAAACCTACTGACCTTGAGTGTGTTCTGTGCTCGAGTCAGGACTGAAGTGTGAGTAACGTCAAAAGTATAACCAGCATCTTTCAAGGCCTTGCCAGCAGCATGTGCTTCCTGAACTCCTAGAATCAACAAATGTTTCACTGTGGTAGATAGACATGGATGATTTTATATTTTGCTTGGTCCTGTGTCAGTCATAAAGTTCAAATGGCAACAGAAACCATTCTTTGCTCTTTAAACCTTTGAAAAAAAAACAGACTGCACCAGTTGTACACAAATCCTCAATTACTGGGCACAGTGCTCCAACATGTGGGCATGCCTCAACGTCTGAGCATGGTTCTCACACCATATGTCAAGGGCACCATGCCCTGCAGCAAGGGCATGGTAACCTCTAACAAATCTGTTTGAACAGCAAATTTCCTTCAGATTCTTGATTCAAAAGTTGACAACCGGTTTTTATGGGGGTACCATGCCCTAGCTGTAGGGCATGGTGCCCCAACATATGAGCATCATGCCAGTACATTGGGGCAGACGTTGGGGCACCATGCCCAAAATTTGAGGATTTGTGTATGACTGGACTGCACATGCTCAAAGGCACAAACACATTTCTTTTAATTACAGCAGTAATGTTTTGGTATGAGCTCACCAGGCTACAGTCCCAGGGCAGGACTTTATTTTTGTCCAGTTACATTTGCAGATTTTGGATACACACTGTGTGAGTCATCACAAATAAATCATGCTTCCCTGTTGAATAACAACTTGCTGTGAATGCTGATATCTTGCATCTTGCAAGGCAGAACTCGGAAGGCAAAGCTTTTCTTGGGTGAAAGCAGGTAGGTTATTCAGAATCACTGATGATTTTGACACTTGGCATTTCTCATGCTCTTCAGTTCTTAGTTTTCTTCAGTTTTAGAAAGAGGACACCATGCATTAGATAAAAGCTTCAAAAGAAATTCAGAAATTAAAGAAGGAAACAAATTTAGCATAGGCTATTGTTCATAATAGTTGTATGTTCGATAGAAGTTTGAAGTTACCTTCAAACTCAAAGGTCTTTGTTTAAATACTTTTTTTGTCCTTCAAACTCTCACTGTCGAACTTCATGAAGTAGCAAGTTTGAAGTTTGCTCAGTCTAGTACACTAGCCCCTTTTCAGTCATGGTGCTCAAACGTCTAGCACCATGCCTGGGTGCTAGACATTCAAGCACTGTACCTTGGATTTCATGTATGGTGCATGGGTTTCAGTATACAGTGCATGCATGAAAAACACAGTTTCTGTCATCACAACTGAGAACCAGCTCGGACAGGGATGAAATTACTACCATGAATTAGAGAAATCAAAGACAATCCTATCATTTTTTTCATAACAAAAACAAAAGGACGCGACTGATGATGGAGATGAAAAAACTCATTTCCTTTTCTACACAGTCAAGGGTTTTTCATGTAAAGTGTCCTGTGCCTCAGCTTTTTCTACCCAGCAGCCAACCAGAATATTGGCTCCTGGGGCCTGCCTGAGGCAGACTACATGGAAAATAGATAGGGTGCTGTCAGATTTTCCATCTCCATCATCAGTCGCGTCCTTTTGTTTTTCCTATGAAAAATATGATAGGATTATCTTTGAATTCTCTAATTCATGGTGGTAATTTCAGCCCTGTCCAAGCTGGTGCAGAATTGTGATGACAGAAACTGTGTTTTTCATGCATGCGCTGTGTACTGAAATCCATGCACCGTACATGAAATCCAAGGTACAGTGCTTGAACGTCCAGCCAGAGGCGTTACTAGCCAAAATGTTTTGGGGGGGGACAAGGTATTTACCGACTGGCTGGTCATTTTTACCGACTATTTTTGCGGATAAGAACGTCTGTGTTGACGAAAAATGGGCTTAATTTAAGAAAAAAACTACTACTTTTAAGAAAAAATCGACTATTTTTACAAAAAAACGATGGTTTTTTATTGTTTTTAAGAAAAAACTATTTCCAAGAAAAAAATCCAGTCTTTTTACTAAAAATCGCGGCGCTTCGCGCCGACTCGGTTCTTTTTTACCGACTGGCCGACAACATTGGGGGGGGCGTCCCCCCCCTCCCACCCCAGTAGTGACGGCTCTGCGTCCAGCACCCAGGCATGGTGCTAGACGTTCGAGCACCATGCCTGAAAAGGGGCTAGTGTACTAGACTGAGTTTGCTTGAAAGGTTGAAGAACGCGACCGTGCAAGGATTGCCAGAGACAGAGTTGCAAAAACACTAATTAAGCAAATGGTGAACTTCAACGGCCTTTGAAAACGGATATTAAGTAACCGGTTAAGCTAGGGTAGCCACAAAAACACCTAGTGGCAAAAATTGGCGATTTTGTTGTAATGAATGCATGAATTGCTGTGAATTTTCCTTATCAGTTTTACCTATCTAAAACATCTCCAAAAAATATTTTAAAAATACCATTGAATTCAGGACAAAATTGTCTATTTTATAAGGCTAACAGTAAGGTGTCCTAGCTATTTAATATTATTTCTTAATATTCAATGTAAATTTAGATGTAAAAAAAAGTAGCTGAACTTGCCTACAAAAATTTGTTGATACTAACTAAGGAGGAAAAGTCAGCAGCATATAGCAGCAATAGGTCTATTGGACTATAACCTCGATGATCATATTCATATTTTCTCATCTAACTCACTTACTGGGGCTCCCCATGCACTCAAAACCAGCTCAAAATCACCCAGTTTCATAGAATTTCATTGAAGCACATAGTTCCAAGCTGGTCACTAGATGGACAAAACCCTAAAGTCAATGGATGAACATAGGCATTTTCTTATGTGAAATACTGTTTTCTAAAGAAGATTTAAGATGCTTAGATACAAGATAGAGAGGTGATTTTGGCCTCAAATCAAAGCTAAAAGATAGGAGAATCACATTCTGATCTTCAAAAGCTCAGGTTTGATTAATTTTTTTTTTAGTGGCTACCTTAAGCCAACAGCGAACAAAACTTTGAACAAAATGCAACTACAGGAGTGTTGCATGAAGCCGCCCGTCTCATGGTGCCGCCCACCCCTCTCGAAATGCCACTAAAAGAATAAATCTTAGAAACTTTAACCATTTAACTTACTTATATGCTTTTTTATTATTATTTGACTTGTTTTGAGCCAGATTTGACTCCAATTGGCTATGGTACATGAACCTGCCACCCTGGATCATGAAGCTGCCACCCCCACCCCAGAAAAATCATGCAAATTCAAAGAAAATAGCAAATTTTATGATTTGCTATAGGTCAAGGAGCCTCTCCGACCAAACAGCTGGCCTCTAGCATTCATAATGTAGGAAAATACAATTTTTAGCCAAGTGGGCGGCTTCGTGATCACTTGGGTGCCTGTATTCTCTCATGTTTGCCAGCTTAGCCTTGAACAATTACAAGTAAACTGAGTTTCCAGCAGAGAGGGAAGGTTCTGAGCTTCCTTTCAAGATGCTCCACAGAATTTTATCTTGATTTTTACTATGTTTTCTGAGGTCATTTCCCCCAAATAGGAGTTTAGGGTGGCAGCTTCATGCAGCACTCCTGTAATCTCAATAATACCAACCTTTGTCACTAAGATCAGCATCATACCATCCACAGAAGCGATTTTCTTGGTTCCAGGCACTTTCACCATGGCGGACCATAACAATTTTGTAGGTCATGTTTGCAAATAGGAGGATCTTTGTCTGAAGTGGCAGTTGTCTTCACTGACCTCCAAACTGGAGAGGAATGAACAACAGCAGGAAACCTTTTCGAAGATTACAAGGTCAGCTCAAGGAGAAAATTTGACCAGCTCACTTTTCCCAACCTAATTCCTATCTACCGGAAAAATCTGTCTTCCGATTTGCCCTATAGATGGCCTAAGCGTACAAATCCTTGACTGCTAACGGCTGCTTCTTTACGACCAAAAGTAAGTCGCGAGCTGATAAATAACAAGATAGAAACCAATCAGGGACGGAAATTTGTCAAACCCGGTGTCATCCTCCCCTTAACCATTATCTTTTCATACAGACACAAAGCGAACATAAATTTTGATTACCTCAAAATCTTTGATAGTCACAGGAGTTTCAGAGGAGGAAACTCACAAGGAAATGAAAGGATTCGGAGGTCCACTCGCCTAAAGGTGAGGGCCCTAATGCTGAGGACAGACTACCAGGGTCGGGTGCTCACGGACTGGAATTCCTGCCCGGATTTTTGACACCCCCATCGATTGCATTTGGAAAAGTTGATATTTTTCATCTTTATGATGAAAGTGAAGAAAATCCAGCCAGGAAACCTTGATCCTGCATTCTCATTTTAAAACAAGTGTCTTTACGTTTTTGGAAATCGACTTCCGAAGCTAAGTAACTGTGTTTTCGCTACTACCAGGGATCCATAAATTTCCTTTACAGGGGGCTTGTCATTTCCTATGCTTCTATGTTGCTATGTTGACGAAACCAGTCCTACTTTCCAAAAATCCCACTTGGGTCAAATCTGCAGTCTTGTTTGCCTCATTGGACGTGCGCGCCAAAGAGACTCCTCCCTCAAGGCGCCAGCAGCCAACCCCAAATTTTCTGTTTGGTCTTGGACGTGATTGGACCGTGGGTATTTCTCGAACTATCTTCCGTGCGGTCAACATAGCATCAGAAATCTCTTATTGACAAGCCCCCTGTAAAGGAAATTTATGGTTCCCTGCTACTACTAATAAGAAAGAATTAACTTCCAAGTTCCAACACCGATTGGCACACGCCGAGATGCGGCGACTTTCCAACCTGAACTTAGCTGCCCCGATTGTCACACGAAAACGCCTTAAGTGGTCTCTAAACGATTCTTCGGCCTAATTAACTTTAGCTTTTCAGAACTGATTTTCCGATAGTCTTTAACTTCACATTTTTGCCACTAAAAATATGACGAACTATGGTCGTTCGGTTCCCTTTTGATACGTCAGTAGCCTACCGATTCAAAACGGTATGAATACAAAGTTAAAGCCAGGTTTCACCTTCCAGGTTCTTCTTCCGGATCTTAGATATCCGTTTTCGTCGAGGTGGATACAGAAGATGGAGGCGAAGGAGCAAGACCAAACGTCTGGAAGTCCGTGGCGTTGGATACCCCGAGTTCTGGAATCTGGAAAGGTGTCATAGAGGCAACATGTTTGGGCGACCAAATAGCCAAGCAAGTGAATGGGATAGGGGTAAAGAGACGAGGCAAGAGATAAGCGAAAGGGACATCTATATGAAATTATGAATAATAACGAAATTGGCTATCACCATTTTCATGTTGTCCGGACTGCACGCAAGATCTAGATATCTCGAAAGTGAAGGTTGGCTTTTACCCAACAGCAATTTTCGTTCGGTAAGGGAAGGGTTAGCTGGTTCTGTAAGGGAAGGTAGTTCCATAGAGGGCAGTTTGACAAAGGCTGAAGGAGCTTCAGCGAGTCTTGAGCGAGTCTACATGGCTCCGACAATGGAGTCCTAGACTTCTAAATTAAATTCGAAATACTGTTTCTGGCTTATTGGTCACGGTACTAGTCCCTTATGTAAAGTGCCATCTATGTATTATAACTAATTTCCGTGACTTGGGGATGTTAACTGCTTAGATGAATTTGTCTTCGGGCGGGATCACTGTTCCTATGGCCGGCTTCTACCGGACTATTGTAGTGGTTTTCGAACTCTGTTCACAAGCCCCTCTGTAGTTCAAACGGTAAGAGCACCTGTCATGTAAGCAGAGGGTCCTGGGTTCAAATCCCGGCTGAGCAGCATTTTTATCTTTCAGTTCACAATTTCTAAAACACTGTTGATTGGTTAACACATGGTTTGAATCAATTAGAAGGATCGTTCGGGTGACGTTTCTTATAATATATGTGCTTTAGTTATTGACCTACGAACTGAGTATCGCCTTCGAAAAGACTCATTAACATCCAAAAAGTGCATTAACATCCACAAACCAGTAGTCAATACCATGCTCGCCCGCTACACCTAACCACGCTATGCTTATGCACCACAGCACACACTATTTTTAACATCATATTCCCGAGGTTCACTGGCGTGTTTCGGACATATCCTGTTTGAAAGCTCAAAGAGCGGCTTCAACGCGGATCCTGGGGTATCCTGCCATGCAAATAAACTGCACAATGACTATAAAGATTTTTTTTTAGGTGTCACGCTAGCTTTGTTTATTCCGACTGGTACAAAGGAAAATATCACACATAAGTAGCAGGTACAAACACAGATCATATTTCCTCATGAAGGCATATGGGATTTGGCCGGTTTCGCAATCAGTTTCTTCTCGAATTCTCTTTTTTTGTTTTGGACTTCTTCTTTCCTCATCATATCGCTTAAAGTTTCTTTCTGAAGTTTCGCTGACCGCTCCTAGAAGTGAAGATTTGCATGCACAGGACTAATACAAATATTGACTTCGGTGTCTCTATATCAGTGCCTTGAGGATAACTACTTGTCATCTAAGTTCGTCGTATTCATTAGAGGAATAAACATGTGGTATCACGTTAGAAGGGGATAGTTCGAGCGTTCGGGTTGTTTTGATATATTGTCCACCCTACTGTAACCAAGCTTCAACGAAATTATACAACTAATAGCCTACTAGTCTCTATTTTTCTAATCCCACGCAACACAAACAGAACTCTGCTAAGAATCGAATCTAGACACATAAATGAATCATCTAGGGCCAACCATAAAATTTCACTCGAATCTGAGCATTTTTTCGGGAAACTCCAGTATTCCCGACTACCGTGGTTGGATCAGGCCCGGGCCCAAAAATGGATCTTCTTAGGTATATGGCGTTCCTGCATTCTAAGTTTCGTTCAAACTGCTCCACTAGTTTCATTCCACGCTCCAGGCGAGTCACAATATTTCGGCCTCCCCCTCCAGCTCCTCCCATATCTTCTCCGTCCAACTCCCTAACCTCGATAGGAGAGGAAGTGTAAGTAGAAAAGCTGTACAGTGTTGGACAAGAGTGTGTAAAAAGCTCCATAAAAGGACCTCAAAAAGGGGCATAAGAGTTACAAGGAGACGGAAACAAAGGGAAAAAAACGGAAAAAAAGTAAAAAATAACAGAAGTGACACCACTGGACCATTGTAAAAGAAAAGATTTATTTTTGCATAACCACAAAGCTTGGTTATGCAAAGATTGTTGCAAACCGAGGGAAGTATAATAAACGTGCGCTGGCCAAACTTTGTTCTAATTTCTGTGATCATTCTGTCCTTTATGCTTCAGGTCTCTTCCCCCTTCTTCAGAAAGGTAATTTAAAAAGAATCCGGATAAATTATTTCAAATTCTGCAAATTTCTTCCGTATCTTCCACCTTGGACAAAAACCGGATTCTTGTTAGCAAATTTTCAGTTCCTGATATAACTTTAAAGTTGGAGATACTGCACAGAAAACTCTCCGGTACGGCTTATGCGCGCCTATCCCCGCACCACCGTCTTATCCGTTTCTTTCGTTGATTTTGTGTAGGCTATAAATATTTTTTCTTTGTGTTTCTTATTTATTCCTACTCCACCATATTTACTTCATGTATCGTGTGGGTGATAAATAAATTAAATTAAATTAAAATTAACCTCCTCACACAGTAGTCTATCCCTTTTCAGGGGAAGCGACGGTGGCGGTGCCGGGGGCTCCTTCCCAATTCAAATGAAACATGGATGGAAATGAACAAAGAAGTGAAGTAAAAACTGTTCCGCAACATTTTCAGTCGAAATGGCCAAATTCATTCGAAAACCAATATCAGGAGATGCTTCGAATGCTAGAAAAATCGCGGTTTTCGCAAGATCTTCCTCAATGAAACGTCACGGAATACACAGTACTAAGCGATTTGAGTTAATAAAAAGTAACCTTAGCCTACCTTCAAAGCAGTAGTTTGTTGAGATATCGAAGCCATTTCTGCTTTTAGTTTTTCAATTTTGGACAGGTACAGTTGGGTCTTGTCTAACTGTAAAAACAACCAGTTTATCACTGGGCCATTTGAATATTTTAGTACTCATACATCCCATTTCCAAGATGAAAGCATGCACATGAGGGGCACAATTTTCGTTACCCCACTTTGCTTAGGCCCGCACTTCAGCCATGGGTGTAGAAAGATCTTGAGCGCCTAAATAATCTATTGGATAGCCTACTGTAGTTTTGCTAAACTTCTTCAAACAATGAAATAACTAGAATAGTCGACACTTTATCCATGGAGGGCATATAAAGGGTAGGGTGGGCAGTTCACCCCAAGCAAGACTCTTGACTTCTGTGTTACCAGATTTCATTAATGTTGGAGGGATATAGTTGGAAAAAAGTATAATTTTCGTAAAACTTACAGCCAAATAGTAGATGGCCTACAGTCACAGGGAATCTTTTTTAAACCGAACAATATAGAATCTACGCTACTGGGTTATCTTACCATCAGTTTCAAAGTAGCACTGCAGTCCACGTCTCCATAGGTGACCATATTTATACTTTCTTGCTTGACTGTTTCAGCAACAGCATCCTGGTCTGATCTAAAGGATAAACTATCACACATGAAAGAAATCAACACCAGGGCATTCATTTACTAATTTATCTTCTTTTCAGACACATTAGGTTCCCTTGGTGCCAACCCCCTTCTTCTTTAAGATATTGCAATTCTTAAATTTCCAGGGTAGGCTACAATACTGGAGTTACTCTAGAAGGGTAGGCTATCTGGGATGTCCTCTAAGCAGAGCTGGTGGACTTGGACTCTGGACTCGCCTCGAGACACCTTTTCCCGAACTCGGACTCGTCTTGGTCTCCTCGCTTATGAAGCAAGACTTGGACACGTCGCTTATGGAGCAGGACTCGGAGTCTTTCAGGGCTGGAGGGAGGTACATCAAGCTTCTATGGGATATGACAACCTTTGTGCAATTGTTTTTTTAAGTACCAAATGCTGATATGTTTTGTGTATATTGTAGTTATTTGTTTAAGAAAAAACACAGTGTTAGGACTCTGCCATGACTCTCAAGTTATTATATTCATGCTCAGGGGCATTACATCACTAGCCTTTTACCCTTGGGGGGGGGGGGGGGGGTGGACATCCAGTTTCCATCCAATGGGGCTTGGAAATGTACCATCAAAATGCGTTGTTGCTGCTTCCACACCAACAAGGAATAGAACCTCTGTAAAACTAACTGTAATGCATTATGTGAAATTATTCATGTGATGAAAATACAGATAACTCACATCCTCAGTTTTTCATTTCAGCTTTCACTAAAAAGCAAAGCTTCCAACTACTGTACCCAGAACAAATTAAACTAAGTCCTGTAGATTTTAGCTATAGGTGCATCTTAATTCTCCTCGCAATTCTCCCATTTCGCCTTTATGGACTATTTAGATAAAGCAAATTCTCCTTTTCTTGCATTTTTGTCAGAATCGAGAACGGGGAAAGCTTCGCGATTCTGCAGAATCGAGAAGTTGCTCCGATAGTGAATTCTCAATTCTCTGTTCTCCTCCCTGATTGGTCAACAGACTGCAGGTGTACAATATGCATAAACAGTTATACGCGGTTACAGACGAGCTGCCAAATTAGTGTTTCTGTTGAAAGCGAGAATGGAGAAGAAAGATGAGCAAAAACCGTAATTTATTCGAGAATCGAGAATTCAAAAGAGAGAATGGAGAACTGAGAATTCAGATAAAAAACGCAACTTATACTTAACACACAAGTTCTAAGTTTGAATGTGCTTCAAACCCCCTAAAATGTCAAGCCTAACAGGCCAATACTGTAACAGAAATTGATTTCTTATGTGTAAAAAATCATGATTTACCGACAAGACTTAATCTTTCCTGATTAGGCTGATTTGACTGACAAAACACTATGAAATATCATGGTGTTTTGTCCTGCTCCTGGTTTTGTCACCATGAAATATTAGTACGAGACGATGAAACGCTAGAAGCAGACTAAGATATACCTACAAAACTTACAAAAGTTCATCTAGAGAATCTGTAACCCTTTCAAAGCTCTCCTTCTGAAGTTCTAGAAAACTCATGACGCATAGCTTTGAAATTACCCGCGTTAATAAATGAAAGGTCGGTGAACTCCAGAAATTCGAACTAATCCATTGGAATCAAAATTATAATTATGATCATTTAATAAAGAAATTCTTTATAAGAAAGATTTTTCTTGAATTACATTTCTTCCATACGAATAGCAGATAAATAATAACGGTTTATTCAACGTAGTTTCTTGAGTGAGAGGGAATCTTTCTCTCACAGCGAGCTGACCTGTGTCATATTCAAAAAAGCACTAAAGCGTGGTTCTATCAAAGTGACTCCTGGCTCCTGGATATAAAAGAATGAGAGATACAAAAGAAAACAGAATGGAAATCACAAATAGTTCAGTATCTAGTGAAATTAAAGCGTTGATCGTAAATGCATGGAAAAATCGATGGACGGTGCTTCAATGGGACCTGAATAGTCGTCAGGTAAAAATTGGGGTAGGCTACAGCTGGGGTACAGTACCTAACCTGAACAGTTTTTCAAGCCAGTCCAGGGGAAAGCAAATTCTACTACATATACCTGATTTTTTGCAGACTTTGCTGAGTGTTAACCATAACTGTTACAGGACGTGCCATAAATTCCGCCCATGTCTGATTTCCGCCCCCTAGTTAAATTTGACAGATACTGAATATGTTAGCTGTTTTCTGAATGACCATAACTCCACCTATCTACTGATGTAAAAATCTCCCTTCAAATCCTTTCAAAGAGAATCTCTTTCTTCTTCAAAGGTGCGAATGGCGGAAATGAGACCTCTGGTGGGCGGATTTTGGACACAGTGTAGAAAACGCTTAGATCAGAAATTTCACGGACATGTTTGGAGTAGGGAGCGACTGAAGGCATCTAGCATCCAAAACATTGGTTCGTCTTGGTTAAAAATGTCGATTTCACTTTCGACGACTAATAAAATAATTGCAGATTGTGACACCTACATATGTGACGCCTACATAGACGTTTGACTTTTTGGCTTTTTGACGTTCGGCGATTGCCGTAGCTGTTTCTCTTATTTTCTGTTTTCGTTCTGATCGGCTAACGTGTATCGCCTAAACCGTGTCCATCGCCCAAGTACTCGCCGATAGCCGTTGACGTATGGATTTTGTTTGAGGATTAGGTGGTATTTTAAATAATGAAAAACTCGTTTTTGCGCACCCAGAAACATCGGCTATCGCCAACTGCTATCGAAAACAGCATTATGTACAAACCGGCAAACTCGCTTCGTCTACCGGGCAAATTTGATCAGCGATAAAAAACGCCACCACTGATTCTGCAAAGTCGCCATCGAGTATCAGATGGATAATTTTGACGTCAACGGCTAACGGTGAGTCCTCGGCCGATGGGTGATGGACACGAATTTGGGCAATACACGTTAGCCGATTAGAACGAAAACAGAAAATAAGATAAACAGCCACTGCAATCGGCTTCCGGCGAACGTCGAAAACACCAAAAAATCAAATGGCTACGCTGTCGTCGAACTAATCGGCGATCAAAAATGCCACTAATATTTCGCCGCTTCTTATCTGGCAACAACACAACAGCGGGAAAAGAAGCACATGTTTTAAACAGCGGGAAAAGAAGCACATGTTGTAAAACCAGTGGGAAAACAAATCGAGACTTAAAAAAAAATCTATAAAAGCCGATAAAAGCTTGAATCGAATCAGATCGCGACCTGCGAAGTAATCAGCATGACTTGCCTATAATCAGCATGTTTTATTCAGCATCTTGGATTTTTCGGCGGAATTCGGTCGCACAGTGGGCGGAAATTCGTTTCGGAGGCGGAATTCAATTCTGCCCAAAAAAATTGGTCCTTCTGCTGAAACGCTTATCTTGCAACGCTGAGACGCATTAGCCAGATAGAAAAAATAGTGTCTGGAAGAACAGAAGCAGAGCTTTCTTTCGAGATATTGGAAAGTAAATTTAGACAAGTTTAAAGCACTGAAATTAAATGGGAGGCTGGATTTAGTACATATTCGCGGTCATGGTGGGCGGAATTTGGTGCACGTCCTGTAGAACTGATTGAAGTTGTTTTAAAAATTACGAGGCAAGCCATTGCCATTGCACCAAGCAGTTTCACAGTTTTTAGGCCACTTTATTGACTAACAGACATCCATTAAACGAGATTGGAGATTTCCTGCAAATATTTTAATTAAATATCTGTTTGTCATAAGCTTCGAGAAGCAAATCTTGCAATTTTCAACAGTTCCGAGTCCCACTATGTTCAGATTATTTGCCATTTGTTTTGTTTGAACCTGCTTTAAAAAGTATGTTCCTTCATTAACTCTTCTTTTTTATCATTCAGCAAAACATTGGTGATGAATTCAAGCACAGGTGCGAATGAGGTGATTCTGTATGAAATTCTTTTATCGAGAAAGAATTTACCTTCCGAACGTGTAAACTTATCTTTTAATTCCATACAGAATTAACTCATTTATACCTGAGCTCAAATTCCTGGTAGTGATTTATTAGATAGAAGAAAAACAAAAGAACTAACAACCAGAACACTCTTTTTAAAGCATGGTGAGCCCTGGACTGTCAAAAATGGTAAGATTTCGCTTCTTGACCATTATGTGTGCATGAGAATTTTAGTTCAACATTTTTCAAGACACATGTAAGGTTACCCACTTTCTGTTGGGCCGGTGGATCTTTGGGTTTTAGTGATATGTTGTTTTCTTTTGGCCCACTGCAAAATATTTTGGCACTGAGCCAGTAAAATATTTGATGCCATTGAACTTGTGACATGTAGCCTACAGGCTTCATGCCTTCAACCCTCTCCATCCCGTGGTTAAAGGGCACCCTGACTGGAAAAATACTGCTACAGACAATGCACCTTGGAGCTGGTAATTTCATTGTTGAATAAGGTATAGGAGAAGATATATATAAGATAGTGAGTTATCTCCTTCTGGTAGCCTAATATTGCACATAGTACCAGCTTTCAGAAATTCTTGTTTCAGCTTTCTCTTCTGTGAGTGCACACATGTTTTTTGTTTCAGATAATAAAAGAAAAAGGTATTCCAAGGAAGCTTGTTGCAAAAACGCTTTTGGAATATGCATGTACTGGATCTCTGCCAAACCAGCTGATACTATCTTATTTAAAACATGACGTGGCTTCAAAGGTAAGTTAAGCAGATTCTGGCTACTATGTTTGATAATCTCATTAGGATAAGATGGTGACTAACATTAGAGTTACTTGGTCTGGTAACAACAAGACCAAAGGTGTTGATGGAATCCCAAAAATCTGATATATAATGTTGATAGATCAGTACTTTTTACTTGTAATATTTGGAAACAGATCATAGTTTAAAGTTTCAAGCCCCTCGTGAAGCCCTTCTAGCAACCAACTCTTACTTACAAGTCCATCTCCCTGTGATAGACATGGTACAGTATCGTTCTTACCATGAAATACACTGGCAAAAAATAAAAGGTATACCAACTAGCAAAAGTTGGCAACCCCTCATCACCAAAAATTCTAGCAACCGAATCTTACTTACGACTCCATGTGCTCGTGATAGACGTAGTACCAAATTTTTCGTACCATATAAAGCACAAGAAACAAATTGGAGGTACACCATGTAGACGGAACTGCTAACCCCTCATTGCCGAAGATGATTATGGTCTAACAGTCTATGATTAGACCATGAAATCATTAGAAGTACCCTACTTGTCTCACAATTGGGATCTGCCTATTTTTGGTTTCAGTGTGTACCCTACTACTGAAGTTGTCAACCCCTCTAAACTTTCCAGCTGTTATATAGCCCGCAACCACCTACTCTTTTCCCATATACCAACCCCTTCGACCTTCGATTACGCACTAGCTCTCTCTCTTACGGTCAATGATCAGGCGGTCTGGGCACAGAGCTTTGGTTGACAAATTGGTTGACAAATTTTGTGTCCGTTTTTTTCCGGATTCCGGGTGAACTACTAGTCCGGTGAGAAAATAACTTTCAGATTCGGATTCAGCATGTCTCCTTACCCCTAAATCAACTCTCTCAATAGATTTCAAAAAATGTTTTTTGTTTGCCCCTTAATCTGAAACCCCTCCCCCACCCTCAGTATAGGGCTACAGAGCCCATCTTCGAACTTGACCTGTACTTTGACCCAAAGGATTCCCCCACCAAGTTTCATCAAAATATCTCAATCCCTTCGAGAGTTATCGTGCTCACAGACAGACGGACAGACGAACAACTTTTGCGATGTCATAGGTATCCGTCCACTTACGTTTTGGGAACCCAAAAAATACCCAAGTATCAGCAATGACTATACCTTGTCCTCCTTTTGTACTCTGGGTATTGTTATGCTCCAGTGTAAATTATTGTGCTTCTCTGTTCCCTGTGTGCATAAGCATTGAATGGTCCAGTTTGTGAACTACTAATATTGCTAGGAAGCTAGTATTAGAAACAAGCTTAATACCGGTACCTACGAAATTCGAATGTTAGGCGACATTGCTGGTTGAGTTCCTTTTTCAGCTCTTGACGCCATGCCAGGCTATTGAAACTATCGTCGAGTTCGAGTCCTTCCACAAGACACACTGCATCCTCGGACTGCTGGAAATTGTCAGCTCTGTTAAGGTAAATAGCGATTTTTAGCTACCCTTTGAAAGGTTACTATCGCTAATCCTCTTTTACAGTTGAATACATCAATTGTCCTTCACATTCTGCATCAGTGACGTCTGTCTAACCTTTTTCAACGATAAACAACAAGACTGGCGACCTTTCTTCGTTTTAAATAAAATAAACTCCAGTCTCTTTAAGCAAGTAGAGACTGTAGAGTCTCTTCTCCAGTAGTACCGACCGCTTCGGACAGCAAATGCTCCACTTCGGCCTCTTCTTCTTGTTCAGTCATTCAACCAGTGTTGCCGCCTGATTGTCGGTTTCTGTTGGATTCGTTACGTCCTCTTCGTTAAACTGCTTCACTTGGAGCTTGGTCGTTAGATGTTGTTATCACATCGGCTCACTGGCATCCCAGCGTAGTCGACATTCCTTGGTTGGTAGATGTAGTTGTTAAATCAGCTCACTGGCATTCCAGTGTAGCCGACATTCAGCATGTTGCCAAGTGCTGATGCGAAATTTTGTTTTTAGGTTGGTTCCAGTCGCTCGGATGTCACCAGCGAAGACCCTCTGAGCATTGCGTGCTCCTTCGCACGGCTTCTGTTGTGGTACCTCGGTATTCTTAGCGAATCCTGTGCGAAACTGGCTGACCTAAAGTACAGTCCAGTTCATGCCAAGCTTCTTGATGAAGTGCTTCAAATAGCCCATAATCTAGTTAGAAGCGACTTTGAACGTTCGATGACAATCTTAGCTCTGCTAAGCAATATGAGTGAGTATAACGTAGGCTTTAAGCATGGTAAGAGGCTGGGCGGGCGGGGAATAACAGAACCCTCTATATGTTTTTTTTCACACCCTACATTTGTACTGATACGGTACTGTTTAAATTAGGCAGAAACGTAGCCGACGTGATTAAAAGGGCGAGTTGTTAAATCTTATTTACATAAAGACGAAATTATGCAAGTGACTTGTTAAAGTTGACCAATAAATCTGGCATAGTTTTGTAATTGAATTTAGAAGTCTAGGACTCCATCTGGCTAGGCAACTGTAGTGGTTTGCGAACTATGCTCACAAGTTAAATAGATTTGTTCTTTTATTGTACCGGGTTTTGGTCAATCGACCTTGTGTCTCCGGCTTGACCCTATGTATGATAATTTTATAATGAAGCGTAAATTAAAACCTTGAACCTTGAAGTTCTTGAATGACCCAGTTGGTGAGGCTTCATTCTTTTAAAGCGAAGGTCGTATGTTTCAAATCTCGTCCAAAAAGTATCTTTGTCTTTCAGTTCACTACTTACCATATCTAAATACGTTCTGATGCTTTGAAATTTAGCGCATAACACCTACACTGTCTGAAACTTGATAACTACGGGCGTCGAGCGGCATCCCTTCATGAAACTCACAAAATAATCAATCAATAAGTATATTTCACATAATATTTCTGTATGACAAAAATAACCTTGTACGTCAAAGGTTATTTTTGTGTTTTACACGTTTTACTAAATGTTTTACTCACTGCGACTATCTTTTCAGATTTGTATTCAGTTGTATCGAGGAAAATCAGAGACCTTGAAACCCTGTTTCGCCATTTCACCAATGCTGGTCTACCGTCAGTAACACCTGCTATTGGAGAGGAATTCAAAATCTTTCTCAAGTATGTGCCCTTTTCCCGTCATTCACGACAAGAATGTGGGTCGGCCAAAACAGCCTTTCACCCGTCTGAGCGAAAATGTAGCTCCACACTTCGGACTTTCAAAGGTCTATTGGCAGAAATAGCCTTTCGCCGAGTCCCTAACGCGCTTATTCGGGTCGCATGTCACAAGATTCTGCTAGTCCGTGTCAACCAACCTTGGTCCAGTACACCAGCTGTGACAGTAATGAGCATCCACCAGAAATTTGTCACAAAGAGAACAGGAGACTTGTGAGGTCTAAGCTTCAAACCTGTCGCGATCTGGAGTTCCGTGCAGCTAATACGGGTCCCGCGGAGGAGAGAGCCGAATTATTAGGCCTACACAATTTTAGCAAAATTTTTTTTTATTTATTCCGTAGAGCCTTTTGTTTTTGCATTCATAAAAGAAAATGTAAAAAAGGCTTTAAACACCCATTCGCTTCATCGTCTACTACGTTCACTGCTTGTGTTTTTCAAACCATAGAATTAGGGGCTTTTTTTCATAGTCTTTAATCACTTTAGCGATCTGAACAGTTGCGCCTGTCGTCTAGAGCTGCCATCGCCTAAAAGCGTCGAATGGAGTCACAGCAAATACCAGACGTATGGTTCCATCTACGGAGCCATAACAGTTGAAGCGCTGCTCAGGCCAGCGTCTGACGGGAAGAAAATCGTAAAGCAGCTAGTATTCCTCCGGAAATGGAAAGTGAGTAACTTCTAAATTGTCAAAGCCCGTCCGTTCGTTCCTTCGAATAGTTAGGGCAACAAGTAGGTTGGGGCCCCTGTTTGATGGCGTAAGGAAGCTAAAAGTTTATTTCAGGGATGTTTCTGTCGTTCTTGTCAAGGATATCATATGTCAGGCGTCATGTTTCAGGTCGTTGCTAAGAATATGATTGTGCTAGCTGATTTTTTAGTTCGTATTTCTGGCTACGGTAGAAAGATGGCACGGAAATAAAATCACAGCTTACTTATCCGGAAGCACCCTCGAATTCGTAGTCAGCATGGGCTGAAGACATTTTTGGAGTCTGATTGTCGTCAAACCAGTTCGCTGATTCCTAGTTTTGTTTTCTGTACTTCCGTGGAGTGCTGGTATTGCAAGGACCAAGAGCGTGTTCCACCCCTCTACCAATAGTAACTATTAGTTACTATTTCCGTTCCAGCCTCACGAAAAGTTACTACGCTGATCGTTCCAACCTTCGCAAAATAGTAACTAATAGTAACTATTTGCTTACCACGCTCGGGAGCGTAGTAAGCGTAGTAACAACGCATCTCTGCAACGTGATTGGTCCGGTCAGCCCGCGGCCTGATATTTGACCGAAAAAATAAAAAGTGTTCCAGCCTAGCGTAGTAACTACGGTAACTAGCGTAGTAGCTACGGTAAGTAAGGTGGAACACGCTCCAAGTGTTTAAAGCACACCTCGCACGATTTACTGTTTATGCTCCAATATTCAAAACTATCTGAATACTGTAAAACTAGGCTCTGCTTTTAACAAATTATCCGCGGCTTTGGCTGTTTTAAGCAAAATTCAGACAACTGGTTTTACGCATTAGTAGCATGATACGCGAGCACTCATCGGGAGCATAATACACCTGGAAAATATTGAACCGTGGCAAGTGTAAAGATTAGCGAGGTGGCGTTAGTGGGTTTAGAATGTAACGTATGAAACTTGGGTCTCCGGGTTTAAGAATTAATGAATGCAGTTGCGGAAGAAGGTTGAATTGGAATTATAGGTACGACGGTTCCTTGACGGTTCTTGTGTCGTTTTGGGGAACTTCGGGCTGTATTTTAAAGCCCTGATAGCCCTTCCCCAAACAAATAAATATCTGTTTTGCACATGGAAGCTAACCATTTTCTGTTAGAGTTATTGTTTATCCCTGCTGAAACTGAACTATTGCCATGTTTTAGGGGTTGACGATGAGTGAGCTGTACTGTGAGGTTTTACGAGGGGCATATCTTGGTTTATCAAGCTCGTCCCAAGAAAATACCAAATGGGACGCATTTTTTTTCGTTCGTCTGCCTGTGCTGATTGGGATTCTCCAGCAAATTCGTTCAAGTGAGTTATCCTCTACTACTTTACGACTTGATTATGCTTCAGTTCGGTAGAGCTGTCATGGCATGTACCCTCGCTTCTATGATGTGGAACAACAGCTAAAGCCTGGTTCCCAGTAGACACAGACAACGGCTTGAACAGCCTAAAACAGTTTTCCGCTCATTCTAGAAGTCACTGAGACCAAGGTCCCATAACAAGTTGTTCGTAACTTGGTTATCCATAAGATCTTAACTTCCCATCTGTAGTACAGACTGTACGCTATAGAGATCTTCTATCCCGTATATTTAGGATCAATTTTGTCCGCGGGTGTTTCACGAGCACTTTTTTGTTCAGATAGAATAAAGTGGTCTGAAAATTCCTTAGAGAGATGCTTTGATTCAGTTAGATTTCTGGTCTCTAAATGGACTTGTTAGCATTTTTGTTTGAAGCAAGGGGCGTGAAAGCCCTTATCAGCATTATTTTTACGTTATCTGTTTTCGAAAGACCAAATCAGTATAGTCTATCTGTCCTTTTTATTTTTCTGATTGCTCCCTGTTACCTTATATTTGTTTGTGTGACCTGCATCATCCATATCTTGTGTAGGTGAAGTTCAGGATTTTTCTTCGTCCTCGAACGACCTCATTGAAGCCATTGAACACCTCCTGCATCAAGCTATTCAGCTTATCAACGTTTGCGATAGTAGATGGCACTGCAATACACTAGAAGTTCTGATGTCTGAAATCAGGAAACAAACGGGACTGTTATCTGAGGACGTTATACAGCTTTTGTCGAATAAGAAGTAAGTGCGTCGTTGACACTTCCTTGACCCTAGTTGTGTTTTCCTGTAGTTTTGTGACGCTATATCCTAGCCTTTAAATCAACTTTTACTGGGAATTACCGCGTATTCCCGTCAGAGCAAACTTGCGTCGTTACCGACACAAAAATTTCCGAACTTCTGTGACGTGTCGTCGCGGGGTCTGAGAAGCTCAAAGTCTTGTCCGGACCTAGTGGAGACTGTCGTGAGCCAAGGGATGATCTGATCATTTCCATTAGAAGACGTCGTGCGATATTGCAGTATCGCTGGTTTGGGAATGATGGCTTCTGCGTTAAAACATTTTAAGGTGAAAGGGATCAAAAAGAGGGTCGAGTCTTGACAGACTATTGGATCGACGCAGTTGAAGTCTGGAAAATAAACCGAATCTGAAACTTGAGTCAGAATGATCCTAGCTTAACTTAAACTTTTACTTAAAGGACACGTAGTATTTATTACAGTAATTCATTGTATTTCTTTAGTATTCCCATCCCATATCGTCTATTAGTATTACACTGAGTATCATACTTGCCAAGCTTCTTCTCTTTACGTAACGTATCAGGCTCCCGACCATTCTTTCCAATAATCTTATTGGTCCGAAGACGGGTTATGCAAATTTTGCTAAGATTGTCACCCAAGGCATGGGACGGTAAGATGCTAAAAACAGCTGAGGCCTTGCGTAATTGTTTATAAGCATAGGTAAGTTTTGAAGTGGTCATCTATCTCAGAACATTTTAAAGAATTTGATTCATGTGGGCGGAGAAGGTGGAAGCACCCATATCTTTCGATGGGTCAGATTTTTACGAACACACTGTTACGTTTGTTTTCTTCAAAATCCTCGCGGTAGCCAACGTTATCCACAAATTACTTGAACACAATTCACTCTTCAAAGCAAGGTTGCTATTGCTCATTAATTATTCAGTGATTTCCCGCCGGAGGTTAAACGGGTTACTAAACCTTCGAGAAGATTGAGTGGCCAGTAAGAGGGTTAATACAACCAAGTGAATCATCACGTGAACGTTTATATATGTCAGAAGAGAAAATCATCGGCCAGTTTGGTATGTGTTTTGGTCTCGGAAGCTGAATATTATTTAGCTAAATTTCAGAATCTTCAGTAAATCAATATAACGACTTCAGTATAGTTTATGGCGTTTGTTTATTGTGATCCAGCTTACATCCTTTCTTCTTCGGACTTGCGGGAATTGACAAGAAAACCACAAAACAAAATACTAAAACAAACCGATATCCGAACCGCGCCACTAGATGACCCAGCGGTCGGATCGAGTCGTGGCTTCACCTTGGGTCTTGGGTGGGGAGTTCTAGACGTTGCAATAGAATGCTTACGATGCAACTCCTTTAACAGAAACACTATGTAGTGCGAGTCGCCCTTTAAGCTTAAAAAACAGATGAACAAAAATGTTGTAAAAGAGCAAAACCTGTTCTTCTGAATTTTAGTTAAATCCTAGTTAACCTTTTTGACAAGGTCCGACACTACTAAATCTAGTTGCTCCTGCTAGGTGTAGAAATCCTGCTCCAGGTGGCGCATCAGTTATCTCCACCAGCTGACAAATATCGACCAATCCAATCTGGTGCGAGAATACTCCATTGTTGTTTGCGCAGGTCATGATAGGTTTCTCGGGTGATTAATGCAGCCTACCATAGGTGCCGTAGAGTAACGTAGATGCGAGTGGTGTTGCAGTTGCGTTTCGAGCTGACGGAATTGCCTCGTTGCGAAATCTGTGGTTTGACGCTCGTCAACTCTTTCAGGCATGGTCTCAGCGCTGGCGTCGTCAAACCTTCCTCTCGTGATTCTCAAGGCACGACCCCTGTCCTCGTGTCGATGAGCCTAGCAGACTCCCTTCTCAGAACTTTGGACGATGAGTCGAAGAAACAGGTACGCTAACCTACCACTTTTGCTAGTGAAATTCAGTAGAAATATGTTTCGCCAGGAACTTATGCTACCAGATTAGCAGACGGCTGCTTTTGCTTGGTGGTAGAGTGGTTGGTTTGGGCTAATGAACAGTATATCTCAATTTTTATATTGCTGAAGTAGATAGTTTTTATGAAATTTCGATTTTCGTGTCTGTCGTGCGTGGCCGCCTTTAAGCACACAGTTTAGTTGCCACCTTGGCCTTGCCGCCCAGTGCTTGTCGTAATAAAACATAAGGACAGGGCAGTCCCAAGGAAGCCCCAATTAGTGAGTGTACTCTTTGGGCTAATGGGAGGTTATAATCGAGCTTGGACGCATTGATAACAGTAGTTGACGGTCCTGAAACTAGGTTAGAGTCCATCTAAAAAGGCTCTCTTCCACTAAGCCTTCCTCAGAGTATTAAATGCACGAAAGCCGCCTCAAACAATGTACATTTACTTCTAGGAGGTAACGCTGGACGTCCTGACGAAAATCCTCTCGTCTTGCAACACGCTCGAGATTGTCTGTACTGCAGTGGCTGCTGGTGGCAGACTTCCGCAATTCACTGCCCGCTTCGTCCGTCTGAACGAAACGGCCTGTCTTCCTAGCCCGGAAGGGTCTAGGCCTGGATTTACTCGAGCTAATCTCTTTGACATTTCCTTTCTTATGCTCTGTTACATCTGCCAGAATTACGGGATGCATGTAAGTAGCCTTGTGTCATATCAAGGTCAAGTGACAACGTTCAGCTAACTAACCACGAATGTTTGGTTTAGGCCAGTTTCTGAATATCGTCTTTGCAAGACCTCCTCGACTGTCGTTTTCTAAGCCCTTCTTTTCTTTTTAACTACTTTAACTAATTTAAAGAATTAACGACCGCCCAAGGGGACAGTATAACAGTTACCATACTTGACCAAACTGATCCTGGAGAGATAGAGATGCGTGATAAGAAAAATTCGTGCAACGTTTTTCAGTCACTCCCTGAGTGGCTGCAAGACACCGATCTTTGCGAATTCTTTTGAGTTTTTTGTGCCCGAGCTTTACCGAGCAAAGGAAAATCGTTGAGAAAAAAAAAATCTATTCTATGTTTCTTCTTTTCCCCTGTTTTTTGTTTTTGTTTTACTGCTAAACTTGACCCAAACAACCCTAAATAGGTTCGCCCTTCTACCTTACAATACCACCGCAACGAACAAGAACAGTTATCGGCTATGTTCTTCGCATATTGAGATAAAACTCTTTAGAATAGAGCTTTCCACTTTTAGTCTAATCTTGGACCAAGGAGTTGCTAGTTATGGTTGTGAAGCCAATTGTTTGACACTTGAGCTCTTTCAGTCCATTATCATATGTAGGATGCTGTTTGTATCGTGGTTCCTGAGGGGATCGGTGCGGGAGAGGCTGGTTTGAGAGACTTAATCACTTTGTCTTCGTACTGTTTCAGCTTAAAACCAGCTCCTCTCTGTAGATTGGATTAGGATTGATGCTTCCACGTTTTGATACGGAATTTAAGCCATTTCCATCGAGCTTGTAAGGCAAATGAACTGTTTATGTGCCTTATCCGGTATGCGGCTGGGCTCTGGATGGCATACCGTGCAACTCGATTGTATCTGTATATTAGCTGTACGACCAGTTTGTTGCTGGGCTGTTTGGATTCCCATGATGACTTGGTTTTATTTTCAGTTGGTGCAGCAAGGAGACAATGCCAGTCGGACCTTCTTCTGTGACTGGGCGCAAGACCATCTCAACGGAGCGTCCTCTGGCGAAGATGACGTGGTGGGAGGATACATGGACCAACTCCTTGCTCAGTTTCTTGGCTCGGAAATGGATCCTCGAACTCCGTAAGTTGACGTCGTCTGTTTCTGATCGTCTGTGGCTGGTTACGGAAGTAAGCTAGGCGGGATTCGATTGATTGGCATACTCGAGCTAGGTTCCACATGAAAACGTTTCCGCTGGGACTGCCCGATTCCTCCCCGTCTACAAAGTTTTGCTGGCATCCGTCCTCGGCGAGAATTATCTTTAGTTTGGAAGTTTGTTGACACAATACTCTGGCAGTGTACTACCTGTGGTTATTGGAAATAATGTAAGTCAAGTCCCTCCTTTTTTGACCGCAGATACTGCACGCGAACTTTTGAATGACGATGAGACGCCTTAAACCTAAGCTTTGGAAACAATGAAATAGCTGCCAAGCCCTTGTAAGTGTCAAAGTACACATGATACGTGCTGGCTATAAAGAAGACTTATTTTTGTTTTTTTCTTTTAATTGTAGCCATCCTGGTGTTTTCGCACACCCTTCCTGTCACCTTCCCCAGATTTCTCAAGGTACCCATTTGAAGCTGGGTGTACTTTGGCTTGTCTTGCAAGGTTACGCCACAAACCCTTGCCCCAAATCAAACGGCAGGCATCACCAAGAATCGAACCATCGGCCCTTCGAGCCCGGCGTGCTAACTATTCAGCCAGGACCGACTTTTATTTGAATGCATACACTTTAGCTTAGACGGGTATAAGGTGGATATTTCCCCTATGTCGCATGAAAGGGACTACCACCTTGACATTCTGTAGCACAGTGTTTCAGTCCTTTTCGTGGGGTAATCCCCCTGTTAGCTGCCATCCGCTCCATCAAGTCTTCCTGCATGGCGTAAATACCGAAAATTAATTTTTACTTTGCTTTGTTGATTTCTGGCGGTGCGATAATAACATGGTGCAACAGAAAGGTCAAACATCTTTGAAGTTCGACGAACAAGAACAGGTCCTCGGAGAATGATAGTCCAAAGAGGTCGGGTGGTTTGGATTGATGCAGCAGTCGTGTTACACTCTCAAGCTCCTTCTACCTTTTAGGCAAACCCGCTGGCCGGACCAGTGCACTCAGGCCACATTCGTCATTAAAGAAATACTTATCGCTTGGTCCATGGACTTGATCTCGGAGGCGGAGGCGATGGCTTACACCAGAACCCTTCGCAAATACATGACGTCTCTTGCTGTTTGTGCCGCTGTTTACCTTGCAAACCGGTATCAAACGTGGCCGGAGCCGCAAAAATCTCGCGCCTTCGCGCTGATGGAGTGTCTCGCCTCGCCGCCAGTGCCGGAGGAGCTGACAACAGCAGACAAGAAAGAGAGGTAGGGATTTTAGTAAGGTCGGGCTGCACTACCCAGACGCCCCAGAATCTGGGGTCCGGATTATGTGAAGATGGTCCCAAACAGAAATCAAATCAAATGTCTCTTCAACAGTCCACTTTTGGGCATTTTCAGCACTTCTGTCATTTTCTTAGATTTTACCACCTCGGCACAATAATTTCTCCAAGTCAAATGAAAACTATACTTTCAAATTCCCGCTTCTTTTCACCCAGAATCCGGGAATCTGGTAGATTTTTCTACCAGATTCCCGGACGCGTCCGGGGTACTTTCAGACCGTTTCAGACCTGTCTTCACTACCCATACCGGTATCGAAGACAACGGAACCCAAAATCCGGGCGAAAAATCTGGGTAGTGAAGCCCGACCTTTAGTTTATTTCAAGAGAACAGAACAGTACAGGTCGTGACCAGAAACCAATAAAATTGCCCCGATAGTTAAAAACTTGTCAGTCTAAAACATTCTCAAGCAAATTAAACCACGAAACACAGAAATATTTCGTTGTTAAAACGAACGAATTTTGTCGGCAAAGCTCTTCCGGTATCTAGCTTCGATGTTCTTAGACCCTTTAGCGTTGTTCAAATTCACTAGTATCCGCCCTCTTTTCTCTTGGTAAAAATTGGAAGGCCAGAAACTGAGCTGCGTATTATCGTGGGTTTTGCAGTGCTGTATTTTTCTTACATCTCTTCAGTGGTAGCAACCTCCAGTATTCCAGTTTTGCTGGTGCTGCGTAAGTGGCGAGCAGAAGGAGCTCGTTTATCGAGTCGTTTCGAGTTTGCAATAAATAGCATGCGAAACTAAGTGCTTTTGAATTTAGTGTAGCCCATTTGTGATAGACTGCACCTAGGCCCTGGGCTGTAGCATCAGAATGTATCCGAACGCTAGAGATATCGTAAGAGGACATTCAAGTAAAGGTATATACAGTCGGGTTTTCGCAGTTGGATGCGAATTTCCTCCTTTGCTGCGAAATTTTGCCGCATTGCATGCGGGTTTCCCCAAAGTGAAGCGAATTCTTATCGGACTATGTGTACACGTAGAAAAAAATTATATTTTTTTCTCGCTTTACAGATTAGCCTTGATGTCGATGGTCATTTCAAAACTGATTGCCGAAGTCAAACCAAAAGATGTCAAGCAACTAGCTAGCACTATAACTTCGAGGTAATCATTTTCCCATCGTACTGTTCAGTCGTGGGAACGCTGAATTTGGTTTTGGGAATTCGAGTTCTTTCGAGCGCGAGTCAAAAAGTCAAAAGTAGGTCCCGTTTTGGGTTGTGCAAGTGCTGTTAGATTGGAAATTTGTTTCACTGTAGTAATCGATCACGGAAAGTGGGTTTTTACGCGTGGACTATTTCCAACCCAAACCGCATTGGTTCTCACGAGAATCTTCTGTTGTAAAGTAGATTGAGAATGATTATTATTTGTGACTAAATTAGCATTAGCAGAGTTTGGTAATCTGTTCTGGTCCCATGGTGACGTCCATTTTTCCAGAGCCAATCACGCTGTGTCAGGCCCGTGAAATTGGATTTGGTGCTTTGAGGTACTTGAGCTTTGAGCCGACTTCTGTTGAGGCTCTTCCACTAGGGCCGTGTTCTGTCTGCGAGGCTGTAACATTGTAGTCGCGTAAATTCGGTAAAAAATTCGTTACGACCCGGGGAAGAATGTGTTTTGCCTTGAAGCTTATGAGTTTTGTTGGGCAAAAAGAGCACGAGAAGACCTTGTGTGGAGTTCCGAGATTTTTACCCCGATACTGAAAATACTAACGTGAATGGGGAGGTACCACAGGTGGCCTAATCGAGAAGAGATCGGGTCCGTCCGCTTCTGGCTGTTAAACGTAGAAAGACGCGTGTTTTAAAGGAACAGTAAACTTGACTAGGCAACTTTCGGCCATCAAACCGGCCTGGGGGCTTAGATAAATGTACAGGGACTTATTGTCGACAGGACCCCCCATCTTTGTTATCTCGAAACCCCTCCTTATTGTTCCCTGAGCTAGCTGGCAGGGCCTTGCCCCTTATGTACTGTAGTTACGGACTCAAGCACTGTAAAAGTTCGCGATTGTCTGTGTTATCAACATACAGGGTTGCCACTTTACTAAAATAAATTCACTATGCAAAAGGAAAAAAGTAATATCAAACAAGAAAAGTACTCAGAACGTGCTGCTGGGTCATAGTCACCTTGGAAGTAAAACCTGACAACTACTTTTTTCTTAAAATCTGCTGCCAAAGTAAAAAGAAAGTTCTATAATTAGCACAATTGTACTACCGGTGGCAACCCTGTTGAAATACATTGTATTACTTTGTTTCAAAAGGCTATTGAGGCAAAGATCGTGGGTTCGAGTCCTATTCCCGGCACACAAACCTTTTGCTTTTTTTTTGTTTTTTGTTTTACTAACTCAAAAGTCGAACTCTCGGAAACTGCAATGGTCGTGACAAGAATTTTTCTAACTCTCAATATCGACTCAGGGTACATTCTTGATATGTCAGCTAGCTCCCTGAGCCAAGTTTGAGTCAAGTTTACTGTTCCTTTAAAGAAACGAGTTTTGGAGGAATGAATGAACATTGAAATAAAGTTGCCACAAATGACGAAAATTGCTTTGATGAAAATGGATTGACATGCTTTGACGAAAATTGAACTTATCCTCGCTTTTCAGTCTCGGCACGACGAAGTCACTCGATGAGCTCTTTGTCAGTTGTTGGACCCAGGCAGTAACTGCGGGTTACGTAGACCACAGCTCAGTCGCTACATTTGACGCGCTTCTCGCTACCGCGGGACCTTGTTGGTTCGTGTCAGAGATCTTAAAGGTAAGAGTTTTGGGATCTAATCGCACAGTCGAATTCAAGTGTCCACCTCATTTCAGATAAGTTAGCGCTCCTTTAATTAACTCTCTTCTGGACCATGATCTGTCCCTGATGTCACAGGTACCTCAAACTGCCACTTTTAACCCGGCGTAAACCCCTGTAAGTGCGTAATAGAAGTGGCCAGTGATTAGTTCCACTAGCTCACCCTGGGGTATTTTCTTTGGTGGGTTTTGGGATGGATTCTACCAAGTGGCAGAGTGCTCGTAGGGCAGTTTCCCCCTTACTTTTATTCCTGCAACGCTTTCTCACTGTGAAAGTACGCTTTGAAGTCTGTTCTGCACAATATTGACTGAACGCCCTGTTTCTGATTGGTTTGCACTGCTGTTGCTGACCCGCGAAGAATATTTGCTGATGGCTCGCTCCACTTGTTGACCAGGATTGGTTCTGCTCTGTTGTGCGAACCTCACAAACCAATCACTGTCAGCATGTAGTCGCAGTTGTTTGTAATAGATAGCGTGCCCTTAGCGCACAGTGGTTTAGTATGATGCGAGTAAAGGCAAGCGAATGGATGTATCTTTTCGCTCGGAGTTTTCAAGTTGGAATGTAGCAGCACTGTGTGCCCTTGCCAAAGAACTGGCTTGAAAAAACCTCCAATGGGCCTTTAAAAAATCACACAGAAAATCGTTTTAATACGCGAGCTTGATTCGTTACTTTATTAGTTGTCTAATATGGCACGTGTGGTAAGACTGTCAAGACTTGCTTCTGTTTCATATCTTATCACCTTCACTCTATTAAATTTACAGGCGTGTCTAAGTGAGTCTCACTGCCTGGACAACCAGAGGGCCTTAGAGGTTGCATTCTCTGCCGTCTCACTCTCTGCCGTTGCATGCTGTATTGCACTGGCCGGAACGGTAATCCCTGAATTATTGGAAAGCAAAGCCGAAGTTTGGTAAGCATTAATTGCCTCTCTTTTTAAATTATAAAATACTCGTAGTTTGCTCTAGGCGATCTCTCTGTCTCAAAGTATCCATGGCCATCGTATCTCTTGACTGCAATTTTTATATGTCCCAGTATCCACATCATTACATTACCTTAAATCGCACTTGTCATCGAAAATGAAACGAAGTGACAGCATGACACTAAGCCGGCGTCGAAAATCCGACACCCCGCCGTCGTGGTTTCTCCAGCAGAACATAAGCGCGCACGACACAAACTCTAGCAAAGTCGAAAGGTTTTAAACTCCGGAAATGGCGCTCTGTCAGCGCAGTTATGCTAGTAAGGACTCGGAACGACACCAGTTAGAAAGCCAATACTGCGACGCTGTGGGCGAAGTCTGAGACTGCACCAGCATGACCTGAAACTACGCAAGTACTTCCACATGTCGTTGTTGTTGCTACACGTAAAAAAACCCTCCATCCATTGGTCGACCTCTTCCACCGGAATTCGAACACAATTAGGGTAACACTTGTCCGTCAGTAGAATCCAGCATTGCCTGTCAGAAGAGTTTTCGCGAAACCATGTAATTGAATAATGTCAGTTGCTGGCGTAGCGTCGCGGAGTTCTGCGTAGCGTCTTGAAGGCGAACAAGGCCGCAGCTCCTTGGGGAGTCCAGGGGAACTAAGAGACCAAAGGGAGTCTGACTCGGCGGACGGAAAACAATGAGGAATGGGGATTTTCGTATGGATTTTGTTGGAAAAATTACAGATGTACGTCCTTGCCAAACGTATTCGGGTGACACAATTAGTCCGAAAAGGTTATCGCCCACTTTATCTTCACTTTGTTTATTTATTTATTTTTACTTAATTTTACAGTTATATTATTAACACACACGCACACAATCATAATCACAATAAAGTAGATGCCTTTCTCGCAAAGCTAGTCTTAATTTCAGAAATTCTTTTTAACCACCTCTAAGGCTCTAACATCTGTTTATCAAAAACCAACTAAAACTAGAAACTTTCCAAATCGACTCTCCACTGAATCTGAAAAATCCCTTTTTGATGCTGTCGATGATAATCGATGCATTCCACCTCGGTGGGGACTGAGAGTGCGGGTCCCGGAGACACTGAAAAATGCGGGGGGGGGGGGTACAGTGCGGGTTTTTCCGAGTGTGGTGACGTTCTGGCGGGATGTCGGAAAATGGTGTTATACCGTCGATTTTCAGCGTTGTGCTCGGTAGAGAAGGGACCCGCTTTGGCAAAATGAAAAAACATAGTTTGTTTCGTCCTTTATGCTGGAAACTTCGCCGTTTTGGAGATTTATCGCCAGCTTAAAATCATTTTTTTGCCTTCCCCCAGCCTACACTCAAGACCATGCAATTTCACAAAAACAGTGGCTTTTCTCAGGGTCGGTTCTTGCAGGTAGACGCTGAGTTGCATCGTTTCTTGTCTTTTCAGGGATGTTATGGAACAATTAGCCGGACCAACTGGCGAGCATGTCGTTCACCTCATTATATCCCTGTTGGCCCTCGGTCTCGACCTCGAATCAGAGGCTGATGACCCAGTACGCGATTCGCGCGGAAAACGAGCCCTTGCTGCGGATGTTTCCGAATTTCCGCGGCGGAAAGCGATGGCGGACGGCTTTTCAAGACCGGGGGGACAAGCCGAACTCAGCGTGAGGTCGGCAATTCACTATATGTTTGAAAGCATGCAAAGGCTGATTGAAACGAAAAAGGTATGTTAATCCGAAGCAGTGCCAGAAAAAAGGCGGATTTAAAAATCCGCTAATCACCCTTCACCGGGTGAGTGGAACGCACGACTAGACCCCAGAAACGTGTGTGTTGGAAGGCAAAGCTATACGCAAAGGTGTTAGATACTAGTGAGCCTAATCAGAACGCGAGTACAGAAGCCCCTTCGTTCGAGCAGTCATTTTCATGATTTGTGTTGATAAAATCACGAAAGGCCACATTATTCACTCATTTCAACCTTGAAGCCTTGACAAGGGTACGTGAGCTAAGACGATATACCGGTAGTTGAGTTATAAAACTAAAAATAATCTTGAAGAGCTTGCAAACATGGGTAAAGTGAAATAACGACGATTCATATTGACAATGGCAGTTTAAGGGGGTTAAGTTTCTGAAGTAACACTAGAAACCAAGTCAAATCATGGAAAATTGTATAAGTTACGCAAAAAGGGAAGTAGGATTGAAAGGCAATGTATGAACAAACCTTCAACATTTGTTTTTTCAGATTTTGCCTCGGTCACTAATAGTCGGGAAGCTGCTGAACATGCTTGTTACATCGGGAATGAACTCGTTCGTCGAACTGGTCCCGTATAGTTTGGTAAGTTGAAAACTCAAGCCCCCATATAAGGATTTCCTTTTGTATTGTTATGCCTTTTGCCCACGAGGACCCCACAAATTAGACTATGGCATATGAAAGATGCGAAGGCAAAAACTATTCCCTTGACTGCGACGCATTTTTAACCTTTAGCACAGAGGGTACGATAGATTTTCTTGTTCTACTTTACCAAAGTTCTATAATTTTTTTTTTTTATTTAAATTAGGATACGACCAACTAGGGTCAAAAATGACAAAATAAATAACAAACACTGGCATAAATATACCAAAGTTCTATAAAAAATTTTTTTTTACTTAAATTAGGATACGACCAACTAGGGTCAAAAATGACAAAATAAATAACAAACACTGGCATAAATATAAACTGCAAAATCATCCGAAATCAGTGCATCCCGTGAAATGCCATACTCAGCCTCCTTCGCACTTCAAGAAGTTTCGGTAAATTTGGGCGTGGCTTGGCAATGGTCAAATCACGATCGTCGCGTCTGACAAACCGTGTGGCGTCTGCATACATTTGCTTAATCAAACTTATGTTTTCGGGTAATTGGATCATACTTACTGTATTAAAGCTCTACACATACATACTGCTTGAGCCCAAGCTGACTGGGAAACATCGTCGCTGTCACGCATTTAACGACAGTTTTTGTGACAGTTTTTTCTGAAAATGAGTTATTAGTATTGAGGTACTATGAATCTTAAGCCCCGTCTGCATTACCGTAAACCGACCGTTTTACGGACGGTCCGTAGCCGCAAAAATGTGGTCTTCATTAGGTCCGTAACCGCAAAAATATGGTCTACATTAGTCCCAAATAGGTGAATCTTGGGTTAAAATTCAAAAAACAGTTTATATGTGACTTAAAAACAGTTGAAAAACAGTTACATGGGACTTTGACAAAAAAGCAGTCTTCACTACGTCCGTTTTACGGTTACGGAGGGGTCAGTACCGCCGTTTTACGGCTACGGCCGTCCGTAGAGAAAGACCCGTCTTCACTGCCGTAACGGTCAAACGGTCGGCCGTAAAACGGTCGGTTTACGGTAATGCAGACGGGGCTTTAGCTCCTGCAGCTACTGTACATTTCTCAGAGCCCTACGACAAACCGTTCCCGAGATGCATGAATTGCTCAAAAGTTCTCCGCAACGAGAACGGTCAAAAAGAGCTAAGCGACAAAAAAAATGTTTAATGTTCCTTCCTCTGTCCGCTGTAAAGAAAATGGTATTCGACATAAAAATCCTCAAGATCGGTTGAAAATAGATTTTTTAAACGTTTTTTTCTTCTTTTGAACATCTTGAAAAATGTCGCTTGACCCCTAATGCGTGACAGCGACGAACAATGGCCTAAAACGGAAGTCAGCTCGTGAGCGATAGTTCGGCCCTTCTTAGCATAGGTCCTCGTCAGGCTGTTGCTGGACTGGAAGAAATGAACCTGCAATCTGACTCGGAAGATGCTGAAATATCGATGACGAACATCTTAGATGTCTTTCCGTGTTTATAGCCATTGGTTAACATGTGCCTACACAGCTGGTAAGAAAAAGGCACGTGGTCACTGAATCTACAAGCGCTGTGGACAGTTGGATATTCTGTTGCGGATTACGACACCAACATTTCTTTGTTTACCTTCATGGGTTATGAATTACTTAAAATAGCACTAAATTTCCCCCAGGTGGACACCGTCAACCGGAAGCTTCCTGATGTCATCCCTGCGAGTAATCTAGTTCGCCTTTACCAGTGTCACACTCCTGACGGACGGGACGGGGCAATCAAAGCCCTTTGCTTACAGAGGTCCGCATTACACTCACGAATTACGCTTTAAGTTATATGTGTTTTTCAATTGTTTTTAATGCCTTTTATATTAATATACGTGCATCGTGAATTGCTCGACTTTGTTGATCACGAAAGAAAGTGAAGGCTACCTGTGGCATTGAGCGTGTCCGAAAGCTTTCGGAACTGTAAATGCTGCATTTAATGCTGCATTTTTATTTTCTTTTTCGTCCGAAAGCTCTTACCTTATATGCAGCATTAAATGCAGTATTTACAGCACTAAAAGCTTTCGGACACGTTCTTTATTTCTTCTCTCACACTTCAAATTCAATTTAGCCTTAATCGCCAGCTCCCCAGTTTCTTCTTGAAAATTCGGCGTAAAATTTAGCATCTTCGCTGAATTTTTCGATGAATTTTATGCTGAATTAATGCTGAATTAATGCTGCATTAACTGAGCGAAAATTTAAGTCCGAAAGCGAAATGCTGCATAAAATGCTGAATTAATTCAGCATTTTCGTTCGTTTCCGAGCTTTCGGACACGCTCATTGTAAACCTGTCTGTGATCACGATAAATCCCGAATGAATGGAGATATTTTCGCGGAAGTTGACGTATGGAAACTGGTAAAAACCCGGAAACTCGAGGGCAAAGGAACCAGAAGTAACAAAGGAACCGGAGTAGAGGGTTGACCTGGGAGCAAAAGAATATTTTGAATTAGGATATCTTATTAGTTTTCGGCTTGAGTGGAAAATTCGGTCGGAATCGGAAAACTATAAGGTATAGAACCAGCAGCTTCTTAATTAACTCGATGGGATGCAAGAAGATATGGTGATTTTCTATCTTTACTTTGTTTTCCGCCGAAATCGGGTGAACAATAATCTGGTTGAGCTAAATCATTTTCATGATCAAGTTACAAACACAGCGAAGACTCGTTAAGTATTTTGTTGCGATCGTTTTCTCACGAGACCGATAGATTCCGTGAAAGGCCGCGAGATAAAAAAAAGAAAAATATCATGGGACAGTTATATTCTACGCTACGCATAATAGTCCTATGCGCGATCCGATTTCATTTTTCGGTCAAACCTGTATAGCTTGGGATCGAACCCTTTGGTCTTGTTCTTGGTAGGCCATGCGAAATGCGAATAGTATTTATAAGTCGAATAAAAAAAAAAAAACATGACAGTTGTCGATACTACAAAAAACTGACTGGAAGAGTACAGATTTTAAGAAAAAAAACCGTCTGCTGCAGTGAACGACTGCCCAAGAACGCCTGATCGACTTCTATGATGTGTGCAACGCCACTGTCCCTCATTCGAAAGAAGTTTGTGCTCTTCGCTCCCGTAATGGAATTCTAAGTCCACGCCTGCAACGGAGATCACACTTACTACAGAGATATGCGAGCACTTGCACCAAATATCAGTTACGCCAGAAACAGCCTATTATCAGTGTCGGAAATTGTTCATAGTTATATCGGAGAGAAACGTGAAATCGTGCTAAAACATTATGCTCATTGTCAGAACGAGATAAATCTCAAACAAGCGAACGCCATTCCGGCCATACTTCTTAGGTGAGCACGGGCCAAGGGCAGGACATTCTAAAATTTTCTTCACTTCCAATGCAGATGGCACCAGTTTTAGTTTCAAAACCCTCAATTTAAAAGCGATTTTATAAAATGTGTTTGTGATATGTAGAAAAGGGTTTACACTTCTTGCTTCAAAGTTTCGTCAGGTGTACGCAGGGTGTACGGCAGAACGTATCAAAGCGGACCACTGATTCATTACCGGAGCTAGCCTGTACCAAAGACAATAATAGTGGGAAAGACCGGCGACTCCCGTAAGCCCCATGAGTCGCAACAATCAGCGCCGTTTAGCGGTTGGTCTTTCGTTAAAAAATTGTTCTGTTGACATTTATCCTCCATCTTCAGCAGAATCATCGTCAGAGCGCGTTTTGTTGATTTTTGTCAGAATACAGAAGCTTGGAATAGAGCTTATCTTTCTAACTGAATAATGAAAATATGTAGTTTGCTGGAAGTTTTTCCGAGATAAATGACAATTTAGTTAAAAAAGTTAAATAATTTTCGCTTTTTCTTGGTTTCTAAGACGTTTCTAAGAAAAGTATGTAAGTTTAAAAAAAATAAAAAATATACCATTTGATAGATGATAAAAAGAGGATTCAGAATATGTATAGTTTGTTTGATTTAGTTGATGCGGTCCTGCTAGGAAAATTGTTTTTATAGTGTTGGTCTTTATAGGCCTAATCTGCCTTTATAGGCTAAAAAGTCGGTGACGTACATCGGTGCGGAGTGGTGCGGTAGGATTTTCGTTCTCAGCACAAACAGTTGTTCTAGAAAAGTTCTTCAAACCTTCTGCAGCTCGTCTGCTACCCCCCCCCCCCCCTTGTTTTTGAACGGTATCGCGGTCTGGATCCCGGACTATACCATGAGCGTCCACTCTCCATTCAGATTTCCTCTTTAATTGGAATAAAAAGCAAGCAGAAACACAATCAGTTACTTTTTTTTAATGGAACAAAAGTGTTGAATTCGTTTCACAGCAAATATCAACGCCATCTTGCCTTGATTACGTCAAACGTGCCGTTTGAAATTGGACAAAGACCAAACGCTAGGAAGCAGCACGATCGATTTTCAACGACGCGATTTTGGCCGAGTCGCCGGTCTTTCCCACTATTACTGTCTTTGGCCTGTACGACGTCACGCGTCACAGTTTGTGACCGGACGCGACCACATGAGTATGGTAAAAATCATCACGGGACGGTCGCCCGGCGAAAACAACATAACAAGATCAGGTTTCCCGGTGATGCAAGCAGCAAAAACGACAGTATCTTTGATAAAAGTGACATAAACAAAAAGATATGGATTCAATCTGTTTTCAAAATAACCCTTTTCCTTCTTCTAGCCGGACAACCATCCGGCGAAGGTCAACTCTTCAGATCGGACGCGGAAGTTCAGCAACCCGAATTTTCTGTCGCACGAAACGGTTTGATTGCCGGGCGCCGCGAAGTAACCTCCTATCAGACGCTTTAAGGCGTGTTCAAGCGGTTGGTCGCAAAAGCATAAAAAACGGTCGGATACAGTACTTCGTCTTGGACAAATTTGCAAGAAGCACCCAGTTACAAGAGCCGATACTTGCTACGCGCAGGAGACGTTCGGGACTTACCGATCATGCTTATAAATTCACAACTCTGCGTTGCTCTGTAGCACCGGAAAGGTAGCCGGGTCGTCTGATAGGAATGCGGGGGTTAGCGCTGGGTATCATCATTGCATTTGAAGCATTTCCACCGCCACTCCCTCCTCTAGTGCTTGGTGCTCCTCTTTGACTCTGGGTGAGTTTTGTCTTTGGGCTTCCCGAGTAGGCACTGCCAGTAGCAGTCTTCCGACTAAAAGGAAAAACTTGATGTGTCGTTAAACTGACAACAAAATATACAACAACAGAACGCTGTGTGCCAGATTCTACTTACATTTCTTAACTGTTTTCTTACCCCCTTTGCCACACCTCCAGTAAACTCATGTCCACTAAACCCACGGATTCGAGTTTTGTCCGGATTCGAATCTTCGGTTTGTCAGGCTGGATTCGCATTCGGACTCGGATTCCAAACCCCCAATCTTACGCATCCGCTCAAATTTCTAGTCTACATCCTTCCAGTTTCCCAGTTTCTACAAACTCACCCACCACCCACCATCTCGCCCATTTGTGGGCAAGATGATAGGTGAGTTTCGATGAAGCGGACGACCAAACAAAACAAACCCACTGGAAGCATTGAAGCATATGGAAATTTCCCCACCCAACAGCTCGCCCGGAAGTTGGCACGTAAACCTGGTCTATGTTCAAACCAGAGATGGGCGAATCCGAATCCGGATCCAGGATTCGAGTCTTCTGTTTGTCAGGCTGGATTCGCATTCGGACTCGGATTCAAAACCCTCAGTCTTACGAATCATCTCAAATTTCTAGTCTACATCCTTCCAGTTTCCGTTTCCCAATTTTTACAAAGTGAATGGGCTCAGGCAATCCAACTTTTTTTTTTTTATCTCCACCACCAACCATCCTCAGTAGTCTATCACGTTGTCCGATTACCTCAGATATCAGTGCTTTTTCTCAACTATAGCCTATGTATATGATTTGATTTTTGTTAAGGTCGGATTCGAATCGTCAGCATGAAATGTTGGATTTGGATTCGTACCTAGAGTGGATTCGGATACGAATCCTTCCATGATCGGATTCCCCATCTCTGCCAGAGTTGTCACTCAAGTCCACAAATGTCAATGGAACACAATCTTCTTAACATGAACTTTGTCGACAGATAAATGCTCGTACTGTAGAAGAGATGAAGTAGCTGATTTTAAGTACTTTTATCAACTCAGCCTATCTTTGCTCGTTGCGTCTACTTACAAGGTCCCTTTCTTTCCACCTCGATAGCTTTTCTTGCCCCTCCAACTTCGATTGGCAGCTGCCTTTCGCTTGGTGCCGCGCCTACCGCCACTCTGAAAGGAGTCTTGCGACGCGGACGCGGACCCCGTGGCCCGCAGCCACTCATCGTCACTTCCAGAGTCTTCAAAGCTGAACTGAGGATTCGCTGGTGCTGCGGCAGACTTCTTCTGTGCAAGTATGCGAGCACGCTCGGTGAGGATCACTAGGAACAGAACTAATGAGTTATCCGCGAAGGACCGAAACAAGCAAGGTTCGTTGGTTCCCTTTTTAGAGGTTGACAGGACATGAACAACAAGGTCTTTTTCAATCAAAAAGCTCATACAACGGACAAGAATATTTTCTCATTTAACCCCCAGAAGGGCGCATCGCTTCCTTCAAGAAAATACTGTCCATTTATAAGTTCTACTCATTTCACTATTGAGCGTTCGCGCACAGCCAAAGAACTGAATGATAACCAGCAATAGGGGACGCATTCCTACAATCTAATTATTCCCAGACACCAACTCTCTGCCGACAAGATCAACAAAACGTAAGCTTCTAGTAAGCTCTTTGAGATTAGCGGATATGGAGCCCTATAGCTACTCGTGCACTTGCAAATACCAGTTAAGGGCGCAAGCCTCCACGAAACTCTACGCATATTGTCAACATATTACTTGTCATTTCCAAAATGGTCGTCAAGTGCATTTTTCATCAGGATGTGGAGACAGGATAAAAAAAAGAAAAATGCCTTTGAACCTTTAGACCCACACAGAGGGAGAGGGAGAAGGGGAAGGTGAATATAATAGCGTACGACCGAAATTTTCTTCTAGCCCGACGCATTCTCATTTTCGACATGCAACAGAGTAAGACATGCGTTGACGAATCAACTCCTACCTAACTTCCGTTCGCCGTAGGATTTAGTAATCTCGAGCACCGTCTCTCCATACTTCTCTAGGTTGGCTTTAGTAACGTGAGTGATAGCCAGCATCTCGTCGAAGGTTGCCGGCATCTTTTCAGACATTTCTCGAAGAGCCTATAGATAGATAGATAGATAGATATTTATTAACACTGAAAGCCCTAAAGGGCCATGGTTAATAAAAATACAAAAAAAAAAATAACCCCAATGGATAAATTTCAAATTAATCCAACAAATAAATTTCAAATAATATTATATAATCCAATACACACCCCTTTCTTCCTAACTCACCTTACAAAAAATGTTCTCTATGCGCCATGCCCAGACTAACCAGCCTCCCAAATTTAAAGAAGAAGTCAGTTGGACCAGGGTCCCGTGGTCAGTTGTTCGTAACTCAATTATTCCCAAAGGACTTCCACTACATTTCTTTCCGCCTATCCTTTAAGTTCAACCGAAAAGGACTAGGATAGGGCAATCTCGTTACCCATCACTTTTTCACTTAAATTGGCTTGAAGACCCGCTGAAAATGAGTTACTTTGTTGTTCCGCTATTCACGAATAATCGATTTCCAAATAGTGGAATTTCAGTGCGATTTGTGGTGCCTCTATGCGATTGTATTTTTGCTGTGTGCCTTACGAGAAAGATTTATCAATTTTTTTTTGTTCAGGCACTAAGCAATCTTCACCGATCTTACCACTGCCCACTGAAAACCCGCATTTGTGTTGAGATTAAAATTTCCCGCGTCATAGTAGAATTTACGCTGTGATGACGGCTGGAGATATTCTGAGCCTCATAACTAGAGCAGGTAGTGGAAAATAAAAAAAATCCCTTTGCAGAATCCAAATATTTCAGTGTATCCAGTTAAATGACACACAAATGAGTTGGCTTTTCAGTTAAACTTTAACAAAGCGCCCCCCCCCCAATCTTATTTCCAGAGCCTGATATGGCGCTTATTACAGGATACTTTTCTTGGATCTCAGAACGTAAATAAACATATGATATTGTCCGTCCGTCTGTCTACCAGTCTGTATAATAATTAGCGTTTGTTAGAGGCAGCGTTTTGGAGGCCAGTTGGTTGGAATGTCAAAACAGGGGTATGAAACCATGCTAGAAAAAACAACTTTCTGTTCCTTATAACGGACCATTATTCGGACGGAATATAGACAAAACACGGAACTGCACCCGGAAAGTTGTGAAAAGCAAACTTTATGTCTGAAATACTGGAAATCTGGGAAAGAACAAAACCCTCCAATAAACATTATAAGTTTTTCTTTTAAAGTAGTGAACTGAAAGACAAAATGCTCCTCAGCCGGGCTTTGAACCCAGGACCTTCTGCTTACAGTGAACAGAGTTCGCAAACCACTACAATAGTCCGGACTATTGTAGTGGTTTTCGAACTCTGTTCACAAGCCCCTCGGTAGCTCAAACGGTTAGTGTCTTCCCTGTAAGCAGAAGGTCCTGGGTTCAAACCCCGGCTAAGGAGCATTTTTGTCTTTCAGTTCATTACTTTTAAAATATTTCCATCTCAAGGGCGTATTCCCCACCAAAATTACATTTGGTTTTCTTTGGTTTCACCATGAGACCCCGCCAAGTGGGTCCTGGTTTGTCTACGTGGCTCCGACATTGGAGTCCTAGACTTCTACACTAAATTCAAAAAAGTTGCTTTTGGTTCATTAGTCACGGTAAACGTCCCTTGTATAAAGTGCCATCTATGTATCATTATAAGTTGGTGTAAATTTGGATAAAGAACGTTCGATCTCGATGAAGAAGTCCAATGAATATTCCCCTCTGGGATCCCATCAACTTGGGTCTTGTTTGGCGCTGGACAGACAATGTCTAGGTATAGAGCCTCAGAGTTGCCAGGCAGACAATGTCTCCGAAACTCGTCACAGTTTTCAAAGCTGAACAAGGCCAAAGGTTTCGATGGGATCCCAAAAATTCAATATTTGATCCAGACAATCAGGTTTTGTCTTCGTCTGATCCAGTCTTCACTCGACTCCTTGAACATTTTTACTCTTAAAATTTAGAAACAGGTTAAGGCCAAACAGCTAATCATCTGAGAAAACCGAGTTCAGATATGTATTCAGCATGTGTGTTTACCGCTGTAAGCCGATCGAAACGATCCTGCCTTACTTCTGCCAGTTTTCCGGTTTCGGCAAAATTCCGGAACTACTTGTCCGGCGAAAAAATAGAGCTCACAAACGAACTCAGCGTATCTCCTTACTCCTATAATCAACTTCAAATAAAAATTTAACTTATCACAAATTTTCCGGTTTCAGCCGGATTCCGGACGAACTATATGTCCGGCGGATTCGTAATACGGATTCAGCATCTCTTCTTACCCCTAAATCGGACATCTAATCAACTACAAAAATACAACTTTTGCTTTTAACCAATTTTCCGGTTTCGGCCGGATTCCCGGCGAAACACTTGTCCGGGTAGAAAATGATGTTCACTGAAGTGTTCAGCATGCCTTCTTACCTCTAAATCGAAATTTAATCAACTTCAATAAAACTTTTACTTTTAACAAACTTTCCGGTTTTGGCCGGATTCCGGGCGAACTACTTGTCTTGCGAGAAAATGGGTTTCATATTCGTGTTCAGCATGTCTTCTTACCCCTTAATCGACTATCTCATTAGCTGTTTAAAAATATTTTGTTTGTCCCTTAATTGAACCCCTCCCCCACCCCTAAATGTAGGGCTACAGAGCCCATCTACGAACTCGACCTTTCCCTTGACTCAAAGGATCGTCCTACCAAGTTTCATCAAAATATCTCATTCCCTTCGCGAGTTATCGTGCTCACAGACGGACAACTTTTACGATGTCATAGGTATCCCTCCACACACGTTTTGGGATCCCAAAAACAGGGTACGGTGGCCCAAGATCTATATTCTACTATAATATATCTCAACGCTGATGCATAGCGCAGACTTTAGCAGGGATGAAATACGCTAAACGGACGAAAAACAAAACAGTCTTTTGAAAAATGAGGTCTGAAAATGAAAGCGGACCATGGTGCCTACTTTAACGCTACAAAAGAACGCACCTTCTTGTCCGCCTTGTGCTCATCAAGAATCTGAGGCATTATGGATGGCCACTTGAATATATAAAGTAGTGACTGTCTCTTACAACTCTAATTAACAAAACCATTTCAACTCCCACTTACATGAATGTTGAATATAGTCGTGTAGCTTGCTCCGACTGACGCCGCCAACGCTTTGGTCGCTTCCATGAGCTCATTATAGCAGCAAGTTTCAAGGTTCTTGAGTTCATCATCGCTCGGCTGAGCCGTCACCGACTGTCGAGAGGTTGTGCTCTTTTTGTCTTTCACTGTCACAAACATAATCTAAAAATAAGACACAAATAAAACCGACGCATCCGAACGAAGAGGATGATCAAATGAGATCTTTGAAACACTTACTCGAACCACCGTAAGAACAAGACCAAAGGTTTCGATGTGATCCCAAAAATTTAATATTTGATCCAAACAACTAGGTCTTGTCTTCGCCAGATCCAGTCTTCGCCAGGCTAATCATCTGAGAAAACAAAGTTCAGATATACTGTATAAGCCATATCTACTGTGACGATACTGACCGAAACTTCCTGCTTCACTTCTGCCAAATTTCCGACTTAGGCCGAATTCCGAGCGAACTACTTGTCCAGAAATAAAAAGAAAGTTCAGAAACGAATTCAGCGTATTTCCTTATCCCTATAAAGAACAACTAATCATCTTCAAATAAAACTTTAACTTATAAAAAAAAATCCGGTTTCAACCGGATTCCGGACGAACTATATGTCCGGGTAAAATATGATTGTCATATATACAGATTCAGCGTCTCTTCTTACCCTTAAATCTGACGTCTGATCAACTTCAAATAAAACTTTTGCTTTTAACAAATTTTCCAGTTTTGGCCGGATTCCGGGCGAAAAAATTGTCCGGCGAGAAAATGGTTTTCACCATCGTGTTCAGCATGTCTTCTTACCCCTAAATCGAACGTCTAATCAACTTCAAATAAAACTTTTGCTTTTAACAAATTCTCCGGTTTTGGCCCGATTCCGGGCGAACTACTTGTCCGGCGAGAAAATAGTTTTGACCATCGTGTTTAGCATTTCTTCTTACCCCTAAATCGAACATCTAATCAACTTCAAACAAAACTTTACTTTTAACAAACTTTTCGGTTTTGGCCGGATTCCGGGCGAACTACTTGTCCGGCGAGAAAATGGTTTTCACCATCGTGTTCAGCATGTCTCCTTACCCCATAATCGACTATCACATTAGCTGTTTCAAAATATTTTGTTTGCCCCTTAATTTGAAACCCCTCCCCCACCCTCAAATATAGGGCTACATAGCCCATCTTCGAACTTGACTTGTACTTTGACCCAAAGGATCCTCCCACCAAGTTTCATCAAAATATCTCGATCCCTTCGAGAGTTATCGTGCGTACAGACGGACAGACGGACGGACGGACAACTTTTGCGATGTCATAGGTATCCCTCCACTTACGTTTTGGGATCCCAAAAACACTAAAGGCATGGGTCAGGTTGTTCAGCAAAAGACTGGCTTCAGGACGAATGACAACCTGGGTAACTTAAAAAGAGAAACGGGAGAAAACGAAAATCAAATCCAAAACAAGCAAATTGGATTATTCAAGAGGTAGCGTGAAACCCAAGGAGTTGGGCCGGATTTCAAAAATGTAGGGGGGGGGGTTAGCGGACTGCTTCTTCATCCTATTCCACTAAGCTATGTATAGCACTCCACGACTTTTCTTTTCTCATATGTTTCACTCCTAAAACTGAACATAGTTTAGTCTCCAATCCGCGGAACATAGATAACCTTCTTTGATTGAAACTGCCTGGTGGTGAGAGCAGTATCTGGGAAGAAAGGATGCTCAGATAAATTTCGAGACAGCGGCAAGCTACTCCTCTCTGTCTCTAGCAGGGGCCGTTGACTCGTGTACGAGTTCATCCGCCCTTTACAGTTGTTCTCCTATAGAGAATCTTTCCATTTGGCGTCCTGCATATAGCCAATACAATTTTCTCATTGATGAGAGGAGGTTTGGCGTCTGCCGGGACGTGTCCACACGCCGGATTGTAATCGACAAGCTGGCATACGCAGACGACATCGACAAGCTCGCCAGATCCGTCGATGAACTCCAAATCGAAGCAGATAACCTAGAAGTAGCTACTCGAACCTTCGGAATGAAAATCAACGAGGATAAAACGAAAGCCATGCGCGTGTCAAGATTCACTAATCCACTCCCACCAAAAATAAAGCTTAATGGAGCGGAAATAGAATGGGTAGACAGCTTCATATGTCTGGGGAGCCAGATCACGAGCGATACCAATCCATCAGTGGACATCAAAAGACGACTCGCTCTTGGTAGCACCGGCTTCAAAGCTCTAATGCCAATATGGAAGCAAAAACGAATCTCCATGAAGTTAAAACAAACTATTCTGCCCCATCATCATCCCTATAGCTATGTACGGCTGTGAAACGTGGACAGTCAGACTAGATGACTCCAGTCGACTCGCCGCGTTTGAGACAAAGCTGCTGCGTCGAATCGCCGACATAACATACGTAGGTCGAGTCTCAAATGCTGACCTACTCGAAAGACTGCAGTACAAGACTACCACCCTGGAAAGGGTCCGCCTCCAACAGCTCAGGTGGCTCGGCCACGTCCAGCGCATGTCCAGCGACCAACTGCCGAAAATCGCTTTCGAAGGTCGCATCCACGGTTCTCGCCCTCGTGGTCGCCCTCCGAAGCGCTGGAAGGAGAACTTCTCCGACTACAACCTCCCTAGTCTTCTCAGAATGGCACAAAACAGAGAGCAGTACAGGCGGCACATGAGCACGCTCGTGAGGAGAGAGGCCCCGAAACGGCCACCAAGGCTGGATGGGACTTAAGTCAAGTAAGTAAGTCAAGCCTGGTGGAGGGTTTACACACTGCGTAAAATCCGAGTGTAGCTTAAAATCCGAGCCTATTTTACGCACGTATTTGGGCTTGAAAAGGCCGATGAAAAATCGGCCCGTTTCTTAAATAAATACGTCCGTATTGCTAGAGATCTTTTCAAGCCCAAATATGTGCGTCAAATACGCTCGGAATTCAAAATACGCTCAGGACGTGTGTAAACCCACCATGAATTGACACGACGCGTACTTTGGCAGCTTTTCTATAAAAGAAGTGACAAGGGGAGGGAACGGTCACAAACTACGCGGTCCGCAAACTACGTCGTAACATTCAAACGCAGCGTTTCTCTATTCTAAACGGTTCGTGTCACGACGCAGATGGTGGCGTCTCGTTACTCTTAAGTTCTGCATTGAATAATGTCAACCTTGTCCACCTACGTAGCGTCTTTACGGCAGGAGCACAACGTGAGATATAACCCATCTCACCGCGATATCCTCCCCCCTGATTTTGTCCCCTCCCGAATTCGTCTTCCTCGTCAAGCTGCCGAGCCTGTGCCTCGTTTAGAGCCGGTGGTAGCTTTGCGAGCTCAGAGTTTCGTCCCCTCTTTTGTTCGTTTATTTAACTCGGAGCGCATTTGAATGTTAATTTTTATATTATTTATATTTTATTAATGGTATTTTTATTATATTATTGACCAAATTTATGATAAGACGTTGAAAATTGTATATACGTATAGACTGTATTGCTGTGACGTTATGTTGACGCAAAAACAACCCATCGGCTCGTCCGTTATTTGTTTTTATGGCACTTGCAGCCTCTGGCTCAAGTGCAATATACCGATCGCAATTCCGTCCGTCGGTCGGTCGGTCTGTCCGAATTTTTTTGTCCCACATGTTCGAGTTACGGTACTTCCAGATGTGTTAGGACGATGAAACTTGGCAGGAAAATCAGGGACCAGACCAAACTAACCTGGAAACAATCAGTTTCCCGATCCGACCATCTGGGGGGGAGTGGTGGGCCGGGGAATTCTGAAAACTGGAGTAGTCTGTAACTTTCGAACGGGTGATCGGATTGGAATGAAACTTAATAACTGAATAAATGGCATACCTCTGATGTCCCTTTTTGAAGTCCGGACCGGATTCGACAGCTATGGGGGAGTTGGGGGGAGACCGGAAATCTCGAGAAACGGTTAGAATGGAGGGATCGGAGTGAAACTTGCTGGGAAGAACAAGCGTCTGCTCCAGATAAATCGTTTATACATTTGGACTAGAACCGGACACTACGGGGGGTGGGGGGTGGAGGGGAGTTTCCCGGAATTCCGGTAATGGCGGTTTTGGGGATTTTCACGACGAAACTTGGGAGGCGAATCAGGGACCCGATCAAAATGACTTATGAATAAAAATTTACATGATCCGATAGTCGTGGGGGGAGTAGCGGGAGGGGGAATCCGGAATATTGAGTCATGCGTAACTTTGGAACGGTTGATCGGATTTGAGTGAAATTTGATAATTGATCAGAGGACATGTCTCTGGTGATCTTCGTCATGTCCGGACCGGATTCGACAACAACTGGGGGGGGGGATACGTGACCGGCTCAGACTGGGGAGATCGGGATGGAACTTTGTGGGAATAATAAAGAGATGCTCTGGATAAATCACTTACAGAACCGGATTGGCTCCGGCGACTGTGAGGGAGTTTTTTTTTTGGGGGGGGGGATCCGGAATTCCGGTGATTGCGATTTAAGGTACTTCCAGATGTGCTAGGACGATGGAACTGGGCTGGAATATTAGATATTCGACAAGATTGGCTCAGAAATCGCCACTTTCCGAATCCGACATTCCTTAAAGGAACAGAAAACTTGACTCAAAGTTGACTCGGGGAGCTAGCTAACATATCAAGAATATACCCTGAGTCGATATTGAGAGTAAGAAAAATTCTCGTTACGACCATTGCAGTTTTCGGGCAGTTTCCGAGAATTCGACTTTGAGCAAAAGGTTTGCAAAAGCAAAAAGTTTGTGTGCCGCGACTAGGAATCGAACCCCGGCCGCCTTGTCGGGGAGGTCGTTTCACTGTGGTCTACATGTAAAAAGGCGAACTTTTACAGTACATAAGTGCATAATTACAGTGCATAAGGGGCAAGGGCCTGCCAGCTAGCTTTGGGAACACTAAGTAGGGGGTTCGAGACGGTTCGAGATAAAATAGAAGGGGGGGCCTGTCGACAATAAGACCCTGTATATTTATCTAAGCCCCCCGGGCGATTCGATGGCCGAAAGTTGCCTAGTCAAGTTTACTGTTCCTTTAAAGTACCAATCTTGACCGTAAATTTAGAAAAATACTTTTAAGCAAATTATACATTTTCATGATCCCCATGAGCCCATTATCATTTTTGCCTCAACGGTTTTGCTTACAAATGAAGTTTTAGCTCCCTTAAAGTGCGAATCTGAACCGCAAGGTCGAAAACTACTTTTTTTTTATCAAACGATAGCCTACATCTCAACCCATGATCATTTGTGCCACAAGGGTTTTGCTTGAAAATTTATTTTATCACCCTTAAAGTGCACCTTTTAACCGAAAAGTGAAAAAAAAAACTTTTTACCAAACGGTATATATCAATGAGCCCTAAGGGCCTGTGATCGTTTTGTCTCAATAGTTTTTCTTACAGATAAATTTCTAGTGCCTATAAAGTGCGTATCATTACAGCCAAGTTCTAAAACAAAATACGTTTTCTCTAGCTCCCTTAAAGTGCGCATCTGAACCGCAAATGTAACCTTAAAAGTACTTTTGATCAAACACTACATCTCAACCCATGCAAGTGCCATATGAGCTTACAGCTCTTCTTTAGATTATACTGAATTGAATTAAACTGAAAAAAGCAACATGGTTGACAGTTGACACACTGTTCATACATCAACATACATCACTGTAAAATCGTGATTCTTCTTTTTTTGTACTGACATGCTCAATACTGTACAAATTGCGAGAGAAAAAAAAAGGGTAAAGGTGTCAGCTATCAGCCTTTACAGGCCAAGCCGGCGGTGCTGATCTCCGATTCTCGGCCCTCAGCCAGGAAGTGTCCGTCCGTGGCCGAATGGTTAGCGCGTCGAACTCGCAAGGGAAGGGTCCCTTGTTCGAGTCTCGGTCGTGCCTACTGTTTGGTTTCGAGCGGGGGTTAGTGGCGTAACTCTGTAAGACAAGCCAAAGTTCACCCAGCTTCAAATTGCGAGAGAACTTGCAAACCAAATAAAATAATTCTAAATTGTGAACCGTCAGTATTTTCGTTTCTTTTCAACATTCAACAATCAATTTTGCTCATTGTCCTGTTTTCGTCAACCTGAACTGCAAGTCGTGTTCCTTTTTCCCGTTTTGTGAAACAGGAGAACGCCGATGTGAATGGCATTCAGCAAAACAGAGAACTTGTCGTTTACAAAAGTATTTTTTTCCTCTGCGTGTTTGTTTAAAAAAATAAAAAAATTATAAACAAAGCGATCAAACAGAAGAGTGAAGAGAAGAAAGTAGAGACCGTACAGCGATTTGAAAAAGCACTCTCTTTCTTTCTTTAAAGGTCATCTGAATGAAGTCTAACACCCTAAATTGCCAGTTTTACATACTGCTTACCATTTATCTCTCGACAACCGGACTAAAATCGGATGAAGTTTCACCGTGCTATAATTTTCAGCCTTTTTTCCGACTTGTCTTGATCGTAACGCTCGCCATAACAGTTGTAACAGTCCATGCGTAACAGTTCATGTTGTAACAGTCCACGCCGTAACAGTCCATGCGTTTATCCATCCATGCGCTGTTTATCCATCCATGCGTTATCAACGTACGTTTATCCATGCGATAATGACAGTTTAAATATTGGCGCTAAATTTGTCTTGGGAGGTCGTAACGAATCGCCATAGGGAGACTTAAAACTTCAAGAGCGGATAGCGCCGAAATCACGGAGCGAAAAAATTCTTCTTCTCTGTACCGGTACTGTGAAGGACGATCTGAGGGGTTCATGGAAGTATGGTAGGATCGTTCAGGTGTTCTTTAAGCAAAGTTTACCTTCTTTTTTCCTTGCAGCAGAAGAGTTGCATTCTTCCCGCCGCGAAGATAGGCGCAGGCGATATCGTCGCGTGTAACCACTAGGTCTTCGCGAAGATATTCTTCCATGATGAGAAGCCGGAAAAGCCTTTCCACGTCGTGACGATCCCACTTCTTGCCCCGACCGTGCAAAGGGTGCCGGTTGTGACCTAAAACCAGACCGTGTCATCGGTCATTAATTTTTTTTTTTCCAGCACATCCACGTACAGTACAGACAAATGGACAGTTATAGGCCATAGTGTGACATGTGATTTAGTTAGATATATATTATGCAGTTTTAGACACTATAATTTTAGCATATACATTGTTGACGTAAAATCAACTCTAGTCGGCTTACCGCTGTTTCAAAATTTTTGATGAATAAACTAAACTGAATTGAACTGAGTTTGGCTTTGTTAGAAGTCCTCGTCAAGTGGGGAACGTGTCAAATAAATCATTTCAGGAATCTTACACACATGCTCAGAAATCTCCCGAAGCTCCCCCAGCCATAACGAAGGTAAGTTTGAAGGCAGGAAACAACGCTGAAACTCCGCCTTACTCTAGTGAGTTCTTAGTTTCTTAACTGACTTCAATGCACTGGCTGTGCTCTGTAGCAATACATCCGAGTCGATGACGCGGCCACCTTCCACCATATCCCGGTGACTTCTCACCAGAGCCCGCCTGCACTGGTGAAATAAAACCAGACACCGTTGAGTTCTAAAACGAACACTAGGGAGCAGTCAACAGTGAATCTAAAAACTGAGTACTCCGGGCGTGAAAGATCACACCCTATAGTGTTGGCTCACCAAACAACCTATGCGTATCCACGGTGGCGCCAGGACAAAGCTTGTGGCCGGTTGCTATTACTGATCACTCTGGATCCCAATCACAATCTGAGCGTGTGCGCACCATATCCGAAACCCGATCATAACAAAATTTTTTATTTCTTATTCAGCTGGGGTCTAGCCCATGGCTCTGAGCATGCTTCGCACTTCTACGATCCGAATCAAAAGCGTAAGCTATAAGGATCTAGAAATTGCTTCAAGCGCCTGGATTAGCAAGCTGTGGGCAAAAACCAAAAAACTGATGGCGTTCTTACCGTTATCAAGAATCTTCTTGATTTCACTGCCTTTAAAAATGTCCACAAAATGGAGCATCGTGAAATTCGCTCTACCGTTGCCACAAATATCTTCCACGGCTTTGACGATAGCTTGGCAATCTTCGGTCACGTCAGACTCCACGTAATCGTCCTATCGAAAGTATCAAGAATGAGTACTAGTCGACTAAGTAAGCCTACCTTGATTCATAATTTTCGTGAAAATCTTTCGCCCGTCTTCACTTCTTATTTTCGCCGTCCCTGCGCTCAGAACTGGGAGGAATGGAGGGCCCTAATGTCTAATGATACACACGGCATGCCACTCCGGGACTGGTCCTGATAAATTCCTGGACTTTCTTACACTTTTGCAGAAATCGTTACAAAACGTCAAGCGTTACAAAACGGAGCGAGACTGAAGCGGTGTTAGGAAGGAATGAAGAACAGTCTTTGAATAATGAGATTTACGCTCTTACGGCTCAGATGAACTAAACTATAGCTGGTAAAACGCGTGAGCTTGAAGTTACAAGGCAGCTGCCAGCTGGTAAAGTTTAAACTTTAAAACGCACATCTAGGACACGTGTGCTCTCCATCAGGTTTATCCGGATCGGATCACTCATCAGGTTTATCCGGATCGGATCACTCTTTGGAAAGTTTTGAGTGCAACAACGTTCAGAATCCCCAAGTCAAAGAGGGCACGACGATCTCCATGTGAATCCGCGTTTTCGCGAAAGCCGGACACCAGGACCCGGACCCTGCATTCCGTACAACTGTATCCCATTTTTGGTAAGCGTCGTACTGAGACGTGGGACAGGGACTCGCTACGCTCGTCTGATATTTTGAATCATGTGTATAATATTTATTTATTAAAATGTCCCCAGACCCTTTTCTGATCATGTTCGTCTGATTTTCAAATCGTCCTGAATACGCTCAGGTCAGTAATACGCCTGGCAACAGTCTCAGCCCCCAACCCCGGAGCATTCAAGAAGGCACTGGACAAAGAGTGGCCACGAAAGACTGGAAGTATGAGTGGGACATTGCGTCCTGCTCATACCTGCTATGAGATACCACCGATTCAACTCAGAAGCATTTAACAGATCTACAGATCTTAATTTGCTCCGTAAGTGCAAATTAAGGTAATTAAGGTAATTTTCATTCTTTCCGCCCATCTGGAAGTATTAGACCGAAGGAAAAACAATGGATCAGAACTGTCAAGAACTTTAGTAACTCCAGCCAAATCGTTTCAAAGGGAAAAATACTTGCCTTGGAAGAGCAGGAATCACAAACAAGTCTAGGGTTGGCACGGCAGACTTCTTTGTCGAAGATCTCTCCAAAGTAATCCAGCATGATCGAGCGTCGACACTCAGTTTTGTTTTCGCAATACGCCACCATCCTCCACAGGTTGTCGACATGCCTAGCACGAGCGGCGGGATTCTCTCTGTCCACTAAAAGAAAAAACATATCAATATCCCATATGCTCCATTTGTCTCAGAAATTAAACAAAAATAACACCAGTACACTGTGCAGTCCCATGATAACAGTCCTATCCTACCCAGTGCCAAAATTTTCTGGTATTACCCTGATGTTAAAAGAAAAAAGTTCCAACGTGCGATAAAAAGTGATAACACACAGCCAGCCGTGAGGTAAAAAGTGATAACGCACAGCCAGCCTTGCGATAAAAAGTGATAACGCAAAGCCAGCCGTGCGATAAAAAGTGATAACGCACGGTTGGTCCGTTCATCAAGTTCATCGAGCCTGATCTCCAAAAAATGAATAAAAGACATCACTTTCAGGAGGAAAAAAAAAACAGTAAAAAATAATACAGTAAACAAAAATGTTGGAAAACGTTGTAGAAAAGTCTTTAAAAACTGAAAGAAAAATGTTGCTTTACTATTAAGAAATCTCGCTATATCATCTTCACAATTATGCGCCTCAACTTTTATACTTCATTTTTGTATTTATTGCTAAGGAGCCAGTTGCAGAGTTCTTGCTCACTCTGTCGAAGAAATGAAAATGTATGATACATTGCAGAATTCTGCGACCAGTGGCAACACCGGTTTGAGCTTTATCAATTCTATCTCCCTAAGAATCCGCCGCTAGATGGCATCTACTTCGCCACAATTGAAAAAGATGGTGTTGAATAAGGACTGCTATACGCCCGGGTCACAACAGTAGTCGTTTTCACATTTCAACAGTAAGCTAGGATTGCCATTTCACTAATCAGAAATCCAGAAAAAGACGCTGCTAAACCAGCCCTTCAGCGACAACCTTGCGAAGGTAAAAGATAGTTGATAATGACAAACGGATATATATTTCCTGAAACAACATCCGACTATCCCTTGCTATTTTGCGTTACTAGCTACTAGCAACGTTAACATTAATTTTTAAGAAAAGATTGAAATAAAACAGTTGCTTTTTTACCGAATTTCCGCCAGGAGGTATCATGGGGCTGCACAGTGTACTAGTGTTATAATCATTATCGCCCTTGCTGAGGGTGATAGCGGAAAAATTTGGCCCGCGGGTAGCATGATAGGCTGATATCGTCCGAGCGCCAGCGAGCGTCCATCGCTATCGTTTTCTCCTCAATACCCCTCTTCGCCCCCCCCCCCCCCCCGCCCCGTACCCCAGTATTAATTTTTCAGTCACATCGATCCCTCTATACAGTAGTGCCAATCTGCTGAGCTGCTGAAGGAAGTTGACAGACGGACGGGCAAAATAAAATGTGAAGGTGCCTATGTTAGGGACCCAAGAAAGGAGACAAACCACAAACGCTTACTTTCGATCATTTTTCTGACCCGATGTACATCCTTGTAGGAGTAGTAGAGGATACAGGTAGCAGGGTCGCCGTCTCGTCCAGCGCGGCCTGATTCTTGGTAGTACCCCTCTACAGACTTCGGAACGGAGTAATGCAAAACGAATCGGACGTCAGGCTTGTCAATGCCCATACCAAATGCAATAGTAGCGCAGACGACCTGAAAAAGGAAACGTCGTAATTGTTTCGTTTCTCTTCAGCGGTAAAAAAATCTCCGAAATTCACGAGATTGTAGTACCAAATGAAAAGGTTCAGGGTTCGTACCTCATAAAAACAAAATTTCGGCGAGGAGGATACACTCGATTTAACACAATACTGTTACTAAATCTACACAGAGAACTGCAGCAGTGTTGGTTTGTCGGAATCCGGCAGACGCTGGAAATTTAGGGATGGGAAAACTTGTCTAATAGAAAGCTAAGAGCTCGAGACCGGAACCAGTCCCACGACGCTAGAAGAAAATTTCCACAAGTTACCTACTGTAACATTTTGAAAGATTTCAAACTAGAAACCCTACTGCACCACCATGAAAAACTAAGTCTTGTCTTCGTCCGGTTAGGATGGCGGCTTCTACCCCATCTAAACTCCACCCCCCCCCCCCCCCCCGAGTTTTTCATGAACGGTATAAGAAGAGCTTCATTTCCTAATTCGTAAGACGTTACAACAACACCGGTAATGGGGTATTGTTGATTGTCATTTTATGCATTTATTCATGTGGGACTCCCACATGAATAAATGAATAAAATTTAATTTCTATTTTGTATTTTAATTAGTTCTTAATCTAATAATATAGTCATACACTGTTTTGTTAGTTTTAGTTTAGTGTTAGAAAGATAGTTAGACAAGAAACTGAGTTCATTAGTTTTTAGATTATTCCACGCTAGGCTACTTGGTACTTTATGACTGTTACGACGCATTTAATTCGCAACTGTACATACGTATGTTTTTCATATTTATTCCTAGAAAGACGAGAAATCAACTACCAGTTATGTCCGGCTATTGTTTTTATAGTCAATGACTGACTGATTGCTGCTCAATGAAGGCAGCTGACAAACCCTTTACCGAAAACAGCCGCAGGCCAAAGTTTGGTTTTCCCGCACCCAGCCTTACTAACCTGGAACCTGTCATTAATCCACTGCTCCTGCACTTTTATTCTGGCAGTATCTGACAACCCCGCATGGTAGCTTTCGGCCCTCACGCCAGCTTTTTTCAAATCTCCCGCCACCTGGTCACATTCTTTCCTGGACAAACAGTAGATAATGCCACACAGCCGTACGAACTTTGTTCGGATGAGATCCACGATGTCTGTAATGAGCTTGCCTTTCTTCGGGAGGACAGCGTACTTCAAGTTCGGGCGGTTGAATGAGCTTAAAAACCTAGAGCAAACAGAAATTAAAACACGGACAAATACTAGAAGCTTTATGAGATCTTCCTTTCGCTCCGAAGTTCAAGGTTCAAGGTTTTTTATTCTTAACTCTAACTGATACATAAACATAAAAATACGACACTCTGCATTTACAATTATTTCAGGCCTTTGGACCGGAGAGAAGAAAAACATCGAATGGTTCAAACCCTACAAGTGGTCAGGGTGTCTGGATGGGGGTGGAGGGTGGACTCTTCATAATCTAGTCTTACCTTAATTAGGCCCAAGTTAGAAAATAGTGGGAATCTGCGCCTACAGTTACAGGATAAAGAAGGAAAATGAATATCGATTATCAAATACCCTGGATCCCTATATAAAGTGAATTGGCGGTAAATGAAGTTCTTTGTTTTCTATTACCGATCTTTACATTTTTTTGTCTTGTTATCTGGCTTTCCTGGCCAAGAGCTAGACGACCTAGATTACGACTTTAACCCAAGGGTCAAATGTGGCTGCAAAATGGAGCGATAGGATACTCACGCACAAGATTCACTTCCAAGCGCCGATGTTGCCTTGTTTAGCCTATAGGCGTGGCGTGATCCCCAATAGCCTAAACGTTTTACTTACCATTTGGGTGCAGTCATCTTCAGCTGGTGCAAAATATCCGTCCGGACGCGTGGAGTGGCTGTGGCGGTGAGTGCCATGAAGGGCACACCCGGAAAGTGGTTCCGCAAATTCGAAAGCTTCTTGTAATCCGGCCGAAAATCGTGCCCCCACTGTGAGACGCAGTGGGCTTCGTCAATAACAAATCGGGAAAGCTTGTTCCTCCGAAAGAGGTTCTGCAGGGCGGATGTCAGTCTCCCACTTGCGCTGACTTTCTCTGGTGTGACGTAGAGTAGTTTCAAAGCTAGACAAAAAAGTGTGTTTTAACTTACAGTGATCATGAAACCTTGAGCTGGGACGTTTCTCATAGCAGCTCATTGGGAAGAAACGAACCCTCTTTAACCCACGACTATAATACTAAGGGAAAGATTTGTCTTCGAACCAGAAAGCCACAACTATGTTTTTTTCTCAATATCCCATTTTTTCATCAACCAATATCCAGTGTTTTCGTTCTCTTCTTAGTCCCAACTCTGTGATATCAAGCAACCAGGTTATCAATGAAAGGGCTTGTGAAGTGCTTCGGGTGACCTCTACTGGTTGACATCCGAGATAGTTCGTCGTTCACATTAAAGCAGTCTATTTCCTGGACCCAATGATAGTTGAGAAAACGTTCACTGTGACGCTCCCAAATAAATTCCCACGCAATTAATGGTGTGCTCTGGGCTCCTCTAGCTAGGAGTCATTACGGGCTTGTCCATGGTTGGCTGCAAACAGTGAACGAAGCTACAACAGCAATGGTGACTTTTACACGCGATAAATCGAGCTGCATGAGAATCACTTCGATCTTCTGATTCCTGAGTAAAACTTGATCAATCAAGCAAAAAACTACTTCTTAAACACTCTGCGAGAAGTCAGCCAAAATATTAAAGAATCCCAAGAACACCTAAATGGGTGTCACCTATGGAATAACGTTCAAAAAAGCACTACTGTATAGGCCTATTCAGGAAGCATAGTAGTTAAAATCAATTAGTAACTGAGTAAGAGGTTTGGAGCGGATTCTCTAGTTACTACGTTGCATGGTGGAACGACGCTGATGGCTTCTAGTAAACAAAGGCAGGCCTACAGTAGAGGTATGCTTCTTTGAACGTTAGTTAACTTCGAACAGTGAACACAACTACGTCTACTGTAGGATGTTAGAAAACACCCTAAGTGATAACTTCTTAGCTCTTTGCTGCATTACCCCCACCCCACCCGCTGGTCTTGCAGCTACTTACTCGGCTCATTCCTCGACAGTTTCAAGTAGACCTCCTCCTGGACCGCATTTGAAATATCACCGGACAGATGGGCGGCTGGAATGTCCAACGAATTCAGCTTATGAACTTGATCAATAATCAGCGACTTCAATGGAGATATCACAATTGTCACCCCGCCAGACACAACTGCTGGTAGTTGATAGCAAAGACTCTTCCCGCCTCCTGTCGGCATTAGTATAAAACAGTCATGCCCGAGTAGGGCCGCGTTTATGGCCTGTTGCTGCATCGGGCGGAACTCCCTGAGACCGAATTTCTCCCTAAATGCCCTCATCAAATCGGTCGAGTGAGAGTAGTCTTTCTTATCGAACTCTCCCGTCAGGCCGTCGTTTTTAATATTGCCTCGAAAACGGCCATTCTCGCTATGCACTGGTTTAGGTCCGGCTGGCATTTGAGACTTAACAGGGCTATCCACGTTGTATATGGCTGAAGTGTAGCACGTGGATCCTGACGTAGAAGGCTGCTGGGGGAATGACCCGAAAGTTGAGTTTGCCACTCGGTCACTCACTGGAGGCGCCTCTTTTCGGACGGTTCCGAAGGTAATGCTTTCACCTCTTTCTGGGGTTTCAGCTGCACCCCCAGGCCCGACTCGCACTGGGACTTTAAAGTTGAACCTAGCTGGGCGGGTTTCATTTCTGGGTTCACTTAACTGAAGAGGACGCACGACGCTTACTATCGGGTTGCTTTTTTCACTGGGGGATTCGTTTCTCGGAGTCTCTGCCGCTAGGGGGAGGCTCCGTCGCGCTTTTGACACAAAACTAAGTGACCGTCGAGGCTGTTCCAAGACACACGGTGAGGCCTCGAAGATGTCATCGTCACTGATCCTAAGACCCTCGTTTTTAGGCAGCTTCGCGGGCGACTGAATGGAGTCAAATCTTCGCCTTTCTTCTAAAAGCTGAAGAAGCTTCCCTGAATAGGACTGGGAAAGTTTCGAGAGCTCCCCGGCAGGGATAGTTTCTAAAAGGTTACAGATCTCTTCCATGGCTCTCAGCTTCGACTTGTGTACACGGACGAACTCTTGGTCACTATTCGCTAGGTGTATTGGTGCACTGTGTTCTCCAGACTCCACAGGGAGTGACGGTTTAGGCAGAGGATCAGGAGGGACTGGAACCTCCTGTTTCATCCCAGGTGACCACTGGAAATACAAAAAGGACAAAATGAGGTGGAAATACATCATGATCCTTGGCGTACCTGTGTACTGCACCGAATTATATTTATCATACATTCATACATCATCCCGAAATAGCCCCTGCAGCCAAGAGACAAAATGTGCGAACTGTGGCAGCAGACAACACCCTGCCTACAGTTTATCGTTCCCTGCTATTCAGTCGGCCACAAAACCTGTACTGACTCAGCCCATGCATACGGGGCGAGGACCATAGACTGAGTGAACACAGGCAGTTCATCTTTCGCGTCTGTCTTGAAGTTCTCGACGTTTCTAGAAATGTTCAGCTGATTTACGGTTCTGTGTCATTTCTGTGTGTTTTCTCTTTTTATTACTTTCTTTTTACTCCACTATATAGTCCTCTTATAGTTTAGTGGGATAAAAAAATCATCAACATCATCATCATTCATTTGGAAAAGGCTTAAAACAGAATAAGCCGTTGACAGATTGTTAAAAGCAGAGTCTAGTTTTACAGTATTTAGATAGTTCTGAATACTGGAACATAAACAGTAAATAGTGCGAGGTGTGTTTTAAAGAGCTCTTTACATACCTCTATGATAGGAGGCGGACTTGTCGTTGGTGGCTCCTCCCACTTTTCCCAATCATCTTCCCCATCGAAGAAGGCACTGTAGTCTTCAATCAACGGATCTTCCTCTTGAACGGTTGTTTGACTTTCTACGAAAATTACCCCATGTAACAGAAGAAATAAGAGCCAAGGATTCAAAGAAAGTGGAGAATCACTACACAACCAAGGTGTACGTGCGAGGGGCAAAGGGGGATCTCACATAATAAGTCACAAAAGGATATCTTTTGGCATGCACAAGTTCTGACAAGGCTGAGGAATCGGCACGAAGCTTAGTACAACAGATGTCAACAGAGCTCGTGTAGTAGAATGGTTCTCGATCGCTGTTTTTTTTTTTCGCTTACACGGCCAAAACTACTTCCCTGCTGTACCTGCTACGACATTTCTATCAACGTGACGAGTGTTCTCAGGCAGGGATTTTGAACTTCGCCCGACACTGGAAGCACTCCATTGTCTAATAAGCTTTTTAACGAGAAGCTTTATGAAGCCTGGCCTAACCTAGTAATGGTAGTGGTATTTTATTTTTGTATCATATTTTGTATCGTTGTATCGTATATTTATCTTTTTTTTTCGGGGGGGGGGGGAATTTTGACCAACTCCCTAGCGACCACAGACCTCGTCCTAACCGGTCGGTCAGTCTGAACAAACCTGAATTCTTTAACAAAAAATTTCGTCGCAAAATCGTTTACTAAACCTTCCCCTCAACCCCTCAAACAGTATAAAGCAAAGAGGCAAAAATAGCTTACCCTCCCGATCGCTCCGGTCTGGCGGGTCCAGTGTCAACTGTATTTCTTCGTCGTCCTCGTCATCACTGTTGAACAGCAATTTTGTTGACTTTTTAGCCATTTTACTAAAGTTGATCTCACTATCACCGTCACTGAGATCATCATCGTCTTTTCCACTTTCTGCTTTCTCTATTTTTACTAGCGTCTCCGCTTTCCCTTTCTCGTTCTTTTTTTCCACTTCCTCCATTTCCATTCCTACTTTTTCTGTTTTGGGTGTCTGCTTTTCTGACCGTTCTTCCTTCTGCGGAATGCATATATCGGCAGTCTGCATATTTGCGATGATCATATCATATTCAAGGTCCTGTGTGTCCAGTGGTGCATCACCCATATTGCTCCAATCCCCCCAAAATGTTGTTTTCTTTTCTAACACATCAAATTTGGACTCGGTTGGTTTAGGGGCGTCAGCCCGCTCAAAGTGCTGTTGCTTTCCTTTTGTAAAAAGGGGGACCTTGGGTTTGAATCGTGAAGTGGTTGAGGACTGAGGGGTTGTGGATTGCATGGAATTCTTACCAACTGCTGCGTTTGTAACTTTTGCTGGTGAATCTTTGGGTGGAGGGGAGGCGAGTAGGCTCATTCGTCTTTCTGGAAGAAATAGACGGTTAGTGATAAACAATTACAAGAAGCATCAGGACCCCAGTATGATCATAGGATTTTTTTTTTCTTTTACTTAGATGCAGTCCACCCTTAAATCTACTTCATTGGTGCTACGAATACTGCTTAACTCACGACCACGACCCCTTTAACCGAACCACGGATGATTATTAGTATTGATTAATTACCCATTACTTAACACAACTGTACATAAAGACAAGAAAAATCATCAAAAGAAAAAAAGAAAAAAAACACTGATGGTAACGACACCGGAAAACTGAGAATATGCGCTGTATGAGTATGCGCTGGGCCCAGGTTGTGCTTAAAAGCGCGCTCGCCTTTTCAGTACTGAACGTATGGGTCGCGCTACTCCATACTTGATGTAAGTACTGTTATTATTAATCCATGGGCAACCTTCAGCAGAAACTTCACATAGCCTAGCCTAATCAACCGTCTATAAATACTGAAAGTAGGCTACTACTATTGTCTACTATTGTAATGGAAGCACAAATTGGATGGCTGGGAATGTCAATCGCCCAAACTCTGAGAAGGACTTCGACAATCGGCAAGGCCCTTGCTTCATCACTTCTTTAAAGGTACATTTTAATCTGTGTCCGATTCCTGAATTCGATTCCTGTCTTAGGAATTACAGCATACCCTTAAAAAGATCAACCAGAGAGCCACCCTAAGGTGAAAAAAGCTTACCCAATAGCCTTGAACTTTTAGAGGAAATAGTTTACATTCAAGATCCTAGCTGAAATGCTAGTATTCTGGTACATGAATACGTGTAAATGCCGATTTTAGTATATAGCCTCGACCTTAATAAGTTAGAATTTACTAGGGTAACATACTTGTCGACGGCAGCGCAAAATCCTTCAGATCATCATCATCATCAAGGAAAACCAATTTCGATTTGTTTGCAACTGTTTGCCTAGAAAAGAGAAACACATGGAAGCAATTCTTACTCAGGACTCTCAAAATTTTAGCAAGACATCTTGTCGAGCCTCTGTCTGGAGATAAGACATTATGCCATTACAAGGCAATAAGATAACGTTTATGTGCTGTATCGTATCTGTACAGACAAATGGACAGCTTCACATTAAAAAAATAAACAAAAATAAGCAAATAAACGAAAAAAACAACAACAAATAAACATCATTTTTATTACATAGTCTTTGGGTAGGCTATTATAATGACATATGGACTCAGGGTCCAAATGTCATTATGTTATAATATTGTCATCTTAAAGTTTAACTGAAAAGCTAACTTATTTGTGTGTCATTTAATTGGATACACTGAATTATTTGGATTCTGCCAAGGGGTTTTCTGATTTTCCACTATCTGCTCTATTTATGAGGCTCAGAATATCTCCGGCCGTCCCCACAGCGTAAATTCTACTATACTATGACGCGGGGAATTTTAATCTGAACACAAATGCGGCTCTTCAGTGGGCAGTGGTGAGACTGGTGACAATTGCTTAATGCCTGAACCCCAAAAAAATCCTAAATCTTTCTTGTAAGGCATATAACAAAAGCACACTTCTGATGACAAAAGCACCTTCTGATGATCCAAATGATACGCTTTTACTGGATGATATTTTGAAACGCCCTTCAGAACCTATTACGATTGAGATGAGTGATTTTAATGAATCGATTAAGAATTTGAATTCAAAGAGCACCCCTGATCAGGATGGTATTTATTCTAGTCATCTAAAATGTGCTTCTCCATCTTTTTTTGCAAAACTTCTTGCTTTTCTCAATCTTATGCTGGTGGTTGGAGTAGTTCCTGACTCGTTCAGAGTTGGTGTGGTGTCTCCTATTCCTAAAAAAGGTAAAAGTAGGTTTGAGAGTTGCGAGAACTTTCGTCCGATTACGAAAAGCTCACAGCTTAGTAAAGTGTCTGAGTTATGTGTTAAAAGGTATTTTGCTTCGCTAGATTGTGGGATTAACCAAGTAGGATTTGTTCGGGCCATGGGGTGTGATCATGCTCATGCTACGTTTTACAATATCATAAATTCTGCGTGGGAAAAGGGTGATCAGATTTATGCTCTTTTAATTGACATTAAAGGTGCATTTGATAATATTTCACACGCTTCTGCGCTTTCAAGTCTCTATTATGCTAACATTCCTCTGGCTTTGGTGAAAATGTTAAAATATTGGTATGCTGGTCTTTCTGTCCGTGTGGTTTGGAAATCTATTATGTCTCAAACTAGTATTTCGGTCCGTAAGGGAGTTAGGCAGGGTGGTATTATTTCTCCTTTCAACCTTTGCCTCAGCGATTGTTTCCGGTTCTTGAAGACTTCTCTAGTGCACCTTGCCGTAGAGGTAACGTACATTGCTTACGCTGATGACATTATTCTTTTGTGTAGATGTAAAAATAGGCTGGTCGAAAATTTTAATATTTTAGTTAATGAGCTTGGGAAAAAAGGTTTATCTGTTAATGTAGATAAATGTCAGTACTTTGTGATTAACGACCCTCTTGGGCCGTCTTCTCTTGATTGTGGTAATGGGCGTAGATTTCAACCTCTTGAAGTTGTAACTTACCTTGGTGTACCATACTTCAGTAAAGCGTAATTTTCAAACAGTAGTTGTAAAAAATATAGAGCTAAGAATTCGTAAGACGTTCGGAGCTCTTATACACCTTAAAGGTACACACCGGCGTGATATTCTGGCTCGTATTTATACAGCTACTGTTCTTCCAATTGTAATTTTCCCAGCAGTTTTGGTGAAGGGTTTCAATCGTGGTATGATATCTGATATTCGTATAGCTTACTTCAAATACTGTAAATACCTGCTTGGATATCCACTTTGGGCTCGTAATACCCCTTTGATCCAAGTTTTTAACGTTAAGGATCCTGCTTTGGCAATTCAGACAAAATTTGATAATTTTGTTGCCAAAGCGTCTAATATTTTATCCGCGAAGAATTTGTATCCGTTTTTCCGTAGTCCTTAATTTGAAATAGTTTTAAGTTAAATGATTTAGTAGTTTTTGGTATGAATTTATTGGAATGATATGTGTATTTTATTTATTTATTTTTATACTCCTCTTGTATAATTTTGAGGGAAATAAATATTGAATGAATGAATGAACAAGCACATAGAGGCACCACAAATCACACGGAAATTCCACTATTTGAAAATCGATTATTCGTGAATAGCGGAACAACAAAGTAACTGATTTCCAGTGGGTCTTCAAGCCAATTTAAGTGAATAAGTGATGGGTAACTAGATTGTCCTATCCTAGCCCTTTTCGGTTAAACTTTAATGCACTTGTCATCTTATAATCATAGTATTTTGTCATCTTAATGCACTTTTAGAGCTTCTTCACCTGTGCACCTTTCAATACTGCCTTACTCACAATCCACATTCAAAAGCTTTGATGCCTAAATATGCTGCCTTGTCCACTCAATACAGCTTGATGACTTTAACTGGAGTCTTGCAGATCACACAGAGTCAAAACTCTTTGAGCCATTTAGATAAAATTTTAGTATTCTAAATTACTAACCTGGACCCTTGTTTAGACGTGAACTCTAAAGAAGACCTTGATGCTAAGGATGAACCATTAAAAAAGGAAGTGACTTTGGTTTGAGTCTTTCTACCAGTCAGACTCTGGTCATGAGAGGTTTGCTTTGAAGTCATTACAGGTTCCTGGATGCTATTCCAGGTTTTGCGGAGTCATTTCACCCTGCAAAGAAAATAGTCAGATGAAAAACAGGGAAAAACAACATACCAAGCAGATCACAGGCTATAGTGGTTCATAGTTGCATATCGAAGGAAAAAAAAGATATAGGACTAGGTCTAACAATGGGACCACATCAACATCTTATACAGAATGAACAATTGTTACTATGTCTCCTGCTAGAAAATGCAGTGCTGAATGCTGATATATACTTATTTATGAGACAATAAACGTAGTGTACAGTAAACCAGTGCAACATGATTACCAAGCCCTGACTTATCAAAACCAAACCTCTTAGTCTGAAAGCACTAATGCATCCTACGCACTGAAACCAGTCGCAGCCTTGTTCAACGAAAGCAAGGAGAAAGGGGTCATGCTGCCTAGTAGTGGATAAAGCAAAGATAGCTAATGCTTCTTTAACTGTTAGTTTAAAACTCTGAACAGTGTCATTTTCAGTCCCTTGCTTGAGTGCTGTCACAAAAGTCAACTGTCAGTCAGCAAAAGTTTCAAATTGGCCCCTGAGACCACATGAATGGGTGTTTTGATCTTCATTTTACCATTTAGCCCAAAACTACACTGTCTATAGTTGAATGATATTTAAACAAGCATACCTCTTCTAGGCTACAAATTTAGCCATCCCAAAGCCACAACCCAACAAAAGAAGAAGAACAAGAAAAGGGTTATTAAACTGGTTAGAGCTTCGTTTGGTAGGGAAAAGGCACGTGGCATTAGCTTTAGGCGCCACCAAACTAAATGGATTTGCACATATTTTAGCAGATAACGACTAAGTTGACGGTTCGTAGTAAAACAATAGCCTAGTCCTGTTCAGGACAGAAATTCAAAAAGGAAAGAGAGGATCTGCCATTCGACCATTCAACCTTAACAACGACTAAAGAAATCTTACTCATTAAAAGTTCTCTCTGAAGCACAACCCTGGGACACTCTCAGAGCAGCTGTTTCACTGTCTAGATGAAACTGGTTTGAGCCCAAAAGAAATTTGGCTTTGCTTGGCAGGGTAGGCTAAAGGAACATGGCGTTAGCCTTATGCAATATCAAACTAAATGGACTTGAGGTGTTTCGAAATCACAAGTATAACAATATCCTAGTCTTAGGAGGTAAATTCAAAAAGGAAAGAGAGGATCCGTCCGCCGTTCGACCATTCAACCTCAACAAAGACTGAAGAAACCTTACTTATCAAAAGTTCTCTCTGATGCACAAACCTTGGGCCTGCCTTGGAGATTCTAACAGCAGCTGTTCCATTGCCTAGAAAACACCATTACAAATCCGCTGAGTACAAAGTGAAAAACTGAAGGGACTGGCTGTAGGCCAACAGCAAGTTATAATTTTTTCTCTTGATGAGACTTGTTTTAGCCTTAACAGCAAAAAATTAATACCAGGAATTCCCATATTCCACGATGGGATACGCTGGATGCAGGGTTCCGGGAAGGCTAAAATACCAGCCGGTTAAAAGGTGATTTCTGCGGGAATGGTCAAAATCAAGTGGCGTGGCTAAAATCAAATTTCTGCTGTTATTATGGGATTCTGGTAGCACTTTGCTATTTTAAGACCATTGTAGGCCAGGGACGTCACATATAGGGGGGGAAGGGGAAGCCCCCCCCCCAATGTTGTTGCCCAGTCAGTAAAAATGACCGTGTCGGCGCGAAGCACCACGAATTTCGTAAAATCAGTCAATTTTTTCTTAGAAACAGTTGATTTTTCTTAAAAACAGTCACTTTTTCTGCAAAAACAGTCGGTAAAAATGACCAGCAAGTCTGTAAATACCTTGTTCCCTCTCCAAACATTTTGGCTAGTAACACCTCTGTTGTGGGCCTACTTCTTTCAGGTATTTATGAAACCTAGAAGAACTCGAACAAGCTTGTTTAACTAACCCCAACAATCTCGTATATAGGCTACGGCTACTGAAAATACTCAGTAAAGTTTCTTTGTCGCATTTCTGACAGAAAAAATAACCTCATACCAGCCTACCACAAATCCCTGATTTTTAATACTGGAGAGGTACTCAACCTCATACAAGATTTCAAATTTCCAGAGAAGTCTTTCCTTCTGAGAAATCTATCTGGCTTAAAAAGAAACTAAAAACCATGACAAATTGACAAAAATACTAGACTGAAGCTAATACAATGGTTTACATACTGGAAACTAGAGAAATAAAGTTTACTTCAATATTTCTAATAAAACATATTTTATTTCTATACAGAATCACCTCATTCTTACCTTAGGCTTAGCTCGAATTCGATGCCGTGATTTAAAAAGTTATTTATGAGAAAGGTAGGGTTGTAGACTTATCAAAATTAATAACCAGAAAATTCCTTTTTAAGCAGGTTTAAAACAAAGAAATGGTTATTATTTTGAATGTTTTGGGACTTTATCGGGGGAAAGCCTCCAATAAAAAAGAGGTATTTTCATAAACTGTGTTTACAGTGACGCAGTCATACAGGAGAGGTACCCAACCTCAGACAAGATTTCAAATTTCCAGAGAAATATTTTTTTCGTGAAATTTAATCTGGCTTAAAAGGAACCAAAAAAACATGACAAAAATACTAGAGTGAAGCTAATAGAATGGTTTACATGTTTGGGAAATAAACTTTACTTCAATATTTCTAGTTGAATATATTTTGATTTTTAAACAGTTTCACACATTTTTAGGCCTACATGAGTGTACATGAGGTCAGATTGCTTGCAAAGTGGTGAAAAAGATAGAGGTAATAAAGCTAAAAACCAGAAAATCCCTTTTTAAACCAGGTTCAAAACAGAGAAAAGACAAATATTATTGTAATATTCTGGGACATAACTGTTGAACAAAAAAATCGGATTTTGCTTCTTGACTGTCAGGATAGCATGGAAGTTTCATTTTAACATTTTCGCTGCAAAATTCGAGGTTGCGTAAAAACGAGGTCAGGTACAGTCAGGTACCCATCCTGTACACAAATCCTCATTTTTTGGGCATGGTTTCCTAACCTCCGGGCACGCCCCAATGTATGGGCATGGTGCTCATACGCTGGGGCACCATTCACCGCTGGGAACCTCAGGCTTGGTCTGACTAAAAAAGGCCAGAAAGAAGCACGCCCATTGTAGGGACAGGGCACTAATGCAGAAATAAGGCTTAATTAAATCAGTCACACTTACAACTTTTCAAATCAAGCAGAATTCATGGTTTGCTTTTAACATCTCAATTCTGTCTCAATTCTATCTTTCTAAGTCCATGCCTTCTCTTTGATTTGAACTTCTTGCGTTGCGTAGCGTTATCCAGTTTATCGTACAAAATTACTAGATTCAGAGCAACTGTACTAGACAAGTTTCAAACTTAGCAACTGTCTCGTTGAACGTGTCCGAAAGCTCCGAAACGAACGAGAATGCTGAATTAAAGGAACAGTAAACTTGACTACGCAACTTTCGGCCATCGAATCGCCCGGGGGGGCTTAGATAAATATACAGGGTCTTATTGACGACAGGCCCCCCCTTCTTTGTTATCTCGAACCGTCTCGAACCCCCTTCTTAGTGTTCCAAAAGCTAGCTGGCAGGCCCTTGCCCCTTATGCACTGTAATTATGCACTTATGTACTGTAAAAGTTCGCCTTTTTACATGTAGACCACAGAGAAACGACCTCCCCGACAAGGCGGCCGGGGTTCGATTCCTAGTCGCCGCACGAACCTTTTGCTTTTGCAGACCTTTTGCTCAAAGTTGAATTCTCGGAAACTGCCCGGAAACTGCAATGGTCTTAACGTGAATTTTTCTTACTCTCAATATCGACTCAGGGTACATTCTTGATATGTTAGCTAGCTCCCCGAGTCAAGTTTGAGTCAAGTTTTCTGTTCCTTTTATTCAGGATTTTATGCAGCATTTCGCTTTCGGACTTAAATTTTCGCTCAATTAATGCAGCATTGATTCAGCATGAAACTCATCGAAAAATTCAGCAAAGATGCTAAATTTTACGCTGAATTTTCAAAAAGAAACTGGGGAGCAGGTGATTAAGGTTAAATTTCGGTATTCTAGAAGTGTCAGAGAAGAAATAAAGGTAACAGCTTTTGGACAAAAAAATAAATAAAATTTGGCATTGAATGCAGCATTTACAGCACTAAAAAGCTTTCGAACACGTTTGTTGCTAGCTGGTTGCCTGTCTCGAACCCTCGATGTCGGAGCTCTTGCACGGCATGCACATTTTCGCAATATCTTTGAACTTTAACCGAACTGCTATACAGTACGACAGTCTAGCAAGCGCGGCGAGAAGCCTCGCCGAACTCTAATTCGGCGATTTTGGTCAGCGGCAGCGCGCTGCCGATTTTTCGGCGTCTGCTCTATTTTTAGCTTTTTTCAGTTACTTTTTCAATTTTGCTACAAATCTTTGCAATTTTGCCCCCACAAATCCTTAGCGTTTTTGCAGCACCTGAGCCTTCAATGTCATGTAATGATCGTTACGTCGGACCCTCTTTTCTTACTTTTGCTAGTTCGGACGCTTTTACGTAAGCTAGGACGATGAAATTTGGCAGGCTTATGGAGGACCCGACGAAAAAGTTTTCCGGACCCGAACATCCATGTGCAGGGGCGTCACTAGCCTTTTACCTTTGAGGGGGGGGGACGTCCAGTTTGTGTCGACGGACTCAAACATGTGCCGACAAAAAATGCCGTTGCCGCAAATTCGTAAATTTAAATTTATATATTCGGGTTTTCATTGTAGCTTTAGCTTTTAGTACCAAGTTTAGTACCAATGGCTGTATCCAGAACAAATTAAATTAATCGCCGCAAGCGAAATTTTTAAATCTGCCTTTTTTCTGGAAAAAATTAGCTTACAAGTTCTAGCTTTCAAGGTGTTTCAAACCCCAAGAATTTCAATCCCAACACGCTAACTAAATGAAACACCGTAGTTCCAAATAAAAAATAGTAAGAACAGCGCCGCAGGAGAAATTTTGTGTAAAACTAACTTTATTGCATTAGTTGAGATTATTCCTTTAATGCAAATTCGTGTATTTAAATTTACATATTCAGCTTTTCTTTTTACCTTTCGCTAAAAAGCGAAGCTTTCAAACGACTTAACCCAGAACAAGTTAATCAAGCGCCGCAGGCGAATGTTTTTAATCTGTCTTTTTAGCGGAAAATTTTAGGCTATTCTATACCTATACTTTACAGGTTCTAGCTTGCGTTTTTTGTCTCTCGTTCCCAACTCTTTTTTGTCTGGTTCCCAATGTTTTTTGTTTCTGGTTTTCAACCCCCAAGAATTTCAATCCTAAAACGCCAACTAAATGAAACACCATTCTTCCAAATAGAGAATACTACGAAATGCGCCGCAGGGAAATTTTGTGGAAACGTCGATGAGCGATCCCAAATAAAAGTAAGGCTACCTGCAAAATCACAGACCTTTTCGCCCAAAAAGCAGTGGCCATCCATAAGAAAGTAGGCACAAAGTTAATTCTTGTGAGTAGAAAATCTCGATTTGCCGACGAGACATAAACTTTCGGGATTGGACAAAAGTATACGGATTTGATCAATTACGATGTAATGAAATTCCGATCTTCCGAAGGGAATTAAACTTTCCGGGAGCGCCCGACAAATGTTTGAAGAATTCGATTTCAATTAAAAATATCCTGATGTGCCGACAAGAATACCGACGCCCGACTAATGCATTCAGAATTCGAATACTTCTTTGTTTTGCCCGACAAGACTGTAAAGGGCTTTATTTCTTACGTGTAAATAGAAGCCGACGTGCCGACAAAACAAACTTGGGAGGCCCCTGATAGACGTTTTCAGAATTTGATTTCTTACATTTACACTCCAGACGTTTGCCTCGCTATCAACAAGGTCCCAGCGACCCCTGTTTAATAACTAGCCTGATGTGCCGACGATACTTGAACTTCCCGGGTCTTCCCGCGTGCGCCCGACAAATGTTTGCTGAAATTGATCCATCACAGATAAAGAAAAACCGATGTGCCGACGATTCGACCGACGCCCGACAAAAACATACGGAAGTAAATTTCTTCTGTATTTTACCCGACATATGTTTGCTGAATTCGATTTTTTGCGTAGCAAACGAACCCAAAGTGCCGACGAGTCTACCGACGCCCGACGAAAGCATGCAAAATTGAATTTCTTATGTATAAAAAAACCCGATGTGCCGAAGAGAAGATCGAGGCCCGACAAAAGGATACAGGATGCAGGATTGCAGAATTTGATTTTTTGCGTATGAAAGAACCCGAAGTGCCGACAAGTCGACCGACGCCTGACAAAAGCTATCTGTGATAGCTGGTCAGTCGTATATTTAGAGATCGTCACCCCCCATGCCCAAGTACTACGAACCGCCCCTGAGGGCTCTATGTGCTTGTAACTTCTAAGCTTGAAATATTTAGCAACTACAAAGGTAAACGATTTCCGGGTTCCGGCTAACCCCCCCCCCGGCGAACCCCCCCCCGGACAAACCCCCCCCCGCCAAAACCCCCCCGTTACCAAAACCCCCCCGACCAAACCCCCTCCGGTACCAAAACCCCCCGGTACCAAACCCCCCCGCATAAAAAAATACGGGTATGCAAGAGTAGTATGCCTCACCCTTCTTGGTGAGGAAGCTGCAGTTACGATGCCACCCATTGGTGCAATGTGAAGCTCCCCTTGCCTGATTGCTCTTTAGTTATCCCTGATTCATACCAGAAACTCGAAGATGGGCAATAAGCAGAGGGATACCTATGACACCGCAAAAGTTGTCCTGCTATCCGTCTGTGAGCAGGATAACTCTCGAAGGGAATGAATATTTTTATGACACTTGATGGGAGGATCCTTTGGGTCAAGGGAAAGGTTGAGCTCGTTTTGTGATAGCACTTTCAAGATAGTCCCAGAAATATTCTACCAGCTCTTCACCTTACTCGTGCTTGTCAATGGTAAAACTGTCACATGGTTGTCCGTTGTGTTGCCCAGTAAATCCCAGTCTTAACATGTGTGAGTGTCTAAGGATTCGGGTTTTTTTTCAGGGGGGGGGGGGGTACCGGGGGGTTTATATTCTTCTCTTTCTCTCTACCTACCAGTTACTCTACTCTTACATAACCGTCTTTTTTATGCGGGGGGGTTTTGGTACCGGGGGGGGGGGGGGGGGTTTGGTACCGGGTGGGGTTTGGTCCGGGGGGTTTTGGTAACGGGGGGGTTTTCGCCGGGGGTTTTGTCCGGGGGGGTTTTCGCCGGGGTTTTTTTCGCCTAGACCCACGATTTCCCCAGTATTAATCTTTTTGGGTCATACACATAGCGGGCTTTTTTTAAGAAGTGACCTCACTATCTGGAACTGAGCATTTCCTGAGCTTCGCTTTATTAGCAACTGAAATGCCCGCTTTTTTGAACAATCGGCCTCGAATAAGGCGCAGCCTTATTACATCATAACTAATACACCAAAACCAAATTTTAGAAATTTTTCTTTCTTATATTACTTTAAGTCTAGACTAAAGGTATCACATACGCAACCTGTCAAGTCCCAACACGTATGCTACCTTGAAGTGTTCTTCTGTTTGGTGGGAGGTTCCCCAGAAGCTTCCTGGAGTTGATCCCTCCTGCGACCTCCAGTGCCTTAAAATTTTCTTGTTTCTGTGTGTAGTAATTATAAATGGAAATGGAAGTAAAAACAAATGGAAGAACACAGCAACTAATAATAGGAAATTTTACTGAATGAAAAAAGACAAGACGAAAAAAGACGATTCGAGAAAGATAATAATGGAATGGGTCTTAAACTGTTTGTGGAATATTAAAAACTTGCTTCACTCTCTTTTCTAATTCGCGCAGACTCGTGACTCTTGCTATGAATTTCAGCTGCTCGCAGTGTTATACCGAAGATATCTTCGTGATATCGGCCCTCATCCTAAAAAAAAAGATCATATTTAGTTCTAGTAGCCTATAGGGGCCTTAATTAGTGGGGGCATAGGAGTCATTCTATCGATCTGCAATGATTCTCGGATTACAGTAGAGGTATGATTATGTGAACAGTTACTTTAATGTGAACAGTGCAGTTTTGGGCTAAATGGTAGACTGAAGATCCAAAATACTTGTACAGGTGTTTTCAGCTGCCCTTCTTACCTACTTTGGCTAACTGATAGTTAGCTTTAGACACAGCAAGTGCAGGAAAATGGCAAAGTCCACTGTCAACAAACGTTCACAAAAGCATACCTCTACTCTGTACTTTGCAGAACGACAAACAAATTGCACAACGAAGAACAGTCTTTATTGGCGCCGATGAGCCATTCCCAGATCGGCGATGTAGATAGGTGTTTTATTTTGCCATTTCCGTTAAAGGTCATCTGAATGAAGTCTAACACCCTAAATTGCCACTTTTACATACTGCTTACCATTTATCTCTCGAAAACCGGACTAAAATCGGATGAAGTTTCACCGTGCTATAATTTTCAGCCTTTTTCCGATTTGTCTTGATCGTAACGCTCGCCGTAACAATTGTAACAGTCCATGCGTAACAGTTCATGTTGTAACAGTCCACGCCGTAACAGTCCATGCGTTTATCCATCCATGCGTTATCAACGTACGTTTATCCATGCGATAATGACAGTTTAAACATTGGCGCTAAATTTGTCTTGGGAGGTCGTAACGAATCGCCATAGGGAGACTTAGAACTTCAAGAGTGGATATCGCCGAAATCGCGGAGCGAAAAAATTCTTCTTCTCTGTACCGGTACTGTGAAGGACGATCTGAGGGGTTCTTGGAAGTATGGTAGGATCGTTCAGGTGTCCTTTAAGGAGGCGAGAGGAAAGAAGGGGGGAGTTGGAAGCTCCGTGGGCCGTAAACTATAAAAAAAATGAGAAGGGAAGCTTAGCATAAAGGGTGAATGTCCAGAAAACGGTAATGAATACTGGGCTAAATATCCACTTTCGCCGTAAAAATTCCCAGGGCTACAGCATAACATCTTTAAAAAAAAATTCTTCGAAAGAAGTGATCCGGATCTCGTAACCTCGAATGAACACAGAGGTCAAATATACTATGTTTCTTTTTGCCTCAGTCCACCTAGTCGCGATCTTCAAACTAGACGTTCAACGCCACGGTATTGCCGTTCAATTGTATCGTCTCCTGGCTTTGCGCACGCCGCAAGTTGCTTTAATACAGGACACTAATTCGTGTTATGCTTTTTTCAAGTTAGGTTATAACACTAGGTGTTACTTTGCTCTGGTCAAGACCAAGGGTATAAAATGGCTCCGAGTCCTAGCTAGGGTGGTCCGGTGTTGATCTTCTAGAAAATAAACAACTCGACGACACGTTTTTAACACGCGTTAAGTCGAACTACGTGGTACCCTATTGAACTAGTGTCGTCTCCTGCCACGAAGAGCCTCTAGGTCAGTAAGAAGATGAAATTTGAAAGCTAACCTGAAGCTTCAGAAACAAGTCGTCGGCCTCCGTCTCGCTGAGAGACCCCACTCTCTGAAAGACCAGTCTTAGTGCTCTTGATACGTCTTCGGCCATTGTGCAGTCACCGCAAACGTAGAAATGACCCCCCTTCTTAATCAAAAGATCGTACACGTGACGGGCATTATTTTCTTCAATGAGCCGGTCTTGAACGTACGTCTGAAAAAAAGATACAGTTTATCTCATCTGTACACAAGGAAGCCCTGTAAGGTTGCCATTTTATAAGTCGAGGGCCGTGGAATACGAAGTGATCCAATTAGAAAATTTGCCAAAAGACTTTTCGCAGAAAAGTCGCTTTAGGCGCCACAAGACCAGTGGTTTCGATGAGATCTCAAAGCGGGCTCTGTTTTGTCCTTCTTGTTACAGTGAATACTAGTTTTGCCGGTCAAATGAAGATCGCCGCTGCCCTGAGTCGACAGCATGTTCAGATCAACTGATGCAAATGTCAAAATATCGCTACAGAATTTTGAATAATTACAGCGACATTTAAGGTGACCCTGCATTAATTTCTTGTACGGATCATCTTGCTGAAATACACTGGGAGGACTGGAGCGCATGAACATATCTCGCAGTTGCCAGATTTGAGCTAAATATTATATTTTTAACTGTGATTGTTGCAATGAGAATTTTCGTTCGAGTCGACTTCTTGCACAAATTCTAAGCATGGTCATAGAACGTGATACCCATGTAATATCCGGCGACCTTCAATGTTTTCAAAACGCTCAAAGTTTTCATCACGAAAGTCGAAACACAATTTACAAAAAAACTAGCATTTTCAGTAAATACGCTAATACGCTGGAAACCAAACTACAAGTCATTCTTCTACAGAATTTGAAAGAAAAAATCGTTAGGCTACTTGATGATTTTTTTTTAAGTAACTTGCAGCGGTACATCCCAGACCCTGGATACGGCCTTGTCTGGATGAATTGGGATGAGAGATGGGACTTGGAGGGTAATAGGCTCATATCCTTAGGCTTCATTTTGAGGTCTAGGCCGGATTTGGCCCCGGCGGGGGGAGTTGGATCGGGGTTGTCACAAATTTGCCAGAAATGCTCAGATTCAAAGTGGAACTTGATGGGTGGTACGTGCAGATGTCCTAGATGTCCCATTTCAAGGTCCAAACCACAACTTGCGACGGTGAGAAAGTTGGAAGTGGGTGTTTTGTGATGTCCTCATTCACTTTCTTGTACCACCTACTCGTAGCAAGTGCCATATGAGCTCGTAGCTTTTGTTTCTTAGTGTACTCGGTGCTTTCATAATAATAGGAGACAAATAAACAACTAAAACCATCAATGTATATTTGGCAAACAAGCAGGACTGGTCAAAACGGAGGACGGGAAAGAAAACGGGAAGAAGTAACCCGTTTGTCACTTGTTGAACGCCGGATACTGGAGGGCTAACACTCAAAATGCCCACGATCATAATGCCCACGACTCAAAATGCCCACGAAAAATGCCAACAACTCAAAATGCCCACGACTCATAATGCCCACGACTCATAATGCCCACGACTCAAAATGCCCACGGTTCAGAATGCCCACGATTGGATTATCTGAGTTTTTCAGAACTTAATAAACTTACGTTAGGGGTGAGTGAGCAACGGGAAGAGTATAATAGACGGAGTATCAGAATGACGATGATCATATGTTGAACTGGTATAGTCTCATTTATAATATAATTCTGGTAAAATACTGACAAGAAACATGTGTATTGGCTCGTGGTTAGTTGCCGCAAAAGCGCTGTGGTTTCTTGAGGGAAGCCTCTGCCTGATAAGGAACCCCCCCCCTTGGAACTTTTCCTTGAGACCTTTAACTTGCTGGTCTTTTTGGGTCGTTCTTCAAGAAACAATAAAATAATTCCTTTCAAAACCTTTTCCATGATTAATCCTACTCCTTGTAATCTCGTAGTCCGCATTCCCAGGATGATGTTGACCTCCCTGCGGACAGTTTCAGCAGTCGGGATTTTGAACCAAGACGATATTAGCCTCCCTTGTGACCATTTTGAACTGTTGGCATTGGAAACTGTCGGCACTTTTAGGCCGCCAGCATTTCGGGCGATTTCGATTTCCGGTGTTTTACATCTGAATTGTGGGCATTTTGAGTTGTGGGTATTCTGAGTCGTGGGCATTTTGAGTCGTGGGCATTTTAATCGTGGGCATTTTGATCGTGGGCATTTTTAACCGTGGGCATTTTGATCGTGGGCATTCTGAGCGTGGGCATTGTGAGAGTGGGCAAAAAGATCGTGGTGATTTTGGGAACCACCCTACTGGAGTTGCTGGGAAAGAGCTTCCACGAACCAATACAGCTAGACAAGACCAATGGTGTTAGTGGGATCCCAAAAAGGAGTATTTATTGGACTTCTTCATCTAGACAATCGGGTCTTGTAGAATTCTAATCTTCGCCTGACGGAATACCAGTGCCAGTTGAAAACTCGTAGGCTATAATATTCTGATCCAAAACGATCCAATATATCCGAATTACATCAGATTCCTTTCGTACCATTTACCACTAGGGAGGCGAAGTGGATAGTCAGCCACCGACACGACAGGTATAGACACAATAGTGGCGTTTTTGATCGCCGATTAGTTCGGCGATAGCGTAGCCGTTTGACTTTTTGGCGTTTTTTACGTTCGCCGGAAGCCGATAGCCGTAGCTGTTTCTTCTAATTTCTGTTTTTGTGCTCAACGGCTAACGTCTATCGCCTAAATTCCTGTCCATCGCCTATCGGCCTAGGACTCGCCGATAGGCGATGGACGTTGCCTCCAGCTCCAACGGCTATCGGCTGTCGAAAACAGTAAATTAACACGAATCGGCAAACTTCCTTCGTCTACCGGGGATATTTCATCGGCGATCAAAAACGCCACTAATCATTGAACTAAAGAATTTTTTCCTATGTCTTCTTACCCCTCGGTTGAAACCCCGAATATCTCATAAAGACACAACACAATCCTTACAGGATTTCCGGTTTTCGCCGGATTCCGCCCGTAGTACCCGACATGAAAAAAAAGCAGATAGATCGATTCAACCTGCACCCATTACTGACACTCCCAACGACTTGGCCAAGCAATTTTAAGCGCCATAAGAATTCCTTTTTCTCGGACATTGGTCCGGAAGGAAGGTAAGGTAAAGATACAGATTCAGCGTGTCTTTTTAACCCTACTGTGGCAATTCCTTTTTCTCGGACATTGGTCCGGAAGGAAGGTAAGGTAAAGATACAGATTCAGCGTGTCTTTTTAACCCTACTGTGGCACTCTAACCGACTTCCGACAAAAGCTTACTACCTTGGATTTCTTACTACCACAGATTTCCATTTTTTGCCGAAATCCAGAAGAATCACTTGTCTGATACAAAAATAAACCCCATATATGAATTCAGCATGCCTCTTTTTCCCTGATCGACTTTCTCATTAGCTACAATTACTTTGAAATACCTTTTCCAACCCCCTTTTTTTCTTTTTTTTTACTGCCCCCACAGGCCCATTCGGGCTTTCCTGCAGTCAGAGCCCAGAGGTATGACTTCATGTATTAAGAATGGTAAGAGTATTATAAAAAGTTTTTTTTCGTATAGTTTAGTGTATGTAAAAGTGGTTTGTATAATAAAGAGTATTAAACTAAAAAAAAACAAAAAAAAACATAGGGCTACGTGACTACGTGGCGTGAAATTCACCTGTGTTTTGGCCCAAAAAGGATCCTCACACCAGGCTTGAACAAAATACCTCAACGCGTTTGACAGTTGCAGTGCTAACAGACGCACAGACAGACGGGCAGAGAAACTTTACGAAGAAAAACTCGAACCAACTTTGATCCCAAAGTGTTTATGACAGCAACGGCAATGAGTCTTGTGGAGTCGACACACATCGGTTTCAGATCACGGTTGTTCTACTAGTCCAAAACTTATCACAGGCAAACCAAATATCACCTGTCGACAAAATTTTGCAAAATTCGTGAACCACTGACCATACACAACACAAAAAGACAAAAAAAAAAAAAAAAAAAAAAAAAAAAAAAAAAAAAAAAAGACACAACACATAAAGACACAACAGACAAGGAGGCGTTTTAAGGAATTAGCCGTCAAATTGCCGTACGTCTTTTAAAGGACAGTATTGTCAATGATCACAAGAAACCAGTGGCGAGGACGGTATCACTCATTCGATCGTTCAAACCATCAAAACCATTCCAACCTTTTGGAATCTTGGCATTTCCAAGCGAGATACCAAGCATCATGCCTTTCTTTCCAATCTTTCATCAATCTGGTGAAGGTTAAAGCCCGTCAAAGGCTGAGACAGACCTCGACGAAAGCCAGGTCCATAAATGATACTAAATCAGACCATGACTGGAGGAACATAATTGACTAGTCTTTGAAACCCGTTATTTCGTTTTACGACGAAGCCCCGGACGAACTACCCCGGTATCTTCTTACTCCAAATAACTTTACTTTACTAATTTCCTAGTATGTTCATACGCTGTCCACATTTGAGACTGGGTAAGGCAGGCCACATCGCACAGAACTTTCGTAAGTACGTTAAATAGTTAAATTGTTAAATCATTATTGTATCGGGTTTTGGTCAATCGACCTTGTGTCTCCGGCTTGACCCTATGTATTATAATTTTATGAAGTGTAAATTAAACCTTGAACCTTGAACTCAGCAGCACTATGGACTTGTTTTTGTCTGCTCCTTTCCACTCTTTGAGGTTTGAAGACGCTCTAAGAGCTCGCGCGTAGGAGTTGTGGAATCCTGGGAAATTCCTTTCCCCTTTTTCCTAAAGAGACTTTTTGTTGTTGATCGTATCAGAAACTTGTCGATCTTTTCCATTATGATTTTTACTTAACGAGAACGCCCTCGAAGTCAGGAGTGAAGAGCCCAGAGTAGATTAATAGATATCGACTGCTGACGAACCAAAAGGTAAAAATATGACTCTTAAGGCCAGGCCAAACCCGGTCGTTCACTTCGGAGCGTTAAGGTATTCCTGAGCTCAACCAGGGACCCATACATTTCCTGTAATGCCTCGCCATTCAGGGGGCTTGTCAATAAGAGATTTCTGATGCACTCTTGACCGACCAACCGGTGGTTCGAGAAATACACACGGGGACAGAATACGCGACTATCCAGATAGACAAAATTTGGGACTGGCTGCTGGCGCCTTGAAGGAGGAGTCTCTTTGGCCCTCACGCCCAATGGGGCAAACAAGAACGCCGATTCGACCCAAGCGGAATTTTTGGAAAGTAGGAGAGGGTCGGGCAACATAGAAGCATAGGAAATGACAAGCCCCCTGAGTGGCGAGGCATTACAGGAAATTTATGGGTCCTGAGCTCAACTGAGCTATTCGTGTTCAATTGCTCTGTGTGAACTTTCCTCAACTTGTGCAGAGTAATTAATTTCCCCATCGAGTTTCTCATTTTGTGTTCAACTACCGTAGGGGAGATCTCAAACTGCGAATCTATGTTAGTGCTTCTCACTTGGAAATTCGAAAAGCTCGAAAACGATACATTGCTCTCCATTGAGAATTAGGTTGAAAGAATTTCTGCGGAAACTTAGTAACTTAAAAATATAAGGAGGCGGAAGCGAATCTCGACGTCGAAAAAGAAATTTATCACGACTAGAAAGCTTTTTCACTAAAAAATTAATTTCAAGCTTAATCAATTCCTAGTCTTTTTAGTGTTGAATTTGTCGTGTATCGTGCAAATGTTGTTCATATCCGCATTTTTTTTTGTTTTTACATTTACCCCGTCACCGCGAGTTTTTTTTTTTACTATACAGCGACTGCAAGTAAAGTAAAAGCCCCAACTGTAACCCGTTAAGCTTTCTAAACTGACAGATCTATGATCAGCTGCTAACTGCCAAATTTGATGCCTTGAATGTTTTAATGTGTTTTTACGTGTAACGTGTGTGCATGTTGTATGTTTTAAGATACCCTAACAGCGTTTTTGGGATCCCAAAACGTTAGTGACGGATACCTATGACATCGCAAAAGTTGTCCGTCTGTCCGTCTGTCCGTCCGTCCGTCCGTCCGTCCGTCCGTCTGTCCGTCCGTCTGTCCGTCTGTCAGCACGATAACTCTCTAAGGGAATGAGATATTTTGATGAAACTTGGTGTGAGGATTCTTTGGGTCAAGAGTAAGGTCAAGTTCGTAGATGGGCACTGTAGCCCTACATTTAGGGGGGGTTCAAATTAAGGGGCAAACAAAATATTTTGAAACAGCTAATGTGGTAGTCGATTATGGGGTAAGAAGGCATGCTGAACACGATGGTGAAAATCATTTTTTGTCCGGACAAGTAGTTAGCCCGGAATCCGGCCGAAACCGGAAAATTTGTTAAAAGCAAAAGTTTTATTTCAAGTTGATTAGATGATCGGTTTAGGGGTAAGAAGACATTCTGAGCACGATGGTGAAAACCATTTTCTCAACGGACTAGTAGTTAGCCCGGAATCCGGCCGGAACCGGAAAATTCGTTAAAAGCAAAAGTTTGTTTGATGTTGATTAGATGTTCGATATAGGGGGAAAGAAGACATGCTGGACACGATGGTGAAAACCACTTTCTTGCCGGTCATGTAGTTCGCCCGGAATCCGTCCAAAACCGGAAAATTTGTTAAAAGTAACATTTGTATTTAAAGTTGATTAGATGATAGATTTTAGGGTAAGAAGAGACGCTGAATCTGTATATGACAATCATTTTTTACTCGGACATATAGTTCGTCCGGAATCCGGTTGAAATCAGAATTTTTTTTATAAGTTAGTTTTATTTGAAGTTGATTAGATGTTCTTTGTAGAGATGCGCTGAATTCGTTTCTGAACTATCTTTTTTGGCTGGACAAGTAGTTCGCACGGAATTTGGCCGAAACCGGAAATTTTGCAGTAGTTAAGCAGGAAGTTTCGATCAGTTTTGTCAAAATAAATATGGCTTATACAGGTATATCTGAACTCAATTTTCTGAGATGATTAGCCTGGCGAAGACTGGATCTGGCGTAGACAAGACGTAGTTGTCTGGGTCAAATATTAAATTTTTGGGATCCCATCGAAACCTTTGGTCTTGTTTCAATGGCACAAATTGTGGGCCACACACTTCTGTGTGTTTGTCGCGGAGAAATCCAGATAAAATCTCAATAAATAGAATTTCGTCCAACCATTCTGTACGAAAAGTATCCTCAGTTGTTTGTCTACATGCTCAATAAAGTAGTTAATTTTAAACCCGCCAAATTTGAGTTACAAAATCGAAAATCACAGTTGTTTGCCGAATTCGAGTCACTAAGGTATTTCTATAGCCTTACTTATTCTCTACATAACATAAATCCGTACTCCAAGCCCCGTGTTTAGACAGGGTAAAAAAAAAATAAAAAAATTAAGGAACCTAACCGATCCCCGGCTCCCGAGACATTAAAGAAGAGCCTCTTAGTATGCCGAGCCTCGTGTATAAAGATAGTTAAATATAAAGTACCTTCTTAAGCCCCGGTTCCCGGGATAGTGAAGGAGGGAGTATTGACAGTATTCCTTTCTGAACCATGTAATTTTTCTCATCGTGGTACAAGTCCATGTTGTGTGTTCGACAGCCAAAGAGCAGCAGAAGCTCGCCTTGTTTCTCCGCTAGAAGGAAGAAAAAACATAAAGCGTTTGCTGAAAGCAAGAACATATAAGGAAAAGAACCTCCGTCTCCCGATCTCTGTAATACGACCATGCGACGGATGCCCTGCCCGATGCAAACGAGCGGAGGTCAGGAGCTACGCGGAACATCACAGTTCCTTACCTCTACAAACACTTCATCACAGTAGAGCCCCAGAGAAGAAAAGTCGACAGTAAGCGACCATTGGTTGTTAAACATTGTGACGTCACTACGCAGAGGAAAGTAGACGAGCGTCAACTCAAAGCTCAGCAATTAGCTAGAGCTCTGCCCAAGTTTTGTCGGGGTATCCATAGTCGGTGCATGGGACCAAAGAGGGAGGTTCTATTGGTTTATTTGTTCTTGCTAATAGCAGGGACCCATAAACTTCCTGTAATGACTAGCCATTCAGGGGGCTTATCAATAAGAGATTTCTGATGCGCTCTTGACCGAACGTCAGATAGTTCGAGAAATACCCACGGGGATAAAATATTGCCTTGAGGGAGGAGTCTCTTTGGTCTCACGTCCAAGGAGGCCCGAGATTGGCTCTATCTGAGCAAGAACGCCGATTCGACCCAAGTGGAATTTTTGGAAACTAGGTGAGGCTCGGGCAACATAGCAACATAGAAGCATAGGAATGACAAGCCCCCTGAATGGCGAGTCATAACAGGAAATTCATGGGTCCCTGCTAATAGTAGTTTTTTTTTCTCTCACGAGAGCAGAGCAAATTAATCTATTTTACTAAATAAAATTGTTCGACAAGCACAGTCTCAGCGAAGTTTCTTTCTCTGAAGTGCTTCTGTTGTTCACACTTACTGTGCCTCTCACTAGCATGATCTGAACCATGTTCTTCCCCCATTTAAAGTTTCGTTTGTTTCCACTAGATTGCACATATCTATGGCAAAAGCAGGTGGTGCCCTACAGGGCTTAACACCGGAAAGGTGGAAAATTGATCTAACTAAAAAAATAACATAAATGGAGAATTCCAATCCAAAATAAACATGAAAATTGATCAACGTTCGTTGTGTTACCAATATACCATGCATGCCGGGCGTGGAACGGTCTACCTGAAGAGACCGTTTCCCAACCAAATTTACTCTCGTTCAAGCAACATCTTGCTGGTACACCGTTCATTTGTAGCGCTTATGTAAATCCTTTTTAGTGTATCTTTGTTGTAACAAGTATAGTGCAGTGTTGTTAAACAATAGTTCATGTGTTTTGTAGGGAGAGAAGCTTCAGCTTAACCTCTTTCTCTATTAATAAATAAATAAATGAATAAAGTACCCCGTTCGGTTTAAAAAATAAAGAGGTGCCCTTCAGCGCTATTCCAAGTCATGAAAAAATAGCGACAAGATAGAAGCAAGGGGAAGACTATCACTCTGTCAAAGGATAGAATACCGTTGTAAATGACCTAACGATGAACATCTTATTATGGGCCCTTGATAAACATCGACAACCGACATTCTATAAGAGAAATGGTGTCCCAGGTGGATGGTAGATGGATAAATGGTACGCACGCATGGTACATGCTATCAGGAAAGGGGGGGGGGTACCCAAAGGTGTGCCATCACTCCTGCAGATGGCCCCATTCATATCTTTAACTTAAATTACCTTAAATCGCACTTCCAGCGAGATAAAGTGGGGTGATCCTCCTGTTGAGTCTCTTGCTGGTTGGCAGCTTGATTGGTAGATTGTTGTTGTTACATCGGCTCACTGGCATCCCAGTGTAGCCGACATTCAGCATTTTTCCAATCATCGTCAACGCCTTTTTTGAAGCTATCCAAGGTAGCAGCATTGACAGTTTTTTTCCGAAAGACTGTTCCAAAGTGGTTCGCTGCGTACAGAGAAACTGAGAAACACTCGCGTCTATTACAGATGGTCAGTTGGAGCTTCTTCGACTGGCCTCTCGTCGACTTTGATTGGGAGCTCTCGAATAATCCAGGGGTAATGTTAAGTCTAACAACTTCTTGACCATCAGGACGTCGCTACGTCTATGCGGGGGGGGGGGGGGGGGTATCCAAAGGTGTGTTAGACTTGGTTAAATTCTTAGTGATTCACAAGGGCTTTTTGTACTATCTGTTCTTAACAGAGCCACCTTCTCCCGCCTTTCTTCAGAGTCATCTTTGCCCACTGCCTTTCATGGCACTGTCGGGTATCTTTTATGTCAGATAGAGTAAACTGTCGCACAAGGTGCTGAAGAAGATCGGATTTGTCTTCATTTTATTATCATCATCCTGGTTTCGATTTCCAAATCCTTTGTCTGCCTGTCCAAATGACACCGCTCAGAGTATCATCCATATTTCGCACAGTGTCGCGGATGTAAATGATAGCGAAGAAACTTACAAGGGGAGAACAAGATTCACTGGAAATACTTGCTAGTATAAGGTCTTCGTGAACAAACGGGAAGAATCGTGTCAGGAAATTCCGCCACAAGACAACTCGCCACAGCCACAACTGGGTACCGACTACTCACCACACAGATATCTCGCCACAATGAAATCTCGCCACAGCGACAGCCTGCCACACCGATAACTTGCCACAACGATAGCTCGCCACACCGACAATTTGCCATAGTGACAAGCTGACACACTGACAACTTACAACAGCCCAACATCTCGCCACATTCCCAGCGAAAAGTACTTCGTTCAGTCACTATTAAAAAAAAGTTTAAGGAAGCAAATAATTATAGGCGGTGTCTCATCAAACAATCAATTGCGCTGCTACAGCTATAACTAGTGACAACTCTTTCGATTCTCTCGCGGCAATTGCAGCGATACAATCTTCTGTGACACTTTGATACATTCTTCGTAATCCTCGTAAAACTCGTTTGATTTGTTTTGTAAAAAGAACAAATAAGAATTTCGAAAAAAAACAGAGAAATAAATGAATAGCTTACCGTCATATTAGCTTGAAGACTCGACAGTCTCCATCTTAACACTATACTGAATTAATGACCGCTATAGATCTAACTGCGACAACAGATTATCATTACTTTCAAGAAACTGAAAGGACCAGAAGCTAGGATCCAAAATTTCCTTGGGTCATCTGGAGCAAAATATCTATCATATTTTTTTGTAATTTTTTTACATACATTATTATTTTTGTGGCGAGTTGTCTATGTGGCCAGTTGGTCGTGTGGCGAGCTGTCACTGTGGCGAGTTGTCCTTGTGGCGAACTGACAGTGTGGCAAGTTATCGGTGAGGCGAGTTGTCGGTGTGGCGACATGTCTGTGTGGCAACTCGTCGGTTCGCAATCTTTCCCAATCAAAATTTCGGGGTCATCTGGAGCGAAATAGCCTATCTATCATATATATATTTTTTTTACATACATTATTATTTTTGTGGCGAGTTGTCTCTGTGGCCAGTTGGTCGTGTGGCGAGCTGTCACTGTGGCGAGTTGTCCTTGTGGCGAACTGACAGTGTGGCAAGTTATCGGTGAGGCGAGTTGTCAGTGTGGCGACAAGTCTGTGTGGCGCCATGTCTGTGTAGCGACATGTCTGTGTGGCGACTTGTCGGTTCCCAATCTTTCTTCGGTTCCCAATCTTTCACAATCAAAATTTCCTTTGGTCATTTTTTTTTTTTTTTTTACATACATCGTTATTTTTGTGGCGAGTTGTCCATGTGGCCAGTTGGCCTTGTGGCGAGCTGTCACTATGTTGAGTTTTCCTTGTGGCGAACTGACAGTGTGGCAAGTTATCGGTGAGGCGAGTTGTCTTGTGACGAGCTGTCATGGAATCAGTAAGAACACTGTACTTTGGAGGTTCTATCTAGATAGTGAGAATATCGCGAACGAATGTCTAAAAGGAAAGGAAAAACAAATATGGTAAGTCTACCTTTTGAAAGTGCCAGTTTTTCTTGCCAGAATGCTCTGAACGGTGCCACACCTGTTCCCGGTCCAACCATAATAACGGGCAGTTTTCCTTCACTTGGCAGGTGGAATCGGGATTCACTGCAGAATGAAAAATATAAAAAAATTTGCAAAAAGGGGCTTTCAGGAAACTTGGTAGGTCAGACATGCGCCAAAGCTCTTCTTCAGCAGAAAGAAAAGTAGAAGACAGGAAAATAAGCGCTGAAGATAGTGTACGATAAAACTAAAGTGCGACCTAAGGCTATATTTTTCAGTATTTTCAAATACTTCTCAAGATCCAACCTCAATTATCTCAGGCGCAAAGACAAGAGAAGACGAGAGAGAAGACAAGACAGCTTTATCCCAAAACAAGAGCCAAGAGCTCAGATGGCACCGAAGATGTTACAAGAAAGTAAATGAGGACGACACAAACTCTCGCTTAGACTCTCCTACCGTCACCGGATATGGTTGGGCCCTAGAAAGGGAACATCTAAGGTCTCTGATCGTATTCCCCAAGAAGTCTCATCCATGTCAGATCGCACTTAAAATCCAAAGCCTCCAGTCCTTGAAAGTCGCAACAGCGTTCGGATGCGGTTCGGACACGTAAATGGGACATCTAAGATGTCACCAAACAAAAAAATAATTAGCTCTACATGAACCCAACTTTGATTTTTTTGTCATACATGGCAAAAACACAAACCATGCCAACACGATTGTTCTATTTTTTTCGTTCGAAAGTTTCCATAAGCGGTCCTCCTCTACAGACGAGTCATTGGGTTGATGGGAAGGGTTCCAGGTATAAATAAAATCCTTCAGGTAAGTTCATGAGGTCTAAAAACCCTGACACACGAAGAGAAAACTGACAAGACCTCATTCACGATATGTAGGGAGCTAAGGTACCGACCCGCCTAGCTCCAATCCGGTGCGGGTGAGCGACTTGCTGCTAACGCGGACTTTAAAATCACAATATTTCCTGATGGTCGTCGCTGAGGAGACGAGGCACCAGTCCCAGTTCTTGGTTTCCTCTCTAAAGGGCTATCCCTCGTTCTCACATGCCTTGGGCACCGTCAAAACAGATCGTTTAAAGTAAATTAACAATGTCCTAAGTGCATCTTCTCCCAGGAAACAATAGAACCTTAGATCAAAAGAATTGTGTACCTTCTGAAAAAGGTAGGTATCGTGTCCCCTTGATGTGCGTCCAGTAAATAATTCGAACAGACTCCGTAATGTAATGGCCCGTTTTCACCTAAAAATAGAAGTTTGAAAGAAAAGGATACAGGAAGAGAAGGGAATCTCTTGCTCTCTGAAAAGAATGATCAACTAAGAATCGGAAAGGTATGAAGAAGTAAGACCAAAGGCTCGGTAGGATTGCAAAGGACTGTTTGGGGTTTCTCCGCAAGGAAGAGACTTCTTAGGCTGGTTCGGCTGTTTTTTTAGATACTGGGCAATGGAAAACCTCTGCTTCTACCGTCCAGAGGTTTGGGCCACGATACCCAGGGTTTTTCCAGCTCTCTTCGCTGGTGTAATCCAGGGCAGACCAATCAGATAATTTGTATTTTATATACCAATGATCATGTATTTGTGTTTCTTGACAGTTAGTTTTGTTCCCCCTATCCAACAAAATTCCACAAATCTGGGAATCTAATATCATTTTCCCACAATCCTCATTTCTGAGGATTCCATTTTTCATTTCTGAAAATTTCACACTTATACGAGCGAAGCAAAACAGAACTATATAGATAGGCCTACCTATCTTCCTTTCCCTTAACATCCTACCCTTTCTCTTAACATTATTAGGGATCTCCCATATATCTGCTCATTATAGAACTAAAAAATAATAGCACACCCATTCTCACCGATTCTCAAAATAGGATATTTGTTTCGATCGAAGCCCCAAAGGTCTCGAAATGAGTCTTGCAAACCCTGGCGACTCTTGTAGACCCTGGCAAATAAACCTGGTATTCTAATAGAGGGACTCAATAACCACTTAGGGTTGTCGGAAGAAACAATTAAAAATTTCCGGACAAGAACAGAATAACTGATTTTGTCGGTCCTATTAATTTTTTTTTATTATTATTAATGCGGTCCTATTAATGCTTTCGTTTACGGTATTTGCATGATAACTCCGTGATAGCAGTATAGTACCAGTTTTCATTGCGATCTTTTCCGACAACAAAATCTAGGTTTCCTTAAATTACCTTAAATTGCAGCTTGGAGCAAAATAAGGATTTCTCCTGTAGAATTCTGTGCTCTGTGTTCAAAGATAAGGCAAATAAAATATTACTACCATGCAGCTTCGTTTAGCAAACGACAGGACAATCTTAATGATCGATTTTGTTTTCTTTTTCAATGCTCTGTTAATTCGTTTAATACACAGAGCTCTACTTTCGCTCTGCCCTAAAAAGGACAAACAAAAAGTCGTGTCGTGAAATAATCTAGCCTCTTATTGTTCCCCAGCTTTACAAAAGACGACACAATTTCACCAATAATACGAACTCAACATGGAAAACATCGATAGATTTCTATGGCCTGCCCACCCTCTAGTGATATTAATGGTTTCATTTGTGACGTCACTGTAAGGCATCGAGTCACGATTTCAACAGAGGTTGATTTAAAGGTAGGTGCACACACAGTCCGATTTTCGCAGACGTATGCAAATTTTGTCCTTCGCTCCGAAATTTCGACGCGTCGCATGCAGGGTTCCCACAGTGACACGAATTTCGCGTGCGAAATTTTATCCGACTATGTGTGGAAGTAGCTTAACACAGACAGTTGATATATGGACAGCGGCACAAGGGACTAAAGGGAAAGCGCTACAATGTGACGACCCATCTACGTATGAAGCCGTGTTTTAAAAAAACAAAACAAAACAAATCGGAGGTGCGTCGATATTTGGGAAATTAAATGTCTTGTTCTTTGAAATTAATTGTTATCATCTACCCTATTTATGTTTGGTTGGATTTGGAGTTTTTAAGGGTTAGGTGAAGGTAAGAAAGGCCGTTTTCTAGATGAAGGTGGGTTATCCTCCATATCTAAATCCCCCGGCTGGGCTGACCAGGATTCGGATTATATTACTAAGCCGAGTACTGGGAGGCCAAGCCGGGTCAGTCGCTCGGCGAAGCATGGCGTAGGCAAGCGTGAACGATAAAGGGTAATGACGATAGAAGATTAAAAAAAAAAAAAAAGAAGAAGAGATTAACGAAGATTTATGAAGCATAACATTTTGAAGCGATTTTTCTTTCAAAACCGATTCTGTGCAAAATCTTAATCTTGCACTCGTCTCAGGCTGTTCATGATATCATTTACCATGCAGGTTCGCCCGATTGTTTTTATGGCACTTGCCTTCCGGCCAAGTGCCACATACCGATCACTTTTCCGTCGGTCGGTCGGTCAGTCATGTGATCGCGAGTTATGGTACTTCCAGACGTGCTACGACCATGAAACTCGGCAGGCATATTAGGGACCCAATCAAACTAACTTGGAAATGGTCACTTCCCCGTCCGACCATCGCGGGGGGAGTGGAAGGAGGGGGAATTCGGAATCTTGAGGTATGTACAACTTTTGAACAGGGAATCGGATCTCAAACGAAACTTGATATTTGGAAGACCTCATGTCTCAGATGACACAATTCAAGTCCGGATCGGATCCGGTGACTTTGGAGGAAGTTGGAGGGGAGGAGCCGGAAATCATGTGACACGCTCAGAACGGAGGGATCGGGATGAAACTTGGTGGAAAGAACAAACACAAGCCCTAAAACTAGAACTGGGAAATGAACTTCCGAAAAACTGGTGAACTTGTTTTTTTCACAAGTTCATATTCCAGTTTAAGCTGCTTGAGCCTGAAGAGGACCCTTGCCAAGATAGACCGAAATGTAGCTCTAATAAAGTTCAGCTGACGTATCCGTTTGCACTGTCAAATATGATTCCCAGTCGGTTTGGGCTGAAGGAATATTTAAAGTAAATGACGCAGTCACCGAAATACCCACCAGCTCCTTAATTGTGTGTGTGTATGGGGGGGGGGGCTTCGCTTTCGGGTAGTCTGAAATACACGAGCCCCAACCTTGTTATGTAAGCTTAGAAATATGTAACGAAAGCCCTTTAACTTCATGTAGACAGATAGTTTTATTGGTAAAGTTGTGACCGTTTATTTGTTTTATTTTAAGATTTTGTTGTTATGTATTTAAAGCTAAATAAATACTATTACTAATATTCTTTGGTGAATTCTGGATCGGCCAAATCCCGATAAGATCGGTCATTTCCGGTCCACCGTTTTCTAAGTAGTCAGAGATTCCTAACATTTTGACGATGACGTCGAAAGTTTCGTCCAGCTTTCTAGGAGTCTTTATTACGTATTTTTGATATATATATATATGAAAGCCGTTTCATCTCTTCGGTCTTCGGCTCCCTGAATTTTTGTTCCAGTTAACTTTCTTGGCAAGGAATTTCCTCAACCTTTTCCGACAAATCCCAGGGAGAGGAAGCATTCTTTTACTTCTTGTTGGGCGATTAACGGCGATAAGATCTTGACATGATGTCACGCGATGTTCCCGGCAATGGTGAGCTCATAAGCTCCTTTGAGAATCCTGAGTACCCATTCAAAAAGTTTATTTGGAAAGCCAGGGGTTTACAGTGAATAAAATAAGGTGTATGTATAATAGGCTGGGCATCTTCTATTTTTAATACGCGGGAAACTGGAAGTAGCCTAATGTTCGAAGCTTATCTGAATGTGGTAGGCTGGGGTATTTTCTATTTTTTTCTAATACGAGGAATAGTGGAAGAAATAATCGAAGCTTATCCCAGTGTACTTGTGTCCGGTTCCGGGACAGTACATCGTATTAGCAAGAACACATAATCAGATAGAAATTCTGTCTTTAGTCGCATGCAGCGACTATGAAATATCCCGACAAAACGGAGCGGACCTAGAGGTATTTACTCTAGCTTTGAGCTGATGTTGAAACCCGTTTACTTCTCTTCCGTCTTCACCGTTGCTTATCGCACAAGAAATACTGAAAGAGGCTCGCAGGAGGCGTAATCCGCGCGCTGACCCGCTCTAGAGCGCGTCCACAGAATCAATCAGCGTTGACTTCTAGATTTTCTCTTTAGCGACTTAACAGCGATTTAGCTATTTATAGAGGTAACGAAACGTGATGTGGCACGAAGCTAGTAACCTCCGCTCCTTTGCGTCGGGAGTCGGCCGTATTTTACTCGACTAGCATGTTTGCATGACCGAGATAGGGTGACAGAAGTTCTATCTCGTTATTTGTTCTTGGTATTAGTAGGCATTGGTAGGCTATAGTAGGCATTATCAGACTATCTGTGGCATTTACTTTATGGCCATTTACCGATCGCAATTCTGTCGGTCTGTCTGTCCGTCGTTCCCACGTTTGCGAGTTAGGGTACTTCCAGATGTGCTAAGATGACGAAACTCGGCAGGCATGTCGAAATATAACATTATCATACCTTCAGCTCTAAACTGGACGACGCCCACGGTAAGATGAACTTCCTTTGGGAAGTAGACTAGACTGGAAGATATCGAATAAAATCGTGGTTGCATGAGAGGAAGCAGGGACACCAAGAGAGCGGCATCTATGGATATGGACGGGAATTCCTCTAGAACGTTCAAAAGATGGGGCCACTTCCAGTGCTTCCATGTGTCATACTCAGCCGTGTTCTGCAAAGAAAAAAGAAATGCATGTGTCTGTTGCAATCCCATCTTCAGGCAATGTCAGCCGTGTCTCGAATAGACGAAAACTGAAGAGGTAAAATAATTCGGGCTTAAACTGACATACTTCAACCAATTCTGAACAAATCACCTGTTAATAATAAAAAAAAGGAAAATAGGAATTAGCGGCATATCTGCGACATCCAGCCAAAAGAAATTCTTTCTCAACATTTGTTGATTTCAAAACACTGTCTTTTACCGCATTTCTATGTAAAATTCACCAAAGTAAATCGGTGACTTTTTTCTTTTTACAATAAATCTGGTCATTACACCATTATAATGCTTTTTAGAATAGGGTATAGCCACATGATCATGATAACGAGAAATTAAACCACAGCTTTTAAACTTCTTATGAATAAAATAATATAGTAAACCGTGACTTCTTTATTTATAGTATTTAGGCCATCTAATGAACGACGGCCACTTCTTCCTGAGCTGACAACCGAAAAGTGAGTTACAGTACAACTCTTTCTTGAACTGAGGAACTTCTCTGATATACGTAAAAACTGAAACTTGGTTGGAGTACCGGTTGCCAAGTCTTTCGGATTTCTTGCTTTATAGAAAATATAATGGAAAATTACCACTCCGCGGAGAAGTCGACATTGTTAGATAAAATCACCAAATCATCAAAGAGTCACTGAATTTGGCGATAAAGGTGATCACCAACCACTACCTAATATACAACCAGCTACGTCAGAAATTCCTTAATGGCACTTTTGTGCAAAGCTAACCTAACTCGATTCGGTTTCCTAAGCATTTGTGTTTGCAGGTAAAGTCCGAGCGGTGGTGGTAACATAGTAACACCTTGGTAACACGGAGAAGGCTTCGACAGAACAAAGTACTGCAATTGGAAACAAAACTGCGCCGCCCTTCTGAAGAGAGTTGGAAAAATACTCCGAGTCCCTGTCCTTTAGTAGGGATTATGATTATCTCTGAATTTCATTACCTTTACTTTTTCCCCTTTTGGCGCTATCATATTTCCTAACTGGACTGTAGGCGTAGTGAAACAGCCATCATCTGTCACTTGTTAGCCCTAATTTCGACCCAATGCCGATGAAAACATCTCAGCAGCTACTTTCGAAGATTTCTCACGAGACTCTGATCGCGGATGGGTAAAACAATTAGGGATAAGAACCAAGAAAAGAAGAACAAGCTTTTCGGATTATCGGGAATTGGCCACAGGCATGAGTGACTGATCCCGCCTAATTGGCGTAACGTGAGCAGGAACATCTCGCCCGTTCCCGCAGGTACCGATATAATGTTTCCAGTTAAGCCACCATTATACTCGTGTAACTTTTTTCGACTGAAGGTTCTATAACTATGTGATTTTTTAGCATCCGATCACCTCGCGAAATGATACACTATAACTAAACTAAGAAGTGCGAGATTTTTAGGTCATCAGTAAGGAGACGACTGAGGTTTTTAAAAGCAAGGCTAGCTTTCGCTTTGACGAAGATGACATGCGAGCCCCAATCGAAATTCCAAAAAGTTGGGAGAAATGGCAGATCGTGCGCATTAAGTTGATTTTACAAACGAAGGCGTCTAATTCTTTCTGATGTAAAAATTCTCCAAGACTTGGAAATATGAGAGAGATAGTAACCGGGTCGTCGATTATTTTACAGTCCGCTTTGTATTTTAATTACCAAGGATGAGTGAAAATGAGGCGAACGGAAAATGTCCGTAGTGTAACAGAATTAGCCCACAGTGGGTAAACCTGTGCGACTCGAACTTCGCACAGACAGAAAAAACTTAAGCTTCCATACGAGCCCTTTGACACCGCTATTGCGGTTGGAAACAGTCACTCACAGAGAAATCGCATCAGGAACATCTCCCCCCTCACTTTGTTAAAAAAATATCAACTACAAAACTTGCCGTAAGGTGGTGCTCGTTCGCATATGAAGTGGAATATTAAATTAAAGACACCAACCCTTCAGATTAAGGTCATTAGACCCATCTACTTCTTTATTCCAACGTCCTCTAGAGGGCCCGTTTCTTCAACGTCAAAATAACGCCGAGTACTCAACCAGCCCACATGTTTTTTTTCGCAGAGGGTCCCGCGGCTCCTTAAATAATATAGTCCCACTCGCCAGGCTATTTTAATTTCCGATTGACAGGCCCCCAATCTCAAACAACTCCAAAGTTCGAATAGTCTTTCTATCCACAGTTCCTTTGCCGAACTTGTGTTTCTGCCGCTTAGTTCCGCACACTCGAGACTACTTGGGAACATCCTGGGAAAATGGTGCAATCCCACGTTAATTTTTTTGTTCTGAACTGGGAACACGGTTGTGCTCTAAACCGGAGTTTTAGTAAACAAGAATTCAGGGGATACTAAACCACCGCACATAAATAATAAAGGTGAATGTAATCTCGGAAGTGCCATAAGGCGAGGGAGGAAAGTGGAAAATTGATGCTCTACAAGTTGCTCATACATCACGCAAGTAAACTGACCTCTTTTTGAGAAAGATTTGGCAAGATCAATATCTCTATGAATATGCTATGAATAATAAATGAGCACTGAGCCCCCGCCAGGTTCGAAGGGGGGATTGGTAGAGCTTGGCTGCACAACCGGAACGTGATTTTCTCCCGGACGAAATAAACACGTAACTTTACGGCTAAATATTAAGGCTCCTCTCGGAAACAGCTTCAAGCGTACAGAGAACTAGAGTGACTCATCAGCTGCATCCACTGGTCGCGGTCTAGGGCCAGAGTTGAAGCCTAACAGGGGTCAATATCGCTCTCGAGTAGCCGGGTGGGATAACGACCTGGTGGCTTGCCCCCAACCATGGTGGTTGGGCGCTTAGCACCCTGGACAAAAAATGTTCCTACTGGAACTTAACGCAAATAACTGTCGAGATCCCGCCCGAGCTTCATCTTAAATGAATGGCAGCAGTAGACATAGTCGAAACAATATTAAAAATAATCTAAAATACCAATGCATGCAACCTACTTCCGTCATCGCTCCTTTCATCCTTAAACCTGGAAAACCGAGTTTTCGTACGGTACATTCTAACCCCCGCAGCGAAACCCCACTGATTTTCTCTCATCCCTAACTTTGCTACCTTCGATGCGTATCATGCTGTCGACGGTTGTATGTGAGAGGTTTCTTCCTTAGAAAAACAAGACCAAAGGTTCCGATGGGATCCCAAAAATTCAATATTTGATCCAGACAATTAGGTTTTGTCTTCGCCAGATCCAGTCTTCGCCAGGCCAAACAGCTAATCATTAAATCCGAGCTCAGATATGGATTCAGCATGTGCATTTACCTCTATAAGCGGATCGAAACGATCCTAGCTTACTTCTGTGAATTTTGCGGTTCTGGCGAAATTCAAGAACTACTTGTCCGGCGAAAAACTAAAGCTCAAAAACGGATTCACCGTATCTCCTTACCCCTATATCCAACATCTAATCAACTTGAAATAAAAATTTAACTTTTAACAAATTTTCCGGTTTTGGCGGGATTCCGGGCGAACTATTTGTCCGGCGATAAAACGGTTTTCGTATTCTTGTTCAGCATGCCTTCTTACCCCTACATCAAACATCTAATCAACTTCAGATAAAACTTTAACTTCTAACAAACTTTCCGGTTTTTGCCGGATTTCGGACGAACTACTTGTCCGGCGAGAAAACGGTTTTCATATTCTTGTTCAGCGTGCTTTCTTACCCTACATCGAACATCTAATCAACTTCAAATAAGACTTCTACTTTTAACAAACTTTCCGGTTTTGGCCGGATTCCGGACGAACTACTTGTCCGGCGAGAAAATGGTTTTCATATTCGTGTTCAGCGTGTCTTCTTACCCCATAATCGACTATCACATTAGCTGTTTAAAAAAATTTTGCTTGCCCCTTAATTTAAACCCCTCCCCCACCCCTAAATGTAAAGCTACAGGGCCCATCTACGAACTCGACCTTACTCTTGACCCAAAGAATGCTCACACCAAGTTTCATCAAAATATCTCATTCCCTTCGAGAGTTATCGTGCTTACAGACGGACAGACGGACGGACGGACAGACGGACGGACAACTTTTGCAATGTCATAGGTATCCCTCCACTTACGTTTTGGGATCCCAAAAACGGTTACGTAAGCACAGCCTAGTCTTAACGTATTCAATTATTTTGAAACAGTGGAGTAAATAGTGCGAGAGGTCCTCTGAATGTTCACTCCTTACTGATAACTCATACAGACCTATTTTAACCGTGTTTCCAAATTCAGATTTCATGAGCTGCGTTGTGAATAATCGAGTTATTTATCGTAAAACAAACTGCTTTTACTCGATCCAATCGACTCTTTTCTCTGTCAGTTATTCACGTGAACGGACGGAGGATTATTTTCTGGCTCTGTTCTTCGGGGTCAGGATACTTTTGTAAGGATACTTCTTAAGGATACCCCTTCCCAAAAACATAAGGTAAGATCCATCTAGTTTATTTAATTATTATACAACAACACAACCGAGAACACAACCTCTCCAAAATTTATTTCCCTGTCTTCTCCAACGGATGTTGGCTGACAGTTCGAACCCAACCAAATAAATCACCCCAAAGTCCAGGTCCCTTTCACACGGTAATGTAAAAAGGCAGAAATGGCAAAAGACCCGTTAGAATAAAGCCGCCGTCATCATAAGGCTTCAACCAGCCAATCAGGAGCTTGCCTTGCTGAAGGACAAACGACGTGACCCAGCCGAAAGGAAGATTTATCTCTAAGATTTATTTTCCTGTCTTTTATTGACGGACGTTGGCTGACAGCTTGAACCAAAAAAATAAATCATCACAAAGTCCAGGTCCCTTTCACACGGTCAAAAGGCAGAAATGGCAAAAGACCCGTTAGAACCATCATCATAAGGCTTCAACTAGCCAATCAGGAGCTTGCCTCGCTGAAGGGCAAACTGGACGACGTGACCCAGCCGAAAGGAAGTTTTCCCTCAAAGAAATTCGGGGTCTTTTCGTGGAGTTTTATTCTAGCCCTTCACTAGAAAACTTCTTCATAGGAATTTAGATGTATCGCTAAAGTAAGTTTCTTCCCTTAGATCCATCCTCCTCGGACGGGCAATAGCCTCAAATCTACTAGCTGATACAATTCAGAATGTGGTAAGCAGTGTTTTAACGCCACCGCGGTTTTCCGCCACCATATGTTTTTCGCCAACGTTTAATTCAGTTAGCGCAGGTAGCCTGTGCAGGTAGTTTCAGATTAAAATCTTTAAATCTGAAAAGGGTGTTTACCGCCACCCAGGAAATCTTACGTCATTAGTTCCTCCAGAGGGTAGGGTCAAATCTTGTCAGACCTAATATTCTGATGGGGTGTCGAGCGCCAACCGGATTAAGTATCACAGCGATTAAGGGATTATCAGTTAGTAACTGGTCTAAAAGTATTTATAAGAGCAACTGTAACTGCAGAACCGGAACTAAGTGACAAGAGAAATAATCATGGAAATAGTTAAAACAGAGAGTTTGAAAGAAAATGACATTTACATTGTTGACGGTCTTCAAGAGACGTATTTCTGCGGGCGATTTCTCACCTTTTGAAATTTGAATAGTTTGGGGGCCTTGAATTGTTAAATTGAAGTTGTACAGTTTCTGTAGTTGGACTTAAAATAAATAATTGTGTGAAACATTAAGCTCAGTTTTCGTCTTAGGATCAACGTGTTGGTGGCGGTAAACACCCTCTTCGCATTTAAGGATTTGGAATTACATGAACCAGCTACCTGCACTAATGAGTTGGCGGAAAACAAACGGTGGCGAAGAACCTACCAAAATATTTGACCCTTTCGTCTGACCCAACTAATCCTCTTGATGATGCAAGATTTCCTGGGTGGCGAAAAACATACGGTGGCGCTAAACCGCGGTGGCGTTAAGACACCCATTTCCAGAATTTAAGTTCGTCCAAAATAAGAAATTTCATGCTGATAACCTGAGCGCGAAACTATTGAGAGAGTGTTCTTTGTACAGACAAGGCTCAATGCTATTTTGAGGCATGTAATCGAAGCGGTCTTCTAAAAAGGAAAAACGCACAGCGATTCTGTACTTGACCGTGCTGGGACTGAGGAAAGTTGTATAGTGTATACGGATTTTACCAGTCAGTGTTAATACTCCCTTTTTTGGAAATGGCAAAATCAGTATCGGTATTTCCAGCTTGTCACAAAACAATTTAAGGCTAGTAAGTTTCGAGGGTCTGAAGGCCGTTCGAGCATCTGGTGTGTCGCGTAAAGACGACTTAGACCTTCCCTAGCAGGAAAGGTGGAAACGAACTGTTCCAGATTGCCATGATTTCGCTAAACCTCAAGTCCTCCAATTTGACTAAAGTTAGTTAGTATGTATAAGCAAGGGTAGTTAGGATAGCATGCGTATCAGCTAAAGTTTGCGCTGACAGGGTCGGATAGCTCTCCCGACTGAGATCCCCCTCCAGCTCCCCCAAAGCATATGATATAGGTCCTGAATATTTAGGCCATGTGGCCTTGCCAGCTACAAGTTCCATCCAAATCATTCGAAAGTAATGCAATTTCCGGTATACCATAAATATTCCTTCAGCCCAAGCTGACTGCGAATCATATTTGACAGTGCAAAACGGATAAATCAGCTGAAATTTCAGCTGACTTATCCGTTTTGCACTGTCAAATATGTTCCGTTATACCCCCCTCCAACTACCCCCGCAGTAGCCAGCTCTAGTACGGAAACATAAATAGAAGATCTAGGGCGCGTTCAATTCAATTCAATATAATTTAAAAAATATATAACGGACGAGCCTTTTGCCATGCAACTGTGAAGTTAAATCCGGATCGGATCTCTCATTCGAGTTATGCAACTTTGCGACATTTCCGGGATCATCGCTCCACCTCCCTCTCCGTATGGTAAAACTTAGTGCTTATACTTGTCCCGCAATTCCTGTCTCGATCCCAATATCCTAAGCGTGCCACAATATTTCCGGTAACCCCCTCCAGCACCCCCAACATTCTCACCGTCGAGTTTCATCCAGAACGGATAACAAGTTCGAAGGTTATATGTTCCCTAAAGTTCCGGATTCCCCCTCCTTCCATCGACTAACACAGGCCACACGTCCGAGGCGGCCGATCCTCCGTATAATGAACTGTTCAGCCGGTTCGCGAATTTCCACGACTGCAATACGACCATCCTAACTGCCACTCAAGTTCCAAAGGCGTGAAGATTAGTTGCGTTTTTGCAGAATACCATAGTATCTGTTACCACGGTAACTGGATCTGCCATTAGTCTTTTTTGCAGTTACCGCGGTATCTGATACACGGATGCTCTGCAAATACGACTATTGCCGCAACTGCGCTTTTCCAAGTCATCCCAAAAGAAAAACTGGTATCCAGTTACATCACTAAGTGCTAAATTTCTTTCTCACCAATTTGACAAAATTGGATGAAAGTGAGATTACTTTTCAGATACCACGATAACTGGCCAGATACCACGGTAACTGCAAAAACGACTTTAGATCGTGGTATCAAATGCCATGGTATCTGCAAAAACGCAACTATTATTTCACAATCAGAAACTAGAATGACTTAGTAGACTTACTGTAGCATATGACGATAGCTTCCTCTTTTCTTCTTCGGCTTCTGCCCTTTGTGCGAAGACGGCTAACAACTTCTGGGTTGGAGGAGTAGTTATGTCCAGGAAATTGTAGAAAAGCTCCTCGATGGTCGCAGATGGAAGTTTTCCGTGACAATTCCAAACATGCTTAGGGCCTAGGTAAAAATCTATTAGGAGAATGCAGTACGAGACCATAAAATAGCATAAAACCTTATCCGATAGATTTGTCACGGAATATTTTAATTACACGTATATTACATGTTTCCATGTTTACTTCGCTCGAGCTAAAATCAACCAATCAATTAACCTTTTTTCAGCACAAATGCCATAAATAACAGAAATCAGAAAATAGAAAAACAAGAGCTGTAAGCTCATAAGGCACTTGCATGTGTTGAGATGTTTTGTTTGATCAAAAGTATTTTTCGACTTTGTGGTTAAAATGCGCACTTTAAGGGAGCTAGATAAAAAGTATTTTATTTTTGAACTTGGGTGTAATGATGCGCACTTTAAAGGCGCTAGAAATGCATCTGTATGCAAAACACTTGAGGCAAAAACGATCACAGGCCCTTTGGGATCCTTTATGTATACCGTTTCGTCAAAAGTTTTTTTTCGCTTTTCATTTCAAATGCGCACTTTAAGGGTGACAGAAATAAATTTTTAAGCAAAACCCTTGTGGCACAAATGATCATGGGTTGAGATGTATTGTTTGAAATAAAGTACTTTTCGACCTGGCCGTTCCGATTCACACTTTAAGGGACCTAGAACGTCATTTGTAAACAAAACCCTTGAGGCAAGAATGATAATGGGCTCATGGGGATCATGAAAATATGAATTTGGTTTAAAAGTATTTTTCTAAATTTGCAGTCAAGATTAGTACTTTAACGAATGGTCGGGTTTGGATAGTGGCCATTTTTGAGTCAATCTTGTCAAATCTCTAATATTACAGCCAAGTTCCATCGTCCTCGATTATCTGGAAGTACCTTAAATCCCCACAGTCGCCGGAGCAAATCCGGTTCCGTAAGTGTTTATCCAGAGCATCTGTTTGTTATTCCCACAAAGTTCCATCTCGATCTCACCAGTCTAAGTCGGTCACGTATTTTCGCCCCCCCCCCATTGCTGTCGGATCTGTCCGGACATGAAAAGGATCAACAGAAACATGTCCTCTCTTCAATTACCAAATTTCACTCAAATCCGATCAGCCGTTTCAAAGTTACGCATGACTCAATATTCCGGATTTCCCCTCCCGTTACTCCCCCCACGGCTATCAGATCATGTAAATTTTTCTTTATAAGTCAGTTTGATCGGGTCCCTGATTCGCCTCCCAAGATTCGTCGTGAAAACCCCCAAAACCGCCATAACCGGAATTCCGGGAAACTCCCCTCCACCCCCCCCCCCTAATGTCATGATCCATCCGAAATGTATAAACGATTTATCTGGAGCAGATGCTTGTTCTTCCCAGCAAGTTTCACTCCGATCCCTCCATTCTAACCGTTTCCCGATATTTCCGGTCTTCCCCCCCAACTCCCCCATAGCTGTTGAATCCGGTCCGGACTTCAAATGGGACATCAGAGGTATGTCATTTATTCAGTTATTAAGTTTCATTCCAATCCGACCACCCGCTCGAAAGTTACACAGTACTCCAATTTTCCGGACTCCCCAGCCCTCCACCCCGCTAGTGTCCGGATCCAGTCCAAATATATAAACGATTTATCTGGAGCAGATGCTTGTTCCTCCCAGCAAGTTTCACTCCGATCCTAGCTCTATCCTAACCGTTTCTCGAAATTTCAGGTCTCCCCCCCCCATTCCCCCATAGCTGTCGAATCCGGTTCGGACTTCAAACGGGACATCATTAGTGTGCCGTTTATTCAGTTATTAAGTTTCATTCCAATCCGATCACCCGTTCGAAAGTTACACACTACTCCAATTTTCCGGATTCCCCAGCCCTCCACTCCCCCCCCCCCCCCGGGTGGTCGGATCCAGTCCAAATGTATAAACAATTTATCTGGAGCAGATGCTTGTTCTTCCCAGCAAGTTTCACTCCGATCCCTCTATTCTAACCGTTTCTCGAAATTTCCAGTCTCCCCCCCCCAACTCCCCCATAGCTGTCGAATCCGGTTCGGACTTCAAATGGGACATCATTAGTGTGCCGTTTATTCAGTTATTAAGTTTCATTCCAATCCGATCACCCGTTCGAAAGTTACACACTACTCCAATTTTCCGGATTCCCCAGCCCTCCACTCCCCCCCCCCGGGTGGTCGGATCCAGTCCAAATGTATAAACAATTTATCTGGAGCAGATGCTTGTTCTTACCAGCAAGTTTCACTCCGATCCCTCTATTCTAACCGTTTCTCGAAATTTCCGGTCTCCCCCCCCCCCAATTCCCCCATAGCTCTCGAATCCGGTCCGGACTTCAAACGGGACATCAAAAGTACACACTACTCCAATTTTCCGGATTCCCCAGCCCTCCACTCCCCCCCAGGTGGTCGGATTGGGAAACTGAATGTTTCCAAGTTAGTCCGATCGGGTCCCTGATGCTCCTTCCAAGTTTCATCGTCCTAGCACATCTGGAAGTACTCCAACTCGAAAAAGTGTGACAAAACTCCTTAATTTTCAGAATTTCCCCGGCCCACCACTCCCCCCCAGATGGTCGGATCGGGAAACTGATTACTTCTAGGTTAGTTTGGTCGGGTCCCTGATTTTCCTGCCAAGTTTCATCGTCCTAGCACATCTGGAAGTACCCTAAGTCGAACATGTGGGACAAAAAAATTCGGACAGACCGACCGACAGACCGACGGACCGACAGACCGACGGACCGACAGACCGACAGACCGACCGACAGACGGAATTGCGATCGGTATATGGCACTTGAGCCAGAGGCTGCAAGTGCCATAAAAACACTAAAGAACATAAGAATTGCTTGTAGAACATTTTGGTTTTATCGACTTCCATTGGTATCCATGATTTTTACTTCTAAATAGGGTCGTGAATAAAGAAGATACATTTAGCCATTAATGATGTACACAGAGGTTCACATTTTAATTAAAGTGTCAAGTATTCTCCTTCTTTTTTCGTCCCCCTAATTCAGTGGTTCCCAACCTTTTTCGTACCGCGTACCCCTTATCAAGGTTCGAAAAAGTTGCGTACCCCTTTTTTCCGAACGTGAAAAAGACGAAATTTGTTACAAAGCCGAAATCTGAGGCTGCTTTGTGGCTAGAATTTGTCAAATCTCGGCTCGATGTCATTAACGGGAATATTTTTTACAGTCTCTATGTTTGGTTTTGATGTTCTCCTTGCTTTCATCAAGCTGCATCGCAAACGTTTTCGGTAGCAGAATTCGCAACCTGAATGACAATATCACTTGCAATGTCTTTGATTCGTCTTGAAACATTACTTGTTTGACACAGGAACAGAATTTACGGCAGTCGGCTAGCTGTTTTGGAATCAACATTATTTCATAGACTTTGCTAAGGCTTGTAATCAGAGGCGTCATGCACGGGTTGGCAACCCCCTTCCCCCCGAAGTGGTCGGCCAGACTGTTAAAAAGAAAGGAGTCTGCGCGTAGCGCCGCGATTTTTTCGTAAAAACAATTGTTTTTATGGCACTTGCAGCCTCTGGCTCAAGTGCCATATACCGATCGCAATTCCGTCTGTCGGTCGGTCTGTCTGTCCGAATTTTTTTGTCCCACATGTTCGAGTTAGGGTACTTCCAGATGTGCTAGGACGATGAAACTTGGCAGGAAAATCAGGGACCCGACCAAACTAACCTAGAAGTAATCAGTTTCCCGATCCGACCATCTGGGGGGGAGTGGTGGGCCGGGGAAATTCTGAAAATTAAGGAGTTTTGTCACACTTTTTCGAGTTGGAGTACTTCCAGATGTGCTAGGACGATGAAACTTGGCAGGAGCGTCAGGGACCCGATCGGACTAACTTGGAAACATTCAGTTTCCCAATCCGACCACCCGGGGGGGGAGTGGAGGGCTGGGGAATCCGGAAAATTGGAGTAGTGTGTAACTTTAGAACGGGTGATCGGATTGGAATGAAACTTAATAACTGAATAAATGGCATACTTCTGATGTCCCGTTTGAAGTCCGGACCGGATTCGACAGCTATGGGGGAGTTGGGGGGGGGAGACCGGAAAGTTCGAGAAACGGTTAGAATAGAGGGATCGGAGTGAAACTTGCTGGGAAGAACAAGCATCTGCTCCAGATAAGTTGTTTATACATTTGGACTGGATCCGACCACCCGGGGGGGGGGGGGGTGGAGGGCTAGGGAATCCGGAAAATTGGAGTAGTGTGTAACTTTCGTACGGGTGATCGGATTGGAATGAAACTTAATAACTGAATAAATGACACACTACTGATGTCCCGGTTGAAGTCCGGACCGGATTCGACAGCTATGGGGGAGTTGGGGGGGAGACCGGATATTTCGAGAAACGGTTAGAATAGAGGGATCGGAGTGAAACTTGCTGGGAGGAACAAGCATCTGCTCCAGATAAATCGTGTATACATTTGGACTGGATCCGGACACTAGCGGGGTGGAGGGCTGGGGAATCCGGAAAATTGGAGTACTGTGTAACTTTTGAGCGGGTGGTCGGATTGGAATGAAACTTAATAATTGAATAAATGACATACCTCTGATGTCCCATTTGAAGTCCGGACCGGATTAAACAGCTATGGGGGAGTGGGGGGGGGGGTGACCGGAAATATCGGGAAACGGTTAGAATGGAGGGATCGGAGTGAAACTTGCTGGGAAGAACAAGCATCTGCTCCAGATAAATCGTTTATACATTTGGGATGGATCATGACATTAGGGGGGGGGGTGGAGGGGAGTTTCCCGGAATTCCGGTTATGGCGGTTTTGGGGATTTTCACGACGAATCTTGGGAGGCGAATCAGGGACCCGATCAAACTGACTTATAAAGAAAAATTTACATTATCTGATAGCCGTGGGGGGAGTAACGGGAGGGGGAATCCGGAATATTGAGTCATGCGTAACTTTGAAACGGCTGATCGGATTTGAGTGAAATTGGGTAATTGAAGAGAGGACATGTTTCTGTTGATCTTTTTCATGTCCGGACAGATCCGACAGCAATTGGGGGGGGGGGGCGAAAATACGTGACCGACTTAGACTGGTGAGATCGAGATGGAACTTTGTGGGAATAACAAACAGATGCTCTGGATAAAACTTACGGAACCGGATTAGCTCCGGCGACTGTGGGGAAGTTTGAGGGGGGGGGAGGTTCGGGATTCCGGTGATCACGATTTAAGGTACTTCCAGATAATCTAGGACGATGGAACTTGGCTGTAATATTAGAGATTTGACAAGATTGACTCAAAAATGACCACTTTCCAAACCCGACCATTCGTTTAAGTACTAATCTTGACTGCAAATTTAGAAAAATACTTTTAAACTAAATTCATATTTTCATGATTCCCATGAGCCCATTATCATTTTTGCCTCAAGGGTTTTGTTTGAAAATGACGTTCTAGCTCCCTTAAAGTGTGAATCTGAACGGCCAGGTCGAAAAGTACTTTATTTCAAACAATACATCTCAACCCATGATCATTTGTGCCACAAGGGTTTTGCTTAAAAATTTATTTCTGTCACCCTTAAAGTGCGCATTTGAAATCAAAAGCGAAAAAAAACTTTTGACGAAACGGTATACATCAAGGATCACTAAAGGCCTGTGATCGTTTTTGCCTCAAGAGTTTTGCATACAGATGCATTTCTAGCGCCTTTAAAGTGCGCATCATTACACCCAAGTTTAAAAATAAAATACTTTTTATCTAGCTCCCTTAAAGTGCGCATTTTAACCACAAAGTCGAAAAATACTTTTGATCAAACAAAAGATCTCAACACATGCAAGTGCCATATGAGCTTACAGCTCTTGTTGAAAAAACAATCGTTAAAAACGACCCGCCAGTCAGTAAAATACTTGCACCTCAACAAACATTTTGGCTATTGATGTCGCTGTTGGTAATATTAGGCTTTCGGTCATCAAAAATGAGTGAGGTGAGGTTTTGAAGCTTCATATTAAACCAATTTTGGTTCCGTCGCGTACCCCTTGCACGGGTCTCGCGTACCCCTTTGGGTACGCGTACCACCGGTTGGGAACCACTGCCCTAATTTACTGTACGATTAAAAAAAAGATGAGATTAATGAGGGTGGTTACCAGAATCACGACAAACCCAATTTACTAGTTTGACATTACCGAATCGACACAAGCTTTCATAACTTAGTTCTACGGAAACACGAATCTAGGAGCTTCACATACGGCATTGCAGGAATAAGTAATACGAAATACGCTCTAAATATTCTCTAAAGCTCCAATCTGAACTTCACACTAAGGTTTGCATGCAAATGTTTTTCAAGCAGCACGGACCTCCAGTTAGCCCAACGAACCAATTTCGTATTTTGTTTAGTTCCCCCCCCCTGCTGACGTGGCTGTTGGAATCCCACTGAATGCAAATCTGTCAGAAAAGTTACAGAAACATCCGAAGATCTTTTCTGAATTTAAAATAGCCTACTCGGACACGATTTTCTTCGTCCGACTTGTTTTGGATTAAGAATTCCTACCTGTCTACAAAACTTCCCTACACGTTTTCGGACGAACTGAAAATAAGATGCGATAGGATATATAGAATAATAAGATGCGATAGGATTTATAGGATAATAAAATAATAGGGTATATGATAATAAGATATGGTGGCACAACAGGTCCCATGCTTGTAGACTATGCCATCACTCCGAGTGATATGGCGTATTCTCGCTGTTCCCCGAAGGATCCCTCCACTTGAGGGATCCCCGCGTTTTCATTTGTCCTGGATTCATAAAAAAGGACTCCCTTTCAGATTCGGAGGGGAATCAATTTTAGCTGGTGTTGGTGCAATGCAAAATTAATTAAGAACAATCAGAATAAACAAAACCAAAAATTAGGTGGATCCAGACTAATTTCGTCAGTTGCAAATTTTCTTTTTGAACAAAATCCGTTTTGGAAGCATTCCCGTGTTCTCGCTGTTTTCTGTACGCGGAGTCCGCGAGGAGTGACTCCCTCTGTTCTCGCCGTTCCCTTGATTCCCCGACGAGTACTCGGGGAACGGCGAGAATACGCCTATAGGCCCGGCTGCCAGACTTATCTCTGTCACGTTTAGCCTAACAAGCGGTAGTTCGAGGTAGAAAACGTAGATAGCGTTTCCACAGTATAACGTCCCACTTCGTGCTTGTTCTCGGGAAAAAGTAAAAGCAGCATAAATTCGAAATATTTGCCACTTCGTAAATTTTTCCTGATACTCTCGTTTGATATTTTCTACTTCTCTAGTAGGATTCAAGGTTACTGACCCTATATACCTACCACGAACTGTTACAATACGCAAATCAAGAGTCATTGGCCCAAGTACAAGAAAAAGGTAATTTCGGCTCCTTGGTGGAACGGTATAAGGTATAGTATACTGACATAAATGATGTCAGTAGCCTATACCGTAGGTATTCTGACACAAATCTCTGTACACGAAAACTAACGTACCATCTTTTGTCGATCTTACGATTTTTGCCTAGCCGGGATAACATGCTCGATAACATGTTTCCAGTTTCGGTCACAGATGTCCCTGATCTGTTCTCTTGCTAGCTTCTCAGCTTAATCAGGTCTGTCTGTGCCAGCTCAGACAAAAGATCACGGACTTGAATTAATGCAAGGGTTCGTAGAGCCATCATCAATTCCGTGATTTCCGCTTAATTCCGCTTTTTCGAAAAGGCGAGGGGTTGCCCACTCTCGGCTTTAGTGTACAGCAAGTGCCTGGTGCCGCTGGGTCCGAAAGGTGCTGGCACCGGCTGACATCAGCGGGCACCGGTCGCCACGTATTCGAACATTACAATCAGCATGTTTCGAAGCATTTGAAAGACGAATCGCCTAATTTATGGCCGGCATTTCTGGTTTCGCCCGGCTGGTGTACAGCAGGTGCCTGAAGTACACTGTCAGAAGTTTCATAAGAGATCGCGCATAACACTTTCAAGAATAACACCTTTCCACTTAGAAATAAAGTGTTATGACCAATTAAGTTTACACTTTTTCGTGCCTATATCTCCACATCTTCAATTGGTAAAAACACTACACTATCAGAAGTTACATAACGACAATAGAATGATACCCCGTTTCAACAGATAACACTTTGTGGTGTTATCTGTTATGTTTCTTTTGTTCCCGTTAGTATTTTTACCAATTGAAGGTGTTGTTGGAGATCTAGGCACGAAATAGTGTATGTAATGCACGAAATACTTTATTTCCAAGTGAAAAGGTGATATTCTTGAAAGTATTATGCGCTATCTGTTATGAAACTTCTGACAGTGTAGGTAAAATGGCATGGAATCTGGGCTATAGGCCTAAGTACCGTCAGAATGACTCTACTGAAACTGCAAAAAGGGTAAGGGGGATAGTAGACAATTTCATTGTTTAATAAAATGTCAGCTATCACTTTCTCGGACTAATGATATAGCCTATTGCAGATTGAATCCGGTTAGTTTCCTGCTTTTGTGCTACGACTTTGATAAAAATGACAAAGCTACAAGCAAACAGAAATTCATTCGTGAAACGACATCTTTTAAATCTTGAAAGACGTGCAAAAACCTGCAAGGTGTAAAATTGTAAGATAATTCTCACCAGCCATCGTCGGTAGTTCTTCAAGTAGTTGGACTTGAACGATAGTTTCTCGACCCGGACAGTTCTTCAACTTCTTTAATATACCTTCTACAACTTCTTTTCTATTTTTAGCAAAAACGCCAACATGATCACCTGGGCCGAACGCGGGATTGTCGTCGAGCTCGATGCCGTCCCATGTCAGGCAGACGTTCAAAGTCGATAGCCTACAAAATAAACAAATAATTTGACCTTATCCGAGAACATGATTGACCTTGACATAATAATATTAAGAACTAACAAATACGTACAAATATTCAGTACAAATACGTTTAGTTACTTTGTTCAGTTTAATGTTTTGGCTCGTGCCTTTTTTGTTTTATTTTTTAATCCACCGATTTCGTAAGTGGGTTATAAATAAATTATTATTATAAGTAGTACGGCCATTCAATAATTCATCGTTACGTACCGTATTTTCACTTTTTGTGACAATTTTCGTTTTTCTTTGCAAATTTGGCCAATAATCTCGCGTTTATGGTGTGAAGTTGCTGACCATGCAATACGCGTCCACCCGACACAATACTTGAGTTCGGACAAGCTTCTAGGTCTCTCTGTGCTGAATACTCAAATTACAGAATCATAGCTCTGTCAAATAGTCCAGGTTTCCTCAATCCCGTTCACATGTAGGCGAGTTTAAAGCCGCCTATTATAAGAATGATGTCGAAAATAAGAATATTTGAAACATTACAAAACTGTTTATTTTCAGTACGTTAACATTTGATTGTCGGACCAAATTTAATCACACTTACTAGGGACCATTGTTAAATATAACCCAGCAGCATACGTTGTGTCACTTCAAACTCTAGTGCAAAGTTTATACTTCGCATCTTCAGGTCATTCCAAAATCCCCCTTGACTGTCTACGGGCTTTCGGAACTTCATGACTTCTTTATGTTAACTAATTATTCAAACATACAAGCAATACAGAACAATTGGCAACAGTTAATGTTTTCTTCGAGGCGGAGCCAGTGCTTTGGAGGAAACCATAAGGGAATTTTCTCCACTAAGTTATTCATAAGTTCGTTTGGGAATCAAAGGGAGAAACGGCCTATGAGGTTCTTGAGCTGGAAGGCAAAGCCGGAACCACTTTTCTTTGGTTTTTGCGCTGCTACTGAAAGTTGCTCTCCAAAGAGGTATTTGCATTCGGAAAACCAAACCTGCTTTCCTGAAAAGGGTCCCAAAAAGCTAAATTACAGGGATAATGTATCATATATGCCTTCTAACCTTCAAATTCCCATCACTGCCAAAAAAAATTGTAGCTTATCCCTTGCTCTTTTCTAGGTGGTGATTATTAGAAAGTTTGCCTATGGCAAGAAAATGAACTCTTGAACTAAGACAGAGAGATTATTTCTCAGCGCTGAACGAAAGCCCTTAATGAGCTGACCAAAGCACAGGCCATCAGTTTATTGAACAAACATTCGTTCTTCACATATCCCACTTTAAAAGGTTCGAGAGGTTGAGAACTTCAGTATAATGGCATGTACAAAATAAAAACAAAAATAATCGAAAAAAACTGAAACAGATGAGAGGGGCTTGAGTAACAACCAGTTTTTAGACAATCGTATCAGCTTCGGTGAGAGGGATGCAACTTTTGCTAGTTGGTACGGGCAACCCATTTGAGGGTAAGAATTTTTTTTTTCACGACTCTGATTTGTGAACTTTTAAGTAAGAACTGGTGATCAGACAATGGCCATCTTGAAAGGTGAGGGGTAACAAGAATCGGTGTACCTCGAATCTGTTCCCGATACGTTCGAGGGTAGAAAATTTGTTTCCATGTCAGCAAACATTAAGTGTTAGGACAACGATTACAAACAATAATGCAACAAACTGACGTAATTTCGAAATATTAGTAGATTCTATGCATAGTAAGATTATTCTGAAGAATTTTAACTTTACAGTCCTAACTAGCCTACGTTCTATCAGATTGAAGGCTATAGCAAGTTTTCATCCGTCACGATGTCCACGACTAAAAGGATAAAGGTTAAGTGTGACACATCAACCAATAATTTTACTGGTTGCAAAGTCAGTATATTTCAAATCCGTTCTTCTAATGTCCTATTTATTCAACCCTGAGCGATAGCCCATATGATGATTAAAGGGTGTGCCATAAATTTTTTTTTTTAATAAAAAACTCATCTTTGGATATAACACGTTAGAAATTTCGAGTGGTTGACATCCTCAGTTTAAAAACGGACGCTACAAAACTAAATCAAAGTCTTGCAGCACCAAAGGTTACTGCTACACAGTAACACATCAGCGTTGCTCAAGTAACGTAAATCTTGTTTTATTTGTAACCCACAAAATGGATTTGGCAGTTTTGCAGTTTTGAAAAGGTTCTTTAACAAACATTTTGATTTTGTTTCGGGAATGTGATTTAAAATACGCATAGTATAATGCTAAAGTTATAAAGCTGGGAGGCGTATAGTGGGTTTGATCTTTTTGTAAAGGAATTCTGGTAGCCTATTTTTCTGTGTTGTAATGGTTTACCACAACAGTAGGGAGCTTATGATGGAAGGTGACCTCTCAGTGTAGGTTAAGCTTTTTGTTTAGTGGACTCGTCGACACTTTTTTTTGGCCTCGTTTTCCACCTTGCAAAAATCTTCTGACTGTTTCCCTTTTTTTCAGTAGTTTTAGCTATTGTAAGAAGATTTTTTGAGAAAAAGTAAAACTAAGATTAGATAAGGAGGAGTTAAAATTTTAAAGTAAAAAGAATTACTAATTTAGAATGAATTACTAATTATAGGCATAGAAAATTCGTTGAAAGCATCATGAAGACGAGGTGGATAAGAAGAGTTTGTGAGCAAAGTATTCCAAATTCGAATGATAGAAACTGACGATGTTAACTGACGTAAGAGAACATTCTCTGAGAGAAAAACCTTACCCTGATTTCTTCGGAAGAAGGTTTTCGTTAGACTTGAGACGTAGTGGAAATACTTTCCTTGAATGTGCATTAGCCAGCCCTGGAAAGATACCTCATGACGTAACACGTACCAAATTCTAAAAACTGATTCGATGAAGCCAGGACATACAGTAGAGGTATGCTGCTTTGAAAAATTACCAACTCTGAACAGTGCAGCTTTTTGCAGTATAAAACAATTAACCAAGTTTGACTGCTTTGACTGACCAATATTTTACTTTAATCGCAGCAAGGCCCCGTTCTAAGTTGCGTAACTGTTCAAACAAATATAATCTCTACTGTACAACAATGCAAATAAGGTCAGTTTTGAAACGAAAAAGATGTGCCTTATTTTTACTAGTCGGTCTCCTCTGATACTGGATATGACACCCAAAGAGTTTTTGTTAGCGCCAGTTCCCGTATCTGGCCACCTGGAAGCGACGAGCTCTTGTCCTTTGTGTAATCCAGGGCACGAGTAGAAGATTAAACTGACAGAGATAAAATATCAAGAAGGCAGAGAGCACGAAGTGTCCCATAAACTTTTTTGTTTATATAAAACACGCTCTAAAGCGCTTAGAAGCTCCTCTACCCACTCGTTATTTACAGCCTGGAATTATGATGAACCTTTAAAGCTCGTTCTAAAATCTTGACTTCTTTATCCTAGTCTCATTTTCACTCTCTAGTTTAGAGCAATAAAGATCATCAGAATAAAAGATTGAACTTTTGAAAAAATGGCATCGAAAACTCATAGACATGGCCTTACTAATTATTCACTGTACGCCAATGGAAGGAGTCTGAGAATCCTTGCCTCGCGGAGCTACGGAATAGAGTGACATGCTCTTCTTAAAAGGGTTAAAGCCTTGAGAACTTGAAGGAAGTGAAGCGAATACATTCTAACACACAAACACACAGCAGATTTGGTCATAATCGCGTGTTTGCAGACAACCATGTATCTGATACCACGGTAACTGGATTTGCATTTTGTCGTTTTTGCAGTTAAAGTGGCATCTGATACTACGGGCCGTAGTGCAAAAACGACAATTGCGGAATTTCCGCTTTTAGAAGTCGTCCCAAAAGAATACTAAAAAAAAAAACCCACTAAAAGAATCCACTCACGTCACAAGTGCAAAACTTCTTTCATTTTCTAATTTGACAAATTCTAGGCTCCTGTGTTGGTAATTTGACAAATTCTAGGCTCCTGTGTTGGTAATCATGAAAGTGAGATGAATTTTCTGGATACTACGATCAGTTGCAACTGCAAAAGCGCCTTTTGACCGTGGTATCAGTTACGACGTTAACTGCAAAAACGCCTCTTGACCGTGGTATCTGATACCACGGTAACTGCGAAAATGACTTTGGACCGTGGTATCAGATACCAGGGTATCTACAAAACGCAACTCATATTTTGAGTCCGGCCTTAAGAGGTACTTCGTGAAATCCGTGACATGAGTAGCCCTGCCGGTGAAAATGCGGTGAGGAACTGTCGTCCAAAATCCCTCTACATTGCCTGGTACCCTACATTTATAAGGTCTTCTTCATACCTACCCTTCAGAATTCAGATCAACTCAGAGATCTTCACAATAACCTGATTATTTATCGAATATAAACCTGGTTTGCACTCACTTGAACATAGGTCTTCACAACTCTCTTTGACAACAAACCTCACAGAATTCTCATCCTTTTCTGCTGATCTCAGCCTTGTTGATATGTCTTTTTCACTTAACCCGCCTTCGATGCAAAATGTTTCACAAGCCAACTAAAAAGAGAACATTGAAAAATGAGAACTCGGTTTCCAAGCGGACGGACAGCGTGTCATCTTCTTTTTCTTTCCTCTGAAATATTCCAGCATCTGACAAATCCGCCGTCAATTTTCTATGCATTGTTTCCGCCTTATTATATAGAATCCCAGATGTTACCAGACATTTTCCGGATAGAACATTGAATTGTTTCCAGAATTTTTCATCATTATACGCTTCCGGCCATGCCGAAATCGTTAGATTTGTGCCTTGATTTTCGAGGGTTTAAACTGAGTTGGGAAATCCTGAAATGCTCGCTGAAGACCCTTGGCGTCCAATAGCATAGCTCTTTTAACTCCGAAAGTCCCGCTTCAACGATAGATGAAACGGGGTGGCAAGATCGAGGAAACACAGGATTACAGAAATCCACTTGTTTCACAGTTAAACAATAACCGATATTACCGGTGAGCGAAGTCAAACGGGCGTCGATTAAGATTGTAGCCTGAACTCCCAAAATTTACAGTCCGTCAACATCGCCAGTGTTATCTCTATACTGCTACGCCTGATGACAGGTACAGGGATGTTAATTCCGATGCATTCAGATTCGGACAATGAAGTTTATGGCAGAAGTGGTTCAAAAAAATTAAAAAAAAAAAAATCATTTGTCCGCCGAGTCGACTTCTGTCACAGTTAGTGTGTAAAAATGGCAGCGTCCGACGTTAAATGTGTATTATGTATATATTTATGTTTATTCACCCGTCATAACACCTAAATTTAGAGTACAAAGGGACGAAAACAAAATATTGAAATGAGGAAAAGACACCAGTAATTCTAATGCACCTATCCGGCCTAATACAGACGAAAACAAAATATTGAAATGAGGAAAAGACACTAGTAATTCTAATGCATCTATCCGGCCTAATACCCAGCGAAAGGATAATAAATATCACACAAAGGCTACTTTCCAGAGTGCAAAACTACTGGGTATAACCTACGATTAGTACTTAGCGAAATTTAATCGTGCGTTTTTTCATTGAAATCAATTTTGAAAATTAAAAACAGTAGAATTAAATACTCCATCAGCCCAATCTGATTGGGAAAGACATATATATTAAACTAATGGCTCAAAACAGAAAAAAGTATGCTACAACACAAATAAATGAATCGAAGACACGATTACCGGTTTAAGATTAAATTGGGTGAATACAACGAGCGAATTCAACTCACTCAAGACAACGACAAAACCAAAGTTAGTCAAAATTTGGAAAAAAAACTCCCATTCCATAGCCCTAATCGAGCACCAAAAACAGCAATCGCGTCAAAAAATTAAATCTCGGCACTTCGTTTTTCCCTAAATCATTTAAGAAACAGTATACATTCACACAATGGATAAAAACGGATCAGCTACGATGCCTTTGCGGCGATATTTCGGCCCTTCTTGGCAAGGGTCCTGGTCAACTGTCGAACGTCAGGGAAAACGTTGGGGAACGGAAGAAACGAACATAAATAACTGAAGCTTCTACCAACTATAAATATTCTATTTGAGCAATTACTTTATGGAGAACGCTGCAAGGCAAAAATAGGCTAATTACAGTTGCCAGAAGATTCATTTATTTTTTGCAGGTCTGCTTTCCAGCAACGGTCCACGAGGACCCTTGACAAGAACGGTCGGCATATTGCTGACGAATACCGTAGCTGACTTTTCCCGTTTTAAGCCTATGTTTAATAAAAACAATAGTTACGTTTTTGCAGATACCATGGTATCTGACATCACGGTATCTGATATCACGGTAACTGGATTTGCATTTTGTACGGCTGCTTTGCAAAAACGACAATTGCTGAATATGCGCCTCTCAAAAGAAAAACTGATACCCACTCACACCACAAGTTATAAACCTCTTCCCAACCAATTTGACAAAACCCTATGCTTGTGTTGGTGATGATGAAAGTAAGAAGATCTGTTCAGATACCACGATCAGTTAAGGCCAGGCTTCACCTTCCAGATTACCAGACGTCCGAAACAGCCATGACGGGAAACAAAGAGGAATGGTGATAGCCAATCTCAGGACCAGGTCTTCCCTGGTCCATAGAGTAAACTTTATTGTTAATAGTTAGATGGTATTAATAAGGAAAGAATGGAGTAGGTTAGAAGTTAATATTATCGAGGGAGGAGGAGACTGAGCGTTAAGCTAGTGTCACATCTACTTTGAAAAAAAGCTACGCGGGTCTACAAAAAAAACCCTGGTGGATTCGTAAAGGAGCGCCTGAATTGTTGGCTGGAGGCTGGTAGCGTTTTAGCACCGTGGTCGCTATCGTGACGAAGAGTATGATCTTAGTATGGTAACTTATAGCTTAGACCAGGATAAAGTACGGTGTAAGGGCGTTAATCTATGGCTTAAGCTCGCTTTCAATAAACTACAAGCGGTTACATATACCATATTTTTACCACTACGGATTTTCTCATGCTCTCGCCAGGTACAGACGCTACAAGTGATCCGTCTTATATCCATGGGAATTCTGGACTGCAACCGCCCAACAGTTTGCAGTGCGAGTAAAGAAACATTGGTGAAAAAATAACAAGTGAAAGAGAGAGTGAAGGACGCAAGACAACAACAAATTACCTGATATGTCTTGATTGCCCATTCTTTAAAAGCTTGCTCCTGTCCACTCAGTTCATCACCGCAAGCAACAGTCAACAAGCGCTCCCCACCAAGGTCACCAAGAAGGGAATCGACATACTTTCCGAAGGCGCAAAACTTAGGGTATGCACTCGACCCCAGACCGAAGACACTGAACCTAAAGAGGAGGTTTTTTATTCCGTGTCGACGGGTAGGTCATCATTCCTGCCACTTAACCCTGTGCACACACACTAGGTTTCCTCTGAATGAATATAAAAATTCAACCAGACAAGTGCGCAAGCGCTCATACGTGGAGTGTAAAAGAATGAATTGGATTGTAACGTTAAATTTCCCGTAACGTTTAATATTCGTATTGCATAGTTACTTTTGAAACCAACAACTGAGCTCTCAAAGAATCTCCAACCACGGCTCAGGCTCAGGCTCGAACACCCTAATGTCAGAGTCATAAATTTTCATAAGCGCGTCTCATCTGACACCTTCCACGTGAGAACACATGTTAGTTCATTTGGAAACACAATCCCTTCGCGTCAGTCGTAATTCGGTCTCCAATCACAGTAGCTATTGCCCATCTTTGTCTTTCCAGTATTGCTTCGTATAAACCCCGTAGGCTTGTTTCAATACACTACTGACATTACTTTCATCAATCTTGAAATGTATTTCGTTTATTATACCTTGCTCAAACACATTATTGTAATGTCACAGTCATAAAGTGTCAGATCCCATTTCATCATTCCCATCCTTCCGCGAAAACACATGTTGTGTCTTATTAACAGCTCAAACCCTTTGCGAAACATGAAACCAAACAAGCGCAATGCGCATCTTACGAAAAGTACTGTGTACAACTACACGAGGTTTTAATTTTCACGAGTGTCATCGTTCACGAACTTAACACATGGGCAATCTGGGCCCCGTTGCAAAATCTCAAATCATGGGCAATCCGGGCCCAGTTGCCCATGAACGGGAAGGATGGGGGAGGTTCAGTCTCAAGATGTTCTTCGTGGCCAGAGGACATATACATATATAACTTTTCTCGGACAGATATGTAATGTATATCTTCCTATGTCCCACAGGTAGTTATATTATGACAATAAATTTTTGGGAGGTTGATACGATATCGTATCAGCCGCCACACAGGATGACACGAAGCCGTATCAGCCTCCGTAGAAGTTCATCGAGCACTTTTCCTCAAATAGTGAATTTATCGAGCACTTTTCCTCAAGTATTGAAAATTAGAAGCTGACCTCCAAAAAACTAATTAAAAACAATACTTTCAGTAAAAAAACATAAAAAATAATCAAAAATTGTCTAAAAAATAAAATATAAATAAAATTAAAAGTTTAAAAAATGATAAAACATCTTACTCTCTTAGACAACCAGCCTATGCCCTAGGTCATACCTTGTCACAATCAGATTTCCACTGAAAATACAGCTTGTCAACTAAAACAACATCCTACTATCCCTTGCTTTCCAAAAGCTAGTTATTCAGCATTGACAAAAAAACAGAACATCTTACTCTCTTAGACAACCAACCTATGCCCTAGGTCATACCTTGTCACAATCAGATTTCCACTGAAAATACAGCTTGTCAACTGAAACAACATACTACTATCCCTTGCTTTCCAAAAGCTAGTTATTCAGCACTGAACACTTTCTTTGTCTGGAACTTTCTTGTCAACACGTGGTTATGTTTGTTTACGTTTACTCGCACGACCCCTAGCGGAGTCATTTTAGAAGATCTGTAGTAGGTTTCGCTAGATGGCATCTGAATCGCGAAAAAAGTGAAAGACCATTGGTAGAAACTGAAGTGCTTGGGTCCCAACAATAGTCATTTTAGTAGGTCTACAGTAGGCTTGGGTTGCTACTTCACTAAAATAAAATTCCCTACCCCATTAGCGAAAGAGTACAACAAAAGAAGAATAATTCCTACCTATGAAAAATATTCTGTTCGAAAAAGTTATAATAGTTAACATACCTCCATCTCGGTTCATATCAGAATAACAACCTCGACGGCCATTTTTCAATAGCCGTCTCGGTGTTATTTTCCGATATCAACCTCGATGTCTGAAGTTAACCTTTAATATCCACAAGTATACAAGAGTTGAACTCGATACAATATCATAGACGAAAGTAACTCATGGGAAATATGGGCCCAGTTACCCATGAACGGGAGGGTGGAGGGAGAGGGGGGGCGTCAAATTGCTTATCTAAACCTAAATATCCTCGACTATACCAACTTAGAGTTTGATTCCAGTCACGGGTCAAAAAAATTTCTCGTGGGCAAATTGGGCCCACTTGCCCATGACCGGGGAGGGTGGGGGGTGATTCAACTCCACATAGATATTCCCAACCCGATGATGTAAGAGTGTAAACATAAAAAATGGGCAATCTGGGCCCAATTGCCTCTGAACCGGGTGGGTGTGGGGGGTGGGACCCCCAAAAGGCACAACTAGACCCCAATACCCACAAGTGTACCAAGTTTGAACTTGATATGTGTTGATTCCTGGCACGGGTAACGAACTTTACTCCTGGGCAATTTGGGCCCAGTTGCCCATGAACGGGATGGGTGGGGAGGTGTAGCTTTAAAAGTAATTTCCCAGCCCTGAGACCTACAAGTACAATGAAATTCATCGTCTTACGTCCAACTATGGTCAAGTTTTGAACATTCTTCACTGGGCAATCTGGACCCATTTGCCCCTGAACCGGGTGGGTGTGGGGGGTGGGACCCCCAAAAGGCAGAACTAGACCCCAATACCCACAAGTGTACCAAGTTTGAACTTGATACTTGCACTGGTTCACGAGCTATGAGCTCCACAAAATATGGTGAAAACCGAAAGCTGCTAGAGCGCTCGCAATAGTAGATTGTTCCAAGGAACACTCCACTAAAAAGTAAACAAAAAATCTTCATGGAAAATGAGCGAAGGTGTGAGGTCGCTTTTTGATCCTTCGATGTCGGCTCTTCCTACCATTGCGAAGCAGTTTTCGACAACCGTGGGATTGTTCACCCGCCTACAGGGAACGTGAGCTGGGTTTAGACCGTCGTTAGACAGGTTAGTTTTACCCTACAGACATTAAACTTCTTTGCGATAGTAACACTGCGAAGTATGAGAGGAACCGCAGGTTCGGACACTTGGTCGAGCGGCCAGTGGTGCGAGGCTACGTCCGTATGATTATACATGGAAGCCTCTGACGGTAGAGTCAATGCTGGAGGAAGTCAACGATACGCGCGAGAAATCCAGGTCGAAAACCCGGACCGTGCCCCACTGCTTTACTTCAGCATTGCGGCAACACTGTCGGAATCCTTCCCCTATTTCCCGAGAAGAAGGTCGAAAGAAATAAACTTTCCCGTACAAGTTTCAAGAATCTGCCTTTGCTTGAAGTCTTCTGCAAACATAACAAACTAGCGAAGCAGGTATTGGGACAGGCCCAGTCCAGTTCTATCCGTCCAGTTCTTTATTTTCAGATGTAGGGAAGGGTTTGTCAGCTCTTGTCAAGCAGAAAAACTAAAATCACATAAAACGCACAAAGGGCTCTGACTGCTCCACTGAAACAAAAGAAACGCATAGCATGCAATGTACGAACAAGCACAGACAAGCCAATTGCTGAAGATCCACGCAGTGACTATTGGTCGTGCGAACTGGTTACAAACAAACAATCTCACCAAATTTAGTCAGTTTGGGGTCCAAGTTGAATTTAATTAAAAATAAAGTTTCTAGGAGTGTCAAAAGAGAAAAAACATTGAACACGTTATATATGGAAATGTATGTATAACACACTGTCCAGTCATGGGCCACAATGAACAATGCAAATTCCAAAACGACCAAGCACCAATAAGAGCACCGCAAAATAAAGGAACAAGCCAAAATCTTGAAGGACCAGTATCTAACTTGAACATAGGTATATTCATATTTTCATCACCCCTCTACTCCAACGAAGGACTTCCGTGCATTAATATTGTCACTGGTTGTCAATCGCCACTTCTAATAGACCGCGGTCTGTCACGGGATCTTGGGGACGAGAGGTACTGGGGAGACAAAGGATTTATTGTTTCGTCCAGGAATTTTCAAGTTAGATCAATGTAACTGTGTGTCAAATTTTCGCGTTGGAACAAAGCAACTGCGTGCCCATGTCAGGAAAGTGGCAAAATAAGTCAAATCCTTTAAATACCACTTGTAAGCAACAGAATAAAATTTGATCTTTCCAGAAATCTTCAACTCTGCGGTAAATCGACCAATCGTATATTTTCAGAGCTTCTAACGGGATTTCCCCAAGGATTCAGAAACGAGGTAAAATAAGAACTCCGAAGATGAAGTGATCACTTGAAAACACTCCAGAGAAATCGTAACTGTGTGTTCGGAAACTCTGAGGAATTCAAGGCGCTTCTCGAATCCGATCGGCAGCAGCCTTGTGACGAACTACTACCTTTCTAGTAAAAGAACAAGAGCTACGAGCTCATATGGCACTTGTACGAGTAAGTGGTGTAAGAAAGTAGATGAAAACGTCACAAAATACTCCCACCAACCCCCCTAGGATCGGACCTAGAAATAGGACATCTAGTTTCACTCGAGTCTAAGCGTTTCCGGCATCGCCGTGATTCATCTAGGGCAAATGTTTCATCCCACTAGTTTGATCCCTAGAAGTGCTACACTATTTTCGGTACACCTCCCCCTTAAACTTCCCTACAGCGGACTAACCTGGTTCAGATACATAAATAGATCATCTTAGAGCATGTTTTCTTACCGGCTATCAAGTTTCAATCGAGTCTGAGAATTTTTCGGGAAACTCCTGCCCCCCCCCCACCGCGCTCAGATCCAGTCAACACCCTAAAATTTGTCATCTAGGGGCATATGGTCTCTCTACTTCCCGAGTTTCGTTCAACCCAACTGTGGCCTAAAACAACTAGACACATAAACTTCACATCTCTGACATCTCCTCTTCTCGTCCTTCAAGTTTGAGTCGAATCGGACCATATCTTCAAATTTCTGGTTTCCGCTTCATCCTCCTCTTGCCGTGACCGGATCCGGTCCGGACGCCAAATGGCAAACTAGGCCGCATAAACTCGGCACTGTCCAACTCGCATCCCATTCGGCACATTCATTTGGTTTTTATGCATGTCACTATGTTTCCGGACACCCCCCTCCAATCCCCCCTATCATGATAGCCGCCTGTGGTTCGGAAACATGTTTTGGAGATCAAGGCCATTAGTTCTTAACATACATGCAGTTTCACTCGAATCGGACCACCGGTTCGCAACCTACTGAAGTTAGTGTCTTCCGGATTACCCTTCCCTCAACCCCCCAAAAGTGATAGGATCCAGGAACGGAAGTTTTCCTAGGGTATAGTGTCAGGTCCTTAAGTCTATTCGGTCGGTAACTAATATGCCTGCCAAGTTTCGTCGTCCTTAGCACATCTGGAAGTATCCTAACACGCGATCACCGGAATTCAGGGAAACCCTCTTCAACTCCCCTCAAAGAGCCCTGATCCGATCTGGTTCTGTCTGAACGTATCTAGGGCTTATGCTTGTTCTACCGACCAAATACCATCCCAATTCCTCGACGCTAAGTGTTTCACGAAAACTCCGGTGAACCCCTGTAACCCCCCCACAAGTATCGAATCCGGTCTGGAACTGACAAGGAACATCTGAGACGACACCTCTTTCCACTTGCCAAGTTTCATTCAAATCTGATCGCCCGTTCAAAGTCTATTAATGCCACTAGATTCCGAATTCCCCATCCCTACATTCCCCCACGATGGTCGGATCATACAAACGACTATTCTCAAGTCGGTTTGTTCAAGTCCCTGATATGCCAGGCAAATTTCATCGTCCTAATACATCAGGAAGTACCGAACTCGCGGTATCACCAGGATCCCGGACCCCCCAACTTCCTCCACCGTGCCCGAATCCGGTCCGGTTACGTCAATGATGTATCTAGGACTTGTGCTTGTTCTTCCCACCACGTTTGATCCCGATCCCTCCACCCATAACGTTTCCCAAGATTTCCGGTTCCCCCCTCCAGCTCCCCCCAAAGTCACCGGATCCGGTCCGGATTTTAACTGGGTCATCTGAGACACGAGGTCTTTCCGCATATCAAGTTTCATGAAGATCCTATCACCCGTTCAAAAGTTACAAATGCCTCGAATTCCAGATTCCCCCTGTCTCCACTCCCCCCACGATGGTCAAATTATATAAATGACTATTCCCAAGTCATTTTGTTCGAGTCCCTCAAATGCCTGCCCAGTTTCATCCTCCAAATACATCAGGAAGTACCGCACTCGCGGGATCACCAGAATTACGTACCCCCCCCCCAACTCCCCCCAAAGTGTGCTTGTTCTTCCCACCAAGTTTCATCCCGATCCCTCCACCCATAGCGTTTCCCAAGATTTCCGGCTACCCTCCGGCTCCCCCTCCAGCTCCCCCCAAAGTCACCGGATCCGGTCCGAATTTTAAATGGGCCGTCTGAGGCACGAGGTCTTTCCCAATATCAAGTTTCATTAAGATCCGACTACCCGTTCAGAAGATATGAATACCTCAAGATTCCGGATTCCCCCTCCCTCCTCTCCCCCACGATACTCGGATCGGGGAAGTGACTATTTCCAACTTAATCATTTGGGGTCCCTGATACGCCTGCCAAGTTTCATTGTCCTAGCTTATGTGGAAGTGCCCGAACTAGAAAAACCCGGACCGACCGACAGACCGACAGACCGACGGACGGACAGAAATTGCGATAGCTATATGGCACTTGACCGAACGGCAAGTGCCATAAAAACGCTTGATGGTTTCTTGAGTTCACTTCCTGGGATAGTTTATGGCACAAAAGGACAAGCCAATTCCTTCGGTAATAAAGACGCTTTTTGTACACTGTACAAAAAAATCGTGCAGTATTTGCTACTGGGATTAATCTTGTGATTATCCCTAATTCGGATTAACCTTATCCCAGTAGAGATAACGTTAATCCCAGTAGCAAATACTGCATCCTTATTTGGAAAAACTTTTTACAGTATAGTCATATCTAAAGTCGGGCGGAACTGCTCAAAAACCACTCGCCCTGCCGGACGCAGTCTTTCCTTGTCAGCTTTGCCAAACTAGTTGGCCCTCTTTCCAGACCCAGCACCCCCTTCAAAGAAGACACCTGGATCCACCAGTGCCCAAATCAACGGAAAACGGCTTCTGTGAGTAGCCCTTAATCGCTTACTCGCCAAAAAGACGCTCTCTCCTAACAGTCAATTTAAACTATTCCCTTGGAACAAAATGTCAAGGAGCAAAAGGCAAGAACTGTCCTCCAGGCTATTGCAATGGTGATTTCCAGAATTTAAAATATTCGTGAGGGCTGAAACGCGTGGTCTGCTCTCTGACAGGTAGGTCGATGAGATAAAATGGGAAATGTAAAAATTCACAGAAACGAAGATCTCTCGTCAATTTTGGCCACGAACTGTTCGTTCTCCTTTAGTCCAAGCCCAGCATCTAATTGGCTATAAGTTTAGTATAATGTAGGTTTCGGGACGTCAAACTTATGGGAAAAAATGGGCACTATGATGCTATAAAAAGAAAGCCTTTTTCGATAATCAAACCAGGAAATCTCAAAGACTGGAATACGGCAAGGATGGTCTATTTTATCTGACAGCCGTTTTCTCAGTTTATTTGTGCCTGTCTTGTACGAGTGCTCTTAAGTCTTGAAAGAAAGCAAGTAAGGTGCTAATTAAAATAATCAAAGGTAATATGATATAATTACCATAAAAGGTAAGGGAAGCTCATGCTCGAGTGTTTCAGTTTTGCTACCCCATGATTTCACTTTTAATTTTGGAATACAGAATACTGAGAGAGTCTGACCTATAGCCTAATAAAAGACAGAAGTAGGCCTACGGGTGTCTAGTTGGGTCGAGAATGGTTGGACAGACACCCGCTTTCAGCGAAGTGATAACCAATCCGAAAGTAGTAAGGCGAAGGAAATCAGATAGCGAATCTGAAGCGGATGGAAATCTAGTTCTCATTGAACAGATCGGTGTTGGGGTTTGTTACGTTTTTACGGTATTGTGCAAGCTTCGGCACAAATGACATATAGCGATTGTAATGCATATCTATTTGTCTCGCCTATACAGCTTTTGCTAGTCCGGGCACTCCTTATGCTCTATATAGGAAAACTTATTTTCCGGACCCATCCGAGAAGGTGGAGGGTGGAGTGACAGGGAATCGGGGACCTTGTGACACGATCAAGTTGCGAACCGGTGATCAGATTCGAGTGAACCTTGATGGAAATATAGTAGGAGCAGATGTTCTGGATGGATAAGTATGTGTCCGAATCGCATTAGGTCACGGCTAGGGCACATGGAGAGTGGGTCCTCGAAACACTGTGGATCGGACCTAATCTACATTTAACAGAAAAAAGAACATAGACCAGAGGTTAAAGTTTATAAAAACGATTATTTGTGTATGTTTCGGGGACCAAACGGAACGGATAGAGACTCGGGGGGGGGGGCAGGGATGGGGATATCTTAAATTTCCCGAAAGTGATCCGATTTCCTTATGCACTTGGGTAAAGAAACCGCATACAGACCTAAAATGAGGCTCGTCGAGAGGTTAGCTACACATGTCAGCTCGCAAGTCGTTTCACTTACCTTACGTTGCTTAGGGGGAGGGGTGGCTCTTCGGTTGCCACGTCAGAAATGCAGCTAGAAACGCTCGTTTCGGATATCAGTCGCGCAGTTCTTAAGCTCATGCCTGGTTCAACACTGTTCATCTTCATCAATGTACGGGTTGGCTTTTGTCTGAAAATTATATCAGTGAAGCTTTAGAACTTTTGGTAATACGCTCTTCTTGCGGGCAGGACAGCCTAGCAAAAATATGGTATCTCACAGAACTGGTGGACTTGGACTCGTCTGGAGACGATCTCGAGACGTCTTTTTCAAAGACTCGGACTCGTCTTTCACGGAGCTGTCCGTCCTCCGGAACTGTGGACTCGGACTCTGGACTCGTCTCGAGACGCCTGATTTGTTGGACTCGCAGCAGCTCTGGACTGTCTCATCAGCCATGATCTAATAGCATACTCGAATTTACGTATCTTGTGAAATATATCTCCAAAAAATGTTAACTTACTTCGTATCATTATCTTCTGCATCACCGACCGCTGATGCTCCAGCCTTCATGGAATATAACTCCCGCGCGAATTTCTAGAAAAAGAAAAAGTTCCTGAAACGAGTACTGTGAAAGTCCCGCTTGTTTAGACATTTCCGAGCGGAAATACGATCTCGAAATCGAATCTCGTCGGTACTTTGAAGAAAGTGGCTTTTGTTTAGAACTACGAGTTTGTCTGTTCGATGGTCGAAGTGGATAGATCCGTAGAAAAAAAATGCAGAAAAACAAAACACTTCAGGATTAAAAAAAGAATGGTAGTACCGACGATCAATGCATTAGTCAGTCACAGTTATGTTTGAGTTAGAATAATTCCTCTTTTCATCACGGAGGTTACACAAGCCGTGACAGTGAATGAAATACGAAAGAGAAACTATTTATCTAAAAGATCATCATTTTTTTTAAAGCTCAAATATCTGTGTCAAGCAAATACAATAACATTAGCGACGGGTAAGGATACGTCGGTCTCTTAGAAAATAGGCTAGCAACAAGGAAAAGAAAAAAGAGTAACGACATTTAACCCACACAAGAGACAGAATCCGTTATCATGTCTAAAATAAATTGATAATTAAATACATGCACTAATTTCCTAAAACAAAATGGGAAAACATTGTATAAATATTATCATATGAAAATAAGAATTATAAAAAATATTGACTGAAAGTGTTTTGATTGCTCATTGCCTATAAAGAATAGTGTGAGAAAAACAAAAATGGAGCTGAAATGGAATGGCGACCTAATTTTTGAAAGTAGAATCTATCTGTAGATGAACGATTTGAGTAGGCTTGTTATTTCTGTTGGAAAGAGTAACAACGTGGCGTCAACGGCATCGACTCATGGAGGGGTCGTAGCCCAGAAAGTGAGTAAAACGACAGATACTAGAACAGATAAGATTGATAAGTAATGAAATTAATAGACAAGGAAAAACTACAAGAAGTTGTAACGGGCCAGCATATGGGGAAACTTCGGAAGTGTCGACCGTTCTGGGATGTAATTTCCTGGAGATCCCACTCATTTCAATGCCGTTTCTGTCGGTCATCTACTGCGATACTCAGAGAGTAATAGCAATCATGTAATGTGACGAGTGGTTAAAGAGGACACTGAGAAACGAGGCAACTATCTCCAATCTTGGCTTTAAAAGGGCTTCTAACTTCCATACATGACACGCTCAGTTTAGATTTGGTTCAAAGATGGGAAGAATGAATAAGTAAAGACACAAACCTCTCCGTTTTCGGGGGGATCTCCATTGCCAAAAGTAGATGCAACAATCAGGACTATGTTTTCATGTTCGAGTTCAGCAAGATCGTATTCTGACATACATTTCACCTGCAAGATTTAAATTCAATTTCGTTTGCATTTCACCTATGAAGCACATAACAAAAGGCAAGTAGAAGGGTTCACTGTGTCAATAGGCTTACAACTGATCAGAGGCACTTATTTTGTTTTTTTGCTGTTTCTGGTGGACCTTTCGTTATTCAGGCTCAGGTCTTTCAAGTTTCAGGGTGGAAGATCTTGAGTTTCAGAAAGCAATAAGCTTCTAGCTTATCCTTTTTTTTAAATAAAAAATAAATTAGTAAATATATAAAAGGACCCGACCTGACGGGGGAGCGAAAGAAAACCAATAGTCAAAATTGACGAAGACAGGTGGGCGTTATTATACGCTGGGCGTTCTCGCAAGAGGGAGTTCTGATGGGTGGGCGCAGTAACGGCTTTTTTGCGGTTGTTATGTCGGTGGGCGGTGTGATGGAGGGGACGTTTTGACAAGCTGCAGTTACTAACAAGTGGGGCAGTCACAAATTTGGAGTAGCCTAATGAAGCGTAGAATTTATGTAAAATAATGTGGGCAGGACAAGGGGGGGACGTCTGAGATAGTACTACCGTATCGACGTATATTTGTATGGGGGCTCCTCCACGGCACTCCATTCTCCTCCCTGTTCTTTAATAAAATCAAGGGTATTTCCTCCCTTGCGTATACTAACGATATCTTTCTTTTGAGTCGTACTAAAACTGGTCTTCTGTTAAATTTAACTATGTAAAAAATAACCTCTAAGGCATGGGAGTATGTCAGGGGAAAATTTCAACTGTTAACTATTGATATAAATGATAGTTATTCAACTATTTTAGATTGTGGCGATGGGGTAATTTTCCATTCTTACTTTATTGTTACATATCTGAGTCTCCTGTATTCTGTTTTACTCAGAGATCTCCGACCTGTTTGCATAAAGCATATTTAAGAGAAAATCCTTTCGCATCCTCATTCGTTTTCGCGGTATCTACCGGTCACGACGTTCTCGTATCCCTTTACGGTTCTGTTGCTCTCCTTCATGCTCTTTTCCTTCACACATTTCTGCATCTTTAATAGTTGCTTATAGTTTAAGTATTGTAAATTTCTCTTTGACTTTCATAACACGTAGCTGTTAATTAAAAGAGAAAGACCCGTGACAGAAAAACTTGGTTCGTTCTACAAAATTCCCTTAATCTTCCTTTACCACAAACTCCCGCCCCCTTCAAGCAACATTACATTAAATATTAAAACTGGATAAATTTTATCCAGTTTTTTAAGATAATTGTTTGGCTGGTTTGGCTGAATTTTCTACTTGTTATGTTGCCGCTTAAGTTGATTATACTTGATGTCGTCTTTAATTCTTTCGTCTTTTCCTCTTGTGCAAGTCGTGGGAAACAAACAACGATATTAGTTAATATACTGGAGGGATCGACAAGTTGAAATATCAGAAAACTACCGAGATTTATACAAAAACGTGGGTAAAACTTGAAGACAGTACCTTTACGGGACCTCAAAGGTATATTGGGGCGGATATTAATACACTATCAATAAGCTTTGTTGACTTAATAAACCTTCATAGGCAAAAGCAAACAAATTTTGTTGAGCTGAGATCATTCTTGCACATCAATCGACTGATGAAATCGTACGCAAGATTGGGGTAACTAAAAAAAACTGTTAGCGAGTTGAGGAGTCTAGTTATATCAAGCTGGGGAAGACAAGTCCTTCCAGTTGTGGTTTCAGTCATGATCACCCAATATTCGTGGACCTCTGGACCAATACCGAAGAGTGAGTCTCCATATATGAAATATTCACCGTAGGATGAAATGCGTGGGAGAAGATCTCTCCCAACTGGTTTGCAAGAGTTGCCGATTTTCCTGTCTCAGTCGCGTAGAGTATCGTTGCTTTGATCCGTCTTGACAGGACTTGGCCGAAGAGCTTGCTGGTAAATTTCACAGCCCTAGGAAAACAAAAATCGTTTACCCTAATGTATTACATTTTTTTTCTCTGCAGAAACTTATCTAGAGATCTACATCGTTTTGGCGTACTATTTAATTCATCTAAAGCCGACCTTATGTCAAATACTCATCAGCCATACTTCTCGTTTGTGCCCCCCCCCCCCTTGCGATAAGAAACTCTTTTGTTTTATATGTGGTAGTCAACGTGTGTGACTTTCACGATATCATACTGTACGAAGTGGTTAGTCAATTTCTAAAAAGGCCGAAACTGTTTTCCAAAATTTTTAACTTTGGCAACTTCATCCTCCCATTTTCATACTCTCTCAAGTCTGGCAGAAAGAAAGTTTAATATTCCAGCAACCCAGTAGCACCCTCCGCGAACCTAATATGTCAAACTAATGTTTCGTACTTTTTGAAGTGACGAACTTGGCCAACAGAACCTAATTGACAAAGTTCCAAGGAAATTCAACCTCTGATCCCGGCTCGAAAGCAGTCCCCATTGGGACTGCACTACGTGATATGTGTCCGAATAATCCTGAAGGAGATGTGGTGCATTAAAGCATGAATTTTACATGCGACCACGGAACAAAACCCAGGTCTTACCGAGCGATCTCCTTGAACCGGAATTTCCGGCTTATTCCATTAGTATTAATTCTGCTTCTCTGCCAGTCGTACGTTTTCCAAGCAGGTTCCTGAAACAAGCAGTGGAATGAAGGCGTTCTTATCTGGTACTGTCATTTTTAATGTGATTTAACTCAAGCATGAGAGACAGCGGAAATTAACGAACGAATTAGGAGAAAACGATATTCCATCAAGAATGTTATGGTATCTACTTATAGTCCTGAAGTGGCAGCGTGAAGTCATAGCTTCCAGTCAGATGATTTTCCGTGTTACTGACAATGGCGGAGTGAAAGACGATAGAAAAATGAACAGAATTACGTTAAATTTCCAAGAGAACTGATTTCCTGCATCTCACCAAGAAGACACAAACCTCCAAGAAAAACCTAATTACATATCGCACCTTTCTGGCGAATGTTAACTATAACGCCGGCACAACAAGTTTTTGAATTCTTCACCTAAACCTTAAACACATTAGGCCTATACGATAACTGTAGAGAATGGAAATCCTGACGTGCAATGCTTGTTAATAATTTTATCTTTAGCAATACAACAACTGCATGTCCTAGAAATCTAGATTCGTCTACAACAAATTTAGTATAAAATGCAATTTAACAAATACCTGCCATCCACCAAGAAATTACCATCTAACACAAAAGACCTGCTCCACTCCCCTCCCTGGACCCGAAATAACAGAATAGTTACAACTTACAACACCATTACTCCGTTTACAACAGTTGCGCAGCTTATACGGAGATTGTGTTTTCTTATGGGTTAGTAAGAAAATTGCCGTTAATATTATTATACACCTTCATCTGAAGTCGACATATTCACTTTAATATTTTATGAACAGGAGCAGGGTGAAGTAGGGAATGGTCGGAACCATCCCCAGGTACAGCAGAGGCATGCCTCTTTGAACGTTAGTTAATCCTCGACGGTACCATTTTCTTCCAAGTCAATGAGGTAAGTGGGAGTTTTGGGGTATTATTTTGCTATTCATCCAGATATTTCGCCGTTCGAAATTAAATACTCGTCTTAGCAACATGCTCTATCGTATCTATCCTGATCAATATTCGCTAAGAAATGTGAGGTTTCCATATCCAAGATCGAACTGAAGGTACGTGAGGGCAATGGCTACTATATACGCTCTCTGAATTCATAACGATAAGTGCGGATAGGGGAATGTCTTTTTTGTAATTTCGAACCTGAGTGAACCGTACCGCGAAATTTGACGAATTTGCTCAGGAGAAGGCCTTAAAGTCTACATGCAGAGAACGGAGCATCACTAGAATCCGCAAACCGAATTCCAATTCCGGTTCACCAGGGCAAGAACTGCTAAAGCTATGCTAGAACGAAAAACAACTGGTTGACTTTTGTTTTACGGTAGTTGCACTATAGAGCGTCTAAATTTCAGAGAGCAAATAATTCTGGACAGAGCAATTAGACAGGAGAATTGATTTGATCCGACATTAACAAACGCATTGTTTCGAACAGATCGACATATACTAAATCGTAAAGACAAAACACCTTACCTGGTAATCGTACATGGGTTTTAGTGTGTAAGAAAGGACCTCTTGGTGATAAATGGGGCACAAAGATCCAGAAGTAGGAGGTGCAAGCCAAACCCAGTCACCAGGACAACCCCCGCGAACTCTAAATTCAGTATCCAGGTGCTTCATGAACGTCTCACTGGCTGTGTGATGGTCCACGATTGTAACGCCGCTGCGCTATAGACAGACAGATTGATTTATTGCAAAGGAGACAGAGAGCCATGCATGGAACGATTAAAAAAGAAGAAGAAAATAATGCTTATAAAGGCTCTCACACCTGTTACTTCGCACATAAACACCAAACACACGACGAAGCCAACGTATCGTCAAGAAATTCTCCCCTTTTCTAGTACGAAGGACGAGGATCAGACCAAAGATCAACAAAGAAAACGCTTTATTCTCGGCGGTTCAACACCGTTCATGAACAGCGTTATAAAGAAAACGCTTATAGTAAACGACGGTTGGAAAGGCGAACCGAAAGACGAAAACGAATGCAGCTATTAAAGGGCCCCTCTTGCTTATTCTGCCTTTTATATTATCCCTAGCTCTGTTATGGGGCTGTAAGTTTCTGAAAATTCCGCCTTTTGCCGTTGTTTCGTTTTGTACCTACGCCTTGTTAGCCCTTTTTCGGCCTAGCCGAGTTTTGATAGTCGCGCAACTCAAACTTCGCTGAAAGTTGCAAGTTCCGCCGACAAGTCTTTCACACATTAGGATATGAAAAGCTTGAAATACTGTTTTCATTCTGGAAGACATGGTTGACGATCAGGAATGCTTTCTGTTTTGTACTTCTTTTATTTTGCTTGGTTTTCCCAAGTTTTTAACAACTGCGCGCTGAGTTGTCAAATAATTTGCGTCGACCCGCCGCGTCGGAGAGCAGCAAGTCTGGAAAGAGCCGACAAACACTAACAAGAAAATCGCTAATTTCGCATGGCAAGTAAAGGTATTTTAAGACCGATATTTCTGAGCCATTTCATCGTGAGAAGGTCATTTTTAGTAAAGAGCATTAATTCAAAATGTCGGTATGAAAATTGTCAATTTTTTCATATTAACTTTTTCTTTGGCACGTTCCATTAACATCGTTTCACAAACGAAGCTGATACGAACACGTTAAAAGTCAAACTAACTTAATACTTAATAGCAGCTATAATAAAGTACAAAAATGGAGTTTAATATAACAGGCCAACAGTTTTTTTTAGGTAGGTAGGTAGGTAGTTTATTTATAACAAATTTAACCAACTTCTAACAAACAACGCAAATGCCTCACGACATACTTAAGCGCGTAAATTAACTCCAACAAAAGAAAAATAACCGTCTTAACCTAGCCTAAACAAAATAAATAATAGAAATCCTTCGAAACACCACAACTAAAGATACGTACATACACTTTATTGCTTGCAAGAATCAATAATATGCCTTCTAAGCAGTTTTTTAAATTTTGATGGGTCAAGACACTGCTTCAAATCAGCTGGAATGGAGTTCCAGATTTTCGGACCAGCATGGCGAAGACCAAAACTAGATCGTGAAGTAGGCCTAATTTCAACTGAAAAATCCGATCTACGGGAAGTGGGATAATTGTGGAACTGCGAGTTAATTGAAAATAACCCTGCATAACTTAATGGTAATAATCCACTGAAACTGATTTTCCGCCTCTGTTCGTCGTTTCAGGAACGACGAATGAAACGGCAGTTCAATCGAACAAAGAAAACGTGTTATTCTCGGCAATTCAACGTCGTACATGAACGGCGTTATAAAGAAAACGCTTATAGTAAAGCGACGGTTGGAACGGCAAACCGAACGACGAAAACGAACGCGGCTAGTACCTACAAGAAAGCTCTGAGACCTGCCAATAGCCTTCTAATTTTCCGGACAAGTGGAAAACTGGGCAAAAGAATCCACGTAGATTCTTTAACGCAATATTATGCGAGTCCCTTGCCGGCAGTAGTCTATGCTAGGCTACGTCGGATAGCCTAGCCTTCAAAAGTGTCTCTCTTTTTTTCCGATCCTCGTCATTGCTTTCCAGATTTTCCAAGTGTGACTTCTGACAGAAATCATCAGTGTGACTGGACTGCTAATTTCTCAGAACAGACGATGATAGACTAGGGTGTTGTAAAATGTTCCCAAAATTTGCAGAGGCTTTCCACAGAGAGAAGTCAGTAACGGTCTAGTCATGAACCTCAAAAGCACTGGAATACCATATAACCTAAGTTGCAGTTGAAGACGCCAGTTTAACCAACAGAACTATCAGTCCCTGACTAGAGTAAGGCCCAGTTCCCACGGAAGCTTCAATTCGATTGGCTTTGCGAAGTATGTTTCGATAGCCAAAGCTGTGTGAAAAGGAGCCACTTTCTCCTGCACTGCGAAGTTCCCAGAGGGAAGCAAGAATGACCCTCAATTAGAAGTTAGTTTAAGATATTAAAGGTTAACTTCAGACATCGAGGTTGATATCCGAAAATAACACTGAGACGGCCATTGAAAATAACCTATCCGAGCCGAAGGCGAGGTAGGTTATGAAAAATATCTACCGAGCCGAAGGCGAGGTTGATATTTTTAAATGGCCGTCGAGGTTGTTATTCTGATATGAACCGAGATGGAGGTATGTTAACTATTATAACTTTTTCGAACGGAATATTTTTCATAGGTAGGACTTATTCTTCTTTTGTTGTACTTTTTCGCTAATGGGGTAGGGTTTTTTTTTTAGTGAAGTAGCAACCCAAGCCTACTGTAGTGTAGACCTACTAAAATGACTACTTTTGGGATCCAAGTTTCTACCAATAGGCTTTCACTTTTTTGGCGATTCAGATGCCATCTAGCGGTCATGAAAGCCTACTACAGATCTTCTAAAACGTACTACAGGGGTCGTGGAAGTAAAACGTAAACAAACAAAACCACGTGTTGACAAGAAAATTCCAGACAAAGAAAGTGATCAGTGCTGAATAACTAGCTTTTGGAAAGCAAGGGATAGTAGTATGTTGTTTCAGTTGACAAGCTGTATTTTCAGTGGAAGTCTGATTGTGACAAGGTATGACCTAGGGCATAGGTTGGTTGTCTAAGAGAGTAAGATTTTTTGTAATTTTTTCAATGCTGAATAACTAGCTTTTGGAAAGCAAGGGATAGTAGGATGTTATTTTATTTGACAAGTGGTATCTTCAGTGGAAATCTGATTGTGACAAGGTATGACCTAGGGAATAGGCTGTTTTTCTAAGAGAGTAAGATGTTCTGTCATTTTTGAACTTTTATTTTATTTTTATTTTTTTTATACAATTTTTTAGTATTTTTTATGTTTTTTACTGAAAGTATTGTTTTTAATTTATTTTTTTGAGCTCAGCTTCTACTTTTCAATATTTGAGGAAAAATGCTTGATAAATTCAGTATTTGAGGAAAAGTGCTCGATGAACTTCTGCGGAGGCTGATACGGCTTCGTATCATCCTCTGTGGAGGCTGATACGATATCGTATCAACCTCATAAAATGTATTGTCATAATATAACTACCTGTGGGACAAAGGAAGATATACATTACATATCTGTTCGAGAAAAGTTATTACCTGATAACTGTACAGGATGGCCAGGTTCAATTCAGTAACAGCCTTGTCCTTCCAAAGAGAAAAATTGGTCTTCGTATCAAGACCCATTCGTGTTGCGATGACCTGTAAAGTATTTTACATTTCATTTTAACACAACAACTTTCGCTTGCAAAGTAAACCAGCAGGAGATCTGCTTTGTAAAAACAAACGGCGCAACTGCATGGTGGTGGTCGTAGGAAAAAGGATATGTTTTGCTGCGATTGCAATGGAAAGAAAGAAAGAGGCTACCCTAGTACTATTTCTTTGAGCGACTGCTCTTCAATTTTGTTTGGCAAGTTCGCGTTACACAAGCTTATAATTAGGCAAGTTGCCAGAGCGCAACTCCGCAACGCAAGAGCACAATGTTTTCATTGACATTCCGCTTCCTGTACCTTTTCGTTGATAACCGTTCCATGCAGTGTCGACATCGCGAATGTTCCCCAAAGCGGACTCGCGTGCTTGGCTGTTGTAGGATTGTGTAAAACGTGCTTGTCACGTGGTGACCTGCCGTTCATTCAATTGTCCTATGTGGACTTGTCGACTAGATCTGCAAAACTGTCTTGCTGAATGAGGACTTGACAACTGATATTCTCCGCTTTACATAGCGTTAAATTGCGATGGACAGAAGGGAACTCATTTCCTCAGGGCTTAAAATTCTTATAAGGAAAGCTGCTTGGATGTGTTTCCAAGAATGAATTTTGAATTCAATTCGTGTAGGCCATCGGCTTATGTTTCCCAGGAAAATGTTGTAATCACTCAGCGGTTGAAGCTTCCAAACCTATTCACCTAGTTCGGGTGAAAAATGACGTTGGATGTTCGAAATATTAGAAATGAGAATGAATGTAACGCAGGGACGTAAATAGAATCCGCAAATAGGCACGCCAGGTCTTTCAAAGAACAATATATTTGATTTTTACTTGTTTACTTTAATGTCATCTCGCTCGAGGATCTCAAAATTTTCCGGTAGGGACGAATCTAAACAGATTACCTTTTCAAAGTAGACTTAACCCTTTTTTTTTAAACCTCGTAGTATCTTTTCTAATCTTCCAGTCCAATATGAATTGGCCAGGTGACTACGCTTCCACTTGCCCTCGGTGACGCCAACGGTCTTATCAACTTAATTTTTTTTATTTTATTTTTTAACTTAATCACATGATCTATTTAGCGTCACCTACACTTCTATTTCCCTCTATTTCTACGTTTATTTTTAATTTCTTAATTTTTTTTTCCTTCAATTCTTTCTAATCTTTACACTTCCATCCTATCTTTATTTATAAAATTAAGTTAACAAAACTAAATTCAATATCAATATTTACTCTTTCCACTATCCATACATTTCAATCATATTATACAATTTTAACATGAATATCTTTCCACGTTTATTATTCTCACATTCAAATTATTTCTATTACAAAATTCATCCTCAAAACAAAAAAAAAGCTCTATAACAATCATATAAAATATACATTATTTTTTTTTATTCCTATTACCATTTATCATAAATTTTAAAACAAAATGTATAAAATATATTTTAAATAATATTTAAAATTCTCTTTATGCGGACCATTTTACCATAAAACAACCAAGGAACATCCTACAAAAACTGAACCAATAATTAAATAAAATCGCTCATCCCAAAGGTGCTCTTCCGTCATAGAGAACCTTTTACTACATGTGCTTCGGCACATGACGTGGTATTCAACACGAAAAAAACCCTTTGCATGGCATTCGTCCCACGTGGCCTGAAGCTGGTTCATCTCCCACCCATTCTACTGTCTGGCCAGACATTGAAATTCGTCGATACTTTTAAGTATCTTGGATTTACTGTTACGCCAACTTTGAATGATGATCACCATGTTGATGCTTTAGCAAGGTCACTGAGCGAGCGCTAGAGCGAATCTTCTTATTCGTAGGTTTGGGTCATGCAATGCGTCTGTGAAGACGTTCCTTTTCTAAACGTACTGTTCCCAACTATATTGTTTCTCTCTTGTGACTAACCAATCTTACAAGCGCGAAAGGACCTTTCGCGTCCTGTAACAACTCTTTCCGGTGGTTACATGGGTTTAGATGGAACTGTAGTGCTTCGGGTATGTTTGTTGGTGAAGGAGTCCCTTCTCTCCCTGAAATCCGTCGTTCCTCCGTTCTTTCTCTTCAGTCTCGAATACTGGCGTCGAGCAATCCTCTGCTGATGATCCTATGCGGACCGCAAATGCGCCTGTCTCTGCCTCTGTGGCAATCATGGGGTAAAGAAATTTACTGTGGGTTCGACCCATCATGATTGAGTTTCGTGTGAGCTCGACCCATCTTGATTGTGAATGTAGGCTACTTTTTTGTTGGAGGCTTCATGCCTTCAGCATACTTTTTTTTTTTTTTTTTTTTTTAGTGTATATAAATTAAGTTGTTATGTAGCAGCCCCAGAGGCTATATTTTGAAATAAATAAATAAAATAAATAAATTTTACGCGGTGGCATATATTATACAACACAAAATAAAAATTTCTTCAAATCTCATTCCTTTCATATTTACGCTTCATACTTAACCCTTTTAAGAACGCGAAATGCGGATGTCAGATGGCACATCAAAATATTGATCAGATGAGAACCGATAGCTGGTCGTGATTGAAATTTTCCTAAACATTAACTTAGTCAGCCAAATTTGGGTCAATGGACTCAAATGCGATCGCTTCGGTCAACCGTTTACACATTTGTGGCACGTGTTCTGGAGAAACTCTCACGCACGGTACGATAATTAAAATCTGAAGACGTCCTCCTCCGACCCTCCCCATTTCTACAATAAATACATAACATGAGCAAATCCCAATTTACATACGGCTCATATGAATCCAGTAGCTGGGACCGAATGAGTTCTCCGTAATAAAACAATAACATCTCAGCAAGAATAAACTAGACCTACGTTGCCTGGGCAACGTGAAGTGTTGCGGCAACCTTTGTTCGGCTTCGCCGACTAAAGTGTTGCGAGAGCAACACTTTGGTTCTGTTTCTTCGCTATCGCTGAAGTTGTCAACCCATCGACGTTTTCAAAATGTTATGTTCCAAGAAGATTTTTGTTCTGGACTGATGACACAAACAGAATATCGGATGTAGGGACCAAAATCTTTGCAGCCAGTTGAACTTTATCCTTTTCAATCGTACACGTCGTGCCTGGTAAAAACTTGGAACATTGTCTTATAAAACCTAGTTAGTATTATATAAAATACCACAGATGCCACTTTACAGATCATTGTAAAACTAAGTCATTTTTCGAAATATGATTTGCATTCGTTGCATAAACACTTAATTCTTGGTTATATATAGAGATTCTAAGGTACAATGAGACCAAAGAGACCAGCTTTCTTACCCTTAGATTTATAAAGATCAAATAAAATGTACATTGGTTGCACAAGTTTCTAGCCCCTTGTGAAGCCCTTCCAGCAACCGATTCTTACTTACAAGTCCATCTCCCCGTGATAGACATGGTACCGTATCGTTCTTACCATAAAATACACTGGCAAAAAATACCAGGTATACCAACTAGCAAAAGCTGCCAACCCCTCATCCCCAAAGATTCTAGCAACCGAGTCTTAATTACAAGTGCAACTCCCCGTGGTAGACGTGGTACCAAATAATTGTTCGTGCCATATAAAACATAGGAAACAAATTGTAGGTACACCAAGTAGCCAAAGTTGCTAACCCCTCATCGCCGAAGTTAATTATTGTCTAACAGCCTATTGTTGCTTAAAAGTCCCCTACATATCTCACAACTGGGATCGGCCTATTTTTGGTTTCAGTGTGTACCTTACTACTGAAGTTGTCAACCCCTCTAAACTTTCAAACTGCTGTATCTCATGAAGGGACTTTTGTACCAAAAAATGGATGACATATACTTTGATCAGCTCATCAAGGTCTATCGATTGCCGTTGAAAAAAAAATTCTATCTGTATTAGTTCAAAAGTTGACTTTTTTGCCACAGGCCAACTTTCTAATATCACCACTTAGAAAGGGGCAAAGGACAATCTCTAATATCTTTAGCAAGGATAGAACTTTTAAAGTTTAAGAGGCATAGCTGATACCAATTCTCTTCCTCAATCCCAAGTGTAAGAAATGGAATGATAAAGTGAGCAGAAATCACGAACAAAAATGGCTAGAAACAATAGATGGCAGCACTTTCGGACCCGTGGGAAAATGCCACTTTTTTGTTTCTGTAAATTTTTCTATTTATCACTCAAAGAAGATATATTGGCTGTGGGCCCGGGGAACTGCCGCACATATTTCGCACTTGTAGATTTTAGTCCACCTTCAATTTGAAAGTGGTGCCTGCCTGCTCGCCTGCTAGAACGAAGCTTTCCACTCGAAAGCAGAAACGTGGTTTGATGAAACGAAAGCTTGGCTGCATAACTTCAGATAGTCCTCTCTGACATAGGCTACACAACTCCACTTCACTTCACACACCGTAGGCTGTAGCTCGCGCACAAGCGAAAACCATCCTTTTTTGCCCCAGGCAAGAGCTCTACGAAGCTTTCCAAAATTTAATGTCATATTCATCAATCCGGCCGAAGGTCCACACTTTCCGTAAAAACCGCAGAGGTTAGACCCTTACCACTTTCTAGGAATAAGCTGAAATCGAGGTGCTAGGAAAAAAAAAAACAAAAAAAACCACGACAAAACCAAAGTGTTGCTCTCGCAACACAATAAGGAGGCTAAGGAGGCCCTTATTTATTCTTGATCTCAGGTGAGGTCTGTCGTCTGTCTTAATCAGACACTATACAGAGCAAGAAAATGAAGAACGAAGTTACACAACGAAAGCCAAGAATTTGTTTGGAAGGATTTGTTAGATAACAGCTAAGGATAAGCTGTGGATTACAGCAACTGACATACTGTGACAGGCAATTTCGGTCCAGCCTTTCTTTTGGTGCTCCTCTTGGTTGGATTCTTACAGAATCCGACGAGAAACTCCACTGAGTTAAAATGCCGTTGGTATGGTATAAAGTTACCAGAGGTTGGCCTACATCCCAAAATTGAAAGAGGCAAGTGCATTTAAAAAGTTTTTCGGACGTGGCAGCGAATTCTCCGTTCCGGATGAGCAACTCGTCTTCTGGGGAAAGATCTCAATGCAGGAATTCAGCTTCAAGTCCCGGATTCCCCTGGAGAACAAAAAAAAAATCTCTCCAATCTCTCAACGCTGTGTCACTCCATCCACTCGAGATAACAATCCGTCGGCCCTCTTTGAATGAAGTGCTAATCAAACAGTGATGATACCATAAAATAAACTAATGGTCGAAGCCGGCCGCTTTTGAAATTTCAGTGTCAAGATTTGAGCGCTAAATGGTTTACTATGTTCGTTGAGTGGAATCATCACGCCAAAATCGGGCAGATAATCGAGGGCTATGGCCTATGAGGATTACGATGGCAACATAGATATATTGTACGCGCGACGACGAAAAGACATACAAAGAAAACAAAAAAGCCTAAAATCCAGATAGAATTTAAGGAAATGCAATGCTATCTGTTCTTCACCGCTTGCTCATCCCATTATTTCCCAGAAGTCTGAAGTTCGCACAAAACGTACGATCTGTCGTCATATTGAGAAAATTGCCATTTGAGAACATTTTGCAGGTATCACGGCCGACTCTTTTCGGGACTTTTGGTCCCTTTATGACAACCTTACGCCTTTAAAGGAACAGTAAACTTGACTAGGCAACTTTCGACCATCAAACCGGCCTGGGGGGCTTAGATACATGTACAGGGACTTATTGTCGACAGGACCCCCCATCTTTGTTATCTCGAAACCGCTCCTTATTGTTCCCAGAGCTAGCTGGCAGGGCCTTGCCCCTTATGCACTGTAGTTACGCACTCATGCACTGTAAAAGTTCGCGATTGTCTGTGTTATCAACATACAGGGTTGCCACTTTACTAAAATAAATTCACTATGCAAAAGGAAACAAGTAATGTCAAACAAGAAAAGTACTCAGAACGTGTTGCTGGGTCATAGTCACCTTGGAAATAAAACCTGACAACTACTTTTTTCTTAAAATCTGCTGCCAAAGTAAAAAGAAAGTTCTATAATTAGCACAATTGTACTACCGGTGGCAACCCTGTTGAAATACATTGTATTACTTTGTTTCAAAAGGCTATTGAGGCAAAGATCGTGGGTTCGAGTCCTACTCCCGGCACACAAACCTTTTGCTTTTTTTTTGTTTTTTGTTTTACTAACTCAAAAGTCGAACTCTCGGAAACTGCCCGGAAACTGCAATGGTCGTGACAAGAATTTTTCCAACTCTCAATATCGACTCAGGGTACATTCTTGATATGTCAGCTAGCTCCCTGAGCCAAGTTTGAGTCAAGTTTACTGTTCCTTTAACGGATGATTAGGATAGGGTACTCGTGGACTCGAATTCCTGCCAGGACTGTTGACAGCATCATCAGTTAAGTTTTTGGTTGAATTTTTGAGTTGAGTTTTTCAACTTGATCACACAAGTGCGGAATTCCAGCAACACGACGAAAAATAGGACACGGTATTCGCAACCAGGCGAACAAATCGAAATAATAAAAAAATAGAACTCAAAGAGTAGTGTTATTTCATATGCTTGAATAAGATTAGAAAGTAGGAAACGCCGTAGAATATTATGCTTCTTCAAAGTTTAACTGAAAAACCAACTTATTTCTTTGTCATTTAACTGAATTCACTGATTTTTGTTTTGTTTTACTATATGCTCTAGTATGACGTTCACAATATCTACGGCTACCCTCACAGCACAAGGTTCTACTATGCACAGAAAACTTGAATCTCAACATAAACTTTGTTTTTCAGGGGCCAAAGGTGAGCTTTGGTGAAGGTGAGCTCATTGCGTGAACACTTATTTTTCAAGTAGCCAAAACAGGTAGGCTACAAGCGCATAGAGGCATCACAAATCCGACAGGGAAAGTCCACTATATGAAATTCGGTTATTCGTGAGTAGCGGAGCAACGAAGTATCGTATATCGTATTTTCATCGGGTATTCAAGCCTATTTAAGTGAATTTGTGATGGGTAACACGATTGTCTTATCTCAGTTCTTTTCGGTTAAAATTTTAGCAATGATTTGGCACCGTTTTATAGAAACATTTTCTATCGTAAAGTGATGTTTAGGATTATATTTTTTTTATGAGGTCAGCTGTTTAAAATGAATACGTGTTGTAAAGCCACCTGAATATTCTTGTGTTTTTTTTCTATAAAGTACTCGCCATACTGGCGGATAGAAAAACGAAAAACGCCCTGTACTGGGACCGTGACGGTATCTAAGACGTCTTCACCAGTTTGGAAGCCGACTTCCGGAACAGACTAAACGTGTTTCGGGACAAGCTGGAAGTCCACTTCCAAAAAATCGCATTTGTCAAGGCTGAGTGTCAACACGGATGGCACAAACCATGTGTTCCACCCTACTTACCGTGGTTATTACGCATGACGTCACGAATTTGGCTTCTTGGCGTCAAGGCTGGAATACATTTTTCTATTTTCGGCGAAAGATCATGCCAAGGGTTAGTCCGACCAATCACGTTACAGAGATTGTAGTTACCACGCTTACTACGCTCCCGAGCATGGTAGGCAAATAGTTACTGTTTCGAGAAGTGGAACGGTCAGCGTAGCAGCTTTTTACGAGGTTGAAACGAAAATAGTAACTAATAGTTACTATAGTTAGAAAGGTGGAACACGCTCCATATCACCAAGGTGACTTGTCCTCTCGCCGGTGTATGGTCCAATCAGTATCGACTTGGTATTAAATTTGTCTCTTGACTTCCAATCGACTTTCTCAGGACTACACGGATTTCGACATCCAAGATGGCTCCAGAGCTGCATTTCCTTCAGAGGCAGAAAATTGCAACGTTTCCTTCAGTTTATGTTGGGAATCCGGTCATCCCTGTCAGAAACAGACAATAGAAAGGCTATCGGGAAAAATTACCTCTAGCTGATTATAGCGATTAGGGTCACCGAGGTCCCTAGTTCCAACTTCTGTCACCATGTACCATCCACTGAATGGCGCGGCGGTATACTCAAGTCCACCGCAGTCAAACTTCATACCAGATACAGCAGGTAGGGCATACCATTGAAGGCCAAGGTCGGAAAACCAATCGTACCTGCGAATAGAAATCCACGATACTAATATTGTGATAAGATTTTTTGCCTGCAGTTGACCTATGCCAGAGAACGACCAAAAATTCGCCTAGCAAAAATTACCTTTCCATATTCGTAAAAAATGTCCGACTGGACCCCGAAACCCGATTTTCATGTTCTAATGGTCATTGGTATGATGGATTATTATTCTGGATATTAGGAAATATCCAGCCTATATCAATTTCAGAAGCAAGAACCACCTCTTTATAAGACACCAAAAACCACAAGCCTCGATCCTTTTCCTAATCAGAGCAACAGTTAACTTTTTAGCGTTCGATTTTTAATTCTTACTGACTCTAGCAAACGATCAATTTATTTTCCACCATGTCTTAAAAATAAGCTCAAATCGAAGTTTTGTGTACAACAGATTAAAAGTTGAAAGCACCTGAAGTCGCACTCACCCTTCGTTAAAGCGTTGCTAAAGAAACAAAGTGTTAGAAAGCAAAGTTTTTTGCTTCCATGAATCAGTGCGGTAGAGGAAATATCCGATAAAGAAGGAAAATCCTCAGCCAATTATTTTCTTCCTTCATATTACATGTTATCACCTCGCATTGCGCTGTCATAGATGAACGAACCCGGAATTGTATTTGGGATGAAAATATCTGCGGTCGGACTTAAACCCTTTTTTTTCAAGCTGGAAGCGGTTTTTGACGAATCCTCTCGATTTTTCCCTTTTCTGGTGCACTGGAATTTTCAACGCAACGCAGCATCAACTTGCCGTTATGCGACCTTAAGAGTTAGAATATATGACCAAAAATTCCCAAGCCTAGAATAGGTCACAGCTGCAGTTCAATGACCTATTTTTAGTTGATTTCTTTTTCCTAAGGTAGGCTACAGCTTTTAACCAATCTATCCCTTACCATTAGTTTTAACTACTAAATTCGAAGCCGGACTGACATTCTTGAGAAAAAGCCAAATTCGGATGAAAGAAAAACATCAGGTTCAGATTCAAATCCTGTCATAAACTGATGCTGCCTCCCTCTTGGCGGTGCTCACCTTGCCTTGAACGCTGAGTCAACACCCTTGACATATTCAGAGTTGGTGTGTACGGATGTGATTTGTTTATGAATGTTATTTCTTTGCTTCTTCTCATCTTGTTAAAATGCCATTCTCGACAGTCTCTGACGTTTTAATTCATCAGTTAATTATACCTAAGCTTTGCAGACCATGAGGATCACTGCATTTTGGCCGTGGGGACAGAAAGACCGTATTAAAGAACATACTCGGGATGAACGATGTCAACTTGCAGGATCAGGTCATCTGGAAGGTGGAAAAGTTTTGCTTCGCCGTCGGGTCCTTGAAGAAGGAGAGGAAGAACGTCGAACATAGTTCCTTTCCCGCTCCAGCCAAACCGCTGACAGACCTGGGGGAGAGACAAACATAAATATGACCTTTAGGCTACCATGTGAGTGAAGGACCTCCTCCCGCACCACGGTCATGGGCGCAAACGCTCGAAAATAAAGTGTCAAACTTTCACCATCTTTCCCTTCAAAAAACTTCTCATCGTACGAGAGACCGGACAAAATAGTTTTTTTTTTTAAGTTTAACCGAAAAGGGCCGAGATAGGACAATTTAGTTACCCCTCACTTTTTCATTTAAAGAGGCGTGAAGACCTGATGAAAATGCGTTACTTCGTTGCTCTACTATTCACGAAATATCAATCTTCAAACAGTGGAATTTCCCTGTCGGTGTGGTACCTCTGCGCTCGTAGCTGTGTTCTACGCTTGACAAAAATGATTTATGAAAAATAGGTATTCACGCAGTGAGCTGCTTTTCGCGAGCTGATCACTGGCCACTGAAAACCCGCATTTGTATTGAGATTCAAATCTTCCGCGTCATAGTAGAATTTTTTCACAGTGAGGACGGCCGTACATATTCTGGACGTCATACGAGAGCAAATAGTTTAAAATAAATAAAATTCCTTAACACAATGCAAATAATGCAGTGTATTCAGTTAAACTTTAAGTTTAAAAATCGAAGACCACAGCAACCAGGACTGGAAAGTGAGGAAACACTGATAATAATCTAAGGACAAATTACAGACCTACAAAGCTAAATGGAGATGAAATGGCAAATAGAAAGAACCTGCCAAGAAGTAGATTCCTGAACTTCATAAGACTTCATAATGATACCATGGATGTATACCTACTTGTGTAAATTCGACATTCGCGGGGTCCCCAACAACTGTACCATCGGTCTGGAGATAGCCGGCATACCCTACGAACTGACCATTCCAAATGCGGAAGTCGTGCCTTCCCTCCGCCCGGGGTGGAAATATCGTAATAGCAGACCTGCAAATTAAGGCCATGTATTCCTATGTGAGCAACGTTAGCGTGACTGAGGATTTATAAGGAAAAAGGGCGAGAATGCTATAAATGTAAATAAATCATTGCTGATGGGCAAATAATACAACGCAGACATCCCAAGGGTCCAATGTTAGCGTGATTGGGAACAATAAGCCTAAAAGAAAAAGCGCAGAATTCTCGAAGATTTAAATGATGCCTAAAACTTAAGAGGAATTATTCCAAAGCTCTTACATGGAAATCCCAGTGGTACAAGGTACTAACGTCTCGGACTTTCTTCCCTTGAGAAGCGCGGAAATGATTTACACGAATGTCTGAACTCGGAACTTCCCCAATCAACGTCGCTCGCGTCTGTTGAGTAAAATATTAAAATGCCTAACACTCGCACATACCCATTCAAAGCAAGTCAAACTAACAAATTACCCAGCTGATGCCACGAAAAGATATGTAAACGCGTTTGTTCCGTATTTTAACCATTCGTTCAATAGTTCTTAAGTGTGTTTATTTTTTACTCTCTGTCAATGATTTTTGTATTTTATCTCGTAAGTTCTTAGAAAGTCACTTATATCTCTCGAGTTTTAATCGTACATTATGACGAGGCTAAAAAAAAATGGTTCAATACTGCATCTCCAGTCTCCGCGGGTTTGGAAGGCTGGCTATATTTCACTCGTACCCCCAGTTTGTCCACTCGTATTTGTTAAAGCAACAAACCAGAAATATGTCTAATACCTACGTAATTTGCCAAAAATAATGGCAAATTCAACTGTTATGAGTTGTCATGTCCACAAGTTTCTGACCTTATATCCATTTTCGGTTTTCTTGTGGATTTCCGACGGACCATCCACCAGAGCGGTAAACAAATGGCAAATCCTAGTTCAAGGCGTCCTTTCCAACCCGTGTTTGGTTTCCGCTTTCATCCGTACTCGAATGTCCGTTTTAACCGGTTTCTGGGAGAATTGTCTATTTGATCCGAAAACTAACAATGCATTCACATTCAGCATTAGTGTGTACGGATGTGATTTGTTTATGAACGTTATTTCTTTGCTTCTTCTCATCTTGTTAAAAATGCCATTCTCGACAGTCTCTGACGTTTTAAATTCATCAGTTAATTATACCTAAGCCGAGGTACGAGGGTCACTGCAACCCATGGTTGGTTTCCACTTTCATCCGTACTCGAATGTCCATTTTTACCGGTTTCTGGGAGAATTGTCCATTTGACCAGAAAACTAACAATGCATTCACATTCAGCATGCTATTCTACTCTTAAATTCATTTATTCATAATCACTGAGTAGTTAGGTTCATCCTAATATGTACGGTTTTGTGCGGGATTCCGATCGAACTGTCCACCCGATCCAAGAACGATCAACTTTTCCTGATTCAGGAATGCAATAACACAAAATTTGTATTTCTAAACAAAATGATACACCCCTAACTGTTGAAGAACTTGCCTACCTAAAAGTTGGAACTCATCCGTTCTATGTGCCGTGCCAACTTTCCGTCAAATATCTATCTGGTCACACGTAGCCCTTGCTTTCATTTGGGATTCCAAAAAGATAAATTTTGGCTGAGGTGTATTTCACTTTAGTGGAAGCGCGTCATTTTCGGTTCTGAGCCGTATAAAAGCTATAAATAGTCGAATTTTGCAAAAAAAAATAGAATTTCAAATATTTCGCCTCTGGCGCTCGGGTCAATTATGTTTTGAGCAATGGTGAATCTTAATCCTGTAATAGTCGGTATTCCTGTTTCTTGAAATTCGTTAAATTTTTCATGTCTTTGGTGCTGTATTTCTTGTCCAATACTTCTTAACTAAGATCTTAGTCCCTCCTACACCTTCAGTCGCGATTCATCGAATGAAACTTCAATTGTTTTAAACGTGTACTCCATCCAGTTGTTCATTAAGCCGTCGTACATTTTGAGGTCCTTCCACCCCCACCTTTAAAAAGTTATGGTATTTCCACCTCCCACAAATTCTACTCGGCTTACTACTCCACGGGTGACATCAATAGGCATTGAAGCCTTGTCACCAGCAAGCGCGAGTTAAGGTGCATGCCAAATTTTAGCACGTCCCATTCCAACAGTGCCCCCCCCCCCAGTCCCCACCTTCCACCTCCGATTTGTACTTCTTACCAGGAACTCCAAACAAAAAATCTTCTTTAATTCTTCTTCCCCTTCCTCCTTTTAATTAAGTTAGGTTTATGTAAACTCGCAGCAATTTTGAGGTAAAATAACAGGTGCCCTCAGAGGCATTCGAGATTGAAAATTAATCGAATTATGGAGCTCGGTTCATAAAGGCATACGAACAAATTAAAGAACCTGTTAGTAAAAGAAAGATGTACCAGATCATAGCATCAAGGACCAATCACAACCAAAGAAGTTTTGTTAAAGTGGAAATTCCCATGAAAACAGAGAGACTACGAAGTACGAACAGAAGAAACCACAGAGATTGAGACGAGCACTCCAATATCATGAAGGATTAGGAATCGGAGTAGCAGGTGCAGTTTCTTTTCGGCTGTCCTTCGAGATTCTTCTCATCACAAAATCTAGAACTATTTTTTCTTTAATTGTGGGGATAAGAATGGATAGAGCGATATGAGGTGGAGAGTCGTTTAAGTCGTGTGTAGAATCGCCGTAAGTATGGCTGGAACTATAAACATTCACATTGTAAATAAATAAACACTTCCTGCAGCTCTGATACGTATTATAAAAATGGTACGAATGGTGTTATAAGTAAATTAATACTTCTGGCTCGTAAGATAACAAGAATACTCTCTGACCAGGGACCCATAAATTTCCTTACAGGGGGCCTGTCATTTCCTATGCTTCTATATTGATATGATGACCGAACCATCCAGTTCCCAAAAATCCCCGCTCGAGTCGATCGGCATTCTTGTTTGCCTCATTGGACGTGCGCGCCAAAGAGACTCCTCCCTCAAGGCGCCAGCAGCCAATCCCAAATTTTGTCTATCTGGTCTTGAACGTCATTGGACCGTGGGTATTTCTCGAACTACATTCCGTGCGCTCAAGATAGCATTAGAAATCTCTTATTGACAGGCTTATTGACCCCTGTAAAGGAAATTTATGGGTCCCTGCTATGACTAAGTACAAAACACGCCAGTGAACCTCGGGAAGAACGAAAAACGTCACTCGACCGATGATTCAAATCCTATGTTAACCAATCAACGGCGATCTTTGGGGAAAGCTGTGGTGACGTTTCCGGCTCTTCGCTAGGCATCGACACGAAGAGCTATAGTAATCAAGAGTATTCTCGACAGCTCCAACCTCTCAGTAACTAAGCTTTACTTGGAATCACACGAGAGAAAAAGACAACAAAATGCACACCTACCTTAGGTTGCCTTTATTCGTAGAATATCGTACATGGTTACAAATTGCCTCGAACATGCCTTGGGCGGTGCCGACATAGCGAGCATCGAAAACCTGGGAATGTGACAGTAATAGGATGCCGCATTAACTATTAAGGAACTGCAGAGCGCCGTTAACGAGGGAAATGTTCCCCTATCGGTATCCTGCTTAGGAGAAATGGTACAAATTTCTCCTAAGCGGGAAAGCTAAAAATAAGCCAAGGAGCGACAACTAATTGAAGAAAGTGTAGGGGGTTTCTTTGGACGTACCCACACTTTTCCACTTGCCATCTAGGGAGAAGAATATCCGTGTCTGAATACCCCTTTTCTTCTTTGATTAAAATAAGCAAAGAGGCAATAACTGATCGAAGAAAGTGTAGGGGGTTTTCTTCGGACGTATCCACACTTTTTCACTTGCCATCTACGGAGAAGAATTTCCAGATCTGACTATAGTCCTTTTCTTCTTTGATTTATTTTCTATTTACGTACTGACCTCGTCAGTAAGAACGAGGCAATGGAGGGTTGGAGGTCCGAAAAGAGAAAAGGACAAAAGCCACATCTAGACACCAACGCCAACAGATATACCAAATTTTTAACTTGATACCTGCTATGGTTCACGAGTTATCAACTAAAAAAACAAACGTGAAAACAGAAAACCATAAACCAAAAAACAACTAGAGCGGCCACAAAAGTGGATTGTTCATAAAAAGACTAAAATGAACAAGAATAAAAACAAACACCATCTCCTCTCAAATAAAAACGTCAAACAAAAGGTTCCTTCCTCGATCAGGCTGGGGAAACCGTAAATGTAAGACCCACGTAATTCCTTTGTTTGATATTACTGTCTTGCCTGGCGAATGAGCGGAATTTCGGAGAGAGTTTCAAGCTTTTCTTAGGCTCGTTATGCTAAGGACCCTCACCCAATCAACTACATCGAGTGACCAGGGCGTCACGACTGGGGGGGACCCCCCCCCCAATGTTGTCGGCCAGTCGGTAAAAAATAACCGAGTCGGCGCGATTTTTCGTCAAAACGGTTGATTTTTTTCATTAAAATAGTCTTTTTTCTGAAAATCAGTCGATTTTTCGTCAAAATAGTCGGTTTCTCTGAAAACCAGTCAATCTTCTTAAAAAACTGTGATTTTTTTCTTGAAAACAGTCGTTTTTTCTGCAAAAAAACAGTCGGTAAAAATTACCAGCCAGTCGGTAAATACCTTGCCCCCTCCAAACATTTTGGCTAGCAACGCCTCTGCAAGTGACGCACAACATAGGCTAAAGAAAGATAGGACCATAATTGCTCCGACGTTCTGATTAATACAACTAAGGATAGTGTTTAGGAAGAATAAGAGCTCTAAACCTAGATGGCACGACTTGGAACGCTGTGATTGGCTTTCTCTCTAACGTAGCTCTGACCAACTGTCAATGTTTAAAGAGTGGGTCTTTGTCAAATCTACGACGAGCGCTGCGCCCCTGTGCTATTTTTTTCCCTTGCATTCAAAACTTAAGTGACATTGAACTACGTAAAAAAAAATGCATTGTTCAGTACTTACGCGCCTCCTTTTTTTTTTTTTTTTCTTGCTCAGTATTTTTACATACAATAAACTTGGTTTATGCGCATACCATGGTTGCAAAGGTCACCGGCGATTCGGGGTTTGATTCAAAAATGGAGCATCGGAAACGGCTACCACATCTGAGCCAAACCGGCAGGCGCACAAGCACCAGGGAGAGCGAGGGAAAATAATACCGGATGACCCGTCCATGGCAGTGCGACCTGATCGGGTAAAGTTTAACTTCAACGAGGACGTATTCGAGTCTGGTAACAGCATGCAGTGCCGCGGTAACCCCAACTTCATTAGCATACGTTCAAGCTGCTGCGTTAAAAAGTTCGTATTTGGATGTCTGTCAGGATCTGGCTGATAGGCTACTGTCGTTCTCCGCTGGAATTTGGATGACAATTGGTTCTTCTGGATGCTCCGCAATTGTCTATTATTAAAGGACACCTGAATGAAGAGTAAGTACCAAGTATCATCCCTATCTGTATGACTTCCGTTAACATTGCCTGCAGAAAACCCAATCCAAATACGAAATAGTGTTTCTAAGCTATGATTTTTGCTCCATTTTGCATCTGTCCTTATTTCAGTACCGAACAGTTTTAGAAATGAACAAATGTCTCCAATCAACCCTTCTTCTGGAATATTTGTTAACCAGTTAAGCCCAAACGTTTATCTATAAGAAATCCCAACACGATCCGGCCAGCGCTGTACAAGATTTGAAGGAATTGCGCTTTTTGTCTTGGAGTCTGCATGTGCAAACCTCCGGAAACGAACATCCCTATTTTGAAAACGTCACGCTCAGGAGAAGAATGCTCTCTGTGGCCATGTCTGTAAATGCATTCTCCATTGTGTGTTCAACTATGGTTTCACTGTTCAGGTGTCCTTTAAAAGCGCCTCTGAAATTTGAGATAAGTAGACACTGAAGAAAAAACGAAAAAGATTAGTGAATTACCTGCAATTTATTCCACTGGATCCGACCTATGCATCTTTGGGCGTTCCTCCATGCTAATTTTGCCCCGAATACGATTTCCGTCTCTGTCATGTTGTAGGTGTTTGTGCTCTCGACTTCATTTCGAATTTGGTTCCAGCGAGTCTCATGAGCTTTGGTTCCAAATCTAGGAAGAATGTAATCAACAGGACGTCAATGCCGTTTCTAGATTTCCTTCGTGTACGGAAGGGCCAATGCTAAATTTCCTCATTACTTAAAAGGGACGATAGGGAGATAGAGCAAGTGTTCGATTTATGCCCTGATATGACCAGAGCGACTACAAAAAATTTCGATTCATTGACTTGATGATGAACACACAAATATCCGAGTCGTGAAAACACATAGGACCCCGGACCTGCGGTCAGGACTCAAAACAAACCGGATTGAATTAGACTGACTTGTCTATCCAACCCCGACATGACAACAGTGTCACGACGGTGGGTCCGAGGGATTATATTATTTTGCAAATCGCAGGAAGACAAAGGTTGTGCCGGGACCAACAGCAAGTTTCTCCCCCCCCCCTCTCTCCATCTGAGATAGCTTTTTGGACTGCCTGAAAGGCACCTTCTTTTGTCAGAATAAAATAAAAAGTAGCTCATCTATCGGAAGTCCATTTTTCTTTGTTTCTAATGATCGATTCAATTTTCGGTCTGTCATGGTTGGTATACGTGCGATACCCATATAGGGAGATTGCAGCCTACCCGACGAAAACGGAAAAGGGTATGAACAGAGAAATTTAACGTTGTGAGGTAAAAAACTGAGAACTGAGACTGATTTATCCACGTTTGGTAACTATTCTGAGACTGTAAATGATGGGAAACATTTTGATGGCTTTAATTGCATAGCTACAGCTTTGTAGACAAGTTTCAACAGAAGTGGGAGCTTGAAGGCACGTCATAATCGAGCAATAGGATGCGAGACTCCGTTTTTGTGTTCAAACTGTGAAGCATTCAAAGTCAAACTTTTATTTCAAAGGAGAATCTTTTGCATAACTGTGATTATACCAACAAAATTTTAGTCAGATTAACGTCTCCAGCAATTCACTGGCCCAGAATGATGACCAAACGCCGATAATTTAGTCTCAAAGTCGAAAGTCCTATACCTCCCAATGTCAAACTCCTCCCAGAACGAAGATGTTCCAGAGCCCTTAAAACTTGTGGAGCACCCGAAGGAACGAGGCTCGGTCCCTTGGCCTTTACGGTTGTGGCCAACAAGTTACTTAAAGTTTAACTGAAAAGCCGAATCATTTGTGTGTCATTTAATTGGATACACTGAAGTATTCTGCAAAGGGATTTTTTGATTTTCCACTATCTGCTCTAGTTATGAAGTTCAGAATATCTCCAGCCGTCCCCACAGCGTAAATTCTACTATGACGCAGGAAATTTTAATCTCAACACAAATGCGGCGTTTCAGTGGGCAGTGGTGAGATTAGTGAAGATTGCTTAGTGCCTGAACAAAAAAAAATTGATAAATCTTTCTCGTAAGGCATGCAGCAAAAATTCAAGCGCATAGAGGCACCACACATCACACCGAAATTCTACTATTTGAAAATCGATTATTCGTGAATAGCGGAACAACGAAGTAACTCATTTTAAGCGAGTCTTCAAGCCAATTTAAGTGAATAAGTGATGGGTATCCAGATTGCCCTATCCTAGCCCTTTTCGGTTAAACTTTAAAGCTCACGAACAGGTACAAATTCACAGATGACCTATCTTTGTCAGTTTTTCGCCTTATCTCTGACTCTGACACCATCGACCCTGTACTTAGAGTACTGACGCAGTTGAAATCTGAAGCAGAAGCAGTCAAACTAGGGATAAGCGAAGAAAAAAGCATACTGTTCCGAGTCAGTTTCCTGAAAAGGAACATCCCCGAACTGCCAGCATGCGAACTCTCTTCCTAGCAAAGCATCAATATCCTTGGTCTACACATTGACAACGATCTCCGATGGCATACTCACGTAAATCATCTTATAACAAAGACAGCTGGTCTACTAAAATCGTTCGCGTATTTACGAAGGTTTGGCTTCAGCAGAAAGGCCCTCCTAAACTGCTATAAATCGTATGTTCGTCCACTAACGGAATATGCATGCATGGTGTGGCACAGTTCTATCTCTGATGATCAAAGGATAGAACAAATCCAAAAACGTGCATGCAAAATAATCCTTAGGACTGACTACAAAGACTATGAGAAGAGTCAAGAAACGCTGGACACAACGACACTATGCCAACGGAGGCACGAGCTAGTCATGAGCTTTGGCAAAAAGATACTGGTATCTACATAGGGACATCCTTCCAAAATATGCCAACAATATCGACCGGCGAAACACTAGTCTAAATTTACTTCAAACGGGAAAAAAACTACAGAAGTCCCCGTCTCATGCTCATTCATCGGAACGATTCCTCAATTCTTTCGTGCCATATTTTACCGAACATTTCAGCGCTCTTTAAAAGTTGTTATCATTTATTTCTTTTCAGCCCGCTTCTTTATTTTGTTGTGACATAAATAGTTTGACCATTTCATGTTTGACTACTTATGACGAATTATTTTTGTAATTTAAGACTTGTAATTTTAATTCACGTTCGTACTTTGATGAATTATATTTTAAACCGTGAATTGTACATATAAATCACAGGTTACAATTTTATTGCAAATATATCCCTTGGTTGTAATTTGTAAATTATTTTGTATGCTCCTTTATGATGACGGTGTTGAGATATCCTTTTTCGTCGGACAAGGTGCAGCCTGTATACTTTGTGATGCAAGATGTCCGCCATCTATCAGAGCTGGAGACATTTATAAGGGGAGAACAAGGTTGCCGAATTTGTGAATAACTATAAACAAGACGGTCAAAGGCTACCCCCCCCCCCACATACAACTAATAATAGTCTGTTCGCAAGCATGGAGAAGTGAATAACAAAACGTAAACACAATCCCTTCCTTCAGGTTGCAACTTGCAGGTGTTAAACCCCTTTGCTCACCACCTGGATGCAATTAGGAGACTCAATCGCAACGGATCATGAATAAACTATTAGCAATTATATCTTCGAGTCTAAAAATCAGCATGTAATAAGTACATCCTTGGGAATATTTTCTATGTATCCTTTTGTTTTTATTTCCATTCTTGCTCGAAAGTTTCCATGTACAAGAATGTTTCAAGCCTGAAGCCTTGGCTGGTATTTACGATGGCCCACAAGAGAGGGCTAAGCTTAAATGTGCCCCCTTACACGAAGACTGCTATTAAAAAAAATTAAATGTGCGTCTTAAAGTAAGGTCGAATTTTAATGAAATGGAAATAGCAGTAGGGTTAATAAGAGTGCTTGACATGCCAGTGGCAAACATTTATTTCTCAGCTGCGACAATTCTCACTGATCCGTTTAAAATTTTATTGAGTCACGTATACAGACGATATCATTTCTTATAAGAAATGATATCATCCTCTGCTATTTCTCATGTTATTCTTTTGTCTCACCAAATTGTTCGCTTTCTGCCTGGTCGTTACCCCGTAATAGCTATGTCAATCCGCGGGATTGTTTGTCATTCTTCTCCGCAGCGTGACCCGACATAAAACTGTCCGCTGCGGTGAAACCGGAAATAAACAAGACCAAAGGTTCCGATGGGATCCCAAAATTTCAATATTTGATCCAGACAATTAGGTTTTGTCTTCGCCAGATCCAGTCTTCGCCAGGCCAAACAGCTAATCATTAAGAAATCCAAGCTCAGATATGGATTCAGCATGTGCGTTTACCTCTATAAGCCGATCGAAACGATCCTAGCTTACTTCTGTGAACTACTTGTCCGGCGAAAAACTAAAGCTCAAAAACGGATTCAGCGTATCTCCTTACCCCTATATCCAACATCTAATCAACTTCAAATACAACTTTAACTTCTAACAAATTTTCCGGCTTCAGCCGGATTCCGGACGAACTATATTTCCGGCTAAAGAGTGATTGTCATATACGGATTCTCCATCTCCTCTTACCCCTAAATCTATCGTCTAATCAACTTCAAATAAAACTTTTACTTTTAACAAATTTTCCGGTTTTGGCCGGATGCCGGGCGAACTACTTGTCCGGCGATAAAATGGTTTTCGTATTCTTGTTCAGCATGCCTTCTTACCCCTACATCAAACATCTAATCAACTTCAGATAAAACTTTAACTTCTAGCAAAATTTTCGGTCTTGGCCGGATTCCGGGCGAACTAATTGTCCGGCGAGAAAATGGTTTTCATATTCGTGTTCAGCATGGTTTCTTACCCCACAATCAAACATCTAATCAACTTCAAATAAAACTTTTACTTTTAACAAACTTTTAACCACAGACAGACGGACGGACGGACGGACGGACAGACAGACAACTTTTGCGATGTCATAGGTATCCGTCACTAACGTTTTGGGATCCCAAAAAGACAAGAAATGGATTTGTGTCCATGTTCAAATGCCCAGTGTCTTGAAACGACTGGGAAGCATTTCATTTGACTTCGAAGCTTCGTGTGAACCGTCTCTGTTGGCTTTACGCTGAAGTAAGGGGATAGAATTTCGGGTACGATTTCATGCATAAATCAAGGCCTTTGATTTTTATCATATCTTCACCAAGAAGCCTTGTAGGGTATAGGTACAGAGCGCATAGTTTAGTTAGCAAGTGTGACGGTTCAAAACCTCGATCGAACATGGAAGGGGGTTTAGTCGAATTGGTCCTTACTGCTAGCTTAACGACCGTTGAGCTGTGCTACTGCCCCATGTGCGGGGATATGAATGAGAATGTGGTAACCCGGTATGTGAATGTAAAGGATCAGATGAGTTGAGGGAAGAAGTATTGATGAAAGATGAATGCTCTATACGGGAGTTCGCCAGTTGGGAAGATTATTGGGATCGATGAAGCACCGAGAAGGGTTTATCTAGTTTGAACTTGGTAAATAGGTAAGGTCTTCCACTGTATTGCCATGGCCCATCGCCCCCCCCCCCCCTATTGTAACTATATTATATTATATCATATCACGGGAACGTTGCAGGACAATCTGACACAACAATACCCCTGTATTCACACCTCTGTAGTGTTACGTGGCATAAAATCCAAATTATGTTTATGTCATGAATGAAGACATGAAACTAAGGTCTCGAAAAATTTCTATAGCCGTTGGTTTTAAGACATACCTCTTCAAGGATCTATAGTACTGGTCCATGAAATCCTTTGCTTCTTTCAGAAGAACTTCCTGTGTTCTGTATGCAGTTCTGATGGAGCTGACGATACTTCCACGACAGAATTGCTCCGAACAGGGACCATTCTAGGGATTAAAAACGGCCCCAGAGTTATTTTGTTCTATTGAAAACCAACTTTACTCTCTCCTTCATAATACCTGCGAGGAGGTGCTAACTTGGTGGATGCCAATGTACAGAAGTTACGTAGATGGAACGTTACACAAGGGACTTGTACTGCGACAAATAAACCAGAAGAAAACTTTTGGGAATGTGAACTGTAGCTGGATTTGCTCCCATGGGTGGGATTTCTTTGCCGGCTTCTGTCTGACTACTGTAGTGGTTTGCGAACCATGTTCACAAGTCCCTCGGTAGCTCAGCGGTAGAGCACTGACCTAGACAGCCAGAGGTTCCTGGTTCAAATCCCGGCTGAGGAGCATTTTTGTCTTTCAGTTCACTACTGATTAACACTGTACAGCCTACGTGGACACCGGTTGGGCATCGAATAGGCACTGGGCACTTAGAGTGCAGCTAGTTTGGGAGTGTGCACCCTCTCAGATACCTGTAAACATTTCCAAGTCCTCAAGTTTTATAAACAATGACAAAGCTGCGAATGTTCACTTCTTTGGTTGTTATTATCAAAGTCTCCAGCTTAATCGAATGTTTGTCTGGAACTTTAAAATTCTTTCCATGGACACAATGAATCGTCAATAATCAATCTGGAATAACCGTGAGTTCAAGAGAATCACTTGTTTCTTTATGCTGTCTGGTTGAGTTTTTTCGTTTTCTTTTTTTCTGTTTATTGAGAACTAACGAATTCAGTGTTGCAGCAAGTACTTTTGTCTAACTACTCTTATCTGTCTTTGCTTTTTCTCATCTGATTTCGTTTTCTATCATTTAGATATTTGGATCTCAAAACGTTAGTGACCACAACTTCGTAAGATTTGAACGTCCGTCTGTTAGGACGATTACTCCCGAAGGGGCTGGAATATTTTGTTGAAGCCTAACGAAAGGATCCATTGTTTCTACTAGTATAGCTCAAGTTCGTAGATAGGCCTTTTACCCCTATAATCAAGGGTAGGGGAGGAAGTTTCAAATAAAGGGATGACATTTTTTTTTTAATAATGAGACAGTCGTTTAGGGGCAAGGAGACGTGCTGAATCATCTGAATTTCATTTTCTCGCCGTACATATAGTTCGCCCGAATCCATCCAAAAGAATTTGGTGGAAGTTCAAATATTCTTTTTGAGGTCGAATAGAGATTCGGTGTGTGGGTATGGAGACATGCTGAACCATTTTTCGGACAATTAATTGGCCCAGAGTCCGACCAATACCGAAAATTTGGCTGCAAAAAAAAGCTTTTCTGATTTAAATTTAGTCGGTGTAGAGGAGAGGAGACATAATCCGGGATCCGGCCCAAACCAGAAATTTGGTGTTTTTCTGAAAAGTTTTCTGGAGTCCATTAAAGATTCGATAGAGAAGTAAGGACATACGTTGAATCCATTTTTGAACATCATTTCCTTGGCGGGCAAGCAGTTTGGCCCGAATACGGCCGACACCGGAAAAAAAAAGTAAAAGTATCCACAAAGTAAGTTAGAGATTTGCTATGAGTAAAAATAGATGCTTAATCAGTATTTGAACTTTGTTTTTCATCGGACAAGGAATTCGTCCGGAATCCAGCAAAACCCGGATATTTGATAGAACTGAAAGTAATTGCTGATGTTCACCTTTTTTCGTGTGCGCTCGAGCTCTGCTCTCAGCAGCGGATAGTGCTAAAGATACATTTGTTTGTAAATAAATAACCTTGAACCTTGCTGAAGTCATGTAGAATTTTGATCAGACTGAATGCTAAATTCATATATGTTCCTTGTTTTCTCATCGGATCAGTCGTTTTGTTTTACCTGATTCGCGAAAAAACAGCACTTGTACTATTTGTACATTTATAATATATCTCTCTATCAGGTTAATCCTATCATCATAAAATGTACATTTATATCTCTCTGTCAAGCTAATCCTGTCAGCATAAAAATTATAAGACTAAACCCATCTATCTGCTTTGTTTTTCTTCCTGTTTTTCTTACTCTGAGTCGGATATAAACCGGAAATTCGGAACGAACGAACTACTGGATCAGAATATATTATAGGTTTTCAACTAGCAATGCTATTCCGGTCGTATTTTCACCACAATCAGGGCAATCTGACCTGGAGTGGTGATAGGAGGTAGAAAATCTACAAGAACGGATAGTCCAGATAAAGAATTCCAATAAACATTCATCTTTGGGATCTCATCGAACCCTTTTTACGAACAGTCTACCTCTGATGCAGCGTGCTTCACTAGAGGGAAAAGTTGTTGAAACTTAAATCGCGTCTTATTTGTCATTTTTATTTCCGGTCGGTAGAGCTTTCACGACGAAGAGCTAACTAGCCTGGTAAGGACTAAACTTGTCTTACCTCGGTTGCCTGCAAGTGAAGGGTGTCAAAGAAAACTTTTCCTGAAGCGTGATTCTTCAGTGCCACTGGCTTCCGAACTGTTTTTACCGGGTTAGCTGTTCTTTCACCATTTTCTACACTCTTTGCTTTCGAATTTTCAACTGTCCCACTATCTCGAACCATCTGAAAGAAACTTCTTATTATTCTATTACTGAAACACCTTTCGGTTAATAGTAACTTATATCAGTAAAATAACATGTTCCATAGAAACTAGCTGCTCACTCTAATTTCTTATCCGACGGAAAGAGGAAGAGGAACTAGTGCCTGAGATAATCACGATAATACCTACATACTGAGACCTGCTCTTCAGCGATTGGATAATGCTGCTGTGGGAAAAATTTAAGACGTGTCAAAGTTCAAAACCTACCTCAAAAAGAAATGGTACAAGTGTGTCAAACTATCCGTTCAAAAACAAAAAAGAACTAAATGCTCAAATGGCACTTGCAAGGGTAGTTCGCACGAGGTCACGCTGTCAATCATGAATTGCTTTTTCGAGACCCCCTCAGGCTCCCCCGCAGTGGTCAGATAAGATCCGGATCTACAAATAAGTCTAAGTAGCATGGCATCTCCCGCTCATCAAGTCACCCAGCCTCCTCCTAGAACTCCCCTATCGACGTGTCCGATCTAGATCTACACACGGTGCTTGTACGGTCTAAGATCGTGTTGCCGTCAAGTTCCATCCCGATCACGATACTTTAAAGCACAACTCTTACTAGAAATAATATTTTCCCTATGAAATGGATCAGAAAAAAACATTTTCGAAAATACCATTACTTTCAATCTGAAATTAGCGATTTTCTTGTTAGCGCCTGTCGACTATGTCCAGCCTTCCTGCTCTCCGACGCGGCGACTGGGCGCAACACATTTGAAAACTGATCGCGCCGTGGTTCAAAAGTGTGAAAACTTAGCAAATAAAAGAAGTAATAAACAAAAGCTTCTCAGATCCTTATGTGTGAAAGAGTTGTCAGCAGACGTTGATGATCCCGGCAAACGTTTCGTTGTGTGACGGGCAAAACTCGGCAAGGCCAAAAAAGCGCTAAAATTTCGTAGGCACAAAACGAAACAATGGAGAAAGGTGGGGATTTTAGAAGCTTATAATTCTGAATGGGAGCTAGATATATCATAAAAAGCAGAATAAGCAAGAGGGGTTCTTTAAGCGTCCGATAAAATTTCCAGGACCAGTCGTTCGAGAGTTATGCATGACATACGATTTTCAAGACCCCCCTCTAAATCCCCCCACCACAGTGCTCGTATCCAGTCCGCATCTACTAATGGTACATTAACGGCTTCTGCTTGTCCATTCCTCCAAGTACCGTCCAATCCAAGCGTGCCATAAGATTTCCGGTACCTCCTCCGTCCCCCCCCCCACATTCTTTGGATCTTGTCCGGGCCTATAATAAATATATTATACAGAAATTCCAGGACGTGAAAGCTTGAAGCCAACGTGATTATTAAGTTCAATTCGAGTTGGATCACTCGTTCGAAAGTTGTGCATAACACAAGATTTGCGGGTTCCCAAATCCAGCTCCCCCCACAATGGCCGGAACTGGTACGGACCTGCGTAGGACATTCTTGCCAACTAAATACTTAATGACTCAGAAAGGAACTGAAGGTAAAATGCTTACAGACAAACAGAACCTCCCAGTTCTATATCGAAGTTCCTATCGCAACAAAAATTTTCGAAGTTCCTATCGCAACAAAAACCTCGGGGCTATGCTGTAATGGCTAAGTTTTTAGTTTCATTACTTCCCGGGGGAAATATGAAACCGCTCAAACTGCTCACTGAACGCGCACTTAACAGCTTCCTTGACATATTTACATTTGTCCATTTCTTAGTAATTCGTTACTAGTTCCTTGTTACATATAGTCTTTACTTGGTTTCGGCAGAATCATTAATAAAATACGAAAATAAATATCACATCACAATTCATAATTATGCTTGCGGCATTTTGTTAAGCCAGTGGTTCTCTTTTTCGTACAAAAATGTTCAGATTCTTCAACGAACAACGCACCAAAGTGAAAACTGTCACCATACCCAGATTTGGAATGTTGGTTAACCGAAGTCAATTCCTAACCAGTTTCACAAGACAACCTAGTTCGTTCTTGAATCTCGCGGTAAAACCGGATTCCGGCCATTAACTATCAATCATGAACAAAATGTAACAATGTGTCCTAACCTAGTCCGACCTTTCTCCAGTTTCTGAAGAACAACTTTTTTTCGTCAAATTCAAAAAATTTCGTTGCTTCCGGTTTTCATCAAATTTTATCAGAACTTAACCTCAGATCCGACCGAGTCGAAAAAAACACTGTTCCTGATCTAAAATGTTTTCACCCTTTTACGTTCCCCCCACTTTAGTCCACCACATCCCTCAAAATAACGGCACTGGGTATGCTATATCTAGCGTTTCGCATACTCTCTGCCTAACGCTGGATACCCTATGGCAAACGCTGTATACTTGTTGACAACCGAACCCTGACCTGCTCTACTATAAAGGAGTCCTGATTGGTTGATCTCTGAGCTTCACTAAAATAATCAATCTTTTATTGATGAATTGGCACAGTGTATCCAGCGTTAGCACTTAGCATAGGGTATGCCAAACACTAGATTTACCCAGCGTTTGGCATAGGGTATCCAGAAATCAGGGGTTGGTGGTTTACTTCCCCATTTCCAGTTTCCAACGCACTCCGACCGAACTTTTCCACTCCAGACATATCCCATGCTTAAGCATACTGATGTCCTGCCGTATTGACCCCCTAATGAGCTTCGTTGCACAATTTTGTTAATTCCCCAATTTTCGGCATTCATGGAATTCAGTCCGAACTATCTGCCGAAAGCAAAAAATAGCATCAACCTTCTTCTTTTAACACATATCGACTTTCTAGGAAGTTCCTAGTTCCTTACATCATATTTTGTTGAATTTGCTATAGATTTATAGGGTACGTAGCTGTTGTCATTAAAGTTTAACCGAAAGGACTGGGATAGGACAATCTAGTTACCCATCACTTATTCACTTAAATTGGCTTGAAGACCCGCTGAAAATGCGTTACTTGGTTGTTCCGCTATTCAGGAATAATCGATTTTCAAATAGTGGAATTTCCGTGTGATTTGTGGTACCTCTAATTTGTTGTATGCCTTTCAAGAAAGATTTATGACTTTTTTTTGTTCAGGCACTAAGCAATCTTCACCAATATCGCCACTGCCCACTGAAAAGCCTTGTTTGTGTTTAGATAAAAATTTCCCGCGTCATAGTAGAATTTTCGCTGTGGGGACGGCCGCAGATATTCTGAACGTCATAACTAGAGCAGATACTGCCCCCTTGCTACATCATTCTATTATAACACAATTCACTCTTGAAAGCAAAGTCACCATTGCTCATTAACTGTTCACTGATCTCCCGTCAGAGGTCAAAAGAGTTACTAAATCTTCGAGTAAATCGAGTGGCATGTAAGAGGATTAAAACAACTAAGTACATCACCATGAGAGCGTTTAGATAAGTCGGAAGAGGAAATCATTGGCCAGTTTGACATTTTTTGGTCTCGGAAGCTGAATGTTATTTAGCTAAATTTCAGAATTACGGCGTTTGTTTATTGTGATCTCGTTTACCTCCTTCTTTATTTGGGCTTACGGGAATTAACAATAAAAAATAAAATACCAAAAGAAATCGATATTGCTAATAATAAGTTTGATTTTCCTACACATTTTCATATCTGCTAAAATAAAATCATTTTGTTAGATCCATAGTCAAACCATGATCCCAGCTTCCATGTCGGGCGCTTCGGACCCGCGCCACTAGATGACCCAGCGGTCGGATATAGTCATGGGTCGTGGCTTCATCTTGGGTCTTGGACGTGGGGTGCGGAAATTTCAGAAAAAAAATTCTTCGGATAAAACTTGGGGATGAAAGGTGAAGTATATGCAAAGAACATGGTGGATGAGATTGTTCTATGAGTTTTTACTAGCATTGACATTCTTATTGTAATCCTGGCTAGACTGGAAATATAATGTCCCAATGTGTCTGTTTAATAGGGCGGTTCCATGTGCTCGGGGCGGGGAGGGGAGTAAAAGTAGGGGAAGGGGACTCGAATTTGGTCCGAACGACGGACATTGTCATAGTCGACAGATTCCACAGCCGGCTGGATTTCAAAACGATCCCGGCAACAAGGAACAGAGCGGTTCCGCATACATATCAGGAATGCATGGAGGTGGCAAAAACAAAGTTGTTACAGTAGCGGACAGAGATCAGTGGCCAGCGTCAGTAGGCTAAGTGTTAATCCAGGAAAGAATATTGGCTTTCTTGGAGGAAACGGAAATGATTTTAAATGTTGTAATTACAAAAGTTAGGCTTCCAATCTCTGTTCCCTCTATTATCGTCTTTCCTAATATGCTACTGGACCCCAACTAATACCACACATATTAGTATTGCACGTAGGGGGCGAGCCTACCCGCCTAAAAATACACCGGTTGGAAAAATAGTCAGGAAATGGCACCACAGGAGAAAAACTTTACTAATTTCAAGAATTACTATTTTTGCAGGTCAACTCAGTTTCTTTGTAGCACTGAACTAGCCTTAGCCTATTGACTTTACTGGTCGTACTGCCAGCCCCCCCCCCCTCCATTTGGCTTTCCTGGGTCAGTGCCAAGTTTAGCTGAATATTTGTGTCGGGCACTCTACGAGCGCCCAGAATTCAGCTCAATTTTTTGTGGTCGGGCGCTCAGAGCGCCTAGTTTAGCTCAATGATAGTTTTTTTCTTTCTTCTAGGGGTGGTGGTAACCCCCGTAGCGACGCCCCTGCCGACAACCCCCTAATGTTACCGGAGTTTATTTTGAAGGGAGTTGATGCGTTGATGCCTGGTATAAATGAGGTCGAGTTTGCAAATGGGCTGGTATCTCAATAATAGAGCCGTGTCTGAGCATTATGGAATTTTTGGAAAATAAAGAAAGTAAAAATATAACAAAATAAATGAGAGGTGGAATTTGTTAAAGTAAAGTTAACCCGTATGCGTATATTCATATTCTCTGAATATAAATAAGGGGCAAAGCAACCCGCAGTCAAGCTGCCTGAGAATCATATTTCAGATGGACGCTCTTCCACCTCAAGTAGAATCGAGTGTCTCGATTAACGCCTTCAAAAATTCCCTGGACAACCTTTACACTGAAAAAATGTACGATGAGAAGTGTAGGGGCGTATGCAGGCTTACACTGAAGAGGCCAGTGACCTTTTTTTTGCATTATACTATTATAATTATATTCGATTATGAAAAATATGATAGCGGTTTATACTATCGCGAAAATCGACACAATACTTAGCTACAGCTATAGGCTATTGGATATATGACTATGGCTATCAATGAGGGCTATCTCAACAACAAAAAATGTGCCAGAAAATGTATCACATTTACCTTCGTCAATCCGCTCTCCAAGTCCAGGGATAGCCTATAACAAAACTGGGGAGCTACTGACTGTTCCGGCTCACCTTCGGAACTGAGGACAATCACTCAAAAGAGTGCTTCAATAGCCTGGAACACCTATCTCGCCGTAGGCGAAAATATGCGCATTTGAGTTATCACCGGGAATAGAATCATTGGTCCCGATAGTATATAGAGAAGGTTTTTCTCCGCAGAATCTGTACAGACCAATAGCAAGGTTTGAATTCGGGACGATATTCTGCAGATTAGGCACGTACGAAAAGCGAAGTACGTGATGACCACACTAAAAATAAAGAAAAAAAGAAAGTGCAAAATTAAAATTAGATCTCAAAGGCGTAATGCAGTCCCAAAATAGTGCTTAAGACGGAATTATTATCTGCTCCTAATTTTGGGGTTTTGTTCCTTCGCTTCTGTATCGGATCAGCGACGTAGAGAATTTTGCAAGAATAAGATAGGTCACTGTTGTGCTAGCAGAACGGTGTTCAAAGAAAAGAATAGAGACAATTTTTACAGTCAGCTCGGGAAGGAAAAAGGAAAGTCAGGTCGTGTATACTTGATACGAGCAGTAAAACTTAAAGTCTACGACTTCGATTCTTTCCATTCACTAGGTATTACCGTTTCTCAACCATTCTAAATTATTCGTATTGGACATGGCCTAGGGTTAATTGCAATCGAATACTTGTGGGGACAAGCGAAACTAGTTCCTAAACAGCAGTTGGGATAACAGCAGTTAGGAAAATTAAAAACTTCCATTTAACTTTGTCTCCAGAGAAAAAGTTAATAAACCAATTTATTTTTACTAGGGCTAGCAGCAAAGTCCGACCTCATGGAAATGGTCGGATGTGGAGGGGAATAAAGGGCCAAGCAATCGCCATTTTTTCAAAGAGGAACCAGTCGGCACCGACCGGCACCGCCGGCACCGGGCACCTGCTGTGCACCCAAAAACTGAGTGGGCAACCCCTCGGGGAATACTGCCGACTGGTGCCGGCTGGTGCCGGCTGGTGCCGACCGGTGCCGGCTGGTGCCGACCGGTGCCGGCTGGTGCCGACCGGTGCCGGCTGGTGCCGACCGGTGCCGGCTGGTGCCGACCGGTGCCGGCTGGTGCCGACCGGTGCCGGCTGGTGCCGACCGGTGCCGGCTGGTGCCGACCGGTGCCGGCTGGTGCCGACCGGTGCCGGCTGGTGCCGACTGGTGCCGTCTGGTGGGCATTTTGATCGTGGGCATTCTGGCGTGGGCATTGTGAGAGTGGGCAAATAGATCGTGGTGATTTTAGGAACCACCCTTCGCCAGGCTAATCATTTGAGAAAACCAAGTTCAGATATACCTGTATAAGCCATATAATTTGCCATGGCCCTTGTGGCTTTTTTAGCGCAAATAAATCTATCTATCTACCTATCTATTTTGACGATACTGATCGAAACTTCCTGCTCGGCCAAACTTCCGGTTTCGGCCAAATTCTGAGGGAACTACTTGTCCAGCAAAAAAAAAAAAAGTTCAGAAACGAATTCAGTGTATCTCCTTATCCCTATAAAGAACATCTGATCAACTTCAAATAAAACTTTCTTAAACAAAAAAATCCGATTTCAACCGGATTCTGAACGAACTTTATATCCGGGTAAAAACTGATTGTCATATACAGATTCAGCGTCTCTTCTTACCCTTCAACTGTCATCTAATCAACTTCAAATAAAACTTTTGCTTTTAACAAATTTTCCGGTTTTGGCCGGATTCCGGGCGGACAACTTGTCCGGCGAGAAAATGGTTTTCACCATCGTGTTTAGCATGTCTTCTTACCCCTAAATCAAACATCTAGTCAACTTCAAATAAACTTTTACTTTTAACAAACTTTCCGGTTTTGGCCAGATTCCGGGCAAACTACTTATCCGGCGAGAAAATGATTTTCAACGTCGTGTTCAGCATGTCTTCTTACCGCTAAATCGAACATTTAGTCAACTTCAAATAAAATTTTTACTTTTAACAAACTTTCCGGTTTTGACCGGATTCCGAGCGAACTACTTGTACGGTGAGGAAATAGTTTTCATCGTCGTGTTCAGCATGTCTTCTTACCCCTACATCGAACATCTAATCAACTTCAAATAAAACTTTTACTTTTAACAAACTTTCCGGTTTTGGCCGGATTCCGGACGAACTACTTGTCCGGCGAGAAAATGGTTTTCACCGTCATGTTCAGCATGTCTTCTTACCCCATAATCGACTATCACATTAAATGTTTCAAAATTTTATTTGCCCCTTAATTTAAACCTCCTCCCCTACCCCTAAATGTAGGGCTACAAAGCCCATCTATGAACTCGACCTTACTCTTGACCCAAGGAATCCTCACCCCAAGTTTCATCTAAATATCTCATTCCCTTCGAGAGTTATCGTGCTTACAGAGGGACAGACGGACAGACGGACGGACGGACAGACAGACAACTTTTGCGATGTCATAGGTATCCCTCACTTACGTTTTGGGATCCCAAAAACCGTTCGCATAAGCATACCTCTACTGTAACCTTAACAGATGAAATGACCTTTGTTTCAGTACCTTACAATACTTAGTCCTTCAAATTAAACAGGCTAAAGGACGGCTCAGACGGCGTTCGTAAAGTGCGTAAAGTCGTTCGTAAAGTTGCTCCGCTAACCCGCGTAAAGTACTTTACGGAGGCAGCCAAGAAGTTCAAATTTAGTTAACTTTTTTCGTAAAGTTCGGAAGGTTGACCGATAGGAGAAGAGATCGAAAACAAGTTATGAAAATAAATTTGAAAATGGGGATTAGGAAACGGAAAAATGATGAGATGATGACTCTTGTGGTTTGTATGATAATAATAATAATAAGGTCGAATAACTTGAAACTTGTTTTTTGCAAGAATAATAATTAGGAATATTTTTTTTGAATTAATTTTGTTCTTGTTGATTTTGTCAGGTGAATTGGGAAGAAAGAATTACTTATTGAATTAAATTGTTTAGAACTGACCGGAACTGACTTATTTATTTATATTATTTTTGTTGTTGGATTATTCTAATTTATTTATTGGAGTTTTTTTTCTATCTGGGTATTAACCATAGTCAATTATGGCTTTTAGTGTTAATAAATATCTACCTATGGTTCATATATGATACAAATAATCTCTAATAATTAAAATCTTTTTCTTTCTAGAACAAATCGCCATAAAAAATTCTCGTAATGTCATCTTAGTCAAATTCCCGTCTGAGCGGCGACAAGCTTTCCGGAGCATACTTTGCGAAAAACTTTACGAACGCCGTCTGAGTCGTCCTTAAAGTTGTCAATACTAGGTCCCATTTTAAGGTTCGTGTTTCTTCTGTTTCTTCTGAAACAACAAGACCAAAGGTTTCGATGGGATCCCAAAAATTTAATATTTGATCCAGACAATTAGGTCTTGTCTTCGCCAGATCCAGTCTTCGCCAGGCTAATCATCTGAGAAAACCAAGTTCAGATATACCTGTATAAGCCATATCTATTTTGACCATACTGATCGAAACTTCCTGCTTTACTTCTGCCAAATTTCCGGTTTCGGCCGAATTACGAGCGAACTACTTGCCCAGGAAAAAAAAAATATAGTTCAGAAACGAATTCAGCGTATCTCCTTATCCTTATAAAGAACATCTAATCAACTTCAAATTAAACTTTAACTTCTGAAAAAAATCCGGTTTCAACCGGATTCCGGACGAACTATATGTCCGGGTAAAAAATGATTGTCATACACAGATTCAGCGTCTTTTCTTACCCTTAAATCTATCATCTAATCAACTTCAAATAAAACTTTTGCTTTTAAAAAAATTTCTGGTTTTGGCCGGATTACGGACAAACTACTTGCCCGGCGAGAAAATAACTTTCATATTCGGATTCAGCGTGTCTGCGTGACCCCTAAATCAACTATCTAAATAGCTTTAAAAAAATATTTGTTTTGCCCCTTAATTTGAAACCCCTCCCCCACCCTCAAATATAGGGCTACAGAGCCCATCTTCGAACTTGACCTGTACTTTGACTCGACCAATCCTCCCGCCAAGTTTCATCAAAATATCTCAATCTCTTCGAGAGTTATCGTGCTTACAGACAGACGGACAACTTTTGCGATGTCATAGGTATCCCGCCACTTTCGTTTTGGGATCCCAAAAAGCTGCAGTCGCTATTTTTCAAAACTAAAATCCTGAATTCTCATGGTGAACGAAACCTTCTTAGTGAAATCATTTTGTTCTGAACAGGTTCAAAAAGCCGGTGCCGGCTGGTGCCGGCTGGTGCCGGCTGGTGTCGACTGGTGCCGACTGGTGCCGACCGGTGCCGACTGGTGCCGACTGGTGCCGACCGGTGCCGACTGGTGCCGACCGGTGCCGAGTCGGGGGTGCACAGCAGGTGCCGAGGAGTGGGCAACCCCTCGGTATTCCCTAGTAAGTCCTTCGTAAATGATGGAAAGGTATGGCTTCATCCGATTACTGATAAGAATAAGAGTTCTGAGAATAAGATCCGACAATGTTTGGACACGACTTCCTCACTTTAGAACTTGATTTTTTTTTTTTATGAGTAATTTCAGATAAGCATTTTTTAGGTGACTGTAATTTACACATTCCGATGCTGGACTGTGTCGCGAGAACGTGACATAGGTTGCGTTCCAGAAACTTAACAATTGTTCACAATCGTTAACTTTATTTCGGGGCGGAGCTAAACTGCAGATTGAACGGATTGTTAACTTTTCCCAACTCTGCAATTGTTTACTTTTCCCAACGATGCTTACCAACCATCGGTTACGAAATAGTTAGCAATCGTCAAGTTCCGGACGGAAATCCTAGGTGGGCGGAGCTTAAAATTTCGAAATCAGAAACCTGTAACGCAAAAAGTTAACAACTGTTAACAATCTGGAACGCAAGCATAGTTCTTTATCTCATAACTTTATTGGGCCAACTATAAGCGAACTTTCATCGAGCTTTTTATAGCACTCGCAGCTTCGCTCAAGTGCCACACACAGATCGGAATTCCGTCTGTCGATCGGTTTGTCCCACGATTGCGAGTTAGGGTACTTCCAGATGTGCTAGGCTAGGACGATGAAACTTGGCAGGCATTTCAGAGACACGATCAAATTAACTTGGAAATATTCAGTTTCCCGATCGGACCGTCTAGGGGGAGTGGAGGCCGTGGAGGGACGTGGAATCTGGACTACTGAGTCGTGCGTAACTTTAATAACTAAACTTAATAACTGAATAAAAGACAGTAACGAAAGTAGAAAAAAATATTTTTAAGCAAAAGACACATTTTCCTGATTCCCATGAGCCAACGATCATTTTTGCCTCTAGGATTTTGCTAACAAAACTTTTGCAACTTTTGGCCATCAAATCGCCCGGGGGGGCTTAGATAAATATACAGGGTCTTATTGTCGACAGGCCCCCCCCCCTTCTTTGTTATCTCGAACCGTCTCGAACCCCCTCCTTAGTGTTCCCAAAGCTATAAGCTGGCAGGCCCTTGCCCCTTATGCACTGTAATTATGCACTTATGTACTGTAAAAGTTCGCCTTTTTACGTGTAGACTACAGACATACGACCTCCCCGACAAGACGGCCTGGGTTCGATTCCTAGTCGCGGCACACAAACCTTTTGCTTTTTTTTCTACTAACTCAAAAGTCAAATTCTCGGATACTGACCGGAAACTGCAATGGTCGTAACGAGATTTTTCTTACTCTCAATATCGACTCAGGGTACATTCTTGGTATGTTAGCTAGCTCCCCGAGTCAAGTTTGAGTCAAGTTTTCTGTTCCTTTAAAGTGCGCAGCTTAACCGTAAAGGGAATAAAAGTTACTTTTGACCAAGCGGTACATTTCATGATCCACAAGGGCTCAAGATCTTTTGTGTAACAAGGGTTTTGCTTATAAATTAATTTCTAGCTCCTTAAAGTGCGCAGCTTAACCGAAAAGTGAAAGAAATACTTTTGACCAAACGATACATATTCGTGATCTCCAATGATTATTTTTTGTCTCAAGGGTTTTGCTTAAAAGTGAATTCCTTACAAAACATGATTTTGAGCGAAATATACATTTGCATGATCCCATGAACCCGAAAATGTACCATTACGTAGAAGGACGTAAATTCTACGTCTATACAGACCACGCCCCCCCCTCAAATGGTTAAAACAAATGAAAAATGCGAATCCCAGGCTGTCTCGTCTGGCGATGGCGGGTCTGCGTGGGGTGACTTCGGACTATTTTCATGGGGCGAGTTCAGACAGCAATTAAAGCTGTCGAAACTCACGATGAGTCTTAGAGGCAGTGAAAATGATGTCGAAAAGATGACTGAAATGAACACGGAATACGAAGTCTTTGTTCTGCCCAAGTGCTGTCTGAATAACCCGTCAGTGTCTGTATTGTGAGAAATTGGGTACTCGTCGGTAGCGAGACAAATTACCTCCGTCTACGACGCTTTAGCAAACACATTTTAAAAATAAATTCGTATTACCAGAGAGAATTGGATCTGTGGAGATAAGTTTGGATGACATGCTTTGCGTCTTTTTGTCGCCAAACTAAACCAAAAACGAGTTAAACAACAATTAAGATCTTCGGATGCAAGTCGCGGAATCCCTTCTTACCGCCCCTAACAATTTTTTTCAACAAATAACGATATCAGAAGCCTCCCCGCTCCCCAATTCATCTCCACACCGAATCTAAACGAGCTTGAAGAACGATGATGAGCCTGAGTCAGAAGTGACCCCGAATATTCAGTAAAGTAGACATCATGCTAAAGTATCTGCCGTGGGCATAATTTTTTTTTTTTGGTTTGCCACAAGGTGAACCTCCTGTTTCTTAAGTTTTAAAACTCAGAAAAGGATAAAACACTAGTTTAGCGTGCATAAAAAGCGAGGGGTTGCCCACTCTCAAATTTAGTGTATAGCAAGTGCCCGGTGCCGCGGTGCTCGGTCGATGCCGGCACCGGTTGTCACGTGTTCAGACGTCAAAATAAGCATTTTTAGAAGCGTTAGAAAGATGAATCGCTTAATTTATGGCCGGCACCGGAGCCTGCGCATACGATTTCGGTCGGTGCCTGCCGGTACCGGGAAAGGGTGTACAGCAGGTGCCGGGGAGTGGGTAACCCCTCGATAAAAAGTACCGTCCGAAGTCGCCCTAGTATGTGTCCGGAGACACCCCATTATATGGGCCGACTTCGGACACTTCGTCAGGGTCTGCTTCAAGTAGCCTTGCCAAAAAACTAAAGTAGGATGGAGCGTGAAAAAAAATCAGTGTTATAGCTGAATGTTTTATGTTCCCATTGTGATAAAACAAAAGCCGAGACTTCTAAACTGTGATTTGCGGAGACCCTGAAGTCAAAAACGTCCAGACTCACCCCAGTGTCCCCTACCGTGTTAAATAAAACGTACGAATGCTTTTTCTTCGACCAATCTGTATAAGTTCAAACAACGGGGATGCAACTAAAACATTCGGTAAAATCACAGAATTAACAAGACCAAAGATCCAGACAATTGGGTCTTGTTTTCGCCAGATTCAGTCATCGCCAGGCTAACCATATTTAGATATGCCTCTATAAGCCATTTCTATTTTGACGATACTGACCGAAACTTCCTGCTTTAATTCTGCAAAATTTCCGCTTTCGGTCGAATTCCGAGCGAACTACTTGTCCAGCAAAAAAAAGAAAATTAAAAAACGAGTTCACCGTATCTCCTTATCACTATAAACAACATCTAATCAATTTCAAATAAAACTTTAACTCATAAAAAAAAAAATCGGTTTCAACCGGATTCCGGACGAATTATATGTCCGGGTAAAAATGGTTGTCAGATACAGATTCAGCGTTTCTTCTTACCCCTAAATCTGTCATTTAATCAACTAACAATAAAACTTTTGCTTTTAACAAATTTTCCGGTTTTTACCGGATTCCGGTCGAACTAGTTGTCCGGTTGGAAAATGCTTTTCGCATAAGTGTCCAGCATGTTTTCTTATCCCTAAATCGAACATCCAATTAACTTCAAACAAAACTTTTACTTTTAACAAACTTTCCGGTTTTTGTCGGATTCCGGACGAACTACTTGTTCGGCGAGAAAGCGGTTTTCATCATCGAGTTCAGCATTTCTTCTTACCCCATAATCGACTATTACATTAGCTTTTTAAAAATATTTTGTTAGCCCCTTAATTTGAACCCCCACCCCTGAATGTAGGGCTACAGAGCCCGTTTACGAGCTCGACCTTACCCTTGACCAAAAGAATCTTCACACCAAGCTTCACAAAATATCTCATTCCCTTCGAGTTATCCTGCCTACAGACGGACGGACGGACAATTTTTGCAATGTCGAATAGGTATCCCTCCACTTACATTTTGGGATCCCAAAAACTCGAGCAAAATTTTTGCACCAAGAAAAATAATAATACCAAAAATACCCTGGCGGACGCAAACGAGCGGAGGGTAGGAGCTACGTGGAACAGAACAATTCGTTACCTCTATAAACATCTGTAGACTATCATAAGGTTTGAAGCCAAGCTGATCATTCATTTCAAACAAAATTATGATAACGAGATTTTCGGGGTTTCTTCTTGGTCAGCTAATTATCCCTCTAAGATGATGTGCGAGGGATAAATCAAATTCCGGATATTTCGGTTGCACTCCCGGCAAACCGTCCTCAGCGGAAAAAACAACAACTAAATCACACAATCCACCACAGGAAAACGATGCGGAACCTACAAACAATAAAACAGCATGTAAATAAGAACCAGAGAGAAACGATGCGGATTGAAACGACGTGCAGATAAAATAACGAAAGATAAAACTGCGTGTTAAAATTTATGTATTTACAATTCTGATATTATTTACAATTCTGAATTCTGTGTGAAATGCTTGTGTGTACAAATAGCTGGCTGGGAAAACGCAGAAGCTTTCACCCAGAAAACGGCCAGATCCAAAAATCCATCAGTAAATTATAAACACTCCAGTTAAACACTTATACCTTGCTTATACTGATGGATTTTTGGATCTGGCCGTTTTCTGGGTGAAAGCTTCTGCGCTTTCCCAGGCAGATATTTGTACACACAAGCATTTCACACAGAAATTGTACATACATAAATTTTAACACGCACTTTTATCTTTCGTTATTTTATCTGCACGTCGTTTCAATCCGCACCGTTTCTTTCTGGTTCTTATTTACATGCTGTTTTATTGTTTGTTGGTTCCGCATCGTTTTCCTGTGGTATTGTGGTGGATTATGTGATTTAGTTGTTATTTTTTTCGTTGAGGACGGTTTGCGGAAGTGCAACCGACATATCCGGAATTTGATTTATCCCTCGCACATCATCTTAGAGGGATAATTAGCTGATCAAGAAGAAACCCCGAAATTCTCGTTTTCGTAATTTTGTTGGTAGGCTATCGCAGTAAAACCCCGGAGAAGAAAGTTCGAAAGTACAAACCGATTGGTTGTCGGTTTGGAACCATTGTGACATCACATGTGACACGCTGCGGAGGCGGAGCGGATCAGCACACCTGCTGCCGTTTTTCATCCGATATGCGCAGCGGCGAAGAGGGAAGTAAATCGGTATCAACGCAAGTACTCTAGCTCGGCTCAGTTTTGTCGGGGTATCCGTAGTCGCTTCATGGGATCAAAGAGGTTCTATTGGCTTATTTGTTCTTGATAATACCAAGCTCGTATATAGCCCCAGTTTGAAGTTGCGACTTATTATGGGGAGACCATATAGACACTGCAAAATGCAGAATGCTTTGGATTAACTACGTTAACTTTCGAAGGGTCCTTTTCATCCGTTTGCTGTGATAAAAGTGAACTGTTGAGGAGTCAAAACAGACCCAACGTACGTAGGCCAGATTGATCTAGACGAAGCCGATACAAGGGGTTTTCATCAGGACAATAAGCCAAAAACTACTTACCAGATTGAAATCAGACTGAACCAGGCCTAGTATTCACAATTTCAAGCTCCGGCTTCATTTGTTTTCATCACGGTTTTGCAGTTAGCTTTAAAATCAGAACTTCATAGCTACTCTACTCTTCCTTCCTCCACCGTTTAATAATTTTCTAATTAAATTAACCGTTGAGTGTTTCTCTTTCGGTGGCTAAACTCCAACTGAATCACTCTTGAACGCTGCCTAGTGTAGTAGTGGTTTAGAGTTGGCACGTGGACTGAGCGTTCTTCTCGCCGACGCTTCTCTGCAGAATAGATGGCTCTTCAAGCCTCACTGGCAGCTAAATTTTGGCGCAACATTTATTTCGTTGATGCAAGTTGTCTCGACTACGTGGTGGGGTGGGGGGGGGGGGTGTCTACTGAAAAGCTTTAACCTTTTCATGAGGGCTATTTTTCTCTATCCAGTCAGGACCAAGACGGAGGACGAATCTCAGTGTTGATTTGACAATATGATTGATTGTGTCTTAAATGTTAGGAGTTTACCCGGTTTTGCGTGTGTTCTGATTGATTTTGATTGATTGATTTTTGATTTTATTTATTGCTAAATTACATAATAATCCATCATGATAGGTAACCGCCCATGAGAAGACATAAATGCACTGGCACTGGGCGGCTACCACAAAATACTTCAACTTAACTACTTCAACTTAACTTTATTTCATTCAACACTAATTAATCAAAATAATTTTTTTTTTCTGTATAAATTCAGCAGGGTTTAGTTTTGAGATCATATAAATATGGCAATTGATCGTAGTGCCATTTCGGCCAACCGCAAGAATAGGCCAGTGCTTTCTGGGGTGGCTCAATGAAGTTGTCTATTAAACTCTTAGAAAAGTTAAGATTAAACTCTTAGAAAAGTTAAACTTTTGGTACACTGGAAAGTCAACAGTGAAATTGGCATTTTTGTAAACTTCCAACGAGGGAGTGGAGGGGATCAAACTGGATAAATGGCAAGAGTACAATTCTCAGATGATCCATTTCAAGTTAGGACTGGTATCCGACCGCTTGGGGGGAACTGAAGGGAGGGTACTGGACCAGATCCGGCCACTATTTGGTGGAAGAGGGTTCGGGACTTATGTGGCATCCATAATTCTCGACAGCGTGATCGGATCCAGATAAAAACTTGATAATTGGCACTAACACGTGCCTCACCATAAGACTTGTAGCACGCTTAGAGTAGAAGGATCTGGACGGAACTTTGCGAGGACAAGCATAAGCTTAGCCCTTAGATGACGCTGTGTTATTTAAACGGTCGGACCGGATCCGGGCATGCGGAGGAGAGTTGAAGGGTGGGGTCCCGGAAATCGTGTGACATGACTCTCGAACGAGTGATGGCAAAACAGCACGTTGTAGTGTTCCGGGCCAGATCCAGTAGCCACTGTGAGGATGGGGGGGGGAGGGTGGAGGACAGTTCCTGAAATCTTGTGGCACGTATAACTCTCAAACGATTGATCCTAACAGGATGACACTATATGGTTGGCAATAGTCATTTTCCGATTCTATAGTCAGGACTGTTTTCGTTAACTGCGAGGGAAGTTATAGGGGGGCACCGCAAATCTTGTAGCATGCTTAGAAATGAATGGCCTACAAATAGCGGTTAAGGTTATAGTACAGAAAATACTAGGAGTCATAACTCGCAAGTAGATATACCGCTCTCGGGTACAAATCGTAATTTCGTTCTAGTTCAGTCTATATAGCCTAGTCCATAGTCTATATTTTCGGCTGTCTAAGGATATCTAAGAAAAAAATAAAAGTTTCTTCTCGAGTAAGATATAGTAGGCCTATTTCAGTCCGTATTCCATTTTAGGCTTCTTTTTATTCATTTGTAACTGAAGTCTGACAGGCTTGCTAATAAGAGAAAACACGTCTAGTATTCAGCAACAATTATATCTCCTTACTGCCCGGCTGGACCTGAAAGTCCCACTGCTTTCCAGGATGGCTTCTCAATATGTTTAAAATAAATTTAACCAAAAATCTCACCTCAGTAGCTGCTTTCAGTGTCGAGATTTTTATATCTGAATTTTGTGTTTGGTCGGTGTTGGCTAAACCTCAGCCCATTATGTGAGGCCCGTGATGTCACACGAAAAGTCTACATTTCCCATTTACTAACGAAATTGATTGTCCCTAGAACGGTTTATAATGTAAACGCGTCCGGCGCCTCGCTGGCCGCTCGGCCTTATATATATGGATACAAATATGTATTCTGCAATACTAATTTGATCGAATTTCCCTATTTCTTTCATGACGTCACAAAAACGTCACGGGCCTCACATAACAGGCTGAGGTAAATTTTACACCGTTTGGTCCAGTCTGAATCGCTTTTCAAAATTTATGCCGCAGTTGATAAAAGCCTGCTGCCTAGTGGTAAGAATATTCGTTTCACTACGGCGCATAAGATGGTACTGGATTCGTTATGCTGTTCCCAACCGCTTGGACACCACACTACATACGGATGAAGAGGTCCCGCCAGTCCCGAAAGGGTTAAGGTTAAGGTACTGACTAGAGCCAAATTACACTAGAGAGTAGCGCCAAGACTTGCAAGAAGTGGCACACTCGAATAGCAGCGAAGCTAGCACCACTAACGATAGTGAACATCCCTACTGAAACTCAATCAGTCGTGCACCAGCGCTGGCTCGAATAACTTCATACTGTGAACACAGCAGAAAAAATATGAATCCTCCATGGGTGCAGACCTCATTGCAGACCTCATCTTGGCTTTCCTAGTAATTTCTAAACACACAAGTTTGTCTCGGTTTAAATGCCGCAAGCGTCCGTTTGCAAAGCATGGAAAGCAAAGGTCTTGACGCGACACTAGCACCACTAGCGATAGTGAACGTCCCTAATGAAACTCAATCGGTCGTCAAAATACTTCGTATTTTGAACACAGCAAAATAAAGATGCAACCTCCCTTGTTTCCACAATGTGTTGAGACCGCATCTTGTCTTTACCAGAAATTTCTAAACCCGGAAGTTTGTTTCGCTTTAAATTCCGCAAGCGTAATGGGCGGCGCTATGAGTATGACCCGTTCGCAAAGAACAGAAAGCATAGGTCTTGGGGGCATTTGGCGCTACTCCCTAGTGTTATTTTGCTCTGGTACTGACTCACGGATTGGGCTCTATCAAGCTTTATCGTTTGATGCCGGCACCTGGAGATGGCACCGAAAATTCTAGTGAAGACTTTGAATCTCTACCTTCATGCTGTGGACAAATCATGGATTTATCGGTCGCCTTTCCTGTACTTCCAGTAGTTCAGTCTGGTGAAGTAGAAGAAATCGCATCTATTCCGTATGGAAAGCAATGTGATGAAAATTCCGGCAGGGATTCCAGTTTCCAAGCAGGAAACATGAGTATAGAGGTTTATTAGGTCAAAGGCAAGGATAAGTTCTAGACGGCTTTATACCTCATTATCTAAGCTTTTGGAACTGATAGAATGGTCCCATCGAACTGGTGATCAGGTCAAGGTAAAGGGCTAGAGGACAAGCTGAACGCTTCTTGCTTCGGAGGACAACTCGGCCTGAATGCGGCTGAAACCAAGAAATTCGAGAACGAACCTACTAGTCCGATGAGTCCGAATAAGAGGTTGACAAGGCTGTAAAACTTCATACTGAATCAGAAATTGCTACTTCTTTTCGGCTCGGATGGATAATCCTGCAAATTCGGTAAAACTGGGAACCATAACGCCTTGACGGAAGGAGTGGTTGTCGACAATGAGATAACAATTTAATCAATCAATTATACTTAATTATCTATCGGGTAGCATAGGCTAAGCATGGCGCAAGCGCTCAAACGAGCAGCGTCTCTATATGAAAAAAAATGAACGGTCATATAACACTGATAATTAGAATCTTCGTCATCATTAACTGAATAATGCTACCGTGGTGATTAAGCATACCGGCACTGACTTGTAATCGCGAGAAGATTCGCAACAAAAAATAACACTTTCGATTCCAACTCATCGCACAACATCATGCTGCGGCCAGGTACCCATAAATTTCCTGTAATGACTCGCCATTCAGGGGGCTTGTCATTTCCTATTCTTCTATGTTGCTATGTTGCCCGAGCCTCACCTAGTTTCCAAAAATTCCACTTGGGTCGAATCGGCAATCCCGGGCCTCCTTGGACGTAAGACCAAAGAGACTCCTCCTCAAGGCAATATTTTATCCACATGGGTATTTCTCGAACTATCTGACGCTCGGTCAAGAGCGCATCAGAAAAGGTGAGAGTCGATTATGGGGTAAGAAGACATGCTGAACACGATGGTGTTATTTTCTCGCCGGACAAGTAGTTCGCCCGGATTCCGGCCAAAACCAGAAAGTTTGTTAAAAGTAAAAGCTTTATTTGAAGTTGAATAGATGTTCGATTTAGGGGTAAAAAGAGACGCTGAGGCTGTATATGACAATCATTTTGTACCCGGACATACAGTTCGTCTGGAATCCGGTTGAAACCGGATTTTTTTTTTATAAGTTAAAGTTTTATTTGAAGTTGATTCGATCTTCTTTGTAGGGATAAGGAGATACGCTGAATTCGTTTCTGAACTTTCTTTTTTTTTGCTGGACAAGTAGTTCGCTCGGAATTCGGCCGAAAACAGAAATTTGGCAGAAGTAAAGCAGGAAGTTTCGATCGAGGTTTCGATCAGTATCGTCAAAATAGATATGGCTTATAAAGGTATATCTGAACCTGGTTCTCAGATGATTAGCCTGGCGAAGACTGGATCTGGCGAAGACAAGACCCAATTGTCTGGATCGAATATACAATTTTTGGGATACCATCGAAACCTTTGGTCTTGTTGATAGAAAAGCGAGCTGACATGGTGATTCTGTAATTCCGATTCATTTTCTTACTGGACCAGTAGCATAAATCAAATTGAAATAACTTTTCCTGAAATGGTGCTTTTCTCAATCTTTAAAGACCGCCCGTGACTGGCATTGCGGTTTGTTTGTACATCTCAGACAAAATGGCGTCTCTTCGTTGTACAATGAACCCTCCTTTATTACTGTTTTTTACGTAGCATTCTATAACTCAGATAATTAGTTTTTGGCGCTACAAGTGTCCGCGGTTCCTTGGGGCAGCATTTTCGACTGTTGGGTGCTTCTTCGTTTTTTCTGGTTGAGCAATAAATAATCTCGGCAGACGGGTGGCAGTGTCCTACAGTTTCGGGTTTGGGGTCGATAATGTATTAACTTCCCAGTGAAAGAAGCAGTTGAAGTCATGAAGTCTGTGATATTTCTAGGTTCCTTTCTTTTAGTCAGTTATGTCCAGTCAAGTAAGTTTTTTCCTCATTCACTATTTGTGTTTTCTTTCTTTTGTGCAGATTCGTGTTCTGTTTCTCGAACATTCGCATGAATAAAAATTCTTTGCCACTGTGATTGAGGTCTTTGTGCTTGATATTGTCGTTAAGAGCGATAATTTTTTTTTGAGTTAGACATTTTTTCAACTGACTGAATACGGCGAGAAAACAGAGAAAACTCTCCAGCCAGTGTTGATAGGCTACTAGCACAGCAAAGTATGTTCTTCAGCTTATTACCACTTTCTTTTCTAACAGATTCGTTTAAAGAATGTTCATTAATTATCCCTCTATGCTGGGATAAATATTTTAACTTATATTTATCCTTCGCATAAGATCTTAAAGGGACATTTAACTGATTTACAAAAAAAACGAAAATCTCGTTTCAATTTCTTGTATTATGAACGGTCGGTCAGCTTAGGTTTAAACCTTATAATGATTATGTATATAATATATAATTTATTAACGTCCATCCAGTCCTTCGCCTACAACACGCAGTTCGTGTGCTCGGCTTGTTTGGGTGGATTGCTTTGTTCGATTTGACATCTTGACGGAGACTACAGACTTAGACTGTCCAGACAATCCGAGTCGGATACTCGTCTTGTTATTAGTACTTGACTGGCGGGATTGACCTTTTCTTCAATCGTATTTTAGGTCCTTATCGCCGTAAACCGGATTTGCGGAACTTCTCAAGTCGGTTGGGAGAGACGAAAGACATTTTTATCGCCGTGAACCACGACAGGAAGACCGGACGTTCAGAAAAAGGTTAGTTATGCGACTTTTCCTTCAGGACTCGGATACCAGGACTGAAGGATGTGGGGAAACGAGCTTGCATTTCCCCTCGGTCTCTAGGAGCTGCTGTCTTTGGTGCCTTTGTCGAAGTTGGGGAAAGTACAAGCAAGAAATTTTAGAGTGGTTTCCAACTCCCCGGCAACTGCTGCACACCCTTTCCCGGCACCGATTAGGCGATTCATCTTTCAAACGCTTCTAACATGCTGGTTTTAATGTTCTAACAAGTGGTAACCGGTGCCATCCGGTGTCAGCTGGTGCCGGCACCAGACACTTGCTGTACACTAAAATCGAGAGTGGACAAAACCTCGAAAATCTTTTGTTTATTCCTTCGTTTTCACATTTTCAGCTACAACTTATTATTTTGTCGGTCCGCTGTTTTCTTCTCCGTAATCAGGTAAAAGATAAACTAGCGATAATATAAAATATTATGAAAATTCAATGATAGAAACTCCTCCAAGAAAAAACTGTTTTCTGGAAGCGGCAGGAGCAAGGCAGGAGGAAGAAGTTGCGGTTGGTTGACATCTTCATCACCGCGGATGCATTGGCAGAGGAGGTACCTGACTGACGCGATGAACAAGCTATGCTAAGCTAAGTCGTCGTATGCCATACCACTGGATAGCAATGGACCGAGGCCGGTGTCTGACGGCCCTTATACCTCAGCGCTCAAAGGGCTCCACCCTTCATTACAATCAGAAGGACCTTGAAGTTGTCTTAGAGGATTATTATTACTCTGGCTAGGGGTTGAGAGTAGCCTAGGGGTGTAGTGAGTCGGTTACTCAGAATCAAGACAACTTGGGCATATTGTGCGCCGTCACTACTCTATTGCGTCCCCAAGTGAGGTTCTTGACAGTAATGTCAGCAGAATCGTCGGAGTGGGACGGTTATGCCTAAAAGAGCCAGCGATAGATAAGGGGTCATAAGATATTCCCAACATTCGCACAAGCCTGCAGCGGAGTGCCTAGATTACTTTTTGAGCTAACCAAAAGTTACAGCGTCATGTTGCTATGGCATATCAGACTTTTTCCACAGCGGTTATGGCGTAGGATTGCCCCACTTAATATGCAAATGCAAATGTCTAATTTCCCTTCCGACGAAACTTGGCTCGGTGTTCTTTGACCGGAATTGCCCTAAATGGATAACGGAGCCATGATTGTGTTTTCAAAAACTCGTTTTGGACGATCCATCATTCTTCTGTCCGAGAAAAGCACTCTTACAGCCTCGACCGAAAGAACTATTCGCACATTGAACTTGACAGCGTAACGGTCATGTTACATTTTACTTCTGCGGTTTCTGGCATGAACACCAGTGGGATGACTAATAGGTTTTGAGAACGATGACGTAGCGAGGATGGTAAAGGACGGGTACAAGAACGCGTTGTATGGCGAGAAGCTCGACGAACAGCTCTGCTATATCGGTACAGACACCTGTCATGCGGAATGGTGTCGGTTTTTTTCCAAGTGAAGAGTCGCAACCGAGAAGTTTCAGAAGTTGTTGCCGCACGGTATCAAAATTAAGGCCTCGGATACTCCATTCGCGTGTCCTTACGTGGCGACGCTGCAGTGCTGACCTGTAATCCCTTCCATGAGCTACCAGTCAATCAATAATTTGATAAGAAATGGCACTAATAGGTGTGACCATATGGAGTATTTGTAAGAAAAGAAAAGAAAAAGAAAGAAGATGAATAAAATAAACATTCACTAAATCAGTGAATAATGTGAAGAACACCACTTGTTAGTTCCAGTCGCCACATTATGACGATTTCATCCTCACGTATATAAACTTTGAATCTTCTGTTTTTACGAAAAGCAGTTGTTAAGCCTCACTGGCAGGGGCGTCGCAAAGGGTTGCACCCCCCAAATTTGAGATTCGGTTTCGGTAAAATTCAATTTTACTAAAATTGTTCGGTATTTTTTCGATAGCAGAACTATTAGGCAGAACCCAAAAATAGGCTATCGGTACAAATCTATTCGGTATAATGATCGGGATTCGATATCATTGCCAGTATTTGGTAGTTATCACGAATTCGGTGAGAGAATTTACTGAAATTATTTGGTAATTTTTCAATGCAGAACTATTCGGTATATTTATGGAGATTCGGTAGTTACACAGAATCCCAAATAAGCTATCGGTCCAAAATTATTCGGTATCATGATTGGGATTCGGTAGTTTATTCGGTATAATTTCCAATATTCGGTAGTAACCACGAGTGTTTCTCCCCCCCCCCCAGTTTCGCCGAAATTATACCGAATATTATTCGGTAGTTTTTTTATCCCAAAACAATTCGGTATAATAACCGGGATACGGTAGTTATACAGAATCCCGAGCATGCTATCGGTCTAAACTTTTTCGGCATAATAACTGGGATTCGATAATTCCGGTATAATTGCCAGGATTCGGGAGTTACCACGAACCTCGAAACTCGGAAGAGGTCGAGTGAAGCACTGGTCGCAGACAAAAGGACTGATCTATGATTTCATCGATAGTCCTTACTTTTATCTTGGATCCCAAAAAGAAGATCTAATCATAAATGTTTCGAAAATTCCGCCTGCGGCGCTTTTCGTAATATTCCCTATTTCGTGGAAAGGCGCGTGATTTGACTGGGATTTTAAGCCAGTTTTAGGATTAGGATTCGAAACATTAAAAGCTAGGACTGGATGGAAACAGTTAAATTTTGCAGGAAAAAGCTAACTTAAAAAAATCTCGCCTGCGGCGCTATTGACTAGACTACAGTAGATGCTGCTGCCGAAACATCGGAACTTCTTAGAGTGTCGCTATTTAATCTACGATAAATGATAGAATTTGTAAGAGAAGCAGTTAAATTTTAGCTTACAGAAAAAAAAAATCTCCTGAGGCGCTCGATTTCATTTTCTCTTGGGTATAATAGGTAGAAGCTTTTACTGCAATCGTGCCCGGCAATATATCCTCCAAGTGCGCTTCGCAAAAACGCCGTCTAATAGTTTATCGTCTTTCATTCTGCCCTTTAATGTTACTCTTCCTACGTAATCTTTTCATGTTCCATAATTTAAAGCTCGAATTCTCAGTTTCTAGGATTCGCAGAGGATTCGGTAAAATTTTGTGAGATTCGGTAAAATTTTGGCTCCGCACCCCCCCCCCCCCCACCGAAAATGCACTTGCGACGCCCCTGCTCACTGGAATATACGCCTTTTGAATTTCGGTCAGGGAAAGCTAACATTCGAATTAATGGCTGTGTCTGGGAAGAGGCTCAGCGAATCACCTCTGTAGAGCTCATTGGACAAACTTTGCGAGGGGTAGAACTTTCAAAGGACCAAAATAACACAGCTTCTCAGCATATGTTTGGTTAGTACTGTTGAAAGTCGGTTCTCAAGTGGAAACCACCCTTTCTCCACGCTCTACCTACTGTTACTGCTTACCAATTTGATCGATGAAAAAAAAAGCCGGAACTATAATTTCCATGGCATTTAGAAAGAACGTGACTGACTTCCCACCCTCCCCACTCAATCGACGGTCTGGCACACCTCGGTTATCTAAGACAAGAGAATGATCAAGTATGTACTTATCTCCGTTGCGCCTCCGACACCGCCTCAGCCTCAGCTTTGGTCTTCGCCCTAGTCTTAGAAAACCGTTGGAAATTATCGAGCTTGAGTTTTGGATTAGTAGTGTGGTAATGTGACGCCCCATCCACAGACGACCCCAGTCATTGTTCATTATCAGTTTCTTGGTCTTCACCCTAGTGCTCTAACAAACACTGGATTTCTTAACTAGTGCTGGCTGAAGGTTCAGACGAAGACTGTGCGTGATTCGTCCTCTTTTCGAACTGGAAGTCCCCATTACCTCCGTTTTGACAGCTTTTTTCATTTTTGCAGTTTGCATGATTGATGGCGTCAGCTACCGAGATGGCGATCCAGTACCGACATCCAATCAGTGCGAGTTCTGCATGTGCCGACCACCCGGCTTTGCCTGCTCTTTTCTGCAATGTCCTCCTCCGAGGAACAAGGGTTGCCGGATGTTGAAGAAATCTGGCGCATGCTGTCCCGAGTATCAATGTGGTAAGAGGCTCTGCCTTGTCTAGGACATTTCCAGAATGTAAGCAGCCGCATCTAAACCTCGAATACATTTTTGCCGAGGAAGAACTATCCCTTCAGAGTTTTACCTCGATGCAATTACGAGGCTTGAATGGTCGCCCTCGGTGTCACCGTTTCCTGTAAAAAGGTTTTCGCAAGTGCTTGCCTGTCAATTTGTCTGCCCGGCCGGCCATCTGTCAGTGATACCGATACCTCAACATTTAAGAATGGGAGAGTGGCTTAGAAATTTTGGGGGTTGGAAAAGGAACCCGATCAACTTGACTGGAAGGTCCGGAGTAAGGCGGTTTGGTTCTGGGTTTTTACTTCCAGATCAATGGGCATGTTGAATCAAAAGATGTCGTTAGTTAGCATGGAAAGTTAAGCTGGAATCCGATCAAACCCGGAAATTAAGGAGTAGTGATTACCCGATGTTTCGTCTGTTTTCTGGGAAAGTACTAGGGGGTTTGCAAAGGGATGAGCATGCGAAATCAGCACGTTTGGATCTTGTTTATGATCCTGACATTGCAGTTGAGTTACCAACTAAAGATTAGAAACGATATATATCTTTCTTGGGATACCGGATCGACATTCCAAACTATGCCGGCACCTACAATCAATGCACAGTATTCGCGTGCCTCTAACTTCATTTCATTTTGCCGACCAAGTCGACACTGTCTGTAACCAGACTGTGAAGGTAAGTTCGGAACCGTTTACTGAAAGTTTAGTTTTTATTTCGCTAAGAATGCTAGCAGTAGATGACATAAATCCGGTCAACGTGCACAAGGGATTAAATTCATGATTAGGGTTGGATCGTGAAATGGCAGTCAATGCCCTTGGGTCTCGTATCGTATGTTACCTGCGTTTTTACCACCGGAGTACTGATTTATCCTTTCAGTCGTTTTTAGTGGAATCAATTTATGTACAACAGTTTTGCCGTTTATTGTGGAGTTCTTTTGGCCCTACCCTCCATAACCGTCCGGTACAGGGACAACTGGGCCCAGGTGCCCAGTGTCTTAAGATCGTACCTTGAACACCACTGGAGAAAGGACGATGAACTTTCGTGTGCTTACAGACCCTAGGGCAGGAAGTTTCTTTTGGACTTTAACCTCCCCCACCGTCCCATTCAAGGTCTATTGGGCCTCTTTATTTTCCCAGTGGTTTAAGTTCCTAACTTGACCAGATCTCAGAGCCCGGGACCGGGAGTGTCTTATGGATTACAACTCCCCACCCTCCCCTTTCACTGGCAACTGGGGCAAGATTGCTCGGTGAGTCAAATTTGTGACTTGACAACGGGATAAAAATGAACGATGAAATTTTGTGTACTTAGCGATCATAGGAGCTGGAAGTCCCCTTTGGAGTTTTTTTGTCCCCCTTCTGGTTCAGGAATAACCGGGACCACATTGGTCAGTAATTTGAGTTTCTTAGACAACACTTTGGTCAGGACAACGAAACTGTTGGGCCAAGGTTGACTACAGCTGGTGACAGACCGAAAATGTCCTCTCCAGTCGGTGAGGATAAATTCGAATACTGAGGCCAAAATTTTAGCATATGTCCTGCGCATACCCCCTGTCACAATGCCTATGAGGCGTCCATGTCAGTCTTAAAGCTCCTTTCTGGCGAATGTTAGTTAACACTGATAAAAAAACAAATTCGTTCTATTTATTTTCGTTTTTGTAAATTCACCGCCTCCCTCCTTGGACCCGAAATAGTATAATCGTCGCTACGTACAACATCACTGACCCACTAACAGCAGTTGGAAAAATTATACAGAAGTACAATAGTAACCTTAAGCATGACTGGGAAAGCATTCTTCGACAATAGGATAGTTTTGTAGATGATAATGTTGTAGTAGTCTCTATGTTAGTTTGGTCTCTTCTTATTGTAGTGTTTCCTTCTTCTTTTCTTTCTTTATTCTACTCCGTCTATGCCATGTGCTTTTTGATGGGTGAAAAATAAAATTATTATTATTAAAGTCGATGCGAACAAGTTTCAAAGGTCATCTTAAAAACTTTGACATGTGTTACCGCGTGTAAGAACGGGTTTTGAATTATGGCAAGGGTTGCCACTCTTTTAGGGGGTTAAAATGTTTTGGAAATAAGAGGATACACAAATGAAATAACCCTTATCCCGTTAAATTATTAAGTTTCTATGGGATAATTTTCATACCTGAACTTGAATCATAGCTTTACCCTCCACGCTTGAGCGCTTGCACACCTGTTGGATTTAGCTGTGACTGATCCCTAGTTTTATGACTCGTTTTCGGACTCACCAGTGTCTGGTTTCATCTCGCTACTGCGTACTCACCAGAACCTGGCTGGAGGCAAGAATGATTGAATGAATATAATCCCAAAACCGGCCTATAAGGTCCACGGTGGGGCACAAAAGGAAATAAATAAGCACTCCATCTTTACTACTCCAATTATTCAGCGCTCGCATAACAATTCATATAAATAACTATCCTCAGCACAACTTCAACCTACAATAGAGTCACCGGTCATTGAGACCAGAAAACTTCTTATAGAGGTAACACCAGTCACAGTAAGTAAAAAACCGTAACATGAGTGCGACGAAAGTGTCTGTTATCTAGAAACTGTGTCTTCGTAAAGTTACTATCTTTGCAGTGCTTGCATATTTGTAATTCTGGGACCGTTTGTCAGGAGGATTCCATTGCCTTCAAATCCTTCCCTCCCTTGGTCTATTCCCAAGGGAGGATCCTGACGGCACCCGCTCATCATTGACCCAACGGGAACAGGAAATCTCACACGCACCTTGATCCCCACATGGAATGAAAGTAAACTCAAAGCAAATCGACTTGTGTTCACGCTATGTCAGGACAGACTGCAAACCGACTGACTTACTCTAGCTTATTTTCTACTCCTTCTTTAAGCTAGTAGCTAATTTCTTGACGACCGCTGATCGAACAGTTGTTCTGTGGGTACTTAGCTCGACTGATATATTCACTGGAAATTATCGATGTGCGTCTTTTCTTAATCAGGGTTCGGTCGTTACTCCCTGTCATATGCTCTTGGCATCAGGAGTCAATATTGAAAAATTCCCTTTTCTCAAATATCAAATAAATACCGCAAACTCTTTAAATGACTTTTCTGTCGTGACGATTTGCACACTTACTTTATGACTTCCGTTTTCAGATTGTGAGAAAGACGGGAAGTTTTACAAAAGTGGACAGAAAATTATTGATCCGAAAAATCCGTGTGACGTCTGCTTCTGCCAGGGAGGCGATCTTCTTTGCTCGAAGATTCACTGCTTTACCAGGAAAGACTGCGATGGAGTCATGATTCCCGGACGCTGCTGCCCTTCGTATGACCACTGCGATAGCCTACGTGAGTTTTAATCTTTTCTTTTTTGTCCTTTAAACAAACAAAAAGCAGTTCCATGTTTATGTTTTGGGCCGGTCGATTACATTCGACTACTTGACATATTTACAACATTTCATCTCGAGGATTGCCTTGATAGCTTGCGAATGATAACTGTGATAGTAGTTAGGAAAAGAACTCTTCAAGAAACCAAGTTAAAATACGAACTCCCTTCGAAGACAAAATTTTATCATTAGCCAACGTTTATCTATACTTCCTAATCTTCGACTTTCAGGCTTCTCTTTCCTTAAAGGCCGAGCATTAGTGTCTTGCAAGCCATTCTTCCCCTATGATTTAAATCTTTTTGAAGAATCATGGGGTCTTCTCTGGCAAGCTTCACGTTCCTCTTTCCTCGACATGTAACGTTATCAAGAATAAGCTCTATATTCTATTTCAGAAACCGGGACGTCGAGACCTCGTCCCTTCAGCTTTTCCAGTCCTGTGACACATCAGAGCTTCTTCCCCACACCAACAACGCGACCAATGACCATTAGTACCACTGCTTATTCCACTACAGAGACGCTTTCTTCTATAACCGTTGATGCGCTTGCAAGCAACAGCGAGAATAAAATTGAAAGTAGTGAAGAATCGAAAGAGGGGAATCAGCCAGATCAGGAATCGCATGAAGAATTGGACTCTAATGTTCCCGGTCAATCCAATGTGCTTCCTGGGTCCACTTCCGATGAAGTAGAATCATCTACGGAGCTCATCAATGCAGAATTGCCGACGGAGGTTCTGAACAGCAAAATCGAAGGAATATCTGACAATCTGACGGGCTTGATAAGTACAGCCACAGAAACGACTGATACTGTTACCGAAAAAGATCCTCTGGCAGCTAACTCCCTGCCAGAATCCGCTACTCAGTTACCGGCTGAAGCGGAAACTATGCTAGAAGATATCGTCCTTACAGTGGAAGGCACTGAAGTACCAAGCCTGTTTGGCGTTACTGAAGTTGTGCCGGAAGAGACCAGCGACCCTAATCCTACCGAAATACCATCAGAGGAGCTTTCCGCAAATAGTAACGCAGATACAGTCGCATCTTCCACGGAGAAGGACTTGGGTAGCAGCGCGGAAGCACATACTGAAGCACCAAGTCAGTGGAGCGTGACTGAAGCTCATCCTGAAGAGACCACCCACCCTAACCCGACCGAAATACTGTTAGAGGAGCCTTACACAACTGATAACTTATATTCCCTCGCATCAGCCACGGAGAAGGACGAGAGTAGTACAGGTTCAAGTCCGTCAGTTCCAACAGAAATACCCGAAGGCGCTTCTGGTGACGGCGAGGCCATTTTTTATTCTGATATGACAACTCACTTCCCAAGCGCTCCGTCGGTAAGCATTGTCTCGCAAAGCGATCAAATTAGCGCCGAGTTTTCAGAAAGCCTACCTTCAGACGACATTGTGCCGTTTGGCATAATCATGACGGATTATCCACCGTCAGAAAATTCAAACACAGCTGGAAGTCCAGAGCCTGAAGAAATAAAGGAACAATCTGGTGGTACTTCAGTCGGAGCATCTACAGAGGGTTTTGATGCATCAGAAACCACTAGCGAAGTCACCGTAGTTCCGGCTATTCAAGAAGACATAACCGAAACCTCAAATGGCAATGTAATTCTTGGAGATGCTACGACGTCACCCTCCGTTCAACTTGTTGCATCTGACTCATCATTCGACAGTCTAATCTCTAGTGAAGATCTTATCGGTTTCTCTACCGTCAATTCTCTAGAAAATATGCCACACGATCAGAGTAACTTAGCAATTCCGGTTAAACCTGCTGCTATGAGCGAGGTTCTTCATGAAGGAAGTGGCGGGCCTGATTTTTCGACTGATCATTTAAGCAACCTTTCTTTTGATTTTGAAGCGTCTGGGGATGCGCAGTCCGAGCAAGTTTCATCTGAAAAGCTGATTGTCTCAGACAAAGTGGATGCCACCGAAGGCTCAGGAGAAGTACATGAGGTAACAAGTTTCGCTTCCATCCCTTCTGACATGCAGGAGAAGGAGGGTTCTGGTCATATAGGCATATGGAACGGTGCAAGCGAGATTGTCACTACTACTCATGCAGCAGAATTCGACGGGTCAGGTGAAGTCACTTCTGCAACTGAAACTTCTCCATATAATTTTGATGAAGAAGGCTTTCCAGTGCAAACTCACGAACAGAGTGTAACAGATATAGGTGCTACCGACGGAAGTGGAGATACTCTTTCTGCCACTGAAATGGCCGTCAGTTTCGATGATCATGTTCAAGATAGCGGAGACGACACTTTCGAAAATGGTATAGCTTCAGAGGTTAGTCACGATGAGACCTATCCTCTTAGTACAGCAACAGTGGCATCTGAAGGGATGGAATTGGCACCTGAACCCTTTTTCCAGGCTCCTCAAAATATTTTCGATGACATCGACACTGAAGCACAAGTAGCATCAGTCGACCATGACCAGGGTGAGGTTGAACTGTCCGGTATTGATAGCACAATGAACCCTGTTCTCACATTTGATGAAGAATTAACGACGATTTCATTTCTTACATCCAAAGAAGGAGTTCAAAGCACCGAAACAGTAAACATTGAACTGCAGCCGTCGGCTACTGAAGGTCATCAAACGGACAAACCGGACGATGTAGTGTCTGGGGGGTTCGATTTTGAAGACATTACAACTCAGCAGTCCGGTCTTTTTGAGCTTAGCGTAGATGAAGCTTTAGATTCGATCGATAGCATCAGTATTGACCTTGGCGTGGACCCGAATGAATCCGATATGGTTATTGTTACTAATTCCAACCAGGAAATCGAATCTCTTGATAGTATCAGTATAGACCTCGGCGTAGATCCCGATGAGCAGGGTGCAGTGACACCGGTAACAGAGGCGGACCCGACAATTCCTGAGTTTACAACAATTGCTGCATTAACCGACAGTATCATATCCAGGGATGGTACGACTGAATTCCAAGGACCGGTGACTGAATCTCAGACATTTGAAGAGACGACTGAAACCGAAACACCTGCGTCCAACGAAAAGGTCGTCGAAAGTACTACTACCGGAAATCTGTCGACAATTGCCAGTGAGAGCGCTGGAACAGAGAGTGTCAGTGTTTCGCACATCAGTAAGTCGAACGCGGAAAAAACAATCGCTGTGAATGATTTAGGAAGACGATCTCAAAGAAAAGCAATGCACGACTATACTAATATACCATATATGTTGAAACAGCTGACCGACTTACTATATTCCTACGACTCTTTCTCTAGTGCCTCCTACCCGACCAACATACGTGTATGAAAATTTGCCAAATTAAACTTGGGGGTGAGGGTGTGCATTTCATTGTCGTGAAGTGTGATTTGATAATTTTATACGCTAACTTATTTTTAACTTATTTCGTCAAATAAAACGATTTTAAAATTCAGTTACGCTTTTGTTGGACTGGAATCTGGCGTTGAAGTCATGGCAAAGCAGAAACAAATGTGGTTATCAATGTAGTACAAAAATCTGCAGGTCCAGTTTGATTAATTGCTTTCACGAAACTGATAATGCGGTTTGCAAGTTTTCATGTGTGTCATTGACATATGGATTAACTGAGGCAAACCAAGAAGCTCCTAACGGTGAAACTAATGATTTAATATGCGATTCAGATACATCTAAAATACAAGAAATAAGAAAATCTCTTCAGGCATCACAATTGATTGGCTATTGCACAAAGGTGCATACCATAGAGAAACGGGAACTGGTTGATACCAAGAGACTTCAAAGAAGAAAATACCTCTAAAGATCCCGCCTGTTCATGGTCATCTGGGACCAGATTGATCAGTGACTTGAGTTCGTGAGCAACGGGTGAAGGCCAGAAAACAGGAATTTCACGTACCTAGTTCTAGTTTTCCATCTCTCCCACACACACGGTTCAAAAGGGCAACTGTGCTCGGACTGCCCAGGGTCTGAAGTCTATGAATTGATAACGGGTACGACGATGAAACTTCGAGTTCATGGATCATGGGACTTAAAATCACCTTTTGGAAGTTTCGTCTTTCCAATCTCCCGGCTCGTCGGCAACTGGATCAATATTCGCCAGTAAATGTTTTGATTTGGACAAAGAAAATCGTTAAGCTTAGTTGATCCGATCCCTCAATGTGGTGCATGGACAACTGGGTACAAGCTCCCTAAAACTGCTAAGACTGGCGAGGATATATTCGGATGCTGAAGCCGTATTCGAGAACTTTAAAACTAAAAGTCACCTTAACTGTCACAGCAAAATTGGGCATATCTTCGATACCCGAACTTGAGTTATCCTTTCATATTTCACGCCTGAGCGACGGAAGCCTGATGAACGCGCAATGCTAGTTTGCGATGACTCGAACTAAAATCAGCTTCGTTGAGATAGTTCTAGAGAAGTAACAGCAAAATACACCTTGGATTTCCCTAGTAAAAGAAATAACAAATTCTTCCTTGCTCTCTTGCTCATTTCGGCGTTTCAGAATTTCCAGTACAGAACCAGCGTGTGTGCGATATCATTTTCCGAGCATATCCATTACATCATGTTCCTTTTCTCTCATTATTTCCGGTTAAATGGTTCCATTCGTCTTTTGAGACGTCAGTTTTAGCACGGTTGGATGGAGTTCTGGGTGATCATGTCTCACAGTAAAGGCTTGTCCGTTTCCCTGCGTGAAAGGCTGGGATTTGCCCTTCTGGAAAACTTCTATTGTAGAGATGAAAGCGCTGGTTCCAGGCATGGGTGGAAAAGAAAGTGGTAACTAGTCTTTAGTTTGCCACAGAAGGACATGGACGGATTGCTATTTGGCTTAGTGCTTCTACTGGGATTTGAAACTACAGAAGGTGAGTTGTGAATTTAATTTTGCATGCATTCATAAGTATTACATATTTAAGTATTACCGTCCAGGTGACTATGAAGACGGATTGCAAATTTGAATATTACCATTTCTGATTGCCAGAGGTAGTACTCAGCCATACTCAATTGAATCTACTTTGTTTTTCGAAAAATTCCTCGTTAAGAAAAATACCATCGGAAATGTCAATAAACCATAAAGTGCAGTTAGTTTACAAGGACAAACAAAGTTAAAATAGGCTAACGGAATTGGTGCAAAACCTCGCTAGAACGTACGGAATTTCCGAAAGGTCTTGTTTACAGCATATACGTAGTAGCGTTACTTCTTTTTTTCTCCTAAGAATAGATTTGACTAAAAAATACTTTTGGCTTTTGTCTGTGTTTCAATGAAGACTGCTTTTATACCGTAAGCGTATCTGCTGAACATAGTTGTAGCGGATTACATTGTAACCTATACAAAACGGTCGACCTTGTAAGGCGGTATTGGACGAAAGATCTGCCCTTCACGGGTATGGAAAACATGAAAATTCATGTAAGCTCCGAAGTTCTCTACGGTAGATGATCCGATTAACTGTCAACTGACGTTTATGAAACGGCGACAGACGGTATGCCGAACGTTGTCTAAGCTATGGATCTAGCCAGCATTACCACAGAGTCGAAGATAAAGGAATTGGGTTGAATTGAATGTAGCAAGGAACCAGTGAAGGGAGCTGTGAACTTAATAGAATAGGAAGTATGAAACTTCATTTTCTTTTCACCTTAGAAACTAGTAGAAAGAGAAAGATTTTGATATCATAAAACACCTCAGCTAAGTGCAAATATATATGATTATATATCGGCGATATTGCGGCCCTATTCATAGCGATTCATTTTGGCTATAAACCTGTTTGACAGGTCTTTAGAAAATCTCTACAAAAACTTCCAAATTTTAAAAGCGTAAATCGATTGGGGGTTGAATCCGTCAATCCATATGTAGAAGGGTAGAAACAGGGCTGATAATCCCACTAGCGGATACACTGTATTTATTATTCTAATGCACTATGCTATTCTAGAACGTACTATTCTAGTTCATTGTCTACGATGCGTTGTTTGCCTCTCAGACTTAGATCATCGGTGCATCTCCCAACCTCCCGAGCCAATCATTTGCGATAAGGATTCGACAAATTGCATGACTGTGAAAGAGTACAGTCCAAATGGTGAGTAGTTAAGCTTCTGTTCCATTCCCACCTACAAGCAGGACGAAACTCGAACTTGTATTTCATATCGGCTTCACATTATGATGGACCTTAATACAGGGGACTCAGTCGCAGACTTTCACAAGAATTTATCCTTGGAAGTATCCTGAAAAGTTAAAAAAAGAACATCATCAGTACCTGATCGAGATTAGGTGATCGAGATTTGCATTTGGCGGTGCCAGATAAAATACACACATGCTACAAATAATCAAAAGGAAATTTAAGAAAAAATGTTACCTGCAAGTTATTCATATCTTTGAATCTTTTTCAAATGGAACTTTGTTTATGGCTGAAAGGCAGCCCAGGAATTACTTCGTTAAAAACTTTCCACTCTCGCCATGTTCATTTAGTGGGTTGTAAATTAAATATATATACATATATTACCTGGCCATAGCATTCAGAAAATCCTGGGCCTTTCGGTAACATTGGTCCCAGATTTTCTGATGTCGAGAGTTAGGTTGCTGATTCGGACAAAACATTTTGCTCAAAAAGAAACACTGATGCGATAGGAATCAAGTTTTCTGAAATAATAATGTATCGAATGAAAATATAAAAAGGGCGTGCAGACGAATAATGAGTGAACGCCTGCTTTAACCTCTTGTTATGAACAAGGTCTTGTGGTTTTGAATTTCCTTTCACTGATAAAGCCATTCCACCAGCGAACCAATGACAAAAGCTAATAAAAATGCGGAAAACGCTATATGTGTTAGCATGAAGAGGACGTTTGCCAAGAAGGAACGAAATACGTAACCATTCGGCACCATCAAGTTCTTGTTGAGCGTTTGTTCACTTATTTTTCTGTATATACTGCGCAAATGCCTTATTATTCGCATGCATGTAATAAATCAATTCAATCAAGTATGATTTGAATTGAATTGATTTGAATTCTTGCCACAAAAACTTCTTCTTTTGAGTCCGACATTCCGTTAAATTGATAGAAAGGCAAGTAAGTCGAGATATTCCCATTCGGCTCGCCACAAATGGTGTAGGCTCACGGACAGATCTCATAATCTTTCTGGTAGAAGTAGGAGTGACGTTATCCATTTACTTTGACGTGGTGTCTTTTAAGGTACACTTGCAAGCATGACTCGAACCTGTAGTCCTATCGGTCTTGGGAACATTGAAGAGTGTGATGATGGCACGACTGCAGATGGTCGACCAGCTCGGATTTGCCACAGGTCCTGTAAAACGGATGGCTGCAATGTAGGCCAGACCATGCATGGCCTTAGCAGGAACGTAATATGTTTCCTATCAGTGTTGCTTTTATTGGTTCGAGTGGCTTAAGAAGAAAAATTCTTTTTTTAAAAACCTTCAAAGAAAGCGTGATCCCTTGCCATCTAGTGTAAATAATTTGCTTTGCGTGATCTCTGCATATTTTATTCCACGTCGCAAACAGTTTTCCCGAATGCGGGCGTTTTAGCTAGCTAAGTAACTTGCACACGCAATTAGATGTTCGCAGTCGGATGCGATTTCCCTCCATCTCTCCGTATTTCAGACGCATCACATGCAAGCTTAAGGTCCATAAATTTCAGTCCGTTGCGATCCGAGTGGAAAATATTCTACTTTTGTTGGAGAAAATTGGGAAATTGGAAAAAAATCTTATCAGACTGTGTTTCCACGTGCCTTTAGTCCGATGGAGCGGCTGCCCAGCGATCGAATAAAAGCAGGGAGGGAAGGGAATGGCATGGTGCACGAAAAAAGCAGGAAGGCATACTAAAACCAGGAAAGGCATACTAAAACGAGGAAGGATGTCACCAGAATTCAATGTTGCGAAAAACTGGAAAGCTGCACCACTCCCTTCCTCTGTTTAGTATTCTTTGAGGGGTCGGCAACTTTTCAAATTCAAAGTTTGCCGGTGACAAGCTACTCAAACAATGAAAAAAATTGTGGACTTTAAATTAGTTGCCGACCCCTCACTGGACTTAATGCCTACCCATGTCTGGATATCAAAATGAGGAAGGGATGGTGAACGTTGAATTTGAAAAGTTGCCGACCCCTCAAAGAATACTAAACAGAGGAAGGCAACGGTGCAGCTTTCCAGTTTTTCGTAACAAAAACATTGGATTGGTTTGACATCCTTCCTCGTTTTAGTATGCCCTTCCTCGTTTTAGTATGCCCTTCCTGGTTTTAGTATGCCTTCCTGCTTTTCTCGTGCACCATGCCCTTTCCCTCCCTTCCTGCTTTTAGTCGATCCCTGCCCATTCCGCATTGCAGGACATATAATAACTTGGTTTGTTTAGTACAAGATCGATAATTTAATGGCGTATACAGAAGTCTGCAATTTTTTACGCATCTCTTGCAATTTCCGAACGCAAATCATTGCATATTTTCCAGGACTGCTGTTTCCAGTTCCAGCTCCAGTTAGCTGTCACTATTTTTTTTTTTTAAGCCCGTAGCATCTTTTGTCGTTTAACTTGTTTTTATATTATTTGAAAAGCTAAAAAATCACGTTTCGTGATTTTTATGGCTACTCCTCCATCCCTCAGTGACGGAAAAAAATTTTCAGTTTTCATTATAACTACCAGTCTCCTAAGGCGCTGATGTCGTACTTTCTTTGTAAGTACTTACTGATTCTGACGATCTGAGTTTCGTCCACGAACAGTAAGAGAACCGTACAGCTGCAAAACAACATTGAAACGTTTAGTTGCAATGAAATGCGCTCTGGAATCGCAACTATGATATTATGGACCCTTGTTCATATTTATTCTTTCGGTTTAGCGAAGTCGGAAACCCTTTAGTTATGTAAATATCCAAGATCCACAGTAAACCTTTTTGGTTTTACGGTTCCTTGCTTGGTCATAAGAGATAATTTATACAGCTGAAATCGATGTTTGTCTGAAGCATTTTCCTAACGGTTGTTGGAGCTTCCTCATCCAGAATTCATGAGGGACCATTACTATCCAGGTTCGGCAAGTGTTCCTCTATTCTTCACAGTGTACTGGCAGAAGCTAAACTGCTGGTTTTCGATTGAATAAATAATTTCGTATTGCGACCATAACCGGTTTTCATGCTTGAGATGCGTTTTTGTATCGAAGTTTTGTTCGCCATTGGCTTAGCCGGTTGCTTAAAGGAACAGTAAACTTGACTCAAACTTGGCTCAGGGAGCTAGCTGACATATTAAGAATGTACCTTGAGTCGATATTGAGAGTTAGAAAAATTCTTGTTACGACCATTGCAGTTTCCGGCAGTTTCCGAGAGTTCGACTTTTGAGATAGTAGAACGAAAAAAAAAGCAAAAGGTTTGTGTGCCGGGAGTAGGACTCGAACCCACGATCTTTGCCTCACGAAACAAAGTAATAAAATGTATGTCAACAGGGTTGCCACCGATAGTACAATTGTGCTCACAATAGAGCTTTCTTTTTACTTTGGCAGCAGATTTTAAGAAAAAAGTAGTTGTCAGGTTTATTTCCAAGGTGACTATGATCCAGCAACGCGTTCTGAGTACTTTTCTTGTTTGGTATTACTTTTTTCCTTTTGCATAGTGAATTTATTTTAGTAAAGTGGCAACCCTGTATGTTGATAACACAGACAATCACGAACTTTTACAGTGCATGAGTGCGTAACTACAGTGCATAAGGGGCAAGGCCCTGCCAGCTAGCTCTGGGAACAATAAGGAGGGGTTTCGAGATAACAAAGATGGGGGGTCCTGTCGACAATAAATCCCTGTACATTTATCTAAGCCCCCCAGGCCGGTGTGATGGCCGAAAGTTGCCTAGTCAAGTTTACTGTTCCTTTAAAGTTCCATTATCAAACGCCGTCGAAGTTCACCGTTTGCTTATTTGGTGTTTTAACGACTCTGGCGACCCTTGCCCGATCGCCGTTTCATCAACGTTTCAAGCAAACTACGAAATTGCTAGCTCACGAAGTTTAACGGTCAAAGTTTGAAGGACAAAGAAACTGTGACCTGTTTGAGTTTGAAGGTAACTTTGACCTTCGTTTAAAAACGAAACTATGCTCTTTGAATGTCGCCTAACGGTCGTCGAAGAAAACGCTAAAACCTGGCTAAAACCCATACCAGCCAACTTTTTCTGCAAAATGTTTGTCGAAATGTTTATTTCATGTCCAGGCTATCAGATCTGAAATCGCTTTTGATATTCTAGTTCTTAATTTTCTTCTTTCAAATTTTGCATTTGTTGGTAAGAGACATGTAATTTCATCAAGGAAATGGAGTTGAAACTAAATAGCACGTCCTAATGGAATAAAGAACCAGATTTAAAGTGAACAAAAAATCGAAAAAAAAAATAGAATTGCAACTTACTGTTTGTGCCGGAAAAGCTAAAAAAGTCGGCTGTTATAGCCAAAGCTTGTCATTTTTCCTTTCCATTTGACTGTTTTATGAACAACAGTCAAAACCAAGGTAGTGAAACCTTCATATAAGTGTCCAAATATCAATCAATCATGCAATCTCCTTAATTCAATAAAATACCTTGAAGCTGTAAATGGTCGTCGAAGACAGTTGGGAAGCAGTAAAAATATGCAAAATATTTTCAAAAGGAAAAAAAATAACTAATCAGCTTTAGGAGAAAAGATCAGAAACAAATGCTGGTACAAAACTGTCTAGGAACTGGGTTGACGAATCGACAGGATTCGGATTGCCAGTGTTCCTCTCGGACGACGGGAGGGGTTGGGGAAACATACGGCTCATCTGCTGGGGACAATCTGACAATGCACCATCTATGCTCCCATTTTTATGGCACTTGAGCTTACTCAAGTGCCATATAGCGATCGTAATATCTGTCGGTCTGTCCGGGTTTTGCTAGTTTGGGCACTTCCACATAAGCTAGGACGATGAAACTTGGAAGGCATATCAGGTACCCGACCATATTAACTTAAAAATAATCACTTCCCCGATCCGACTTTCCCCGGATCCGGGAGTCCGGAAAACTTGTTACAAGGGTAGCAAAAGGAGAGCAAAAGGAAAATGCCGCGATGTGGTATCGATCCGACATCCTCTTTGGGCGTGGGAGGACACTTTGTGGGGCTTACCGACGAAACCTCCCAACGAAAAAACGTCCCCTGGCGAAACGTCCCCGTCGAAACGTCCCCATGACAAAACGTCCCCATGACAAAACGTCCCCGTGTCAAAACGTCCCCGTGTCAAAACGTCTCCGTGACAAAACGTCCCCATGACAAAACGTCCCCATGACAAAACGTCCCCATGACAAAACGTCCCCGTGGCGAAACGTCCCCAAGCTTAGATTTTTAAGTTCGCCTCGATCTTCAGCTGCATGATCGAGGTAAAACAACTTCACAGTGTTTATTACCGATATGGGAACATTCCTTATGAGCAGGAAAGATCGGACATAGGACCGGTCGCTTCATAAATGTATAGTTTCCAGCAAAAATATTAGTGTATGCCGAAACTGTTGCCGAGAATGCTCCATCGGCCAACACACCTCGCCCTCCGCACTTCTGTCTGAACACACCCAGTAGGACTTGTCATTGTCAGCTGATTCTTTCTGTTTGCCGTACTTGTAACCTGAGAATGTTACAAAAATATTCGTCAATTTCGTTTCCAAAAAGTGATATGAGTTGCAAGCCGGTAATTGCCCTTCAAAGGTAGTATTTCGACCCCTATAGTGAGAGCCATCCTTAAAGTTTAACTGAAAAGACAACTTATTTTGGTCTCATTTAACTGTCGGCCTACACACTGCATTATTTGGCTTGTGTTAAAGATTTTTTTTTCACTATTTGCTCTCATATGATGCTCAGAACATCTACGGCCTTCCTCACAACGCAAAATTCTACTATGACGTGGAAAATTTGAATCTCAATACAAACGCGGCTTTTCAGTGACCACTGATCAGCTCGCAGAAGGTAGTTCACTGCGTGAAAACTTATTTTTCGTAAATTCTTTTAGTCAAGCATACAACACAGGTACAAGCGCATAGAGGTACTACAAATCCGCATTTTCATTGGATCTTCGTGTCACTTTAAGTGAATAAATAATGGGTAGCTATACTGTCCTATCTCATCGCTTGTCAGTTAAACTTTGAAGTCTTACTCCGTTGCAACTAATTTGCTAATGTGGAAAAGTATTTAAGCGCCGGCCGGTAAGTGCCTTCCAAACCTAGAATTCTGGATCAGTGTCATTAGAGAATCCAGTGCATGCAGATATACCTATTTACTTGTAGGTCAAGAGTGCCCCCAAAATCTGCATTGGCTCATAGCCGGCCGAGTCCCGTCCCTTCTGAGACAAGTAAAGAGAAAAGCTAAACAAATCCTTGTTTGCTTGCCTTCATGAAACAAATTCATAGCTGGATTCGGATCATTGGGCTTTGCTTTTTTAGTTCGTAACAGCCTGTAGCTCATTTTGTAGCAGTCGCCAAGTGATTAATAAACCCTGAATTGCTCGGGATAACAATTATATACCTAAGCGATTTTAAGCCCTTATTGCCGGTCTGATGAAAATCTATAGCCGGGGACGTTTCGTCATGGGGACGTTTTGTCAGGGGACGTTTTGAGTGGGGACGTTTTGCCACGGGGACGTTTTGTCGTGCGGACGTTTTGTCACGGGGACGTTTTGTCATGGGGACGTTTTGTCATGGGGACGTTTTGTCATGGGGACGTTTCGACGGGGACGTTTCGACTGGGGACGTTTCGAATGGGGACGTTATGTCGACAACCCCTTTGTGGATGCGTTGCGCGCTAGCTCGTTGCGCCGTTAGAGCTTGTATTTAGAGCAGAATGCAGGAACATATGCAGTTTCAGGATAAAAATAAGACCGACTCCTATCGAAATTATTTGACTTGCAGTATCAGGCAATTTACTTGTTTTAAAGAATATGCATAACTTTGGAACAGGTAATCGGACATGGCTGAAACTTGACAAGTGTCTCAGATGTTCAGTTTCAAATCTGGACTGGATCCGATAACTGGGGGGGGGGGGGCTGGAGTGGGAACCGGAAATCTCGTGAAACGCTTTCACATAAGCGAGGACGATGAAAATTGGTAGGCCTATCAGGGACCCGACAGTAAGCATAAACCCTAGATACATTATTGACAGAACAGGACCGCACCGGGGCATTGTGGGTTGAGCTGGAGGGGGTTTCCCGAGATGCCGGTTATTACGAATTGGAGTACCAGATTATCTATGACAAGGAATGTGAATAGAACTTGACAAGTTGCAACAGTTAATGTCTAAGATCTTCCGTTTTAAGTCAGGATTAATTCCGATAACGATGTGCGGAGCTCGAAGGGTACAGCTGGAAATCTCGTGAAAACCCTTCCAACTACTTCGTGGTCACATCCAGTTCGGGTACATAATTATCACAGCTAAAGCCGCTCCTACTATTGATTGAGTGATACGCGAATCGGAACCAGAGTACGACAAAACTTCTATTCTGAAACAGTTGTCAATGACAAGAATAACCATTTCAGATTTACTAGATCAAGCCCGTCTTCTGATGGAAGGAAGATTCAGCCTTGACAACTGAGAACTGCATTTGACAAACAGGCTAACTGTTCTTACAAGTGCCATATGAATTTTCAGCTAAATGGGAAGGCCTAACAAGAGCCTCTTCATCTGTAATGTTGTGTTCTATCCCAATGGTTCTCGACATATTCTAGGATATCAGAGAGCTCTGCAGAGATAGAGGAATACCAGACCGTGAACTGTATTCGAAAATGAGGACTGACAAAAGTTTTAAGTAACAGGTACTAACAGGTGAGGCGTTTGGGATCCAAACCAAAAGATTTGAAGATAGAGAGGGAATAAGCATACCTCTATTCTATTTTTGAAGCCTGCAAACGAGAACAGCATTTCCTCAAGCTCTCTCTTATATGGACGTAAATTTCGTCGTAATGTGTGCCTATACCGACTAATGGGCTCCAGCTTATTCATATGTTACGCATGCTGCCCTTATTGCCAGCTTGCAAGGAATGTGGAGTAAAGCTCCAATTTAACTGCACTGTAAAAAGCATGGGCGGATCCAGGGGGGGGGGGCGAGGGGGGCGATCGCCCCCCCTAGACTTACTAAAAAGTCTCGTTTTAATGCTGTTTTAGAGCAAGCGCACATGAATTTGCAGATACGTGGAACTGCTTTGTCGTTAAAATGTGGAATTGGTGGTACAGAACAGAGAATTTGTGCTCGCAAAATGATGGGGGGAGGTTGTAAAAACGTCAAATTTTTTTCGGCCTGCCGGCAGAACAAAAAGGGTTGAGACAGCAATTTTGTCAAAGCATTCGCCCCCCCTAGAGTCGAGCGCTGGATCCGCCCCTGGTAAAAAGTTTCTCCAAGTAAGGATTAAAGTTAACTGCAGTATTTTCTGCTGGGATTAATCTAATCTCTACTGAGATAAGATTAATCTGAATAAGAGAAAAGATTATTTCAGTAGTGACAAGATTAATCCCAGTAGCAACTAGACCTACGTTGCCTGGGCAACGTGATGTGTTGCAGCAACCTTTGTTCGGCTTCGCCGACAAAAGTGTTGCGAGAGCAACACTTTGGTTTGTTTCTTCGCTAACGGTTAAAGGCTGAAGTTGTCAACCCATCGAGGTTTCCAAAATGGTATGTTCCAATCCGAGAAGATTTTTTTTTTGAACTGATGACACAATCTGTAATCACATGGCTATAAGAACAGAATATCGGAAGTAGGGAGTAAATTGACTTTGCAGCCAGTTGAACTTTATCCTTTTCAATCGTAGCTATCCTGACTGGTGAAAACTTGGAACATTATATAATATAACCTAGTTGGTATTATAAAGCTATCCATGACTTTTCAGGGTCAAAATACCATAGATGTCACTCTACTAATTATTTTCTATCCGTGCGTTAACACTTAATTCTAAGTTATAGTGATAGACCATCGCCATAGACCATTCTAGGATCTCATGAAAATGACAATGCTTTAGGAATCGATTCTAACTTGCAAGTCCCTCTCCCCGTGATAGACATGAGCCAAGCTTTCTTCTCATCAAAAACACCGGAAGCAAAATAGGTACACAAACTAGGAAAAGTCGGAGACCCCTCACTATCGAAGATTATTATGGTCTAACAGCCGATTGTTACTTACAAGTCCTGACATGTCTCACAATTGGGTTCCGCCTATTCTTTGTTTGAGCGTGTATCCTACCACTAAAGTTGTCAACCCCTCAAAGACTTAATTCTAAGTTATAGTTAGAGACCATAGAGATTTTCTTACCCTCAGACTTACAGAGATCGAACAAAACGTGCACCAATTTGCACAAGTTTCTAGCCCCCCATGAACCCCTTCTAGCAACCGATTCTTGCTTACAAGATATTTATAGAGATCAAATTTAATGTGCACCAATCTGCAAAAGTTTCTAGCCCCTCATGAACCCTTTCTGGCAACCGATTTTTACTTGCAAGTCCATCTCCCGCAATAGACATAGTACTAAATGATTCTCACGATCAAATACACCGGAAAAAAAAATAACAGGATTAATAGGTACACCAACTAGCAAAAGTTGATAACCCCTCATCACCGAAGATGATTATGGTCTAGCAGCCGATTGTTGCTTACACGTCCCCTACATGTTTCGCAATTGGGATTGGACTATTTTTGGTTTCAGTGTATACCTTACTACTGAAGTTGTCAACCCCTTTAAACTTTCGAACTGTTGTATCTCATTAAGGAATTTTTCTACCAAAAAACGGATGACATATACTTTGATCAGCTCATCAAGGTCTATCGATTGCCGTTGAAAAAAAAATCTATCTGTATTAGTTCAAAAGTTGACTTTTTTGCCGTAGGCCAACTTTCTAATATCACAACTTAGAAAGGAGCAAGGGATAAGCTCTAATTTCTTTAGCAGTGAGAGAACTTTTAAAGTTTAAGAGGCATATCTAATATCATTTCTCTTCCTCAATCCCAAGTGCAAAAAATGGAATGATAAACTCAACAGAAATCACGAACATAAATGGGCAGAAACAATAGATGGCAGCACTTGCGGACCCGTGGGAAAATGCCACTTTTTTCTTTCTGTAAATTTTTCTATTTATCACTCAGAGACGATGTATTGGCTATGGGGCCGGGGAACTGCCGCAAATATTTAGCACTTTTAGATTTTAGTCTATCTTCAACGTGAAAGTGGTGCCTGTCTGCTTGCCTGCTAGAACGGAGCTTTCCACTCGAAAGCAGAAACATGGTTTGATGAAACAAAAGCTTGGCTGCATAACTTCAGTTAGTCCTCTCTGACATAGGCTATACAACTCCACTTCACTTCACACACCGTAGGCTCTGGCTCCAGGACAAGCAAAAACCATCCTTTTTGGCCCCAGGCAAGAGTTCTACGGAGCTTTCCAAAATGTAAGGTGGTATTCATCGATCCGGCCTGAGGTCCACACTTTCCGTAAAAACCGCAGAGGTTAGACCCTTACCACTTTCTAGTAATAAGCTGAAATCGGGGTGCTAGGAAAAAAAAAAAACCACGACAAAACCAAAGTGTTGCTCTCGCAACACAAATACTGCAACATTAAAAATTTGTTTTTTTACAGTGTGGACTACACTGATAGGCTTCCTGTTTTGAGGGGTGTGATAAGTACAAAATACAGAACTTTGGTTCCTTGATCTCTGGCTTTGAAAGAGCTAGTGTCGTTTCCGCTTTCAGTATGCATTTTACAAGAGCGAGAAGACTCAGTCCAAGCCAGACGGAACAGAACAGAAAACTATCAGATCTCAGTGAGCAGCCGTGAAGCTCAAGTCGATCTTCAGTAGTGCTGGTTGTGGCAGCTGAGTGCCTGAGACTGGATTCCTGCCCGGTTGCCCCAAAACGTTGAGAATTGGTCATCTACATCCATAGGGGACAGCTGAAAATCCAAATTTCCCCTGTGGAGCTGATGAAGATATAAGGAAATACAAGGAAAAAACTAGGCAAGGAATCCGGGTGTAGCCAAACATAAATCCCAGTGCTAGGTGCAGAAAGAATTGGTTGCGATTGATGGATTGACGCGCCCCGAGATTGAGCGAGTTGCTCGTCAGATAGATGAAGCTGGTCATATCTGTTATCACAATATCCGGACCCTTAGGAGGAGTACGGAAGTGCTTCGATGAAAGCTTCCAAGTCTCTTTTGTGTCGATCCAAAGAGAAACAAGATCAAAGATTTCGATGGGATCCCAAAAATATAATATTTGACTCAGACAACTACGTCCTGACTACGTCTTGTCTACGCGAGATCCAGTCTTCGCCAGGCTAATCATCTGAGAAAATTAATTTCAGATATACCTGTATAAGCCATATTTATTTTGACGATACTGATCGAAACTACCTGCTTTACTTCTGCCGAATTTCCGTTTTCGGCCGAATTCCGAGCGAACTACTTGTCCAGCCAAAAAAAGATAGTTCAGAAACGAATTCAGCGCATCTCCTTATCCCTATAAAGAACGTCTAATCAACTTCAAATAAAACTTTAACTTATAAAAAAAATCCGGTTTCAACCGGATTCCGGAAGAAGTATATGTCAGGGTAAACCAGATCCAGTCTTCGCCAGGCTAATCATCTGAGAAAATTAAGTTCAGATATACCTGTATAAGCCATATTTATTTTGACGATACTGATCGAAACTACTTCTGCCGAATTTCCGTTTTCGGCCGAATTCCGAGCGAACTACTTGTCGAGCCAAGAAAAGACAGTTCAGAAACGAATTCAGCGCATCTCCTTATCCCTATAAAGAACGTCTAATCAACTTCAAATAAAACTTTAACTTATAAAAAAAATCCGGTTTCAACCGGATTCCCGACGAACTATATGTCCGGGTAAAAAATGATTGTCATATACAGATTCAGCGTATCTTCTTACCCTTAAATCTATCATCTAATCAACTTCAAATACAAATTTTACTTTTAACAGATTTTCCGGTTTCGGACGGATTCCGGGCGAACTACTTGTCCGGCGAGAAAATGGTTTTCACCATCGCGTTCAGCATGTCTTCTTACCCCTAGATCGAACATCTAATCAACTTCAAATAAAAGTTTTACTTTTAACAAACTTTCCGGTTTTGGCCGGATTCCGGGCTAACTACTTGTCCGGCAAGAAAATGGTTTTCACCATCGTGTTCAGCATGTCTTCTTACCCCTAAATCGAACATCTAATCAACGTCAAATAAAACTTTTGCTTTGAACAATTTTCCGGTTTGGGCCGGATTCCGGGCTAACTACTTGTCCGGTCAAAAAATGGTTTTCACCATCGTGTTCAGCATGTCTTCTTACCCCTAAATCGAACATCTAATCAACTTCAAATAAAACTTTTACTTTTCACGAACTTTCCGGTTTTGGCCGGATTCCGGGCGAACTATTGGTCCGGCGAGAAAATGGTTTTCACCATCGTGTTCAGCATGTCTTCTTACCCCAAAATCGACTATCACATTAGCTGTTTCAAAATATTTTGTTTGCCCCTTAATTTGAAACCCCTCCCCCACCCTTAAATATAGAGCTACAGAGCCCATCTTCGAACTTGACTTGTACTTTGACCCAAAGGATCCTCCCACCAAGTTTCATCAAAATATCTCAATCCCTTCGAGAGTTATCGTGCGTACAGACGGACAGACGGACGGACGGACGGACGGACGGACGGACGGACGGACGGACGGACGGACAACTTTTGCGATGTCATAGGTATCCGTCACTAACGTTTTGGGATCCCAAAAAGAGAGAGGAAGGTCAGCTTGCCAAACAATACAAGAGGCCAGACGAAGCTTGGCATGAACGGGCTTAGCTGCATAGCCCCCTCTAACTGTAACCTTATATACGCACTGGCTTATCCAGGGGTCAACTTTGGAGGCCCTGGGTGACACGAGTAATTTTCTGCAGCATTCGACACAATTGCTGCATTTCGCTTAAGTGCCATATAACGATCGTGATTTCTGTCCGTGTGTCCCGGTTTTGCTAGTCCGTTCACTTCCACTTAAGCTAGGACGATGACACTTGGCACGCATATCAAAGACCTGACCCGGTGCTCATGCAGTTAGTTTCTTTTCCCGGATCCGATCTTCCGTGCGGAGTGGGGCCTCTCTCCATCCGGGATCTTGTGACTCGTGTAAGTTGTTGCGGACGGATGATCCGATTCGAATGAAACTTATTTATTTTATTTATTTTAGTTACTTGGTGGGTGGTAGGACCATATGCCCGAGATTTACCGGTAATGCTTTCGAACCGCATCCCATTACAGTGGATTGTCTTACATGCGTAAGACAATAGAGATGGTGGCATTATTATGAAATTTAGATGGAGGTACAAGGGTCCTAGATACAATTTCAAGATCCGGAAAGGATCTGACCTCGGTTTTGGGAGCTGGAGGGGTACCGAAACTTCTCCGATTCCAGTGAATCTTGGTGGGTGACAAGAACAAATGCCTTAGATGCAACACTGATGTGTCCGAATCGCACCCGACCACGCAGGAGAGAGTAAGAGGGGGATACCCTGGGGATACCTGAAAATGATGTAGCATGCGTAGTGATAGAAAGGATGGATGGATTGAGATGAAACTTGGATAGTTCTAAGATCATGGGTTCCAAATATGTTACATTGAGGTCTGAACAGATCCGACCTCGTTAGGGGAGTAAGAGCGATTCAAGTGAAAGTTAGTCATCATATGAGCAATAATACTTTACACTTGCATTTACGTGCTCGAATCGGATTCGGCCTCGGTGGGAGAATTTTAGTTCAGTGTAATATACACAACCAAAATAGGTTACACGTTTCTGCCAGGAAAGCATAAAAAGGCGTGCTTGGCTAGGGAAGGACACTAAGTGATAATAACTGAAAAACAAAGTATACTGCAGTATACTAAGAATGTACAAAGAAAGAAAAAATAAATAATAAAACTTAACCTATGATATCAACTTGAAATATAAAGAATGAAGGTAACAGAAATTTTCCAGGAATCTTGCGGCATTCATAGGATGAAACTTGACAGTTGGCAAGAATAAATACCCAGGTGCTCAATTTAGGGTCTGGATGGGATCGGCGACTATGGGGGGGAGAGTATCGGAAATGGGATCAAGATAGAATTTGGCGGGCAGGACAGTCACAAGCCACACACTATCTGTACATATCAGGACCGGACCCGGGCACTGGGGGAGGGGGGAGTCGGAAGGGGAGCTTCTGAATTGTGACATGCATAACTCTTGAACACTTGACCCGATAGGGGTGATACTTGATAACTGGCGAGAGCATGTCCTAGCTATTATATTTGCATGTCTGGACCGATGCGATCCTTCGCTAAAATACATGCTACACTCTGCCGCCAAATGCTGGATACCCTAACTCAATAAAATATTGGTGATCTGAGTAAAGCACAGAAACCAACCACTCAGAATTCTTGATGGTGGAGTCTGTGACAGTTATAGGGCACCCACACCACAGGTCCCAGCATTTAACATGGGGTATCCAGCGTTAGTCTGAGGGTATCTCAAAATCAGGGATTTGTGTAGACTGCAAGGCTCCTTCTTTCTTGTGAGCCTACGTTCAAATCACCACCACAAAGAACCGTTAACCGACGAAACTTGTTCAGAATCCAAAGCGTAACGCCAGGTTCCTGCCTGGAACACACCTGTCATGGAACAATTTGATATCGGAACAAGTGGAACGAGGCGGAATAATTATACTGTTCGGCTTCGAGAGACTGCCTCTGTCGTGTTTGTTTATAGGAGAGGGGGGGGGGGGAACTCGATTTGGGAAGGTCCGAAGGAATGAGGAGAATTCGTTATAAGGACACTTTCGCCGAGGGAATCGACATCGGCTAATTAGTCCTGGTGTGAAGACCGAACGTTTGTTTGAAGTGGGAAGGAAGTGGTCGAGATATTTGCGCCGGACAAATCAGTCGACAAATTAAAAGTAACTTAGAGAGTTATTATTTCGTTAATTATGGAAATGTTTTTTCGACTGGTGGTTAAGATTAATGACTACATGATGAGAGAAGGAGAAAGATTAAGAACAAAAGAAAATAAAAGAAAATAAGAACAGACAAGTGTTTATCATGTAGTTCGCCGAACATCGACCCGAAATATCCGGGAATAGACAAACAAGAGCTGTAAGCTCTTATGACACTTTTGAGGATAGGTAGAATGTATATCAGCTAAGGTTCACGCTGACTAGGTTTTATTAAAGGACCCTCTTGCTTATTCTGCTTTTTATAATATATCTAGCTCCCATACAGAATTATAAGCTTCTAAAATCCCCACCTTTCTCCATTGTTTCGTTTTGTGCCTACGAAATTTTAGCGCTTTTTTTTCCTTGCCGAGTTCTGCCCGTCACACAACGAAACGTTTGCCCGGATCATCAACGTCTGCTGACAACTCTTTCACACATAAGGATCTGAGAAGCTTTTGTTTATTACTTCTTTTATTTGCTTGGTTGTCACACTTTTTAACCACGGCGCGATCAGTTTTCAAATGTTTTGCGCCCAGCCGCCGCGTCGGAGAGCAGGAAGGCTGGACATAGTCGACAGGCGCTAACAAGAAAATCGCTAATTTCAGATGGAAAGTAATGGTATTTTCGAAAATGTTTTTTTCTGATCCATTTCATAGGGAAACGATTATTTCTAGTAAGAGTTGTGCTTTAAGGTCCGTCAAACTATATCCACCCTCAGCTTCAGAAATCAGATAGAATATCCGTCCCGACGGAGGTAAGAAGAGACCAAGAAGCGTGACAAAACTAATTTTCAAAGCCTAATCCTGACTAGCAAGGTACGTTAGTCTTATTGACTCCTTACATTTGCTAAGACTCCTTAAAGTTTAACTGAAAAGCCTACTTATTTTGTATTGTTTAACTGAATACCCTGCATTGTTTGGATTGTGCTGAGGGATTTCTTATATTTTTCACTATTTGCTCTAGAATGACGTTCAGAATATCTACGGCGGTCCTCACTTTTGAATCACAATACAAACGCGGCTTTTCAATAGCCAGGGATCAGCTCGCGGAAGGACGGAAGGAAGACGCACTGTATGGACACTTATTTTTCATAAATATTTTTCGTCAAACATACAACACAGGTGGAAACGCATAGAGGTACCACAAATCCGACAGGGAAATTCCACTATATGGAAATGGATAATTCGAGAATAGCGGAGCAACGAAGTAACGCATTTTCATTCGGTCTTCAAGCCTCTTTAAGTGAATAAGTAGTGGGTAACTAGATGGTCCTACCTCAGCCCTTTTCAGATAAACTTTAAAATCGACATATCAGGAAAGGCTTTTCAATGCGCTAGTGCTGCCTCTCCCCGTTTTGGGCTCTACTGACAGATCGAATAAGTGTTTGACCCGGTCGTGCCATCATCAATTCTGTAAGTCTTTGTTCGGCGGATCCCCATGGACTCGCTGAGCATAACAGTGAAGGGTACAGCGTTGTCGATCCATACAGGGCCGTCCAAAATCTGCTTTCTCGTAGTGCCCGTTCGCATAGATAGGAAAACGCATTTTATGATACGATGATGCTACAGTCTTTTTTAAGGACAGTTCTGTTTCTTTTTCCCTTTCAATTATCCTCTTTTATTACTCAGTCAAATATGGTGGGTTAATAAAATGCATTTTTTCACATTGTAATTGGCCGACCTTGGAACCAGTTTCCATGTTAGCTACTTGTGAGTTCGGATTCGTATTTCAGCGCCCCAGCAAGAACCACGTCTTCTTGTTCGCTAAACCTGGGCTGAATATCTCTAGGATACACTCTACTTAGTCTCGGCCTTGAACTTGCGAGGCGCCAGTTTTACATGCTCACTCCTCGTGATTCAGGGCACCAGCAGGATTAGTATACAAATCACAAATGGTAGCAGGAATGTTAGCGAATTGTTTTCGAAACCATAGGCTTTTTCCTCTCCTCCTTTTTTATGGCACTTGCCCTTCCGCCAAGAGCCCTTCGGCCAAGTGCCATATAGCGATCAAAATTTCTGTCCATCCGTCGGTCCCGGTTTTGCTAGTTCGGGCACTTCCACATAAGCTAGGACGATTAAACTTGGCACGCATGCCAGGGACCCGGCCAGATTAAATTATAAATATTTACTTCCCCAATCCGACCATCTAGGGGAGAGTGGAGGGAGGAGGAATCTGGAAAAATGAGATATTTTTAACTTACGAAAGGGTGATCAGATTTTAATGAAACTTGATAAACAGAAAGACCTCGTGTCTCAGACGTCCCATTTTAAATCCGGACCGAATCCGTTGGCATCGGGGGGGGGGGGGGGGGGGGGGGGTTGGAGGGGCATCCGGAAATCTTTTGAAACCTTGGTTGGCATGAAACGTGGTGGAAAGAACAAGCACAAGTCCTACATATGTCATTGACATAGCCAGACCGGATCCGCTCACTTTGGAGGAGCTTGGGGGGTGATCCGAATTTCTAGTGATCCCGCGAATTCTGTACTTCCTGATGTGCTAGGCGATGAAACTTGGCAGGCATGTGAGGGACCCGAACAGATTGACTTGAGGATAGTCGTTTCCCGGTCCGACCATCGTGGGGGAGTGGAGAATCCGGAATCTAGTGACATGAACAACTTTTGAACAGGTGTTCTGATTTGAAGGAAAGTGGAACGTGCTATCCTCTCAGAGGTTCCATGTCAAGTCCGTATCGGATCCGATACTAGTGGAGGGGGGCACCGGGAAAACGCTTGGAGTCTAGGGACTGGGATGGAACTTGGTGGGGAGAACAAGCATTAGGTCTAGATACGGAACTGACGGAGCCGGAGCTCTGTGGGGGAAGTTGGAAGTTTTTTTCAGGAATTCCCGTGATGTCGAGTTACAATAGTTCCAGACGTGCTAAAACGATGAAACTTTGCAGGGATATTAATGACCCGACCTACTCGCCTTGACAGTCCGACACAGTAGCCTACCCTAGGAAAATTTCCGTTCTTGGAACCGACTATTTTCTGGGAGTGAGGGAAGGGGAATACGGAAATTGAACTTTATGGGTGATGAGAATTGATGACCTAAACGTGCAAAACATGCGTTCGAACCACACGCGGCCACGGTTGGGGAGTTTGAGGGGGTCCAGAAACTTCTGACATGCATAAAACCAAACGAAGGTCTGGTCAGAGAGGACTATTTGAAGTTATGCGGCCAAGCTTTTGTTTCTTGCTTGAAACCATGGTTCCACTTTCCAGTGGACGGCAACCAAGAATAGGTTTTCTGAGCACGGTCGTCTTCAGGGCTGAGGGGTTAGAAACTTCTGGGAGTTAGTGCATCTTTTATCTGTTTCGATACATTTGAGGGTAAGAAACGATAACAAATGCATATTAACGTTGCATTGTTATTTGTTATCGTTGCAAAACAATGGTGAAAATTAACAATGCAACGCATGACGTAGTTTCGCAGTTATGTGAATGTGAATGTGTTATGTGAAGAGTGAATCTGTATAGTATTATGATTCTGAAAAGGTACAGATACTAATTAGGTTCTATAAGATTATATTACAAGTTTTCATCCATCACGACGTCTACGATTGGAAAAGATCAAGTTCTACTGGCTGTGAAGTTAGTATTTCTTTTAAAATTCTTCTTCCGATGTTCTTTTTATAGCCATTTTCTTGGGATCATTTTAAATGTTTCGAGGGCTTGACAACTTCAGCGTTACATCAGTAGCGAAGGGACTACGCCAAGGTGTTGCTCCAAGCCGACTAAAAGTCGGTGCAACACTTTACGTTGCCGAGGCAACGTAAATCTAGTTGGGTTTCAGCCTGTTCCGAATTTGAAATCTGTCTGAGTACTTAATATCCTTCTTCTCAACCATCTGAAGTGATTTTTCGTCAGTTTTTCCCATATTTTTGTTGTTAAGCCAGGTCTCAGATAGAAATGGTAGTTGAAAAAAAACACAGTTTCATCGATTCTACGTCAACCAGCTGATTTGGTCGTCTTCTAAACACGCTCCTAAGCACCGCGGATATTTCCCGATCACTTTACTGCGAACGCAGTATTCATTAACAACTTCTCCTACTCCAGGTCTACCAAGCGTTCTATTAATCGGAAACAAATGACGTCATTAAGTGAACCGTGGGCACATTAGCTAGGAAACTTAGTGAGTGGGAGAAAAGCTTCCAGCCTCGCCTGAATTATTGCAGAACTGAGTCGGACTGTGTTATTTAGGGCTGAACAAAGAGGAATAGAAAACAAACTCTCCCCGTTCCGATCCCCGCCTCTCCCCTCCGGATATTCCGTTCAAGTTTTCGATAGTAAACATTAATGGAGGGGATGAGTGTTTTCTCGAATTTTTTCTAGAAGTCCGTTTTAAAACCTGGATATGCAAGTCCTAAACTAATCTTCCGCTTCTGCTTGACAAAAACCTACTCTCTCGTGTGGATCATCATCGGTACCAGCCAAGTTTTCATGAACGTTATAAAATAAAAACGCGAATTGGAATGGCTCAAATTAGAATGTAATATTTAATAAACAAATGAATAACTAGGAATAGGAATGGAAATAGAAACGGTTCATCAAAAATCAACATGCCAAAACTGTTCACATAGGCTACATACCTCAAGTTTCCAGATTCCCCCTCCCTCCACTCCCCCCAGATGTTGCGGATCGGGGAAGTTCCAAGTTAATCTGGTCGGGTCCTTAAAGTGTGCAAAGTTTCATCGTGCTAGCTTATGTGGAAGTGCCAGAACCAGCAAAACCGGGACCGACAGACAGACCGATGGACGGACAGAAATTGCGATCGCTATATGGCACTTGGCCGAAGGGCAAGTGCCATAAAAACGGGACAAAACCGAAGTGTTGCTCTGCAACACAATAAAAGAAGGAAAAAACTGAGAACGCTACTGCAATCGATCAGAAGAAAATAAGACATCAACAACACACTCAGAGCTGGATGAGCCCTTTCAAGCTTTTTACGAATATTCTTGTACCCGTCCGTCCCACAGAAGTTCTTTAGTCCATCTTCTTTATTAGGAATATTTGAGTAAAACAATACAGTAGAATCTTTGCTCACTTAGGATCTGTCAGACCGGAAAGACATCCGATTTCGATAGTTCGAGTCAACCATTTATTTGTATGTCAAATTCTTACACTGCATAGGGCGACCTAAAAATGTCTAACATGACAGGTGAAAACACAGATGTCAATAAAGCAATCAAAGAGATCATCAACAAAGTTACGCAACAGGGGACTAGTTCTGTATATCGCTGCTAGCCTACTAGTTACAGAATCAACTGTTTTTGAACAGAATACATGTTCATAAGCTGCGTTATTTGCCCCGGAAGCTCTCACCGGTGGTCTCCGGTTCTTCTTATTAGGCGTTTATGCTTTCACCGGTGACTGCTTTCCGGTCCCACAAACCGTTTTCGGACAGTAGTTGCGTATTCTCAGTTCTCGCTTCTCAGTTCTCGATTTTCGTACAAATTACCTTTTTTGCTCTTCTCGCTTCTCCATATTGCTTCTGACAAAAATACCAATTTAGCCAACCGTCAAAACTTTCTTACATTTCAGTACATCCGCCTGTTGAGTACATTACAGTTGAACATCCGCCCTTTGTTCACCAAACAGGAAGGAGAACGGAGAATCGAGAATTGACTATCGAAGCAACTTCTTTTTTTTTTTTTTTTTTTTTTTTTTTTTTTAAAGCAACTTCTCGATTCTGCAGAACCGCAAAGCTTTCCCAGTTCTCGATTCTGACGAAAACACAAAAAAAGGTGAATTGGATTCATCTCAATAGTCGTAAAACGCGAAATAGGAGAACTGAGAGGAGAATCGCGAAGAGTGTTGGGATCAAAAACGCAACTAGTGTCTGGTTAGTGCTCACCGCTGCGGACTAACCAGAACCAGCTCGGGTGCTAGGTTCTAGTGACCTCACCGGTGAGACGGAAACGCGCTACAGGGCAAGAACCGAACACCCGGTGAGGAAAAAAACAGAAACAGCCCGGAGTGCAACGAACGCAACTATAAATAGGGAGTATGGAGGAACAAATTAGACGTAGGCTACTTTGAACAGAAAGAAATTCGCTGTTTGAAGCGCAAGCCTGTACTCAACGCCGTAGCCAGAGGGCGGGTGGTCTTGCAACTAATTCCTCCTCCAGTAATCTACATTCATCCGAGCGATACCTGACTTTTTTTTAAGCATATTTGTTACATTTTATTTGTTTTTATACGTAATTTAGATCAGTCTTGGTTGATATTTTGATAAAATATTATATTTTATCTACGGACTAAGTGCTTAAAAGATTGAGATATCCAAAGCTATTTTTTAATACTTTAAGATACTATGGATTAAATCAATACTGCTACTGGGGATAGAATCCTCGAAACTAATTTTGTCTAATGGGATTTTATGGTTTCTCTAAGCTTAGCAGTCTTCCAGGATTTAGAAGTGGACAGTACAGTTACAATTACATAATTAAATTTCGACGCTGTCCACTAGGCACATTCAACGAGAAAACAGTTTCGAGAAAACGAGAATGAGCCACTAGGCACATTTAACGAGAGAAACAGTCTCGAAAATCCCATGCGAACTATATCAAGAGACAAACCTCGGGCCGGTTGAGAGGATTTAAGACGATTAATTCCATTTATTTAGCTATTCTTGTGACTGATCTTGCTGACTTGACTAGTGCGAATTCAAACACATGTAGTATCCCCCTCTCCTAACAAATTTCTGGCTTCAGTTATCTTAGCCGGTTAATGACGTTTTCTTTAATTCTACAAGTTTACATAGATCACGTCGACGACGGACAATCTTCCCATCTCCGAGAATCACGTGGTAAAATACATTTCAGAAGTGGGTGTTTCAAAAACGTTTCGACGGAAGTACTATTGTTTCAACTAGTGAAAAAGAGGGTGCATCAATGGCTGGTGATTTACAGAGAAACTGGCCTGGCTACGACCTGAGAAAGACCCGGGAACACAGGCAAATCCTTTAATGTCGATGAGTGTCAATGAAGAGTTAATGTTAAACGGTGATGTAGTGATTCCTATCGAAATGTGATGATCGGTAATTAAGCCATCAAGTTGGAGTACAGCTAATCGAGCACTATACGTTTAAGCGGGCAAAAGATAACACACCAGGAGCCAATGAAGTGTTCTTCATTCGTTAACCTCTTCAGAAGGTCATGCTTCAAAGAAAATGGTTATGGTCGCTCCACAAAAAAATAGTCGACACAACAAACGTATTAGGCTAACCGTGACGGAACAGAAGATCTCACTTTGATCAAACTATCTCCGGAAGTTAGTGTGCTGACGGAAGGACGGAAAATGTGTCTTTAAGGTGATGGATGCCATGAAATTTGGATGCCCTTCAAAAATAGCACACTGTGAGTATGTTACTGCATGTCACTACACTGATCCTAGGACTGACTCCTTGCCAACTAGAGCAATTTCATTTACATCCAATACTCAAGTGCTGTCCCTTAATTGTGAAAGTACCATTGCGTTTAGCGTGTAAGCAAATGCTACTGAGGAAATTAACTAAGGAAGGAGAGGCAAAAAGTGGTAAAATTTCAGACCAACACGGGCACAACATGGGTCACAATCCTAACCACGGACAAAAGTTGGTAGCGGACCGTCAATGTTCAATCAAAACTGAAGGAAACCTCACTCTTCACTTGACCAACGACATCACTTAAATGATTCTGAACAGATCGTTTCTGAAACTTGACCAACGACATCACTTAAATGATTCTGAACAGATCGTTTCTGAAACAGAGAACTTTCTGAAACATTCTGAACAGAGCCTGTGACAGACAATTTCATTATTATTTTTCTCTTTGGAGCGTTTCTGAAGAGAATAACGAACACAGAAAGTTATTGGCCCTTGATCACAACTGGATGTGTAGCAAAATAAGGCGTAACTGTAAACCTCAATGGTACGAACTTATCAATCTAAATAGTAACATATCGCCAACAGTAAATGGTTTACGGTCATTATATACAAACATTCTTCGCGGAACAATGTCCCGATAAAAACGATGAACATTATTTACAGAATGTACATGGTTCTGTCAACGAATCAAACATGGGTAGCACCGCTATATGTCCTTACTTTAACAACATGAGGATTTTAAGCCGTTCTATGAAGAGTGGATTCTTAAGGAGGCTCTTCCCTGACGGTAGATTCCCCCCTATTTGGCAAATATTCGAGACCGGGGTCGAATTGTATCAGGACGAACACCTGCAAATAAAACAGTATGTATTAAGTCTGGCAACCACACTGCAAGTCTTCCATGTTATTTTACAATCCAGTCCAGTAAGATTGCATGAAAATATGCGTCAGCTAAAGTCATCAGACAGTGAAATAAGACAACTTTAATGCCAGCAACTTTAGTTAAAACGGCGGTCTGATAGGGTTGTATCTCGGTAATTAATATCAGATTTGTAATGATGACAGAAGTGAACAGATATCTGCAGAGCTCTTGTGCAACATCGAAGGAGCGAATGTGCAATACCGCGTCCGGTCTCTATCTTACCTGACAAAAAATGTTAGAAGAGAGAGGGAAGAAAAAGCTAAAACCAGGGACCCATAAATTTCCTTTACAGGGGGCCTGTCAATAAGAGATTTCTGATGCTATCTTGAGCGCACGGAATATAGTTCGAGAAACACCCACGGTCCAATAACGTTCAAGACCAGATAGACAAAATTTGGGATTGACTGCTGGCGCCTTGAGGAAGGAGTCTCTTTGGCCGCACGTCCAACGAGGCAAACAAGAATGCCGATCGACTCAAGCGGGGATTTTTGGAAACTCGATTTAGTTCGGTCATCATATCAATATAGAAGCATAGGAAATGATAGGCCCCCTGTAAGGAAATTTATGGGTCCCTGATAAAACTAAGAACGTTTTCCACCCTATTTACCGTAGTTACTCCGCATGCATGACGTCACGGATCCTCTCTTTTTGGCGTTAAGGCTGGAACGCCATTTTTCTATTTTTGTCAAAATACCGTGCCGCGGGCTGATCGGGCCAATCACGTCACATAGATCGTAGTTCCCACGCTAACTACGCTCCCGAGCATAGTAATGTCGTAACTTTTCACGAGGTTGGGACGAAAATAGTCACTAATAGTTACTATTTTTAAAAGGGTGGAACACGCTCTAACTGTTCTTACTTTCGTAGCTAGGTCTTGGGAAGACATTAGTAAAGTACTTTCAAAGTATGCTCTAAATAAGCAGTAGCAAGTTCTCACTGACGAAAGTGTCATGAAATATTCCGTGTTGAGAAAGAAAAACGAACGGCTTCTCGAAGTGGATGGTTGCCGATGGCAGGGAGGAAAATGTGAAACCCGCCAATCCACCCAGCTGATCTTAACGCCAAACGTACTAATAAACAAATTAACACTTTTTCAGTCCCTTTTTCGTGTACTCAGTGACTCGGGAATCCGTCAGTTCGCCTTCCAAAATTCGTCACTATACGCCAATTTTTTCGACAGTTCGCACAACTGTCCAGTTGACCCACATAAATCTGTTAGTTTCCCTGCACGTCAGGTGTTGTCTGTCGCATACTCTTCAGACCTTCAGATGGCTACTCGAACTGGGACAAATGCATGTCTAGCTCAGACGCCTTGCACGCACGATAGTCTGCCAAACCTTTAACCATTGGTATTTTTGCTTTGTCTGTGGTGTTTTTCATTTCCGCGGTTTTGCCCTGTTTTGCATGTTGCTGTGATACTGACACTTAGGCTTTGTTTTTCCGGTTTCTGCAATACGAATGATAACTAAAAATAACGAACAAATTAGCCGAATACAGGTTAGAACAAGATATTTTGTCAAGGTGACGAATTGTTTTAGGTTCAAATAAACAATAGGACAAATCAGATAATTTAAATTGCTCGACTCACCTGATCTGTAGGCAACAAGGTAAAGTCGTCAGGAGGATTAGTCACGACGTATCGCTTAGAAGAAGCCTCTACCGAAGAACTAGTGTCTCGAAACCTGAAACAAAGACACGAAGGGGTAGAGATTGTTGCTTCCAAAATAACCGAGGGGTTGCCCACTCTCGATTCTAACAGCAAATGCTCGGTGCCCGGTGCCCGGCCGGACAGCAGTTGGCAGCGGTTGCCACGTGTTAGAACATTAAAATTAGCATGTTTAGAAGCGAGAATCGCCTTATTTATGGCCGGCACCGCTGGTTTCGGTGGGTTCCGACCGGTGAAGGGGAAAGGGTGTACAGCAGGTGCTGGGGAGTGTGAAATGCCTCGAAAATAACTGTATGAAACGGAAATCTATACAGCTGAGAGGTAGTCTCATTAAACGTTTAAATACGCGATTTTCCTACAAGTATATTTTGGAGATCTGGATGCCCTTGAAAATTTCCAGCGATGATTCAACAACTTTTGCCCTTCGCTGAAGAACAGGAAGTTGTAATATGTTCCGGCCTTTCTACTAAAGCCTCATTCTACTACTGTGGTGTCTCGGAATAATTTTTTTGGCTGTGTTCCAGATTCTATTGTAGACCACCATGTAATCGTAAACTTCCGTCAAGGCTCTGTGTACTTCAACCACGGCATAGTAAGATTCAACCATGGTATTGTAAACCTAAATCATGGCACTGTAAATTTCAGCCAAGGCATTGTACGTTTCAAACCTGGTATTGTAAACTTGGACATCGGCATTGTGTGAACTGGTAACTTCAACCACGGACTTAAAAAATGCAAGGAACATGTGTTCAACATGATATCGAAGTGTTTTTTATGTGAAACGTCCTTCCTTCACAACCTATGTACGGCGGCTGTGCTACCGGTCTCCCTTGGGGGGGGGGGGGGGTGCTCCCTTGGTAACATTTACTTAACAAAAAATCTTGTTAAGTTGGTTATCGTATTTTATAAAAAACTATTTATCCATTTTCCATCTATCTGCATCGACTATCGATACTCTTGTCGCGGAGCAAGTGCTGATCGCAGCACCCAATGTAGCACCCAATGAGCAAGCTCTACCCCGAGATCTTTATCATCCCCCAAACAAACATCTAGGTGATTTGTATCTTCTGCAGCCCGAAGACCAAATAGTTTGAGCAAGACAATCATTTTGGGAAATTGATTGAGAAGTCAAAACAAAGACAGATAAAACCTATGTAGCTCTATCTTGAAAGTATTTCCTTCTTGTTTGCCAATTGCTTAATCCATCCTTATTCTCCTTGCTCACCTACGGTACAAATACAGAAGTGCTGCACTTTCTTCAGGAGCGTTTGTCTTCATGTGTGGTAGCAACCAGGCATCCTCGCTTTTGTACTAGTACGAATTTTTACTGGCGTTCAATCCTCCCTTCTATCACGTGAATTCCGCGTTCAGAGTAAGTGTTGTTAGTCGTCCGTAAAAAGATACTTCATTGCCATTCCATCACCAATGGAATGGCATGTTAAGAAAGGTCAATCTAGTACAAAAACGAGGATACTGGGAGCTTATCTATTCTTAACCGATTTCCCAAGATGAATGTCATTCCACTCTTTTCGGTCGTATCGTTCAATCGTCCGCAAAAAATAAGCTTCGCTGGTCAGTCCTATGAAGACGCACCAATGGAGTGGCACGTCCAGGAAAGTCATTCATGATCGGCTAGCAAGAAGCTTCGCGGTTTGTTTGCAAACCAGGAAAGATTCTTTCACATTAAGCTTGTTGATGTATTGTCTGATTTAGGGGAAATTGGGTGATACTCCAAAGGCTAGTACCAAAATGTCATTACATACCTGTACAGTCCTATACACAGCATACCGTAATGCCTTAAGGCCGCAACAAAAAGATCCCCGTACTTTCCACCTTCACCGTACTGTGCCAAAGGACCGTCGTAAAGAGAGATCTGACCAACACGGCATCGGTCTCGATTCTCGAGGGTGTCCGTAGTGCTGAAAATCGAAAAGTGGTTGTAAAAAAAGATAGTAATTTTTAAGGAAACAAAAGAAAAAAGAGCTACGAGTTCATACGGCACTTGGCACTTGTTACGAGTAGACGGTACTGTAAAGCAAATGATGACAAAATAGTCACAAAATACCTCTTCCAACTCCCCACCGCCCCCCAGACAATTCGGACATAGAAAGGGGACATCTAGGGCATCGATTTCATCCATCATTCATCCGATTCAATCGAATCCAAGAACTTCCGGAAAATGTCGTATACCCCACTCTAAATTCCTCCACCACCGAGTTAGGATCGGCCGAAACCCAAAAATAAATCTTGTAGAGCATTTGGACTTAATACCGTCCGATTTTCATTCAAATCACTCTACTCGTTTGATCCCTAGGCGCACCACATAATTTCTAGGATCCCTCCTCCCAGACTCTCCCCAACATGACCGGATTCGGTTACAAACCTGACACATAATTTACACAAATAGGGTAACTTCAGGTAAATGTCCCGTAACCCCCCTCAAACTCCGTCCACCGAGGCCAAATCCGTCCGGAACCTCAAACGAATATTCTAGACCATTCGGCCTTTGTACCTTCCAAGTTTCAGCCAAGGCACTCGACTCGTTTGATCTCTGGGCATGACTCCCTCTCCAACTCACCCCACCGTGTCCGAAACCGGTTCGGACATACAAATGGGTCGTCTAGGTATTTTCTCATACCACCCATCAAGTTTGTTCGATACCCCTCCCCCCCGTGCCCCCGAGCTCGGATCAAGCCGGGGTATCAAAATGGGTCATCTGGGGTATACGACCTTATTACATTCCAATTTAATTCCAATCGCTCCACTCGTTGACAAAAAGTTGCGGATTCAAGTTCAACAAAAATTCAGAGTTTTAGTGAACCACAGAATTGTTGATTTACAATCACCGCCCCGCACGGCAGGAAATGAACTATGGGGAAACTCTTTAACAGCAGGCCATATATGAAAATGAGAAATAGAGAAAGCCGACCCAGGATTTATTTCTCTGTCCGGTTCTAAGCTGTTGATGAGTATGTGTCATTCGCACTTTCTCACGAAGCACATTCCCAGTGTTAGGCCTACAGTGACAACTACATGTCAGTACTAGGCCAGTAGCAGTTTTCGTAATTTCCATGTAACGGCGAGTCATCTTTAGAGATCAGAAGAAACAAATTCTTTCGCTCAGCCCTCTGGATACTGGATGTGCAGCCGGGTGGTTGCCAAAAACCACGATCTTTTTGCCACTCTCACAATGCCCACGCTCAGAATGCCCACGATCAAAATGCCCACGGTTCAAAATGCCAACGATCAAAATGACCACGATTAAAATGCCTACGGCTCAGAATGCCCACGACTCAAAATCCCCACAATTCAGGTGGAACCCCGAAATCGTCCGAAATGCCGGCGGCTAAAAATGCCGACAGTTCAAAATGGTCACAGGGAGGGCTAATATCGTCTTGGAATAAAATACCGACGGCTGAAACTATCCACAGGGGAGGCCAAAATCATCCTAGGACAACGAGATCATAAGGAATAGGATTAACGATGGAAAAGGTTTTGAAAGGAAATGTTTTATTGTTTCTTAAAGAATGATCCGAAAAGACCAGCAAGTTAAAGCTCTTAAAGGAACAGTAAACTTGACTACGCAACTTTCGGCCATCGAATCGCCCGGGGGGCTTGGATAAATATACAGGGTCTTATTGTCGACAGGCCCCCCCCCCCTTCTTTGTCATCTCGAAGCCCCTCCTTAGTGTTCCAAAAGCTAGCTGGCAGGCCCTTGCCCCTTATGCACTGTAATTATGCACTCATGTACTTTAAAAGCTCGCCTTTTTACATGTAGACCACAGAGTAACGACCTCCCCGACAAGACGGCCGGGGTCGATTCCTAGTCGCGGCACACTAACCTTTTGCTTTTGCAAACCTTTTGCTCAAAAGTCGAATTCTCGGAAACTGCCCGGAAACTGCAATGGTCGTAACGAGAATTTTTCTTACTCTCAATATCGAATCAGGGTACATTCTTGATATGTTAGCTAGCTCCCCGAGTCAAGTTTGAGTCAAGTTTTCTGTTCCTTTAAAGAAAAGTTCCAAGGGGGTTCCTTATCAGTCAGAGGCTTCCTCAAGAAAGCATAGCGCTTTTGGGGTATCTAACCAAGAGGCAATACACATGTTTCTTGTAAATATTTTACCAGTAGGATAGGCAATTATATTATAATTGAGATCCAGTTCAACATACGATCATCGTCATTCTGATACTCGGTCTACTCTTCCCGTTGCTCACTCTCCCTTTATTCAAGTTTATTACGGACTGAACACCTCAAATAATCAAACCGTGGGCATTCTGAACCATGGGCATTTTGAGTCATGGGCATTTTAGTCGGAGTTTAAGGAGAGTAAATGTCTTGAAAATTTTAAAAAGTAAAGTCTATCCCCCCCCCCCCGTCTGTCCATTGGGACAGGCAACACTCAGATACAGATAACACTATGATATATTTAATATGATGTACATATTTACTACGGACTGAATACTTCAAGTAATTCAATCGTGGGCATTCTGAACATTTTAAGTCGTGGGCATTTTGAGTCATGGGCATTTTAGGTCGTGGGCATTTTTAACCGTGGGCATTTTGAGCCGTCGGCATTTTGAGCCGTGGGCATTTTGAGTTGTTGGCATTTTTAATGGGCATTTTGAGTGTTAGCCATTTTTGGCTAACACTCATAATGCACATGATCCCAATGCCCACTTACTATAAATGCCCACGACTCGTAATGCCCACAACTTAAAATACCCACGGTTCAAAATGCCCACGACTCAAAAAACCTTTTGCTTTTGCAAACCTTTTGCTCAAAAGTCGAATTCTCGGAAACTGCCCGGAAACTGCAATGGTCGTAACGAGAATTTTTCTTACTCTCAATATCGAATCAGGGTACATTCTTGATATGTTAGCTAGCTCCCCGAGTCAAGTTTGAGTCAAGTTTTCTGTTCCTTTAAAGAAAAGTTCCAAGGGGGTTCCTTATCAGTCAGAGGCTTCCTCAAGAAAGCATAGCGCTTTTGGGGTATCTAACCAAGAGGCAATACACATGTTTCTTGTAAATATTTTACCAGTAGGATAGGCAATTATATTATAATTGAGATCCAGTTCAACATACGATCATCGTCATTCTGATACTCGGTCTACTCTTCCCGTTGCTCACTCTCCCTTTATTCAAGTTTATTACGGACTGAACACCTCAAATAATCAAACCGTGGGCATTCTGAACCATGGGCATTTTGAGTCATGGGCATTTTAGTCGGAGTTTAAGGAGAGTAAATGTCTTGAAAATTTTAAAAAGTAAAGTCTATCCCCCCCCCCCGTCTGTCCATTGGGACAGGCAACACTCAGATACAGATAACACTATGATATATTTAATATGATGTACATATTTACTACGGACTGAATACTTCAAGTAATTCAATCGTGGGCATTCTGAACATTTTAAGTCGTGGGCATTTTGAGTCATGGGCATTTTAGGTCGTGGGCATTTTTAACCGTGGGCATTTTGAGCCGTCGGCATTTTGAGCCGTGGGCATTTTGAGTTGTTGGCATTTTTAATGGGCATTTTGAGTGTTAGCCATTTTTGGCTAACACTCATAATGCACATGATCCCAATGCCCACTTACTATAAATGCCCACGACTCGTAATGCCCACAACTTAAAATACCCACGGTTCAAAATGCCCACGACTCAAAATGCCTACGACTCAAAATGCCCACGACTTAAAATGTTCAGAATGCCCACGATTGAATTACTTGAAGTATTCAGTCCGTAGTAAATATGTACATCATATTAAATATATCATAGTGTTATCTGTATCTGAGTGTTGCCTGTCCCAATGGACAGACGGGGGGGGGGGATAGACTTTACTTTTTAAAATTTTCAAGACATTTACTCTCCACCGAATTCTGAACAGAAAAACTGAGTAGCTTTTCCGTGGTAATCTTGTCCCTTATAATCTCGTTGTCCGTTGCCCTGGATGATTTTGGCCTCGCCTGTGAACAGTTTGATCCGTCGGCATTTTGAACAAGGACGATTTTAACCTCCCCTGTGGGCAGTTTGAGCTGTCGGCATTTTAGACGATATCGATTTTGGGTCTTCGGCCTCATTTGTGGGCGTTTTGAGTTGTGGGCATTTTGAACCTTGGGCACTTTGATCGTGGGCATTCTGAACCGTGGGCACTTTGAACCGTGAGCATTTTGATCGTGGGCATTCTGAGCGTCGGCATTGTGAGAGTGGGCAATAAGATCGTGGTGATTCCGGAAACCACCCCAGTTCTTACGTTCATGGTGCAAGATTTGAATCGCCTAGTTTCGCTTTCTGTGTTGGAACATCTTCAGACTTTTTGTGCAATAAACTATGTCATGTTGTCTGACATTTCTTCGTACTCTCACTCAAATAATTCTGACTGATGCTTAGGAAGGTTGAACCTGAATTACCTATATCCACCTCGGAGTCCAGCACCTTCAGCCAATATGAGTTCCAGCTCGGGGGTAGCACCACCTGTGATCAGTGACCGGATCAAGGTCAGGGCATTTTGATTAAAGTAAGTCTGGAAAAAAGACACTCGGTGACGAACAAGTAATTGGTTTCAATGACGATGTTAAAGAAAAATATCTTCTGACTAGTTCGACGCACAGTTTTTCTTGTCCCTTGAAGACAAGGCAGGGTTACAGTGCAGACTCGTGGGGCCGAAAACCTGTCAAGAATAATACCATTCTTACTCCCACTGTGCAAAGAATGGGTTTTGTAATTTCGGTATTTTGTAAGGTGAATAAATCAGATGCATAGACGAAAGTCACTGCACAACCCTCTTTCACTCTCTCCAGCAACCCACTTCCAACCTGAACGTATGATAAAGCTAAGAGCGTGCGGGGAAGCCTAAGCTGGGTCTTCTCTCCTGTAGAACTGAGCGGTGCCGAAAGTCCGAAACAGCTTTGTCCTAAAATTTATACATGTGTTTAACAATGAGTTTTAGATTTGTATTGCGTTTATTTTGTTTCAGTTTATCCTAAGTATGGTAGAAGGGTTTCCTTAGTTGATAAATTAAAATGAATTTTCTCAAGTTTTTGTGTATATCTTATGTTCGACTAATGAAGCTTGTACACTGACATTTTAACTACTGATCTTACTCATCACGCCATTCGGCCTCCAACCACAAGTTGCGTTTCATTCTCAAAATCAACAAAACTAAACACACGCCAGATACAAGGGTATTATCATTTTCAACCTTTTGCACAGGCTATGCAAGTCGTCCACAACTGGCAGTCGGCCCCCGTTCCGATGCTGCTTGACGATGGTTGCAGAGTTGTAGTGAGTCAGAGCGGTAGCAGGAAAACCTAACAGACGAAAAACCGTTTTATGAAATACCTTCCAACTCCAGAGCTCTGGAGGGCCACATGAATTTGTTAATGTGTCATGAGAAGGTCGGGGATCTATCGTCTTGGCGCTGGATAGTGGGTAAATTGTAAACTGTGCTTCTTTTGAAAAGAATCGTGTTATCTTGTACTTGAATTCTACTTACAGTAGACATTAGAGAGTCGAGGACACTAACGGCGAACGCCGTTCCACAGGCAAACGGCTGAGTCAGGTACAATTCTGTGTCTGGATCGTCGTCGTCATCCTGATCCAAAAACTGAACGTTGCTGTCGTTCACAAGCTCCGTTATCATTGGCACATTAGATCCGTACACCGATCCGCGACGTTGAAGAACGATCGGGCTTGCCAGGGGGCTAGTATGACTGGGGATATCTGAAACAAAAAATACAGATACAGCAACGTAGGGGATGGGGGAAGGAAGGTCGATTTTTGTTCAGCTCTGCCAACACAAGAAGACTGCGACACAAGCTGAGAAACTCACGAAGCAAAAGCTTTGATAAACGTTTGTTTGCCAAACGCAACGTCATAAACATAAATCAAAAAAGGGGAGAAGAACGAAGAAGGAAGAAAGAAGGAAAGGAAGAAGATATAGCCAAACAATTTCTTGCCCTGAGCCCGGGAACTACTATAGCATTAAAATCCTTGCTTCTTGTTAACGTCGTTGACCAAGAGGAAATAGGAAAACTAGGCAGGTAGTTAAAATAACGTCTGCTGTTACATGTCCTAATTTACTTTATTGTGCATTCTTCCGTAGGAGGTGTCAAGTGATCAGATAGCTCTTATTTGTACGCAAATACAAAATGTATTAATGTAGTATGCGACGAACAGACGAAGATTCCACGTGAATGAAAAAAAAATCAGCTCGAAAACTTACGTTGACTTAGCACTCCAATCGTGTCGTCAAATGTCATAGCTTTGATATTTAGCGAAGCGAGAATAGCTTCTTTGTCTGCTAAAGTGGGATCGTCATTGCTAGGTACTTTTGCAGACAAGATGACGCACATGTCGCAGAGATTCACGTTGACAGCCCGAAGGTCAGCTCGACTCAGCGGAGAACCCTAAAGAAGAGGATAAAGTTTTAGGACCATCGATGTACTCGGCTAAGTTTGTTATAAATACCTAGATAGGACACACGCCTATCCCGCAATGTTAAACTTTCGGACAAATCTAAAATTCCAAAAGCCGAAAAACACGAAAAGTGGCGTTTCTCCATAAGCCATAATGTTAATGTTCGGTATTGTAGCTTAGGCCTATGACGTCGGAAATTAGTTCCGACAGCGGCAACAGGTAGCCCCGAACCTCCAACAAAATGACAGTGGACACAAAAAGTGACCTGACCCCGATCAGGACCAGGCCAGGAGGGGAAGTGGGGGTAGGTCAAAAACACCCGGGGAATCCCCTCAGGCACGCAAAACGAAAAACGTGTTTCCAAAGGGAAAATTGCGAAAGGAGACGAAATTCATTTGTCGCTGATAGGGTTTTCAGACACGGGGAATGCGAATACGGAGTTGGTTTTCGTCCCCGAATTTCCCTTGACCCTTCACGGTCCTAGGGTCTAGACCCTAAATAATGAAATTGCTGTATCGGCCAAGAAACACATGTTTTAGGGGTATTTCAAACATCCTGAATGCGAAAATGACACTTTTTTTCACTTTAGACCTACCCCTGACCCGTTTCCCTAGGGTCTAGACCCTAAAAATGAAATTGCTGTATCAGCCAAGAAACACATGTTTTAGGGGTATTTCAAACATTCTGAATCAGAAAATGGCATTGTTTTTTACTTTAGACCTATCCCTGACCCGTTTCCCTAGGGTCTAGACCCTACAAATGAAATTGCTGTATCAGCCAAGAAACACATGTTTTAGGGGTATTTCAAACATTCTGAATCCGAAAATGACATTTTTTTTCACTTTAGACCCACCCCTGACCCATTTCCCTAGGGTCTAGACCCTAAAAATCAAATTGCCGTATTAGCCAAGAAACACATGTTTTAGGGGTATTTCGAACATTTTGGATCAGAAAATGGCATTGTTTTTTACTTTAGACCTACCCCTGACCCGTTTCCCTAGGGTCTAGACCCTAAAAATGAAATTGCTGTATAAGCCAAGAAACACAAGTTTTAGGGGCATTTCGAACGTTCTGAATCCGAAAATGACATTTTTTTTCACTTTAGACCTACCCCTGACCCATTTCCCTAGGGTCGAGACCCTAATAAATCAAATTAGCCAAGAAACATACGTTTTAGGGGTATTTCGAACATTCTGGATCAGAAAATGACATTTTTTTTCGCTTTGGACCTATCCCTGGCCCGTTTCCCTAGGGTCTAGACCCTAAAAATGAAATTGCTGTATAAGCCAAGAAACACAAGTTTTAGGGGCATTTCGAACGTTCTGAATCCGAAAATGACACTTTTTTCACTTTAGACCTCTCCCTGACCCATTTTCCTAGGGTCTAGACCCTAATAAAGAAATTACCGTTTCAGCCAAGAAACACGCGTTTTGGGGGTATTTCTGACATTCTGAATCAGAAATTTACACTTGTTTTCACTTTCGACCTACCCCTGGCCCGTTTCCCTAGGGTCTAGACCCTACAAATTAAATTTCCATTTCAGCCAAGAAAAGCAAGTTTTGGGGGTATTTCGAACATTCTGAATCAGAAAATGAAGTGTAGAAAATGAATCAGAAAATCTAAACCCGAAACAAACATATTCAGACATATTCAGTAGCCTTCACCAGCACGACAGGGATAGCATGGGGATTGGGTATTTAGCCCACTCACAATTCCTTGTTCGAAAGATAGTGCGAATGTTTATAGTGTTTCGACTCAGGCAAACTGGCGAGATTTTGACGGTCGAAGCAAGGAAACGACTATCAGACAACAGAAGGAAACTTCTTCGCTCTTGTATATTTCGAAACTTGTGAAGATGTGTTTTTTCATTTTTTGTTGTTGTAATATATTGCTTTGTTGGTGTGAGATACTGAACTACGAGAAATTGACAGCTATGCTGAATTATGAACCGAATGTTTTTTTTTTCATGTTTTGTGTTAGGCTACAGTAGATTTTTTCTCGGTTGAGATACTAAATTGCAATAAACTGAATGCGGCTCAGTTATGAAACAAGTGATTAAAAATTAATTTTCTAGGGTCTATAGGCTACACCAGAAAAAGTGAAAAAAGTGTCATTTTCGGATTCAGAACGTTCGAAATGCCCCTAAAACTTGTGTTTCTTGGCTTATACAGCAATTTCATTTTTAGGGTCTAGACCCTAGGGAAACGGGCCAGGGATAGGTCCAAAGTGAAAAAAAATGTCATTTTCTGATCCAGAATGTTCAAAATACCCCTAAAACGTATGTTTCTTGGCTAATACGGCAATTTGATTTGTTAGGGTCTCAACCCTAGGGAAATGGGTCAGGGGTAGGTCTAAAGTGAAAAAAATGTCATTTTCGGATTCAGAACGTTCGAAATGCCCCTAAAACTTGTGTTTCTTGGCTTATACAGCAATTTCATTTTTAGGGTCTAGACCCTAGGGAAACGGGTCAGGGGTAGGTCTAAAGTAAAAAAACAATGCCATTTTCTGATCCAAAATGTTCGAAATACCCCTAAAACATGTGTTTCTTGGCTAATACGGCAATTTGATTTTTAGGGTCTAGACCCTAGGGAAATGGGTCAGGGGTAGGTCTAAAGTGAAAAAAAATGTCATTTTCGGATTCAGAATGTTTGAAATACCCCTAAAACATGTGTTTCTTGGCTGATACAGCAATTTCATTTTAGGGTCTAGACCCTAGGGAAACGGGTCAGGGGTAGGTCTAAAGTAAAAAACAATGCCATTTTCTGATCCAGAATGTTTTAAATACCCCTAAAACATGTGTTTCTTGGCTGATACAGCAGTTTCATTTTTTAGGGTCTAGACCCTAGGGAAACGGGTCAGGGGTAGGTCTAAAGTGAAAAAAAGTGTCATTTTCGCATTCAGGATGTTTGAAATACCCCTAAAACATGTGTTTCTTGGCCGATACAGCAATTTCATTATTTAGGGTCTAGACCCTAGGACCGTGAAGGATCAAGGGAAATTCGGGGACGAAAACCAACTCCGTATTCGCATTCCCCGTGTCTGAAAACCCTATCAGCGACAAATGAATTTCGTCTCCTTTCACAATTTTCCCTTTGGAAACACGTTTTTCGTTTTGCGTGCCTGAGGGGATTCCCCGGGTGTTTTTGACCTACCCCCACTCCCCCCCCTGGCCTGGTCCTGATCGGGGTCAGGTCACTTTTTGTGTCCACTGTCATTTTGTCGGAGGTTCGGGGCTACCTGTTGCCGCTGTCGGAACTAATTTCCGACGTCATAGGCCTAAGCTACAATACCGAACATTAACATTACGGCTTATGGAGAAACGCCACTTTTCGTGTTTTTCGGCTTTTGGAATTTTAGATTTGTCCGAAAGTTTAACATTGCGGGATAGGCGTGTGTCCTATCTAGGTATTTATAACAAACTTAGCCGAGTATATCGATGTTTAGGACACTTAGAAAGCATAAAAATTCAAAAATGTTTGCCCTACTCATAAAGTTCCTTTTGTTTCAAGTTTCTTCCTCCCGGAGTCAAACGGTTTTTACGGTTAGCGTTTTTTCCTCTATGACCCACTTATATTCAAATTGTGGTTCTGCTCATGAATTCCCTTTTGTTTCGAGCCTTTTCCTCTTATACTCGATCATTTGGCTACACGTTAAAGACCTATTCTCGACTTTTGCTGACGGCTTTACGGATTCAGAAGAGCATATCTCAAGAAGAACGGCTGGTGAGACCTCGTTATCAAATTAGTGACCCACTAACACCAGTGGAGAAACAAACAAAACATATAATGTATATACAAATGTGTATACGTTATGCAAATATAACATATAATATCCCAACTGGAAACCTTTTGATTTAGTAAAGTCCTAAGTTTTAGGGTAGATGTTCTTTTGTCTATTCTGTAAGTTATTTTCTTTCTTGTTCTTCTTTCCTATTATTCGGTTTCCTTATTATTTACCAGTTTTCATGCTCATTTTGACAGGATAAAAATAATCATCATCATTGACGATCGAAAAAAGAAAATTATTACGCAAAGCAATTAAAAACCGTTTGGAAGCTTTGTTAGCTGGAGGTTAATAGCATACAGAGATCAACCCTCGTCGAAAGAAACCAAGCCATCTACCTAATAACGGAAAACACTTAGATCATGCTTTTGATCATTAGTTATCTCTCGCCAGCCACGGTATGAAGACAATCCTTGCCAAAAGGGTCAAAATACCGCCGATGTTTAATGTTCGTGCCGACTGGCCTGTTTCGTAATAGCAGACAAACCATAATGCTGGAATGTGTCGCTTTACGGAAAATACCGTTCGCCGAGCTCTAGGACAGGTTGGATTGCTAATAGTAAACGCTCCGAGTACGGGGCGAGACCAGCCCGATATAGCACTTAAGTTGGAGCATTACAGTTGAAAACCAGCAGGTTCTGGTGCTGTGACTGGCTGTTTCTGCTAAATTAACTGGTGCTCTCCAAAGTTTCGATGGAACTCACATTCAGAACCGAAATCTTTGGCAAGTTCTGCAACATCTTCCACTCCCTTCGAATGTAGTCAACGGATCCAACGATGACGACGTGCTTCAGCTCGTGGTAATGGAAATTGGAGGCTCTCAACGGCATCACCAAGTTCCTGAGTCCGATAAGTGGGGAATCTGGATCAGCGAAGAGACATACCACAACGTGACCGTTAAGGACGGTCATAGCAGCCTGGTTACGGTCCTTCAAGAAATAAAAATCGTTTAATGGGTGGTATGACTTTGATTCCTTAATAAATGAGTAAAATAGTTATTTTTAATGACAATACATGAATTTAATCTGATAACGGTCTGAAAATCCTGGTTCCGCAAGGAAAACTATCAGTCTAGAATTTCATATAAAAGAACACGACGCAAGCAAACGAAAGCTCTACGCTCATGCATATGGCCGCTTTTTGTGATCCCCAACGTCAGTGACGAATGACGGATGTCTGTCTGTTAGAAAACAGTTGATTTTGAGTAAGGGACATGCTGAATCTATATCTAACGATTTTTCTTCTCGCCGGACGAGTAGGGGAGAGGGGGGCAGGTTCGTTATGTTTTTGCTTTTTTGCATACCAAGATTTCGTTTTAGGTTCTATTGCTTCAATTGTTTTTCCGACTGATAGAACCATCTTTTAGCTATTATTGTTACTTTGTAGAATCGTGTTACATATTACAGTTTCTTTGCAAATTCCATTTTTCTGTTAGCCACTTTCGTCCGGACCTGCCCCCGGACTAGGGGCAGGTTCGGACATGGCTGGGGCACCTCCGGACAGAAATTCTTTTCAACCCAGGAAGGAGCTGTAGACACGTTTTTTTATTTGCTTTCGTTGCCTCAGTTCATTTCACTTTGTTTGCTTCCGTTTGGAAAAACTTTAACCTGTATACCCTCACTTGATCAACATTTGTTACTATCATCTGGATATACTGTTACCGCTAGATTTGAATATGACTTATTTTCTTCCGGAATGGGTCGCAAATACTTTCTGAGCCTTTCTGGTGACTTTTTTCCGTCCCTGGTACGATTTCCTCTTCTTTCATTATTTTTCTTTTTTCCCCTTCAACTTCCCTTTCTTTCTAGTCCGAACCTGCCCCAAGTGTTTTTGTCCGGACCTGCCCCTGGTGCTGTTTTCAGAGATATAAATTAGTAACTCTCAACCTTTTGTAGAAATTACGGATTTTCATTTTTCACATGGTAGAGCCGGTCTGGAAATACCTAAATAAAAATCACCAACGATGTAAGTGGCTTTGAAACTACCAAAAGGAGGTCTCAACCCCATGGCATTGAACTTCATTTCGTACCAAAAAAGTGACACTAACATCGGTTTGCTATGATTGCATCAGTGCAACTGCGGGAATTTTTGACAGTAGAAGCGTCTATGTGTAACAGCTCTGAAAAACAATTTTGCGTAATTTAAATTTCAATAGTGAGGTTTGTAGAGCTGATGTCCGGACCTGCCCCTATGACGGACCTGCCCCCCTCTCCCCTACTCTGTCCGGAATACGGCAAAGAAACGGAAATTCGTGAGAAGTAACTGTTTTGAAGTAAACGGATACAATAATGTGAACACCCAGTAATTTTACACTTTGTTAATCACTTATATCTATAGCTCTAACCTAAGGCTAGCTAGTATGCAAATGAAAATCTTGACTGGGTAGCAACCCTTTACTCTGTCCCGCTTGACGTTTCGACCCCGACATCCGACCAGGGAAACCATGTTTAAAATCATTTATTGTTTTGAAATATTGACTACACGTCTTCCGCAAGAAATACGCTTTTCTCTATACGAAACGAAGCCCAAAGTCACTCCTCATAGCCGAGAGGAAATCCTTAGTCTACCATTCGCGAAACACATAAGAACCTTGAAATTTGGTTACTGCTCCAGGCGGTTTCAGTACGGTTAGTCAGTACGGCTGCGCTTTGCGCTGCACCTCGCCAGTCTAACGACTAGTAGAGTGTCGAAATAGAGACAAGAAGACACAGTGATCTGTACCTTTATTTTATATTCCTGCCGTACCGATGTCCAGAAAAAAAATAGAATTTGGTAGTTCCTATATTTTCTTGATCAAGTCATTTAGAGTGTCGATAGTGGAGAACGTTGATATATTGAACCTTGGTTCAACCATCGGTTCAGCTGGCTCGTTCCCACGGAAGGAATCCAGTTCCCAGTTCAAGTTCACAGCAGGAATATTCGAGTAGTAATCTGAGCTTAACCGGAACTTAAAGATAGAAAAGAATTACCTGTTAGATCTGTTAAACGAGATGATTGGAAGGGAGGTTAATAGCATGTTACCGAGTTTGACGAAGACCGGACACAACACCCGATTGTCTGTCAGATAGTCCAATCAATTTTCCCCACTGGGACCCCACCGAAACTTTATTTTCGTTTTTATTTAGCTAAAATCCAACAGGCACGCACGCTCCAGTTCTAATCATTTTCTACGTCACCACGGCTCACCGATATTTTAATCAATTGCCTTCATATTTTAAACATCGTAAGGATATTTTCTTGCTCGAGCCTTCAGAAAACAAACATATTATGCAGTATTCAGGAAAAAAGGAAAGATAGTCCTCTTTCAAATTTATTTTTTCTAGCTTCGATTTTTTTTTATTGTACGCAGGCTTGGCTTGGAATTGCCGCGGTGGGCAAATGTTATTAGACAATGTATTAGACAAATGATGATAAATAGCTTACCAAAATGCATTCTTCGAGACCTTTAGCTGGCGACCAGTGGAACATACCGGTGGAGTCGTACTTCATTTCTGTCTTTTCGAAGTCAAAGTCCCTCGCTTGGTCGTCAGCGATTCCTGCTTGGAGTCCTCCTGAGCCCGTCCCATTTGCAATCGAGCCCCGATTCGTTGGCCTACAAGATCGCCGGAATTTCAACATGTATGTTCGACAAATAAAATAAGAGAGACGTAAAATGGAGAGAACTCTTTCAACGATACGAGAATCTTGGCCACGGAACCGTTATTAGCCGTTGCTGAAATAAAGCAATTAAGCGGGGAAAGAGCTGACCTGATTCACATATCAAATCAGAAATCAACGCTAGTGGCTTCTCGACAGAGTTTGATTTGGACTTATAAATTAGCCTAGCTTCATCCGATCACCAATTGATGTGGCTACGAACGGAATGAGCGGAGGGCTATGATTCTTGTGAAGCAACTTTTATTCTGTGTTACTTTTGAAAGGGAACTAGGAAAATTTCAAAGAAGTTAAGCAACAGTAGTTGAAACAGGTGTTTCTTATTGGAGTGCTGTGCAGTTGCACGATGTAACTTGAGCAGTTCACCTGCAAGCCCTTCGACGCCCCACTGTTGGTGAGGAGACTGGTAACGTGATCAACGGACAAGTTTGGCCAAACTTTGTACACAAGGAACAGCGCTAGGGGTAGGAGTTGCCGCGTCCTTACAGCTGTTATCGCTGTTGCCAAGGGTCTTCTGCAAGTGCTGACTGCAGCCTGGGTGCAACAGAAATAGTCACAGCTTCGATGACGCGTCATCTGACACCTGTGATGCATTGTTCAAATAGGTGTAGTAAGGTGTAATACGGCGTATAAGATGTATTACAGATTCCTCTTTTCTTCGGAGCGCGCTGTAATAAGGCGAATAAGGAGAATAGAGCTCGGTCCTATTCTCCGTTATGCAGGGCCAATCAGATCGCTTGGTTGGTTCCGCCAGCGGGCCGAGGAGAGGAGCAGCGTCGTCAGGGTTGCCAAAGGAAGCACGAAAGTTCTATTTGTTGAAAGCTAAAGAAACAACTTTTCTTCGAAAGAACACGTTTTTGTTTTGTTACGACTGCTTATTGCTAGTTCGAGGTCCAATGCTGTCCATCCGATAATTGAATAGCTTTTTTACAATATAATGGGCGTCAAATAAGACTCCTGTACTTCAAGTAGTACTAAGAACCTTTTCTGATCTTTTTAGAGCTCGAAAAATTGTATCGACGTTGCAACACCGAACGTCGCATTCATGAGAACCTCTCGGGTTGCCTATTTGAACGGGCGTGTGTATTAAGACGTATACATCGCGTATAGCGCTCTTAAGCTTATTACATCTATTTGAACAATGCTTGAGATGGCTAAGACGAGAGGGAGGGAGAAGAATTTCAACCCCGGCTGCTTAGTGGATGATTCTTTGAACTACTACTATTATAAGGTAATTTTTTTATGGTAGAACTAGTATAACATATAAATGATTAATATAATAACGGACGACTTCTATCTCGATAAAAATACAACCCTACATAGGACTTCCCGGGAACTTTTGCGGAGTGAATATTCCTGAACACCACTTTTCAAAACTGTCAAGTAGACCCGTTCACTGTGTGTTGTGCAACAAAAGAAGTAGGCCTAACAGCCAAAGAACCTGAATGAATTGTCAGTTAGAAGCCGTTGCGGGGACTGAGTAATTTAGGCTCACTTTACCCAATAGTTAACGGGTACAGACTATAGTGTTATATAACTATACTGGACCCAATAATTAACATAATGTTTAAGCAAACATCTCTAACTGTAGCCTTAACCCAAAAGGAGCGATATACCCATCAAAAGGTTCGACTTACTCGAAAAGCAGGGCAAACTTTACCAAGCAACCAAACTGTTACATACCACGGAGCAAATTAGTAAAAAAGGCCTAAGATTTTCAATCATCATTCCAGCATTGTCATCTTCTTCAATATCTCTATTCGCTCATCAACCTGGACTGGCAAAAGCCTAATACGGTACAGGCCATCTAAGAAGCAGTAGTAACGGCACGACATGGTGCAGGAGGCACGCCTGCTAAAGAGAGGCACGCGTACTAAAAAAAGGCAGGGCATACTAAATAAAGCCTATGCCAGAAAACGAATCCTAAAAAAGGCTAAGACGGTGCATGCATCCTGGGGCAGGCATGCCTTCTTTTGGTACGTCCTGCCTCTTTTTAGTATGCGTGCCTCTTTTTAGTAGGCTTGCTTCCTGCACAATGCCGTGCCTGTTTTTAGTCGATCCCACAGTGGAATGGACTGATGATCGAAAAATCACTGGAAAGAAGTAACAATGCAGAAGTGAACCGATCATGCTAGACAGTGAATAAGCTGAAGCCAAGACACGTAGTCAAGTGTTAAAATGCGTACATTAGCTTTTTGACTTCGTACGCTAGGTGATAGCCGGGGTAGGTTCCATCTTCCTTATTATTGAGCCTGAAAAGTGAGTATAAGCGTTAGTAGCGTGCAACGAGCTTCAACTTCACTCCCAGAATTCAACGTGCAAGTACAAGAAGGGTAGCTTGGTTCGCCACTTCGAATATTAGCTCGACCAACTTGAACGTTTTCCCGCGATCCCACAAATGTTTGTGGCTCAAAAGAGTGTTGCCGCGGTCATTGCGCGGCCCACAAGTCTTTCCGCGACCAACAAGGTTTTTTGTGGCTGGAATTTGACAAACAACTGTAGAGGTGTTTTCGATTTTGTGGTTCGACTCTTGGTGGGAAACTCAATTTAGCGGCTAATTCGTGTCTCAACAGCAGAATTAGCTATATTATCAAGTAGGCAGACATACAAATAAGGATCATTCTAGAAAAGAATGGCAAGGATTCGAAATTATTGAAATATGGCCTGGATTTGATTTTTATTTTCAGACACCTGAATATACGGCGACAAAAAAAGGTATTTCCGCGTGGTTGTTCACTTGTGGTTCACTTGTGGGTCGAGTGAGTGGCACGTACAATCCTGTTTCCACGACAAACACTTAGAAACGTGTGGCAAACAATGTGCCGCGGAAAAACGCTTCTAGTATACTTTTAATGTTCGAGTCAAGCGATGAAACAACGAGGATTGATAACGAGGATATTATCCGTCGTCATCGTGCTGGAGTAAAAAATTATGGACCCCTTGTTAGCCTTAAAATATTAATATAGCTTATTCCACTGACAGGGCGGGGATTAAAACGAATCCAGGAAAAGTGCCCACTAAGCAGATGAACTTTGACGTTTAAATATTTGTTTTGAAATCTTGCGACCAACCAAGCGACCCCTCGGGTAGATGGGTTAGTAAGCTCAATCCCACACATCAAGTACTACTAATGAGCCCTATCTGAGAACGAACTTGAGGAAACAATTCAATTTTGCAAAAAACCGAATCATCAATCTCTGTGGGGTTAGTTGACTACCACTGTTTTAGTAATACTGCTTTCTAAGCATTCGACGGACCTCCTGTTATTCGTTTGACTTTTTCCTCGCTGGACCACTGGCATAGAAGGCTCTATGTTTATTGTATGAGTCCTTGATGAAAAACATATGTAATAAGTAATTATTTCAAAAAAATCAAGTACTAGAACCTCAGATGACGCGGGGGTAGGACACGAGAAAATACACATCTAGGATACAATCAGCTAGATTTCTATTTATCAATAATTTTAGCTGTAGTAAAAAGAACCTGTATTTCAGTAAAGAATAGACAATGACTTTATAAGAAGGTTAAGGGAAAGCTAAAACAACGATCAAAAGGTTCTGACACTGTTCATCCAAGGAAGAGCAAGTTCATCTTGCTGCTAAGTAAGACCTGCTTACTGACGACACTTGGTAAAGGAGCTTTACTTCCTTTTAGCAATTAACTAAACTAACGGCACCGTTTCACATGAGAGAGAAGGTGTTCTTGCCAAGCTGCCTGATTAACTGTTTGTGCTCACCCTTCAGAAGTTTTTCGAAGAAGCAAACAATATTCACAACAGCTTCTCCACGTTACGGGAATTTACCACTTACCACTCCAAAGATACAGTTTAAACTCGCCTGCTTGCCTAGTAGCCTACTTAACCATTTGATTTCTTAACTAGTGATGCTTTGCGACAATGGTTGAAAGATTATTCTTACTACGACGGCTCATAGTCTGGTTCTATTCCTTTCGGCTGTAAGGTCGATATGGGAATTCCCTTATATGACAGCATGTACTCTTAGCATGTACTAGCTAGTACAGCATGTACTAACAATTTCACTCTTTGATGGCAGGAACCATACAACTGTGTCTAGGAGAAACCGAACTGGTCGTTAGTTTACGAGCTAAACCTCAGTGTGTATGCTTCCTCCTAGGGATTTTTTTCTTTCTTAAAATTCTAAGCCGCTCCCCACCTAAAACGCTGAAGTAAACAGTTCACCTACGCAATTGGGACCTCACTCTCGACCCGGATAGTCTCAAGTAGTCCCAACACCAACTGTGATCTAGTCCCTTAGTTGTGGGGGTCACGGAGACAGATTCATTGCCAGACGGACATTTAAATGTAGGTAAAACGAAAGTAGGGATGTAGGTAATACAAATAGTTATTTAAATACGAGAAGTATGTCTACAGAAGACGATCTTATAGAAGTAAGAAAAATGTCCATTGTCACCCTCCCTCTCTTTTAGGATCCCCAGAATATATACAAACAAATGATTAGGATTTCCAACAAATATTGTCCTACCTGTAAGAGCCATATTCTGGCGTTGGACTGTGAGCCAGGTTTCCATCCATGGGACGACCTCCGTTGGCCTTCACTGACAGTGTTACTCGATTGGGCGTCTTGTTATTTTGATTTCCGTGCTGGTTATGTGGCAAAGGAACTTGAAGAAAAACTGTCAGTACGAGTGTTTCGCCCTAGCATTTGCCCAGGGTTGTCAAATGCTATGTCTTTCCTTGCTTGCTTTGCGGATTCAGAGTTGAATGTGACGGACAAGTTTTCGGAAACGCTGAATAATGTTCTGCTATACTATAAATAGGGATATGCAAAGGACACGGGCCTCGGCACAGTTCAGTCCAGATCGTAATAAGAACTGATTGAACGAATAGGGAATTACACTAAATTAGTATTGTGCGAACGACAAGTTCAAACATGAAAAGCAAACTGATATCGTAAACCTACCCCACAATCGCACACTAGGAACGAAGATAAACTAAGTTTAAAAAATAGAATGAAATCTGATTTGTGTGTTCCAAACTAGTCTAACAATCCAGTAATGATACTAATCTAATTGGGTTCTGGTTTCTGAGACATGCGTAGTTTGTCAGATCTAAGAGAAGGTTTGACTTCTTACTACGTTTCTGCTTGTTACCGAAAGTGTACCCGTAGTGCTGCTGACAGTACAATCCCGATCTGGGGTCACGAGGTTGACACTGATATTTGTCTACCTTTACGGATGGAAATGATGAAAATATGAAAACATAGCCGGCCAGCCGTGATCGTCCCTGAAAACGAATCTAGAATCTAGAAAGGGATTGATACAGAAGCTAGCACTACGCTCTTCGAGGGCTACAAATGACGAAAGGATCATCCTTCTGGCCAATCCAGAACTCAAGTGTAAAGGCTCTTCAGTTTAGGGACACACTTCAGGTACCTGAAGTGTTTTAATATGGTTTAGCATGCCTTTTTCATTCTCCTATGCTAGATACACTCGCACTAGTACAACCACACACAGGGGTTCACAAATCAAGGAATTAGCGATTTCAGCTACAAACCCTGAGAGCAAGAACGATTTCATCATATCGTATGGTATAGTATTCTTTCTATTTGGTCATGTACGTCTTTGACAGGAAATGTGCCAGTAACTTCTCGTGAATACGGAAACTCGCAAGAAATAAGACAAAATTATCAATTACCTCGGTTTTGCATTCGTTTTGGTAATTCAGGAGGCGTAAACTGAGGTGTTATGTGATCATCTGTAACGTAAGAAATTTCAGCACGAAGTCAATAAGAAATGAATAAGTTTGTGCATCGTAAGCTGGAGGTGAAACAAAAAGAATTTGGTTCAAATTTGTACTTCAGCGCAAAATCAAAGCTGCCCAGCAATAAGGGTTACATGTGCAGTACGAGGTGAGTTGCGAACTCAATTTTTTTAATACTCGCTTTGAACAACTTGAATGGGGCGTTCAACGAATGGACCTTCTTTCTCTGGTGTATCTGTCTATATGCAGGGCAACACAAGGATTAAAGAAATGGTCATGCTTATAAGCCCGGAAGCGCATGAAGCTGGCAGTGCTGTTAAACAAGTGTTGGCGCCTGACAGGTTGCGTATGTTATTACTAAGTCTTTGTCAAGATGAAGTTAAAGACCAGATCAGGACTAATGTGTCCATGTTTTGATTCGAACTTTAAAGGTACAACATATTACCCTTCAGTCCCATTCTGCGCACAAAAGACCGCCACAAAATTCAGTCCCGAGACTCTGATCAGAAGACCTTGCATCCGCCTTCCACCTACAACATGATGATTCTCCTTTATTGGACAGCTCTGCAGGAGTCTAGAGGTTGCAGTTACGGTCTGGCAAGGGAGAGACAAAACCTATTTCCCTTGATGCAGCTTGTTGTCACACGGTGCTCTCTCTACAAGACATAATATTCCAACAGGCTCATAATGGATCTTTTGTACGATTTTACTCCAGTGAATCTAGAAATTAAAATAATGTAACGAACAGAAATTTCTAAAATTTGGTTTTGGTACAGAAATTATGATTTTTCACTGTGTTGCGTCGACCGTTCAGTGAAGTAAGGCTGCGCTTCATTTGGGGCAGATCCGAGGCGGCAAAGTCATCTTTGACTTTAGGGAAGGACGACTTTGCCGCCTCAATTCTGCCTCGGATGAAGCGCAGCCTTATCGCTTGGAACGCTCGACTTGTAGTGCATCAGTTTCTGCATGTACAGAATTTTAATTTCTAGATTCAAGGGATTACATATACGACGTGTCAGGTGCCAATATGCGTACTTTAATGTCCTGTAAGTTGTAAAATAGACGAATAATCAGTACATTGGTTGCGAAAAACATGCAAAACTATTGCATAGAAAATAAAACACTTACTTTCAATGATGGAGTAATCATCGCCTATAACAAACAGAGCATTTTAGGAAGCACATAAAAAGCTACGTTGAACTACCTAAGCTTTCAAATATCAAGCAAAGGAACCTATATTAGTTTCAGGGGGAAATAATGCTTCTACTTCTGAAAAGCGACAACAGCTGCAAACGCTGTTTATATCACAAGTTCGTCTTTTTAGGCTCAACGAATAAAAATATAACAGTAGTAAGATGGAGATAATGAAAAGCACAGTAATAGCGGCTTTACCGTAATCCACAACAACGGGAAGGTTACAATCATGCCAAAGCTGAGGTCCGCCACCATTTTTCAACATTTCCTCCAACGGCTTGTTTCGTACTTGATAACGTTATAACGTAGCATGCTGGGGAGTCCGAGTCCCACCCTCGTCCCCTCTAGTACGCGGCCCTGAGATGCGAATAAGTCAAGGAACAAAATATTACATACTTGCTCTTCCAAGAGCTGGCACAGCTCGCACTCCTTTACGAAAAACAGCCACTTTGCAAGAAACAAAATCAGCAATTAGGCTAGTAGCTTGTTAAAACTGCAAGTCGAGTCTGTCAGTCACGTCAACGACAAGCGGACTTCATATATTACTCCTGCTTATTATTCAATTGTTCTCGCTTTTCTGCCTAGTCTTGTTTTTGTTTTACTTTTTTAACTTAGCTTGATCTATTGACTAATTTCTGATATTCCCTATCTGGACAAAGCCAGCAGGAACTAAAACTGCATAATTTAAGTCAAGATAATTGTTTAACAAAAAAGTGACTTAGGACTAAAACTTGTTCTTGGCTTTTCGGTTCCTTTCAAACAATAAAGGAATATTTCTAAGTAATTTCAAGAAAGATAAAGGAATAATTTTAAAGTAACGAAGTAATTATTTTTAAGCTATTAAGTAATTCCCAAGTCAAGCTGATAGAAGCTTATCTCATAGTCGGGTCTTTGATTCGATTGCATCAGAGCTATTTCTGACAGACATATACTGACAACAGACTCGTTTGAAATGTAACAGTAGCTTTTTGCTAAGCGTGACAATGCTACTACTATAATAGGCTACACTAACATTGCTTATCAGCTTTTCAGAGTGAGTAGCTGCTGCTCCATGCTTTCCAGGATGGGAGAAATTCTAAGGAACAGAATGAACTGCTCTCAAGGCAGCAACCATGCGCATGCCTTTATGGCCTTTGACTAGGAAAGTCAAGCAGGTTAGAAAATACCCGTCCCATCGGAGTTCTTTATCTTACGATACTATTTCAGAAAAACCTAGAATGCAAATTATGCTTCGCGAATTTCAGCTGACTAATTCGTACAGTAGAGGTATGCTTCTTACTTTCCAAAAAAATTTTGGCCACCTTGGTTTCTAGGGTACTAGGTATCCTATAGCTTCAAAACACGTCAGATATACAAAAAGTCTTATTCCACAATTAGTAAAACTTTTTAACGAAGCTTGATTGATTTTTTAGTGTATTGACAACTGTGAATATATGTGTTGACAGCAACCGCAAATTTGGTTGTGAACGACGAAAGTCGATTAGTAAAATAACATTTCTATATTCTATCATCTTTTGCTTTGCACTTTTAAATCAGTAAAAACCGAAATGATCAATCAGCCAAGTGTTTCAGGTTTTTATGGCACTTGCAGCTTCGCTCAAGTGCCATATACCGATCACTTTTCCGTCGGTCGGTCTGTCGGTCGGTCTGTCGGTCGGTCGGTCGGTCGGTCGGTCCGGTGATCGCGAGTTAGGGTACTTGCAGATGTGCTAGGACGATGAAACTTGGCAGGCATATCGGGGACCCGACCAAACTAACTTGCAAATAATCACTTCCCCGATCCGACCACCGTGGAGGGAGTAGAGGGCGGGGGAATCCGGAAAATTTAGTAGTTTTTGTAAAACCCCTACCCCTATCTTTACACTAGTAGGTCTGCGCGCGGCGTGACGTCACTCTTTGCATCGGATCACTCTGTTAACATTGGAAAGAGCTAGTGCATTCGAGGGTCAAAGGGGTTTGTATCTGTGGTGCACTGCGGGGGAATATGGAAAATTGAGTGTTGTGTAACTTTCGAACGGGTGATCGGATTGGGACGAAACTTAATATCTGAATGAATGACATATCTCTGATGTTCCATTTGAAGTCCGAACCGGATTCGACAGCTATGGGGGAATTGGGGTGTGGTAAGACCGGAAATCTCGAGAAACGGTTATAATGGAGGGATCGGAGTAAAGCTTGCTGGGAAGAACAAGAATCTGCTCCAGATAATTTGTTTACACGTTTGGACTGGACCCGGACACTTGGGGGGGGGGGGTGGAGGAGAGTTTCTGGGAATTCTGGTGATGACAGTTTTTGGGATTTTCACGACGAAACTTGGGAGGTGTATCAGGGACCCGATCAAACTGACTTGTCAATAAAAATTCACTCGATCCGATAGTCGTGGGGGGATCGGAGGGAGGGTGAATCCGGAATATTTAGCCATGCGTAACTTTGGAACGGGTGATCGGATTCGAGTGAAATTTAATAACTGAACAGAGGGCGTGCCTGTGGTGATCTTTTTCATGTCCGGACCGGATCCGACAACAATTGGGGGGGGGGGGGAATACGTGACCGGATTAGACTGGAGAGATCGGGATGGAACTTTGTGGGAATAACAAACAAGTCCAAACTGAACCGGATTGGCTCCGACGACTGTGGGGGGAGTTTGAGGGGCGGGTTCGGAATAGGTACTTCCAGATGTGCTAGGACGATGAAATTTGGCTGGAATATTAGAAATTCGACAAGATTGGCTTAGAAATCGCCACTTTTCAAATCCGACCATTCCCTAAAGTACCAATCATGACCGCAAATTAAGAAAAATACTTTTAAGCAAAATATGCATTTCCATGATCCCCATGAGATCATGATCATTTTTGCCTCAAGGGTTTTGCTTACAAATGAAGTTCTAGCTCCCTTAAAGTGTGCATCTTAACCGCAAGGTCGAAAAGTACTTTTTATCAAACGATACATCTGAACCCATGATCAGTTGTCCCACAAGGGTTTTGCAAAAAAAAATAATTTCTTGCACCCTTGAAGTGCGCAAATTAGTGGGAAAAAAATACTTCTGATCATACGTATATATCAATGATCCCTAAGAGCCTGCTATCGTTTTTGCCTCAAGGGTCTTCCTTACAGATGAATTTCTAGTGCCTTTAAAGTGCGCATCATTACAGCCAAGTTCAACGATAATATACTTTTTCTCTAGCTCCCTTAAAGTGCGCATCTGAACCGCACAGTCGAAAATTACTTTTGATCAAATAATACATCTCAACCCTTGCAAGTGCCATATGAGCTTACAGCTCTTGTTTGACATAGATAATTAAATAAAATACTATTCCTGTTATTTCTTGTCTCTTTTTAAAGGTTATTTTTCTTGTGGCGGGATACGGACGGGCATTATAATAATGTAAAACATGGGACGCCGTAACTTGACCGTATGAGGCTCCGGAGGAAACTGGTTGAAAATGGGCAAATGAAAAACAAATTTACAGTTTATACCTTTAATTTGACGTAATTTTACTGCAGTTACTGTTTGCACTCACTTCTATGTATAAATTATTAGATAGTTTCAATTTTCATCACAATCTTCGGTGCCGTTCACTATTAGGCGACGTTCGAAGTAGCATACCTCTCTGAGAACAAACACGCAAACAAGATCGTATGCAATACATAAGTAAATGTTTTCTTACAGATCATCTGAGGCTAAGAACATTCATGGCAACTACGCTCAAATACTGAACTCCGACGGGCCTGGGCCTTGTCATGGTTAATAGTTTAGTAGGCAAGAGGTTCATGGATCTACAGCTAAACACCGTCTGAACAGAGATATATAGTAGAATGTGATTTTACCCTCCTCAACATCGTGTGAAATCGATCCTGTTCTGAGTACCAGTCCTGACCGCATCAGCATTTGACCAACAACTGTGGGACAACATGTAGAATCAACATCCATTTAAAGGTTCTTAAGCCCACACTCTTAAATATCGCAGCTTAAATTATATTGCCCGAACTGCCAAATGAAATTGACAATCAAGAAAATTAGTTTTTTCAAAACAGTTACGCCACAAACAACAAACACAATCGTCGTTAACGATTTAAGGATGTTCCGAGAAAGGCTCGAGAAACAGCGCACAAAACTGCTAGCAAAGACTTCGAAGGGGCTAGATTAACTTTTTCGCAGGATATCCCAAGTTGAATCGGAGCATCGTATCAGGATTATTTCTTAGATTGCTCCGAAGTGCAATTTAAGGTAATTTAAGGAATTAGTGAAACGGAAGAACGAAACGGATCATGGGATTTAGTTCGGACCCCGGTCCTCACCGCTAATACAGCTTCATACTTTCTTGGAACTTCAAGAAGTTTAGTATTTTGTAGACTGTTACTTTACTTTATGGTTTAAGTATATTAACAGCTAGCTTGACACAGTTCCGCCTATTATCAAGAATAAATAAGGGAGAGAATTGAGAACTCGCATAACCTTGATGTCAGCAACCTAAGTTGACTTCTGCCCGGAAATATTGTACCGGAGGTGGAGACTGGGTGGAGCTTCGCGTGTTGCCTCTTGCAGTATTAAGCGTTACCTCCTGAGCAAAAGTGATGAAGCAGCCAGAAAAGGCGGGAAGTTTAAACAGTACTGATTTCTGCGGATTATACAAATGAAAACGACTTTCAATCTCGGGTCAGATTTCCAATAAGATGCTTATTTTATCGCGACCTTTCACAAAGACTATGAAGCCCAAGGGAGTGCGGCATTTGATGACTAAGGGAGCAATTAGGAGCAAACGTTGATGCACTTGAGGAGTTGAGGCAAAGACCTAACACGCGTCTTTGGTCCAGATCAATAGGATTGGTGATGGTCTGATGGATTGGTGTGAACATTAGTAATTTTATTTTAGTCTTCTCAGGACTGTAAAGCATCGCTTCTAGAAAAGGTATGGACTTAAGTTATTTAGCTGGCAAAAATGTACTGAATGAGTTATTATGTTTTGTTTTTAAATTGTGCTCTCTAGTCTCGACACAAAATTTAGCTCATATTATTTTCTCGTGTAGTTGCAAAAAACAGTTGACTGTAAATTTTTTCAAATTTGAATTTGCTGATTATAAGAAATCCAAAACGTCCCCATTTGTGATAATAACTTATTATTCTTGGTCAAAATGTATATGATTATCTCGGGTGGTTTATCTATGCTATTATAATGTCATTATCTATGCTATTATTAGTCTGTTATTTCATCATCGTTTTTTTTTCAGTAGGCTATCATGTTTTTTCATCATTCAAATTTGAATTTTAGGCATAAATGGCGAAATGTACTCAAAGATTTATTCTGTTATGTTTTAAGTTGTATTCACTACACAAAATTTAGTTCATATCATTTTCTCGGATAGTTGCGAAAAACAATAAATTCTAGTCTTACACTAATAACTGATTACTGGAAATGATACGTACACGCACACTCAGGATCTGCCAGAGAGATTAAATGATTATTTGTGGATGATAAAAAAAAAGGTGAGTTGTTCTTCTCACTTCTCCAGCGGCGGATATCATAACTCACTTTCTAAGCCTAGAGTAAAACATTTGGTAGTAAGTCCCTTCTTTTCTTTAATTATAACTTTCAGTCCAAATTGCTGACGGTCCTTTTCTGCCTTTATTTTTGTCTTCTAAATTCTCCCCTTCTTTATTCTTGGTATAATCCTCGGAAATCAGCAGTGTTTGAAAATTCCCGCCTTTTCTGACTGCTTCATCACTTTTGCTCTGGAGGTAACACCTAATGCTGCAAGAGGCAACACGCGAAGCCCCACCCAGGCTCCACCCCCGGTTTTTTAGAAGCGGGTGGAAAGGAAACTCGGTTGAGTCGAGTCTTCTCAATTCTCTCCCTTATTTATTCTTGCTATTATCTTGCTTTCTGACGCGTCACCGAAGTAATTAAACAGTGGCTTTGAACACTGTGGTGTGGTGGGGAGTTTTCCCGCTTTGTGCGTAAAGTCAGGTTGCACGGTTGCATCTGCCCATTTTCGTCTCCCAACACGGTTGCCCGATTTCTGTCATGTTTCTTCTTGTTGAAAGGAGGCCGGTTACGGGAAAACTAACAGCAGTCCATGTAAGGTCTTTAACGATACGGATGAAGGGAGAAAGGCCTAATAGGAATCTATAGCGCCATTTGAACGTGGTGTGAAGAAGTAGCTCTCCCAGGTCATCACAAAAGGTCTGTATCTAATTCAGTCAAGCACCACGTCTAACTCTACGATGTTAGTACTTCGCTCCTGTCAGAAATACCAACACCAGGCACAAAAAAGAAAATAGGAACGAAATACTTACAATTTTTGCATTTGCATTTCTTGATGAGCGTTTCGTCTTTGACGTCTTCGTGGCACGCTTTGCAGTAGAACCAAGCTCTAAAAAAAATACTTTCAGAAAAAGCAGAAGATTTTTCGGAAGTTACCAGCAAACTTGTCTAATAAACCAATGAATTCTATAGGTCTCCTTGCTTATCAGTACATTCTAGTATTCGTTGTTGTTTGAAGGTTGACGCTACTATTGGTTCAGCTTATACACGGTCACGCCACTGAGGTGACGTAAACTTGTGTAATTATCTCACAATACTTTTGATCTTTCCAGCCATATAGCCTACAGATCAGTAATTTTTTAGCCAACTGGCTACGTCAAGAGGAGACTTAAACGGTCTTGTAACGTCTTTTTTTCCCGAATGCTTACGAAAACCAATGTTCAAAAGTCGAGTACGTTCATTACCTTTTCACTTCATCTGCAGACTGAGCGATGAAGAAACCCTGCGTATTGGCCGATATTTTGGCCCCTCGAGGGTTTATGGCAATTTTCGAGTCCTGCCCATCCTCCGATTTGAGTTCGATGGCCAAAAGAAGAAGCTTGAGTTTTGTAAAGCACAGCCTAGATGCAAAAGTCGATTAAGTTTCTTTACCCTGTCTTCGAAAAAAGGAACTAGGATATACATGAGACGAAAATCCTCTTCCAGTCAAGTATGTTCTTGTTCACACCAGGGACCCATAAATTTCCTTTACAGGGGGCCTGTCAATAAGAGATTTCTGATGCTATCTTGAGCGCACGGAATGTAGTTCGAGAAATGCCCACGGGGGGAGGAGTCTCTTTGGCGCGCACGTCCAATATATGAGGCAAACAAGAATGCCGATCGACTCAAGCGGGATTTTTGGAAAATGGATGGTTCGGTCATCATATCAATATAAAAGCATAGGAAATGACAGGCCCCCTGTAAGGAAATTTCTGGGTCCCTGGTCACACTTGGCACCCAGGACGCAACCGAAAGCAATGTATCCTGAACAGCATCGCCAGGGATACGCGCTGCACGCAATGGCTGAAGTGGGAATCAAATAATAATCTGTGCTGGAGGAATACGATTCCCGCGTGCATTTGCTAATTAGCTTAGCTAGCAATAGGTTTCCGTTCGATCTCCCAATATCGAAGAAGGCAAGGAAGTTTCTTAGACTGACGTCAACACTAACTGAAATAACAGGGAATGACGTAAATAGCAGAATGATGAAGAGACACGCTGAACAAAGCAGGTACAGCAAGGTCAGAGGCTATCAGGGACGCAAAAACAAGCAATACAGAACACAACCAAGACATGTACTACGCAAGCAAGCTTTCCTGTGTTGCTTCAGATCAAAGCATTGGCTGAAGAAACATCGCACATGCTGAAGGACATATATGTGACATCATACTTATGGACGTATTATTAAAAGGACGTATATCCATCTTTTCACGCCTTTGGGTGGCTTCAGGCGACTTTCAAGACCCCTGATTTCTCAACATAAAAAAAAGCGAAATAGGTTGGTATCCCCGTTACAGTAGACAAAATACCCTTAAAAGGACATTCGTGTGGATAGAAACATTTTATCATGTTTCTGCTTCTGTTGAAAGCACGGATATGCAGTCTCGAACTACACGCAATTTACCTTAAAGGACCCGTCATACCTGTAACGCCAATGCAACTTACTTCTGTAATTGCTCCATTAACTAAGGATACCCTAATTTCATACGTTACATTTTAAACCCGCTAACGACACCTCAATGATTTTCACGCTTGCCGCGTTTCACTATTTTCATGCATATCATGCTCCCGACGAGTGTTAGCGTATCATGCTATTGATGCGTAAAACCTCTTCTCTGAATTTTGCCGCGTTTTTGCTCGAAGTCAGTGGGCCCGGGAGAAGGCTTAAAACAGCCAAAGCAGTGGATAATTTGTTGGAAGCAGAGCCTAGCTCTACAATATTCAAATAGATTTGAATACTGGAACACAAACAGTAAATAGTGTGAGGTAGGACCCTTCGTGCCTATTCTGCTTTACCGTCTAGTCTAGTTAGCTGACGTTTTTCCAAGACTCAGAGCTAAATTTTCGCATTTCTTGCAATAAAAAACACATCTTAATGCTGAAAAATGTACATATTAATGCATGATCCCTGCTGAAATCCAACTTCTGCTCAGTCATCAGTATTTCCCCACATCAGGCGGCGAACAGTGGGCATGTTGCACATGCGTTTCTCGTCTTTCTGGAGCAAAGAGACTTAGAAGTGAAAACACCAAAGTAAAGAGACGTATGTCTGGTCCTTGGACAACTGAGCTATGACGAAATGAAATCACAAGCAATCAGCGAACTAAAGTAAAAACAGAAAAAAGTTGATGCTTTTTTCTCAGAAGATTTACTTCTCTAAATGTCGTTTAAGTTTTGGGCATCCATCATGTGGTCGGTTTTAATGACCATAGAACAAACCAATTACATTTGAAGATTAGGGGTCAACTCATGCGAAGTAATTACAAAGCTCGACCTCATCCGATGCAGGATTCTACTCGTTACGCATGCGTCAATCACGTAACTTACTCGCTGGCTTGAGGAAATGTCATTCCGCCAAAAGATGGCGAGAGCGTCTCTGTATACATTTCACAGCCAGTACCTTGCAGGTAATCATTCTGCCAACGGGGCGTATCGGGAGACTGACAGAAAGAAGAGTAGACACATTAGAAAGCAGTGGGTGGATACAAACATTGGGTGATAACATCGAGAGAAAGCGCATCTTTTCTGATCACTCTAAAAAGCTAAACACCATATTTTCCAACAGATGAAACGATTCAGCTTGATCAAATGTATTATGTCCCCGAGCATCTTTGTCTTGCCTTAAAGGAAATGCAGCAACTGCAGTACGGTTGACTCTCCTTCCCCAAAGCCTTGAATTGCGTTGTGTTTTGCGTCTGTACTACCTATACTCGTGTACAGATTACTGTTTGTATTACGATCGCTCTTTTTTAGACATTTGAAGTCCTGCAGCACGCGAACCATAGTATACGTGACAATGGGTTTCGGTCGGTTTTCGTACTAGTACGAATAAAATCCATACCTTAAATTACACCTGAAAGAAAAGTCATTACAATTTTGCATCATTTAACAGATTTTTCCTTCTCTTTCTGGAAGCTTCCCCCCGAAAACATGGTCAAAAAAAGAACGACTCACCGACAAGTAAGCCACAGAGTTGGTACAGCAATGGTTCGGGGCGCAAAGAATCATATCTTCGATCCATTGTCGTGCCAGTTTTCAAAATTTGAAAATGTTGACTTGACCAAAGACAATAATAGTGGGAAAGACCGGCGACTCCCGTAAGCCCCATGAGTCGCAACAATCAGCGCCGTTTAGCGGTTGGTCTTTCGTTAAAAAATTGTTCTGTTGACATTTATCCTCCATCTTCAGCAGAATCATCGTCAGAGCGCGTTTTGTTGATTTTTGTCAGAATACAGAAGCTTGGAATAGAGCTTATCTTTCTAACTGAATAATAAAAATATGTAGTTTGCTGGAAGTTTTTCCGAGATAAATGACAATTTAGTTAAAAAAGTTAAATAATTTTCGCTTTTTCTTGGTTTCTAAGACATTTCTAAGAAAAGTATGTAAGTTTAAAAAAATAAAAAATATACCATTTGATAGATGATAAAAAGAGGATTCAGAATATGTATAGTTTGTTTGATTTAGTTGATGCGGTCCTGCTAGGAAAATTGTTTTTATAGTGTTGGTCTTTATAGGCCTAATCTGCCTTTATAGGCTAAAAAGTCGGTGACGTACATCGGTGCGGAGTGGTGCGGTAGGATTTTCGTTCTCAGCACAAACAGTTGTTCTAGAAAAGTTCTTCAAACCTTCTGCAGCTCGTCTGCTACCCCCCCCCCCCTGTTTTTGAACGGTATCGCGGTCTGGATCCCGGACTATACCATGAGCGTCCACTCTCCATTCAGATTTCCTCTTTAATTGGAATAAAAAGCAAGCAGAAACACAATCAGTTACTTTTTTTTAATGGAACAAAAGTGTTGAATTCATTTCACAGCAAATAATCACAGCGCCAATCAACGCCATCTTGCCTTGATTACGTCAAACGTGCCGTTTGAAATTGGACAAAGACCAAACGCTAGGAAGCAGCACGATCGATTTTCAACGACGCGATTTTGGCCGAGTCGCCGGTCTTTCCCACTCTAACTGTCTTTGGACTTGACGTCTCAATATTAGCCTACTTGAACTATTTACTTTATGGAAAAGAATTTGGCGAAATATGACTATTACTACTGTCGAATCTAGAATTTTATTCACGAATCGGATGAAAAAAACAAACTTGTAATTGGTTCCTAGCAGTCCCAGAATTATTTCGCAGTTGTTTTATTTTCTTGTCATACGCCCAAATCCTTAAAGCTCGACAACGAAAAGAATGTAGTTAACTTGTCCACAACAAATACACAGTTAGCTTCAAGTACCGTAAATCATCAGCGACTTTTGGTCCTATGCTCCTAGCATGCCACCAGGCCTAGGCGTCGAGGCCAGGGCCGAGTGTCGGTGAGTTTGTGGGGCGGGTTCCCTTCTAGTGGTGAGTCATGGAATAATTAATATTTATCTATATGATTATTATATGTTAAACCGATTTGTCCTATTATTGTACCGGGTTTGGTCAATCGACCTTTTGGCCCTATGTAATATAATTTATAATGAAGTGTAATTAAAACCTTGAACCTTGAACCTAGCTAGTTTTCAGGTTGTTGTTTTTTTGCAATTGGTTTATTCCGCTGGAGAACGCTATAGTTGCAAAAGCCACTCATTGTGCTATAGGTTAGGAATGAGGTTCTAAGAAAATGAAAGTCCTGTGATTAAAAACAGACAATGGGACTAGAGAAGGTGAAGAAATAAGTATAATTTGGTCTTTTAAAAGGGGAGTGTTATTTTCGCAGTCAGAGGGTGATTAAAAGGAGGGAAACCTTTCAGAGCATTTCAAAAGAAACGGTATCCAGCGCTGCATTTCCTTTAACTTCTACCATTAGAAGCACTAAGGGATGAAAAGGAAGCGTTTCTGGGAAACATGATGCGTTTCATCCCGCAACTGTTGAAAAGATGCGCTTCCAACAATGATGCTATAGACAACTACAGTAGAGGTATGCTTATTTGGTCGTTATTTCAATTCAGACAAAGCCATTATCGAAATGCTGTGGTAAAGGCTCTCGGTGAAATAAAGTAACTTCACGTGTTTTGCGAATACCAGAGTGAGATTTGTATCATGCCATTTACCCAAAACTGTACCGTTCAAAGGTGAATAACCGCCCAATGTAACATACCTCTACTGCACATCTAAAGCTGACATAAAAAGCTCTTATTGTGAAAACACCCAGGATACATCTGGAACCTAACGAAGGAGCACATTTAATCCTTCGTTTCTGGCAACAACTTACTCAGCAGCTTGGATGAATGTCATTCCAGCAAAAGAAGGGCTCAAGGTGTCGGTGTACATCTCCATTCCGGAGCCTCGCAGATAATCATTCTGCCATAACTGCAAGTCTGATGACTAACATGCAAAAATCTCAGTTATAAAGTCGTATGAAATGCAGACGAAAATTCATCGTCGCAAGTCAGTAACAAGACCAAAGGTTCCGATGGGATCCCAAAAATTCAATATCTGATCCAGACAGTACCGGTATAAGGTTTTTTCTTCGCCAGGCCAAACAGCTAATCATTGAGAAAACCAAGTTCAGATATGGATTCAGCATGTATGTTTACCCCTATAAGCCGATCGAAACGATCCTACCCTACTTCTGTGAACTTTGCGGTTTTGGCGAAATTAAAGAACTACTTGTCCGGCGAAAAACTAAAGCTCAAAAACGAATTCAGCGTATCTCCTTACCCTTACATCCAACATCCCAACTTCAAAGAAAAATTTAACTTCTAACAAATTTTCCGGTTTCAACCGGATTCCTGAAGAACTACGTGTCCTGCTAAAAAATGATTGTCATACGGATCCAGCATTTTTTCTCACCCCTAGATCTATCATCTAATCAACTTCAAATAAAACTTTTACTCTTAGCAAATTTTCCGGTTTTGGCCGGATTCCGGGCTAACTAATTGTCTGGCGAGAAAACAGTTTTCGTATTATTGTTCAGCATACCTGCTTACCCCTACATCGAACATCTAATCAACTTCAGACACAAATTTTACTTTTAACAAACTTTCCGGTTTTGGCCGGATTCCGGGCGAACTACTTGTCCGGCAAGAAAATGGTTTTCATATTCGTGTTCAGCATGCCTTCTTACCCCTAGATCCAACATCTAATCAACTTCAAATAAAACTTTTACTCTTAGCAAATTTTCCGGTTTTGGCCGTATTCCGGGCTAACTAATTGTCTGGCGAGAAAACAGTTTTCGTATTATTGTTCAGCATACCTGCTTACCCCTACATCGAACATCTAATCAACTTCAGACACAAATTTTACTTTTAACAAACTTTCCGGTTTTGGCCGGATTCCGGGCGAACTACCTGTCCGGCGAGAAAATGGTTTTCATATTCGTGTTCAGCGTGCCTTCTTACCCCATAATCGACTATCACATTAGCTGTTTAAAAATATTTTGCTTGTCCCTTAATTTGGGCCCCCTCCCCCACCCCTAAATGTAGGGGTACAGGGCCCATCTACGAACTCGACCTTACTCTTGATCCAAAGAATGCTCACACCAAGTTTCATCAAAATATCTCATTCCCTTCGAGAGTTATCGTGCTTACAGACGGACGGACAGACGGACGGACGGACAGACGGACAGACGGACAGACGGACGGACAACTTTTGCGATGTCATAGGTATCCCTCCACTTACGTTTTGGGATCCCAAAAACCTCAAACGTTTATACCTAACCTCAGGCGAACTACTATTCTCCCCATTCCAGTTCAGAGCCGCCATTCGGTTTAGTAACTCTTCAAAATAAAACTGTCAAGACTAGGGCGATTTTGGCGGCCTGGAAGGCTTCGCTGGCTTCTCCGCCATGTAGTGTTGGACGATACATCGGATCAAATATCGATATCGAATATCGAAACCAAAATATCGATATCAAAACCGATATTAGAAAACCAACTCTTATTTATCCGAACGTGTTTTTCGTTAGTTAGTTTTTTTTATTTTCGATTTTTTTAACGAAAAATGATACAAAATGCTATTTGAGATACTTTTCTTTCTAAAATTTTAGCGAAACTTGGCTTACTTTTGCGAAATGACAGCGAAACAGGGTAACGAAATATTGATATCGATTTATCGAAAAATTCAAATATCGCTCAACACTACCGCCGTATGTTCTTTCAACTGCGGCTAACACTGGCTTCGCTTTCCGAGGCTGTGACGTAGGTGACATTAGTGACGTAGGACGTGAATCCATACCGGACGTGGAAAGTGGATTCGGCAAGCAAGCAAGAAGTTTTGTAAACGCGGGACGATTTTTCGTTTGGTTTGGCACACCGCGAATTTGGTTTGGTTTGGCACACCTCGCCATATATGTGCCCTTCAGCAGGAAAAAGGTGCGAAATCCCTGACGATGAAAGTTTTTAACAAGAGCTGTAAGCTCATATGGTACTTGCAAGGGTTGAGATGTATTATTTGATCAAAAGTAATTTTCGACTGTGCGGTTCAGATGCGCACTTTAAGGGAGCTAGAGAAAAAGTATATTATCTTTGAACTTGGCTGTAATGATGCGCACTTTAAAGGCACTAGAAATTCATCTGTAAGGAAGACCCTTGAGGCAAAAACGATAGCAGGCTCTTAGGGATCATTGATATGTACGTATGATCAGAAGTATTTTTTTTTCCCACTAATTTGCGCACTTTAAGGGTGCAAGAAATAATTTTTTTTTGCAAAACCCTTGTGGGACAACTGATCATGGGTTCAGATGTATCGTTTGATAAAAAGTACTTTTCGACCTTGCGGTTAAGATGCACACTTTAAGGGAGCTAGAACTTCATTTGTAAGCAAAACCCTTGAGGCAAAAATGATCATGAGCTCATGGGGATCATGGAAATGCATATTTTGCTTAAAAGTATTTTTCTTAATTTGCGGTCATGATTGGTACTTTAGGGAATGGTCGGATTTGAAAAGTGGCGATTTCTAAGCCAATCTTGTCGAATTTCTAATATTCCAGCCAAATTTCATCGTCCTAGCACATCTAGAAGTACCTTAATTCGCGATCACCGGAATTCCGGACCCGCCCCTCAAACTCCCCCCACAGTCGCGGGAGCCAATCCGGTTCAGTTTGGACTTGTTTGTTATTCCCACAAAGTTCCATCCCGATCTCTCCAGTCCAATCCGGTCACGTATTCCCCCCACCCCTCAATTGTTGTCGGATCCGGTCCGGACATGAAAAAGATCACCACAGGCTCTGTTCAGTTATTAAATTTCACTCGAACCCGATCCCCGTTCCAAAGTTACGCATGGCTAAATATTCCGGATTCCCCCTCCCTCCGATCCCCCCACGACTATCGGATCGAGTGAATTTTTATTGACAAGTCAGTTTGATCGGGTCCCTGATACACCTCCCAAGTTTCGTCGTGAAAATCCCAAAAACTGTCATCACCAGAATTCCGTGAAACTCCCCTCCACCTCCCCCCCTCCAAGTGTCCGGGTCCAGTCCAAACGTATAAACAAATTATCTGGAGCAGATTCTTGTTCTACCCAGCAAGTTTTACTCCGATCCCTCCATTATAACCGTTTCTCGAGGTTTCCGGTCTTCCCCCCACCCCAATTCCCCCATAGATGTCGAATCCGGTTCGGACTTCAAATGGAACATCAGAGATATGTCATTCATTCAGATATTAAGTTTCGTCCCAATCCGATCACCCGTTCGAAAGTTACACAACACTCAATTTTCCATATTCCCCCGCACTGCACCACAGATACAAACCCCTTTGACCCTCGAATGCACTAGCTCTTTCCAATGTTAACAGAGTGATGCGATGCAAAGAGTGACGTCACGCCGCGCGCAGACCTACTAGTGTAAAGAAAGGGGTAGGGGTTTTACAAAAACTACTAAATTTTCCGGATTCCCCCGCCCTCTACTCCCTCCACGGAGGTCGGATCGGGGAAGTGATTATTTGCAAGTTAGTTTGGTCGGGTCCCCGATATGCCTGCCAAGTTTCATCGTCCTAGCACATCTGCAAGTACCCTAACTCGCGATCACCGGACCGACCGACCGACCGACCGACCGACCGACCGACGGAAAAGTGATCGGTATATGGCACTTGAGCGAAGCTGCAAGTGCCATAAAAACCGAAAGCTTCTATTTTTTTCATTTATGGATCTAATGTTCAATGTGTGTGTGATAATGAGGTGAAGGAGGACAAAAATATAGCCTACTAATCCGAATGGGGCGCTAAGCTAATGTGAGGCCTGCGTCTTAACACAAAAACCTTTGCTTTAACGTCCGTTACCAGCAGCACTAAACTAATTCGCATATGACGGAAACCCAAGAATGATGTATTCTTCTTGTCTCACAGTGATTAGTATTTATCTTGCAAAACTTCTATGCTGCGCAATGAATTTCACTTTGGAACAGGCATTACAAACGAGGGGATCTTAAATTTAAAACACCAACAAAAAATCTGTAACAGTGTATTACCACCGTCAAAATTGCTAACGAGGAGGTTATTACGATTCACGGTTCCACCCGAAAATGCTTCAGCTCATAGACTTACATGCGAGACCCTTATCAAATTTATTTCTTGGCGTCCACAGCTCTCGCTTTCGGACTGTCGAATCGAGCTTTTTTCTCGGAGTCATTGCTTCTTTCGACGCCTCACCAAATCTTGATTTGACAATGTTCACAGCACTATACAGCAAGCTCTCTTACTTCCATCAACAACACAAAATTCGCCACATTCTAGGGCAGCGCTTCTATGAGGACCAATAAAAACAAGAGCTACGAGCTCATATGGCACTTGTTACGAGTAGTGGTACGAGAAAGTAGAAGAGAACTTCACAATAAACACCCCGCCATTCAAAAATGCGGTTCGTACCTAGAATTAGGATATCTAGGTTCATTCAATCTGAAAGCTCTAGATGACATATTTAGAACTTATGCTTGTTCTTCCCACCAAGTTTTATCCCGATCCCTCCACTCTAAGCGATTACAAAGATTTCCGGTTCGCCCCTCCAACTCCTCCCAATGTCACCGGATCTGGTCCGGATTTAAAATGGGATGTCTGGGGCACGAGACCTTCCTAAATATCAAGTTTCGGTTAAATCCGATAACCCGTTCAATAGCTGAGCTTGCCACTGGGTTCCGGATTCCCCTTTTGTACACCCCCCTCGACGGTCGGATCGGGGAAACGACATTCTCAAGTCAATAGTTCGGGTACCTGACAAGCATGCCAAGTTCATTGTCCTTGCACATCAGGAAGTACCGAACTCATGGGAGTACTACAAACTCGGATCCCCTCCAACTCGCCCACAGTGACCGGATCCATTTCGGTTATGCTATTCACTTTCATCCCAAACCCTCCACTCTAAGCGTTTCCCAAGATTTCCGGTTCCCCCGTCCGACTCCCTCCCAATATCACCGGATCCGGTTCGGATTTAAAATGGGGCGTCTGAGACACGAGATCTTTCTATACGTCAAGTTTCATCAAGATCCGATTACCCGTTCGCAAGTTAAAAATACCTCACTTTTCGGATTCCCCCTCTCTCCACCCCCACCCCCAGATGGTCGGGTCCAGAAAACGACTATTCTCAAGTCAACCTGTTCGGGTCCCATACACGCCTGCCAAGTTTCATCGTCTTAGCGCATCAGGAAGTACCGAACTCGCGGGATCACTATAAATTCGGACCCCCCAACCCCCCCCCCCCACTGTGAACGGATCCGGTCCGGTTATGTCAATCACGTATCTAGGGCTTGTGTTTGTTCTTTCCACCAACTTTCATCCCGATCTCTCTACTCAAAGCGTTTCCCAAGATTTCCGGTTCCCCCTCCAGTTCCCCCCATGTCACCGGATCCGGTCCGGATTTAAACTGGGATGTCTGAGACACAAGGTACTTCTATATATCAAGTTTCATTAAGATCCGATCACCCGTTCGTAAGTTAAAAATACCTCATTTTTCCGGATTCCCCTCCCTCCAGCCCCCCCGGATGGTCGGATCCGGGAAACGACTATTATCAAGTCAATCTGTTCGGGTCCCTGACACGCCTGCCAAGTTTCATCGTCTTAGCGCATAAGGAAGTACCGAACTCGCGGGATCACTAGAAATTCGGACCCCCCCCCCCCCCCACTGTGAACGGATCCGGTCCGGTTATGTCAATCAAGTTTCTAGGGCTGGTGCTTGTTTCTTTCCAACAACTTTCATCCAGATCTCTCCACTCTAAGCGATCTTCAAGATTTCCGGTTTCCCCCTCCAACTACCCCCCATGTCTGATCCGGTCTGGATTTAAAATGGGAGTTCTGAGACACGAGGTACTTCTATCTATCAAGTTTCATTAAGATCCGATCACCCGTTCGTAAGTTAAAAATACCTCATTTTCCGCATTCCCCTCCCTCCAGCCCCCCCCCCCGGATGGTCGGATTGGGGAAACGGCTATTATCAAGTCAATCTGTTCGTGTCCCTGACATGCCTGCCAATTTTCGTCGTCCTAGCACATCAGGAAGCACCGAACTCGCGGGATCACTAGAAATCCGGATTCCCCCCCCAACTCCCACAAAGTGAGCGGATCCGGTCCGGTTATGTCAATCCCGTATCTAGGACTTGTGCTTGTTCTTTCCACCAACTTTCATCCAGATCTCTCCACTCTAAGCGATTTTCAAGATTTCCGGTTTCCCCCTCCAACTACCCCCCATGTCACCGGATCCGGCCTGGATTTAAAATGGAAGGTCTGAGACAAGTGGTCCTTCCATATATCAAGTTTCATTAAGATCCGATCACCCGTTCGTAAGTTAAAAATGAGTCATTTTTCCTATTTTTTCCGGATTCCCCTTCCCTCCACTCCCCCTCAGGTGGTCGGATCGGGGAAGCGACTATTTCTAATTTAATCTGGTCCGGTCCCTGATATGCCTGCCAAGTTTCATCGTCCTAGCTTATGTGGAAGTACCCGAACTAGCAAAACCCGGACCGACAGACCGACCGACCGACAGACCGACGGACGGACAGAAATTGCGATCGCTATATGGCACTTGGCCGAAGGGCAAGTGCCATAAAAGGTCCAAAAAAGTCCCCCAATGTCTCGTTGTCATTATTTGTGACAGACATATAGTAAAATAGATCCACAGGTTGGGTGAGTAAAATATTTGCTATCTGCTTCCCACGTAATGGAGGTTTTGCACTATCTCTAGAGTAGACAGTGAAAGTTTCTATGTTCCGTGTTTTTACTATATTCTGCCTCAAGTATTGATAATGAGACAATGTGGAACTAGCCCATTTGGAGCGCTGAACTGGAATAAGGCGGACTCTTCGGGTAATGTACGGTGGGGACAGTTCTACCCTTTTGCTTGAAGGACGTCCTAGCAGTGACTCCTAGTAGGATGTCCCAGAAAGTACATTCTTCCCCATCTTATTTTCAAGATGCGACGTCCGAAACAGTACTTCTACTTCATGAGCCCATCTCTTAAATCATTTGCGGAAACGGAAATGCCCACAAAAAATAAAACGGTTGTAACTCCTACCGTTTTAAAGGATCTCATGGCGAACAAGTTGGCCATCATGGTGGAGAACCCTGGAGCAAGACAGCTCTGGGCAATAAAACCGAGTTTCAGCTCCGCCAGACAAATTACATCATCTCCTCTCTTCCAGTCCCAACTGGGAATATTGAGCAAGTATGCCTAAGATACGGACTGGGTTAATTGGGAGCCTTTGACGTCAAATCCCGAACTAGACAATGCAAGCAAGGATTGGGTCGGTTTTCATTAGTCACTACAGTTGGCATTCTGCTCTTTTTGTGTTTTCGGCCACGAATGCGATTTTCTCGTTTCCTTCTTTTTGCCAAAACCAAGAGCTGTACTTAACGGCGGTGAGCAAAATAGAACTTTGTTTGGTGCCAAACATACCATTTTGCTCGCGTAGCAACAGAACGCTCGAATTCTAGTTCTGCTGCCTCCTCGATTTTTACGAACTGTTCCTGCACTATCACCCAGTATTCTATATGACTATGTCCAAAACAAGCCAATGAACCTCGGGAAGAACGAGAAACGTCGCCCGAACGATCACCCAAATCCTATGTCAACCAATGAACAGCGTTGAATGGGACAGCTGTGGTGATGCTTCCGGCTCTTTACTAGGCACACGGCGATTATTCCTCGGCACTAAGAGTTAGTCTTCAAGAATTCAAGAGTATTATCAAAAACCCATGCGTCCAGCCATCCTCTAATAGGGTCTGTCTGGCCTTGGTCTGGCCCACAAATGCGTCTGTTCCAGCCTGTGGGGCAGGCTCGGGAAAAGATCTGTATTGTGTGCCTGACACATTATGACTGAGGCCTTCTGCATTTAATTTTCGAGGTTCCACTGCCTTCCACCTATACTGTTTCTTTTGGTAGCTTATTGTGCAGTATTGGCCCCTGTAAGCCTTCCTCTGAAGTAGGTTAAAATATTCATGAATTATCTTCTGCCCTCCACGCAACCGAGCGTGTTGTTCTTTTCAAAGCATAGAACTTCTTCAGTTTACATTGAATTTAGTTAATCAGCAATAAACCAAATTAAAAAAGAATATACTCCCAAAAGGCCAAAACGCGGATGGCAAAGAACGGAAATGCATTGCATTGACTTTTCTTTCCTCTCCCACTTTCTCCTAGAAATATCGATCACAAACTGTTTGCGCGGCAGCTCTCGGAGAGACAATAAACCATTTGACATCTAGAAGTTTTGAAGTTAAGCGCTTTGGTAACGAAAACCAGCACTAAAAAGTCACACAACACGAGAAGAAAAACCTGCATTTAGGCGTTCCATTGCTTTTGGGGTACGCTTCAATATAAAACCACATAGAGACTGAGGTTTTCGGTCAAATACTGAACTGATAAATAACTTGAGATATCTGTAGAGTCAGCTCGGGAGTGTCCTATTTCAGGTTCTTTTGGTTATTTTCGAGAAGTGCTGAGGCCTCTCCTGAGACAGAGCGTCCTCAGATTCTCTTATGTTTACTGTTATAATAATACGAAAATGTATGCAAAAATCTCTGCGTCTACTGTAAATCCAAACAGACTCGTCGAGTGCTGCTCCTTGCGGTAATCTTTAGTAAAAGGCGAAAGATTAACTTGATCTGAGGAGAAGCCAGTTGTGTCAGAAGGAAGCGCTGTCAGAAACTTAACAAGAGCTGGAAGCTCATATGGCACTTGCAAGGCTAGGTCAGAGGATGAAAGTAGGAATTCGTCAATTCGTGGGTTTCTTTTGATCATTTGTAAGCAAAATCCTTGAGATAAGAATGATCATGGGTCCTTGGAAATCACGAGACTGTATCGTTTGGCAATGCATTTGGCTGTGCCCACTTTAAGGGCGCTAGAGAATCATCTGTAATCAAAACTCTTGAAGGAAAAAAGATGATCACCAGGAGCACGAAAATGTATATTTTACTCAGAAGTATTGTTTGTACTTTAAGGAATTCAGTTGTAAGCAAAACCCTTGAGGCAAAAATGATCATGGGCTCATAGGGACAACGAAAATATATCTATTGCTTAAAAGTATTTTTTGTACTTTGCGGTTAGCATTAGTACTTTAAGGGATGGCCGGATCTGGGAACTAACTATTTCTTAGCCAATCATGTCAAGTCTCTAATTTTCAAGCCAAGTTTCATCGTCCTAGCATGTCTGGAAGTACCTTAACTTGCGATCACCGGAATTCCGGACCCCCCCCCCTAACTCCCCCACAATACTCGAATCCGGTCCGGTTCTGTCACTGATCTACATAGGGCTTGAGCTTGTTCTTCCCACCAATTTTCATTCTGATCGCTCCACTCCAAGCATGTCACAAGGTTTCCGGACCCCCCCTCCGACCCCCCCAGCTTCATCGGATCCGATCCGGACTTCAGATGGGACATCCGAGACATGTGGTCTTTCTACATACCAAGTTTCATTATGATCCGATCCCCCGTTCGGAAGTTATACATGCCTCAAGAGTCCGGATTCCCCCTCCCTCCTCTCCCCCCACGATGGTCGGATCGGGAAGCTGACTGTTTCCAGGTTAATCTGGTCGTGTCCCTGATTTGCCTGCCAAGTTTCATCGTCCTAGCCCACCTGGAAGTATCTTAACTCCGTATGGCCGGAATTCCGGAACCTCCCTCCAACTCCCCCCCCCCCCCAGTGCACGAATCCGGTCCGGTTCTGTCAATGATGTACCTAGGGGTTGTGCTTGTTCCTCCCACCAAGTTTCATCCCGATCGCTCCACTCTAAGCGTTTAACATGATTTCCGGTTCCCCCCTCCGACCCCCCCCCCACATTCATCGGATTCGGTCCGGACTTGAGTTGGGACATGTGAGACATGGTGTCTTTCCAAATATCAAGTTTCATTAAGATCCGATTACCCGTTCGAAAGTTATGCATGTCACTAAATTCCGGATTCCGGCTCCCCTCCCTCTCCCCACGATGGTCGGATCGGGCAAGTGACGATTTCCAAGTTAGTTTGGTCGGGCCCCTAATACGCCTGCCAAGTTTCATCGTCCTAGCACATCTGGAAGTACCCTAACTCGCGATCACCGGACTGACCGACCGACCGACCGACCGACCGACCGACCGACAGACCGACCAACGGAAAAGTGATCGGTATATGGCACTTGGCCGGAAGGCAAGTGCCATAAAAACTAATATAGTAATATAGTAAATTTCTATTATAATAAATAATGGATATAAAAATATTATTTTTACACACTATATTTTGTACTCCTCAGCTTTAGTATGTAAGTGAGTAAGTAATTTACTTATGACCCGCCATTTTCAAAAGCGGAGTATGTAAAAGAAAAGAAAGAAAATATAACAAAAACAGTATACCAAATAAAATCTTTCAATCTTCAAAATACAATTTTTCAATCTTCGGTAAGGAAACAATGAAGATCGTCTTGTGCTGGCAGGTCCAGTTGTCCATGTTTTTTGCCAGAAGGAAACACAGTAATTAAATAATTTGAGGGAAAATTAAATAAATAAGAGTTATAAGACACTTCTCTAAAATAGCCGGAACAATCTGCATCAGGTCAGGATTAGAAGCAGACACTGACACTCTCACGCTGACCCTTCACATTTCTCAAATCGTAGTCGCAAGCCAAATGTTTCTGAGCTCAGCTGTTTTCTCGTGTATCTCATTGATTTATTTATCCCGCAAAATTTTGGCTTGACAAATGGAAAACCAAGTTAACGTTTTATCCAGATTATCAACTGACCTTATTGTGGTACTGCATGAGCTGAATAATGACCCTTATGTCGTCCGAGTAATTCTTGATAGAGATTACTCTCATGATATTGGCTGCATCTTCAGCATCCGGATCTTGACAATACTTGTTCGCGAGGACAAGGCACGCATCAGCTTCATGAACCTGGTAAATTTGGAATGTAAATGTTTGTTGTAAAGTAACCTCGTTGCTATCCAGAGAGGAATCCTTGTCTACCAAGCATCCCTACATGGACGATCCGGTAATAAAGATTCCAAGCGAAAAATTAGTGCCACCTTTTCTGAGAAGAATTTCCCCCTGATTATGGTCTAAGGGGCAACGGGGAGTCGTGGTTCAGTCCTGAAAAGGGAGCCCGAGAAATGACTCCCACATCCGCAGCAGGCACTAAAATTGCCCACTCACGACGCGGGGAGGAAAACTAAAAATTAAGATGCAGGCTACTTCCGAGGACATATGAAAGGAATGAGCACATAGGTCCTTTAACGAAGACCTATTGGAAGGCAAGTCAGCTGCCAGAAGCCGCGGTATTCAGTTCCTATTACGTTAAAAGATGCTGCGGCTAAAAATCCCGTTGTTGGATCCATAATCTATGCTTATAAATGGGTAAACCGATTTTCCAAAATAACAGAAAAACGACGAGCAAGAATATCACACGCAAACTATCGGTTTTGTATCTCAACTTATGTACCAACCCCTTACCGATGGAAACTCCTAGTCCTATATACCTTCACATAGGTTGGAACGATGATTGTACAATTCAGTAAATATTGATATGACGTTGGTTGACGTTACATAAAGTAGATTAAGTTTATTCCCGTATAGTAACCAAGATCCTATACACAAAGTGGGACAAAAAAGCAAGAAGAGAAAGCAAAACAGATCAAGCAGAAAATAAGAGAGAGAATTAGATGCCGCTACAATCATCATACTGCTTGCTAAAAGTACTGCGTTTGAACTTTGTCTAACGGTAGTCCCAGACCCATTTATATTGACTGTATGTCTAACCTTGAATAATTTTTACAAGGACCTACACCAGGACAATGCTTTCATTCCAAGTGCTAGAAGGATTCCCTAGAAACTGCGGCAGGTACTAGGAAGTCAAGTTCCACATATGAAAATTAAGTTCTAAAACAGATGGGCTGAACTATATGATCTGGTCTAAACCGATCTACCAACTAATTGCACAAATATGAAAAAATTACCATAAATACTATAACTACCAAGGGTACAAAAGAAGTTGTTTAAAACTTAATATTCACAAGACTCTTCCACTACATATTCTGTATCATAGCTATCTCCTTCTCCTTTGGTTAGGGTCAATCTTGTCCAGTGTCGGATATATCGATAAAGGACACCTTTTGTGGCGATGTGAGCGCACTTTCTATTTCTTTCATGGAAGTCTTTTTTTTGTCTTCAGTGAGATCAATTCTATCTCACGTCTGTCCGACGCAGACCCAGCAGAGCACATATACTACCGTATATAGTATAGGAGTCAATGCCCCCCATGTGATGACAGGGAGGAACAGGGAGTTTTGAGCTTATGCAAGCAACATTCAGATCCCAGATAGCGCTGGGATACTTGCACTTATTCTGCCTTTTGCATTATCCCTAGCTTTCCTGTGAAATTATGAGCCTCAGAAATGTCCGCCTTTCGCCATTGTTTCGTTCTGTTCTTAAAATTTCTAGTGCTTTTCGGTCGAGTCCGGGTTTGCAAGTCAAGAACGCTAACCTCATCGAAAGATTTAAGGTCCACCGACATCTCTTTCAAAAATAAGGGATACTTAAAAATTTAGTTTTTCATGTTGGAAGACCAACAGGTCTATTTTGTATTTCGGACTCTGTTTTTCAGACTTCTGTTTTTCTAGGCTCTTACTAAATTAGGCTCTTATAAATCACGACACACACAGTCTTCAAATATTTTTGTCGAACCTCCGCTTTGGAAAGTGGGAAGAATGGACATTGTCGACAAGCGCCAACAATAAGATCTTTAATTTTACGAGAAAAGGACTGTTTTTTTCGAAAAGATTTTTCTGAACCATTTAGGCCATAATTTCTAGTAACAGTTATGCAAGGGCATGAATTAAATTTAGATTCTGGAGACTCGCCATAAAAAAAATAAATAAAAAAAATAACACATTTTTAGCAGGGGCTTCAGAATTTAGGCTGTGTGATGAGTGATGTAAATTATAGTTTTAATTTGTTTATGAATTCTGTCTGGCAAATTGGCCATCAGAATGCTCATCTTCATAACAAGTGCTGTCAAGTGAAGTTTTATATACTGTACTGTATAGCTATAGTTGTACATTTCCATTATACATTTTTTTCACCCTAGCTGCGCGTCACCTAGCATAAAATCGAGGAAACCTATCAGATAAGGGGATAAAGATTGGCCAAGAATAGTGCTAGTGGAAGGCCCTTGTGAACAAGTGTGTTAAACAAATTGTGAAGACTTGCTATGACAAAGAAAGCAAAAGAAGACTCAGAAAACAGAAAGCGCGCCACTTGAAATTCCGCTGCAGTCAAATTGTGCGGATGAAAAAGTTCTAGAAGCTAGATGTCACCATACACGGCGATATTTATATATACCTTCACCCTCTGAAGATCAATCGGGTTCATGATGCTCCCTTGAAAAAATTCCACCGTAGTGAAGTGGCGCTTGAACAGGCCTTCAAGTTCGAGGTCGGGCGGCTTTCTGTGTGCAAGCATAAACAATTAAATCTGCCGCATGCCTTTCTAGCTACGGCTGAGAAAATGCAAGGGTTTGGTGACAAGCTGGGTAGTCGAAGGAAAAAATCTAAACACGAAACCTGGGCAAGCTTATTATCAAAGAATGGAGATGAAATGGTCATCCTCGGAAAACTTAAAAAAGAACAATAAAAGTTCGGATTACTTTATTTCCGCTCCTAATGGAGCGTCATTTGACAAACAGCAGTCCGAGATGACATTTTGACGGGGTATGGGAATTAAGGACCTTCTTCGACTGAAAGTCGTGAGGTTGCGTTATGAGGATGGAAGTGGAAAGCAAAAACTGTACGGGTACCGAGAGAAAACTATCTATTTCACTAGACTTTCTTTCAACCAGGCCTCTAGTTGGCTTCCCGCTAAATTAAAAAACGACAACAGACGATAGGATTGGAAAGAAAAAAACGCGCAATATTCACAGGCCCGTAATGTTCATGCTTATGTCCATAGTTAGCACTCGGTATTTGACACTATCTTTTTCTACGAAATAAGCGCATTCTTTGATGTTAATGGTTCGTGTAGGAACCAGTATCAATAAATTCCTGATACAAACATTGAAAGCTGTGAATATCGTGCTACACATTATATTAAATACTGACTTGGTGAATCTTTGAAACTGTAGTCGATAGCAGCCGGACAATTTCTTTTTTCTTTTAGAAGATTTTATCATTTCCGTCGGTGCCGGACAATTTCCTTTCTTCCATTGATTCTATCAATGCTCTTACATTTTCCAAACCATGTCACTGAGCTCAAAGAAACCGAGAGTCAGTTGCCAAAGATAAATTCTCCGAGTCATTTTTGTATTCGCGGATTCTACCAAGTCTAGGAGTGTTCTGTCAGTGGGCAAATAATTTTGCAAATCGAAAATATCAGCTTTCTAATTACACATGCGAGGGGTCTTTGACTCGAGTCATGCGATGGATACCTTGACGCGGGCGAGATCGACCGCATTCATCATAGAGCCTTGGAAAAATTTGACCGTTGTTGAGTGTCGTTTGAACAGGCCCTCGAGTTCCAAGTCGGGCTCTTTTCTGAAAAAGGCGGCGATCCCTTTAACATATGGTTCACGAAAAAGGAGAAGGAAGGAAGGTCGACCAAAATTCTTGACCCGAAAGCGTTTGACCTACAAACTGTTCCCTCACAAAGTACAAGGATGAGTTATTTTCAAGTTTGATCTTTTCCGAAAGAGATTACTTAATAGCCAATTCAGATTTTCAGTTTGGCAAACTTCGCCACAATGGGAACTAGGTATGTCGAAGTCGAATACCTTAGAGTACGTATCGGCACTGACAAGTTGCATAATGTAATCACTCGAATCCACAAATTAAATAATTTAATGAAGAGAAATTAAAAAACATTTGCTTCGGTATAGGAGATAGGATGCATCGCTGCGTAGAATCGTAGAATCAAGCATGACATGTTAAGAGTGGGGCCGCTCTCATCTGACATAAATAACGCTTCGCTTTCCTTTCGAAGAAAGTAAAATTTGTCGATATCTCTTGGTTATGTTATTTTAAGTGAAAGATTTAAGTTACATTTGTAACCTGTCATGTGCCGATACATGCTTTAATTCCATGGTTTTCTTTGTACGACGTGTTACCATACACACTGGCAAATCTTGTCTTCAAGTAAACCAATCGCACCAGATTTAAAATCTTGCTGTAAAAAAACTTCAAACAAATGTCAACTATAAGAGCTATCCACAATAGAAATATATGACAGCTGAGTGGACAGAGCTTTAGCTTGTCGCCATCTAGTGATATCCTTGGGGAAGTGAACGGAGTGCCTACTTTATTAATCGGTGAAATGGGCTTTACGGCGCAAAGAGTTAGAAAGTTTTTCCCAGGAAACTGGATTTACCTGTGTAGAAAAACGACTTCGACGTCTACATCTTCCCTATCCTCGTGAAGGAAGTCCTTTAGAAAGTGTGAAACAGATTCATAAGTGATGTGTCCACATACAACAATGTGCCTACAGAGAAATAATATTTAAGTAGGTCCAAGATTGATCAGATCTGTCAAGCAACTAAGTAATGTGGATCAGATCAGTCCAATCTTATTCTATGTAACGAAGAATGGTTGGGGGGGGGGGGGTCTAATAAACTGTATTATACTGCTTATGCCAAAAGAATGCGGTGACATCGTACCTCCGGCTATCCGTGAAGCCCCAGGATATGTTTATGTCAGGCTTTCCATCTATTTGCTTATGCGTTTTGTCATTTATCTATCATGGCACAAAATGGACTCGTACAGCAACGACTCGCACTCTCTTCTATGAGGAAGTGGAGGAACTAGATGATTATCAAGACGCGCCGACTACTGTTCAGTGAACATCAGAAGTTCACTGTCAACTGATAATTTGAATAAAGGAAGGCAATGAGAAGAGGTAGGAAATGAATGAGTATTGATGAACACTGACTGCTAATACTCAGCTGGTATCAACAACTTCACAACAAGCATCAGAAGCAGGAGTCTAGTTATGATGTCCCTGGTGTTGGGCCTGTAATTTTGGCCTGATCCTAGTAACTATTTTCACTTCAATTTTTTTTCAAAAAGACCATCCAGGAATGTCAGAGGGTCCACCAGATTAGGAACTATCCCAAGAAATGTAATATGAGCGCTCTTAGAACTTCGACGTAGCACGCAAGTTATTGAATACCCGCGTAATAAATCCAGCAAACGAGTTCAAATCCCTGCTATTTTCTTTCAAGTATGCTTGTTTGTACTGCACAAACAGAAACAAGTGGACACTCCTTACATAGAGTACATCCTACACAAAAACTTCAAACGGGAATAATATTCAGACAAAATTGGGCAAGCTAGATCTAATACTAAATCTAAAAGCATCTAGAGATTGTAAGTTGTGCATTGGTGAATGATCAATGCATGCAGACGAAATCGTCGGATGACTAAAGGAAAGCACAGGTCATACCTTCTACCTCTCTCGTTCTTCAGCGTTCCACCATACTTGGGCCTTGTTCCAATAAGATCAATGATTTCCGGAATACAACTGGCGAATATGGCCTGGAGCGCAAAGTTAACATCTCGAATAAGTCAATCAACACAATTGTAAGCAAAACCGGACAAGTATATCCCTCCATGCTAGAACGCAGATTTTAGGAAAAATCTCTAGACTAACTAGTGAGTACAAAGTGGGTATATTGGAAGAAAAAGCAAGAACCGTAGGCGGATGATCGGTAAGAAAAGTTACTATGTCTTAATTTAATCGTCAATCCAGAGACCAACCGCTGAAATAATGGCTAAATCAAAGATAGTTTTCTTCCCGTTACTTTTTATTACGATACGACGAACCATTCTAGGGAATTTGATGGCCTGACCCTCATTCTGTGCCTACCTTTAAGTGGTCCCACCCCCCCCTTTGACCAGGTCGTAGATATATTGGGTCTCGTGGTCCTACCGGGGGTGGCTCCCAAAATCACCACGATCTTTTTGCCCACTATCACAATGTCCACGCTCAGAATGCCCACGATCAAAATGCCCACGGTTCAAAATGCCCACGATTAAAATGCACACGGCTCAAAATGCCCACGACTCAAAATGTCCACAATTCAGGCCGAACACACGAAATCGAAATCGTCCGAACTTCCGTCGGCTCAAATGCCGAGTTCAAAATGGTCACAGGAGAGGCTAATATCGTCTTGGTTAAAAATGCCGAGGCTTGATCCTGGGACAACGGACAACAAGGTTATAAGGGATAGGATTAACAATGGAAAAGGTTTTGAGAAGAATTATTTTATTGTTTCTTGATCAGTTGGAATTGTTTGCGTAAAAGTACAGAAGCAATGTCGTATAACATTGTATTAACACAGAAAAAAGGCGATCTAAATTCTCCAGTTAACTTGCATTATGAAGGTAAGAGTTATTCGTTAATTAATAAATCCAAGAGGTTCCTGGTCAGTCAGAGGCTTACCAAGAAATCACAGGGCTTTTGCGGCATCTAACAACGAGGCAAACCACATGTTTCTTGTAAATAATTTTACCATTATTATATATAAATGATATTATACCAGTTCAACTTGCGATCATCGACATTCTGATACTCGGTCGTCTACTCCTCCCGTTGCTCACTCACCACTGATTCAAGATTACTACGGACTGAACCCCTCAAATAATCCAATCGTGGGCATTCTGAACCGTGGACATTTTGAATCGTGGGCATTTTTAGTCGTGGGCATTTTTAACCGTGGGCAATTTGAGTGTTAGCCCAACCGGGATATTATGAACTAAACATTCAATTAAGCATATAGCACGGCTCTGAGCAATTAAAAAGCTGAATCGCCAAGTCGAAATCAAAATTCATAGCAATTTAGCATAGCAAATGGCGTTAGAAGATCAAAATGGCGTTATTATAATATTTTTAAAGAGATTCTCACTGACACAGATCAGGATTCAAAAGTTACATACATAAGCCAAAAAGATCAGATTTCTCAATCCCCCAACCATAAAAGGTCAAACCGTGCCCTGGGTGAGGGAAGTTACCTTGGTTAAAAGCAGAACCAACGATCCTGACAAAAAGCGATTTATACGGAAGTCTTGGTTCTTTGAAATTCTCGTAACAGGATCTAATAAAAAGTTGGAGGAAACCTTCTCGTCGACTTGGTGGAAAAATCAGCAGGGAGGTCACGTTCTCCAGAGGGGATCCAAGAAGTCGGAAAGGTTAATAATGTATTCCTTGTCTAACACGCCACGGTTCTTGCTGTCACGTTCTAAAGGATAGCACTCGCTAATAGGGCGCGCTACGGGGTCTCTGAACTCCATGCATATATCGTCCCTTTAAAGACCAAAGAGTCGAAACGACAATCAATATGTGACACTAATTGCCATCTACCAAATAATTTTGCAATATTATTTGTAAAACTAAGAAATGTAAACACAAAACCTTAGACGGCTTCGATAGTGACAACACACTGTCAGAAGTTTCATAATAAAAGGATGCACGGTTTCAACAGATAACACTTAGGATGTTAGTTGTTATGATCTTAAAACGATACGTATTAAACGTTATGCATACAAGAAGCCGATGCTTTTCGATGGTTTTTCGGCTCTTCCTGGCAATGCTTGTTATGCATAAAGTTCAATACAGAACGTTTGCAAAATCATAACAGATAACATCCCAAGTGTTGTCTGTTGGAAATGCGCATCCTTGTGTTGTCTGTTATGAAACTTCTGACAGCGTAATTATCGTCTACCAAATACTGTTCGTCATATGATCTGTAACACTAAAAATTCTAGACGCAAAACCAGATGGCTTAGTTAAGAAGTAAAAACTTTAAAGTTTAATTTTTTCTTCAAAAGCAAATTTAAAATAGTTTTTTCTTCTCTCAAATCCAGAATTTGGTGCTTCGACCATTTGGCCTTTTCAGGGACGATTTGACAAACGCAACTAGTGAGAGTTGGGTAGCCACAGCACTATGGTAATATATGCAAAAATGAAAGCGCATTGTTCCAAAATGTTGTGTTTAGTACCTTCTACCAGATTCGCATCTGTATTGTCCGCCAAATTTTGTTCGGTTTCCCAAGAGTTCCGTTATTTCCGGAATCCAGCTTGCGAATACAGCCTGCGGTCAATTCAAAACACGCGATCAGAAAGCTCAGAAAGTAAGTCGCCAGGTCATGCACTCGGTCGTACTGAATCGTATTCCAGCTACTAGGTATTACATCATGCCTTGATTTTGAGGTTCACGCCACCAGAGACCATCGCAATAACAGGGAGGGTTTCAGAAACTTTCATTTCGAAAGACATCATACAACAGCAAAATAAAAAGGTAGGATGGTGTGAAAACAAAGGTTGGATGCACGGTTAATTTTCTTTTATGCAGAACTCAAGCCCTTGGCAATTCATTTGTTTATTTAAAAGTTTTCGGTACCAGAACAAGCCCTTTACACCGGGAGTTTGATAATGTTCTTTTGTCTCAAGGAGATAACCTGCACAGTGCCTGCGGGAGCCCGACACCCGATTTTCAAGAATTCGGAGACAAGATGTCATGAACAATCTATGTGGCTCGCAGTGGAGATTAATATGATACATTAAAGTTTAACCGAAAAGGACTGGGATAGGACAATCTTAGTTACCCATCACTTATTCACTTAAATTGGCTTGAAGACCCGCTGAAAATGCCTTACTTGGTTGTTCCGCTATTCAGGAATAACCGATTTTCAAATAGTGGAATTTCCGTGTGATTTGTGGTACCTCTAATTTGTTGTATGCCTTACAGAAAAGATTTATGACTTTTTTTGTTCAGGCACTAAGCAATCTTCACCAATATCGCCACTGCCCACTGAAAAGCCTTGTTTGTGTTTAGATAAAGATTTCCCGCGTCATAGTAGAATTTTCGCTGTGGGGACAGCCGCAGATACTCTGAACGTTATAACTAGAGCAGATAGTGGAATACAAAAAAATCCCTTTGCAGAATCCAAATAATTATGTGTATTCAACTAAATGACACAAAAATAAGTTGGCTTTTCAGTTGAACTTTAAGTACTATTCGTCTATTCCCCCCCACCCCCCCCCCCCGTAAGTGAAAACTGATTAAATACGGGCTCAAAAACCGCTGTGTGTAAACTTTCCTTTCCACCAAGATATCATAAACAGTGACAAAAAAACATTATTGCCGAGTATCAACCACTATGCTCATTGCTTGTCAGTCTTGTCGCTCGATTCCGCGACGAATGGATTCCCAAATTTCTTCCATGATAATGAATAATGTGTGAATAATATTATGAATGTCATTTTATGAGTTTAGGAGTAAACTTGCAAACAGCTTTGACGAACATTTTAATGTTTACTTTTTTAATATTTTCTTTCTAGCATGATGTGTTGCAATATCATCACAACAGCATTTGATGCCTGAAATCGTGTATCTTCTTGACGCTGATCCCCACAACAGACGGTGGACCCACGAGCGAAAGGTTAACACTGGAACAGGATTAACAAGTCCAAGTTTGGATACGGACTTTAAGAAAAGCATAACTGGTTCCGTGGAATTTGATTTGAAACTCAGCTATAGCTTATCATTCTCCTTGGCCACTTCCATAAAGCTTCAACATTTACTTACTCCGATATTTCTAGACCACGCGAATGCCTCTTAGCGTAGTTCTTCGCATACAATTGACAGGCAGCCCGAACTTGCGAACTTTAGGTTAAGAACTGTAAAGTGTTTTCTAAAACTTTTGGCAAAACGAAACAAAGAAAAGTTACAGACAGGGATTCAAAAATCAACAGTATTAATACATGCTTGCTTCGACTGCAATGCCGAGTTCTATTGACAACTAAACAAAAACGAAAGAGACTGGGAAAGCTTTTGGGATGACTGATAGCCTTCCCGGCAGACGTGAATCAGAGTGCACTTATCCAGTCAAACAATCTAGTTGAAAAACAGAAAACGGTGGAAACACAGGATTGGTGTTTAGGGGCAAAAAGCTTGGTTTCACAACAGTCTGTTCGTTTGGACATGGGCATAACCAGTACTTCCCAACGCAAGGAAAGCAATTCACGAGCTAACGATTACACAACTCTTATATTCGATTACACAGTCAAAGATATAAATACGCTAGAAGAAGAAAGTCTTACGTCAGAAAAACCGCAGTTAGAAAAACAAAAATTATTTCCCTTTAAACTTAAAGCTGCAGTGATCACAGTGCCGTTGTCTGCTAGCTTAATAAGCCCTCGAAATTCAACCTATTCTTTCACCTATTATATCATTATTAATGATGTATATTTGTTCTTTCTAGCCAAGGGACATACGGACAGGAACTCGGTCAAGAAACTAAACATTCCCGAAATTTTTTTTTGCCAGAAAGGTATATCCAGGAAACTGTTTCAATAGCTTTCCTGCTGGATCGGCTTTACTGTGATGCGGTCGAAGGATGGGAAGCTAATCCTTAGTCTCAATAGCTCTGCTAGATTGCAGTGTGGTGGTAAATGAAATCCAATAATTTCGGAGTCCTACGCCTTTAACGGCTTCATGAGTAAGAAGGTCGATGGTTCGATACTATAAACGTTTGTGTTCTTCGTTCTTGGCACAGTGGCATGCCGATTACTGTGTCCCCACTTCTCCTTTTTTCCTCTTCGTACATGCCTGGTGGCGTATTTGGCCACTTCTGCATTTTATTACTCGGTTAAGGGATGCAAATTAATGAATGAACGAATAGAATTAATGATGCCAACACAGGTGAGGTTTAACAGGTCCGAAAAACAGAAAAAAAAATATTAGTTTCCGCACGGTCTACTGCCTTACATGGTAACTGACACGTTGCAATTTTTTTCCCTTCGGTTTACCGCTCGGTTCACATGGTTTTGTTTCAGGAATTGCGAGGATGTGGACTGAGATGAGACGACTAGTATTTGACTGGATAGGCAGACGGCATGCAAAGGCTCATAGCATAGATGAGCAGCTCAGACCAAGGTCCACTGAATACAGGACAGAGAACAATCAAGTGCATGACCCGAACGTAAATCCACTACATCTCTAGCATGGAGGGACATTGGATGAAAAAGTCACTATACTATACAATTATCCCGAGAAACAACTCTGTCGGTAAACAGTAATCCCTCTCTTCCTGTCGTGTCGAGATCACTAGGTCTATCAGGGAGTCCCCTTTGTTGCAGCCGTTGCCATGGAGATGACTTCAAATTCACGTTTCGTATTATAATCTTTCAGAACCGTGCAGCAGCTCTATGTGATCGATTGCGACGCTGGACCTAGTCTCAATCGACAGGACCCTGAGCCCTGGAACAATCTTCCGGGTGGGCCAAAGCAAGAATTGGAGTGGTTGCCAGATGTTTTAACACAGTGAAATAACATTATAAAAGAGTGGTCTGGAGATAATGCCTCTAGAAAAAAGGTTGTAGATTCTCAACGACATCTTAGTTTGAAAAATTGTGTATTCTAGCGGTCTTGAGGAAACATGACGACCATATTAAAGAATTCGATACGGCAAGCCCCGACACAGTTCTGTAAGCCTCTGATGATCTGAAAAAGATTAGTACCCGGAAATAAAGATGTAGCGAGCAAGGTCAAGCGTTGCAATGCAGACCAGCAGGCTGATAACGAACTAGCATTGTTACTTATTCCACCTAACTCGGAAACTGCGGCAGAAGCTGAAACAGGCATCTCGTTCCTAAGAAAACTCTTTTGAATATCGGTATTTCGACGTGCTGCACAGTCGGGAACATTCTTGGTAAACTTGTGGGCTATTTTGATACTATCAGTAAATTAGTCTTTGTTTTTTTTTTTCACGTTACTAACTAAATACATTGTACTGTTGATCCCTTTTCGTAGATAGAGTACGCCTTTTGAAATTATCCTAATTAGGCCGAACATTGAATTCCGGGCTGAGACGCAGTAGTGTCCGAAGAAAGCATACCACATGGACAAGGGCCAACGAGTCAGATCCCCATAACAAACAAGAGGGAAGTGGACATTTGCCAAGAAATAGCGTGAAAGTCAGTAGCACTATCTCAGCGTCCGGTAGAGTATGAGGTTGGAAAGGCACGATTGTAGGCGTAACGGTTCAGGATGGAGACGAGGAGGAAACGGCAAATACACCAACTGCCGAAGAAAGTAATGCTACAAACGGAAGACAATGTCCGGAAGAGGAGAAAACAAAGCAGGGTAAAAGAGAGAGGGGTAAAGAGCCTGCTACAGCGGTCATAACTAAGAACAAGAACATAAAAGTACAAAAATTTCTACAACTCTCCGATAATCAGTAGAGTATTAAGAACCCTCTGGACATGAAGGCTTCTCCGTGTTTGACACAGGTTTGAAAACGAGAGTGATCTTTGCCATGTAACCTATGACGGACAGTATAGAAAAAGAAACTGCCAACAGCCTGATTTGACTCTGGACATTGTCCCTAAGACTCTAATGTTTTATCATAAGAGTTGCTGACATTTAACACATCAGGTTGGAAAAACAACCCCATCCACCCCCCATGGTTGTTCACAGTTAATACAGCAGGTTCGAAAAAAAAAACACCGAGCGGGCTTTAAGGTGGGATTTGTCAGGAACTTCGAAAATTTGGGGTCTAGCCCCAAACCGGGTTCCGATACCGAATCTATAGCCTAAGCAGTATCGTTAATTTCTTTTTGGGCTATACCATGGAGCTAGAAAATTATATTTTCCGAAATTAACGATTGTACACTCTTCCATGCGTTGATCTTTTCGCAAAGCGGTTTGGTCACAATGCATAAAAATGTACTAAAAAGACCTTCCGATCGAATTCCCGATTTTCGACCAAAAACGGCTAAACACCCTAAACACCACGAATATCAGTAATGACGTCTCCTGTTTCAACTTCTCTCGCTTGCGGGATGACCTAAGCGCAAGGATACAAACTGAAGGAACACGAAAGAGGTACTTACCAAGCCAACGAGGAGAAAGAAAACAAGAAACGTTCGACCGAGGACGGTCTGGCAGTAAACATCACCATATCCAACGGTGGACATGGTGACAATTAAAAAGTATACACAGGTCCAATAGGACAGCTGGTTAGGATTATTGAATTCCAGAGGGTCTCCAGAGTTTTCGAGCTAGAAAAAATACCTAATATTAGTACCGTAGCTTGCTTCAATCCCGCCCTAAGCGAACATGTTTGCACACTGGAATTGTCAAAGACGAGGCAATGACCACTTCCAAGTTGAAGGAGGGCCTACGTTTACCGGAAGTAAAAGACAACAACGTTTTGTGACCCATAAATCTGCGAAAAGCGCATTGAAGAACTGTGAAGATTTTTTTGTTTGCTTTCCGGCTCATCGTCGAAAATATTCCGTTGGAGAATTAGAGAAGCTGCTCCAGCAAAAAATTAGGTTAAATACAGGTTGCCAGACCCATATAATACTGTCGAGGATCGCGTTCTTCGGTATAGGTTTTTAAAAGTTTCGTTTGCATCCAAGGGCCATACAATTATGTCTTCAGTTTGTACGCGTTGATAATTTTGATTTTTCTTTGTCACTTGTGATATGTCTCTTGAGCGGACAATAAAAAACATTTACTCATTTATTCGGAAAGAGCAAGAAATTATAATTTCTTTTGCTCACCTGCCGCGACTGCCATATGAATGCCAACAAATTCCAAAATGCCAAAGAAAAATAATAATTGTTGTAATTTGGAATTTCTGCGCCTTTCTGATGACCGAGAACAGGAGTCACCAGGGCCGTATCCAGGGGTTAGGCGGTTCACCCTCCCCGAAACATTAAAAAACAATCGTTTTTTATAGTCACCCTCCCGAATGAAAGAAGTTTAGTACGATGAAGAAAAAATGCAAAATATCTTGGCACTGATATGGCATTCGAATAGTGACAACAACTAAAATTATGGCTCCGCTTTCTGCTTTCTTCGTTTCTCGCATCATTTGGGATGCTGATCAAATTTTGACACATCCTCCATACGCAAGATAGTGCTTTGCGAACTTCAAGGCGCAATTTCACAAATTCTTGGTAAAAGATCGCAGAATTTAATCCGTTCAGTTTTGGGTGAAATGACTTATGATTAAAATACAGCGACGGAAAAAAAAAATCCAGTAGGCGTGTTCACCCTACAGTTGGGAGTCCGCTGCCAAACAGACAGTAGATTTTTTAGTGACTCCTGCAGGCTGGCAGACCTCAAAGCTGACTGCAAAAACCTAGTGGTAAACGGTCCGCCGAGCTGTTCGCAGGTTAAGGTGAGTCTTCACCTTCCGGAATCTGGGTTCCCAGATTTTCCGAGATTTTTTATTTATTTCTTCTGCGATACTTAAAAATTCCGGAAATCTGGAAGTTCAAATCCCCTTTTTTCCTGATTATTTTGATATACTTTCGGACCGGTTCATATTCCAGATGCAATTTACAGAAGACGTCAAAGAATAATCCGGAAGCCCAGATTCCGGAAGTTCCGGGAGGTGAAGACCGGACTTTAGTTGTTCACAGGGTTCTTTTCTTTAGACAAAGTCGCGAAAAACGAGGGAGGCAGGACCCTGATTTTCTTCTTCTTCCTCAAAACAGTTCATCCTCCATTTCTTTTTATCACTTTCGACCACTGCCTTGTAATCCACCGAAAGTTACTGGTTTGGGCAGACAGAGCTAAGTGCTTCATTCAAAGAAGTCCATTTTCTTTTGTTGTCAGCTGGACCAAACCCATGTTCAATTTGTCAAAAGCAAATCACGAGATCTGGCAAGAACCGAGGAACCTTTTATGAGAACCATGCTAGAGGAATACCCATGTGAATAACTAGGGGGAATACATCTGTCTCTTGCTACACGCAATATCTCTGTGGTCAAATGGTCAGCCTCACCGCGTGGCCAGTACCCAAAACGAATCTGTCCGTCATTAAAATGTCAGCCTCCGTTTTGTCAGAGATGGGAAATCATTTGAAAAATTTACCAGGTGAATAATTCCAGCGGCCGTGAGCCAAACTGATATAAAAATAGAGACGAGCTGAGCCAGCCGGATAGATGATGATGTCTTCAATATGTTGAGATACTGTAAGATGTCCGGTACTGTCATCAATCGCAGGGCTCGAAGAAACCGAAGACCTGTCAATAAAAAGGATCGGTTATGGATCGACAGGGACCCGATGATGAATTCGCCCCGATGTATCCTCCCATTCCTTTGGTGATCGCGCTCATTCGTCAGAAATCACTGCTGACCCTTCTAACAGAACAGATAAGCGCTGGATGATAGGGGATTTGTTGGCAACATAACAAGAACAATCTTATCTTTCTGGTTTTTCCGTTTCTCCGATAAGCACTGTGGCAGAATGGGGGTTCAGAAGAAAACTTGAAATTAAAAATTGGTTAAATATATTTAAACTAGTTGGGCTGGCAAATTTTGTTCTGGCCGGGATGTTCGGAGACGCTTTTAGACCTGGACGTCTTGGTTGGGAAAATGTCGAGGCGGGTACCTTTTTGTTCGGGGGCATTTTATTTTTTATTTTATATATTATCGCCCGAAGAACAGCAAGGGCGATAATGATTATAACGATAATGATTATAACACCAGCACACTTGAAAAATCGAAAAATCGAGTTATTCCGATATGATGCAGGGCAATAATAGTTGTCGCAGGGCGATAACGGTTGTCGCAGGGCGATAATAGTTGTTGTTATCGCCCTCTGGAACTTTTTTCTTTTAACATCAAAGCAATACCAGAAAATTTTGGCACCGGGTAGGATAGGACTGATATCATGGGACTGCACGGTGTACTGGTGTTATATTTATTTATCACCCGCTATTTCAAAAAGAAAAAGGACGGAGTACAAAAGAGGAAAAGAACAACAAGACAAAAAGAAAACTGTACACTTCCATAGGGCACTTTCATCTGTACACTTTCAAATCAGCAATTGCAAACTGAAAACTCACTGACTAACACCCAGTTGCTGAGAGAGTACCCAAGGAGTAAAACTTGTCCTATAGCTGAATCAGTTGGATAATGGATCGGAGACGCTCATGTTTCGGAACAGCTACAGTGCGTTCCAATTGTACTTTATGTTTCTGCGATTGTCAGCCCCCCCCCCACCCGTACCCTCGAACTGTTGCCCATCATCCATATTAGGGGGGAGGGACGGTGGCTGAGAGATAACTAGCTCCCAATACTTTTACGCCTAAAATTTTTTTTTGGGGGGGCACATGTAGACCCCAGAGCCTATACTAGTATCCCAAGGTTATAAATTTACGAGTTCCGTAAAATAGAGTCCCGAAGCTAAAAGCGCTTGCTGCACGACAGGCGTCCAATGGACGCTACCCTATCAATCATGATTGTGTTACTTCTCGAATGTATATACATGTGAACGCAAGTTAAGTGACTTACGGATTATTTTTCATTCATTCATTCATTTATTTGATTCCTTCAAAACTGAAGAGTATATAAAAAAAGAGAACAACATGTCACAAACACTTCAGAGATAGTACGCAAACAATTAACTGACCGTTAAAAACAAACTATCATTCTATATCTACAATAAAATACAAATGATAACACAAAATCAAAATAAATAAACTAATCATGGCACTTTTTTAGTGAAGAAAGGAAAAAGGTTGTGATGGACAAGAATGTTTTCAGCCTTTTTATGAAAGTTCTGAATTTTTCTGTTCAGAGTTTCCAGAGGATTCTTCACTTTAAAACTGGAAGTTAGGTGAGAATTACTCGCAGAAATAGGGAAACCAAGAAGGAATTTTGAAAATTTGTAATAAGTAACTTTTAACGCAGAAAGTTCAGAAGGACGGAAAGAAGAAAAGAAAGCAGACGGAAAAAGAATATGAGGGAGTGCAACAGCCGTATAAATCGAACCGAGAACATCTCTGCGATACATACCCCGTAAACGAATAACAGCACCAAATGCTCTTCTTATTTTATCTTGCACATGTTGAATAAGGATAAGTTTCCATTCCCTGGTATTGGAAGAATAAGGGATTCCAAGATACGTAACTTTCTCAACAGGGCTGAAAACAATCCCCCCACCACAATCCAGAGGGGCATTCAGTGTCGGCAAACTACTAATCACAAAATAATTACATTTTTCAGAACTAATTATTAGACCCTTCTTCCCCAGTTTAGACACTAGAATGTTAAAATTTAAAATTTTGAAGTTTGAAGATTACGCTATGGGAATAACAGGGATTAGGCACAAAGCCTAGACAAAACAGGTGACATAGGAGATCTGGCGAAACAGTCCATATGCTAAATCATTGGTAATATACCCATCTTGTTTGTAATATGCACGTTGTGACTGATTGCGACTGATTAGTCCGTTTTTCAATAGTAACAAAGAAAAATACACCAATTAAACACTTCATTTGATTTAGTATTTATTTAGTACTGGATTATTTTTGTCGTCATTTTTTTTCCCACGAGGACATGTCCCAAAATCTGCAGTGTAAACTTCGAGGTTCCCTATTTAGGCATTGTGTTTAAAATACAAGCCAGCTAGTAGTATTCATGTGACATATTTGTCGGGGATATGTTTTGCGGGGGACAAACTGGGTACATTTCGCTTTTAACTTTTCTTGCCGTAAGTGTTTCACAGATATTCCGCGACATCCGAACTTTACAACTGTGAAAACAGGGAGGCTCTGAGTTCAGCTGGAAGGTCCTGTTGGCTGTTATAGAATCCTCCCTCCTACCTGGCATTTAGCGCCAGAACTAACAATACTATTGTCGCTTTAAGGTATCAGGACAAGACTTGGAACGCGGCTAGCCCACATAATGCCAACATTTGCTTGTTTAATCTTAAGACTCCCGTCAAGTTAAATGTCGGAAAGGTCAATTCTTAATTAACGTCTGTTGACAGAAACTGGAAAATCGGTTGTTTACGCAACAGACGCTTGGGAAGGTGACTGTTTTACAGTGTGGAACTTCACGAAAGTGAAACCGTAAACACAAACGGGAAGACATTATCTAGGGTGCGAACAGTGAATTTAGGTGGTAAATCATGGCAATTTTTTGTGCTGAAATTCTGTGTTCACACGATAGAAATCAAATTCCGTGGTACAAAAAACGTGCCGAGCCCCTGGAGAAGTTCACTAAGCGTTCCCTCGAGGTGTTACCCACCCCCATGCACTTGCTGTGCACCCTTTCCCGGCACCGGCAGGCACTCGCCAAAATCAGTGGTGACGGAACCGCATTGTCAGAGGTTTCATAATAGATAACACAAGGATGCGCGGTTTCAACAGACAACACTCAATTGACAACACTCGGGGTGTAATCTGTCGTGATTTTTAAAACATTATGCATGAGATGTAACAAGCAATGCCGAAAAGCCGAAGAATGCCGAAAAAGCATCTGCTGGCTTTATTGTTTAAAATTCAGCAGAGGTTTTTTTTTGTGGTTTTTCGGCCCTTCCTGGCAATGCTTGTTACGCATAACGTTTCAAAATCATAAGAGATTACATCCCAAGTGTTGTCTGTTGAAACTGCGCATCCTTGTGATATCTGTTATGAAACTTCTGCCAGTGCGGTGCCAGAGCCGGTGCCGGACATAAATTAGGCGGTTCATCTTTAAACATGCTGATTTTAATATCCTAACACGTGGCAACCGGTGCCGGCACCGGGCACTTGCTGTACACCAAAATCGAGAGTGGCCAACCCCTCGTTTCCCCTCTGAACAGTATACGCAGGTTCGATGCAATATTACAAGTTGCTGTACTTACCTATCCAGGTCCTGTCGAGGTAGATGGACACGAAAGACGGTGGGATCGTGAAATAATCCACAAAACTGTACATTTCCAACATAAACCATAACTTGTCACTTGCCGCTATAAACTGGAAAGGAAATACAGTTCTTAGTATGGGAACTGAATGACTTGTGAACTCATAGGTAGGCCTAGTCCGCCACTACTGTCTGATCACCAAGATGCTATTCCGGTCATAATCAGAAAACAATAGGTAAGGTTTTCGGGCAGAAACAAAGTCACAAAGGGCTGAAGACGTTCCTTTTCGTACAATATGGTCAAAGACAAGTCAAAGTCGCTGAGGCAACAGCCCCTACAGCATGTGACTATTTCTTCCCTATTTATTTTATTTTCTTCCATACACAAATTTAAAGGTTCCACAGTATGTAAAGGTTACTTCTAGTTCTTGCATATTATTTTTCATCTTTTCCTAATTATCTGATCTCTTTTCTGGATCTACTTCCAACGTTCCTCAAATCAGAGCCCCAGTGAACACTGGTTAGGTCGATTTGGTTATGATATCGTCTTGACGCTCCGAAGCCTAAGTAAGTTATAGGCTGTAATCATCGTATCATAGCCGGATGCACATAGCATTATTTGTATATCAGATATTTCTTTTCTAATGGGTAAATCTTGTTTTGACTGAAATCTACACGGGCCGTTGCCTCTTCAGGGTGTGAGTTTCATAAAATGAGCCCCGCGGCGTTCAAATAGATTTGGGTGGGAAGTGGAAGCGGAATTTGTTTGCGGGCTTGTTAGTGACGTTATACTTACACGTATAAAAAAGTAAACCATGAAAAATATGTTGAAGGCCAAATCAATCTGTTGCGTAGTATTGGTTGCCCATTCTTTACAGTGCTCGACGCCATCGCTGAAATAGAAAAAAATAAAGTTAGTCATGTGCTGGGAACTAAAAAGCACGACGCGCCGATTCAAGGGTTGTGCGTAAATGGGTGTTCCGCAAATGGACAGCGCTTGACGATGCTACTCAAAACATATCCGAGCTGTAGAAAGCCGAAGGAACAGCTGTTCAGAACATTTCTGTGACCACAACTTTCCATTGGCTACCATTTCTTTGTCTACCTGATGATGGCTGTCCTTTTCTATAACAAACGCCTCGATTTTTCTGGTACTGAGCGCTAACAAAGAATGTCCAGAACTTTCAGTCTTCTAGTCAGTGTATTTGTTTGTTGCACGCTGAAACGGATTCAGCCTAGTACAAACATAATCAAGAACGTATTTATTAGACGGAGAGATCAATTCGGTCTGAAGCCCCGATGCATTTTTTTTCCGCTGTCAAAAGACAGGCTCTGAGCAAATCGGCGACACCCTTAGGCAGGAAATCAGCGTTACGAAAATACTAGATCAAAAGCAGTAATAAAAAGTTAGTCCAAACGGGGGATTCTCGTTATTTTTCGGGGAAAATACAACAGAGCCTTGTCAAATGATGGTCTAGATAAGTTGTTCATGCACTTGACGGGAACAGAAGAAGTATGCAGATCTTGTCATCTTACGTCAGAGAGCTACGTCACTTCAATCTACCAACCAACGCGCTCCTTCTACTGATTTTAGTACGGTGTTCAAAAAACATTCATGTAGTTTATTGATTATATGACTACGACACATAATGATGTTTTTCAAGAGCTGGAAAGGAAGGTGGAATCAATTCCCGTTGGCTTCCGCAGACACTTGCCGAGCTTTCTGTAAAAGGATCCGAAAACCGTTGCAGCTTTTCCCGAAAGTGTTTCCTGAAGAATGATAGAATGCTCCGAGGAAAAAAGAATGTTATCACAAAAATAATGCTCTGATAAAAGTGAATGTTCTCACAAAACCAAACTAACAAACCATTTCGACAGGTGTAATTCTGTTGGAATCTGAGGAATTCTATTTTAAGCCAACTGCTTATTTTCAACGAGTTTTCACACTCTAGGATCTTCCAACTGCTTATTTTCAACGAGTTTTGGAAAAACCAATGCGCTCCGTTTGCTGGAAAGTGATTCCGCAGTCTCGCAAAACTTTGTTATACTCTGGGTGCATTTTGATTTACGCAACATAAGGATTGAAAACATTTTCTGTTTGGGTTTCTGAACACGTAAGAAGTCGTCTAGGGTGGAGCCTTTGTCCATGGCTACCAACATTTGCCAAGTAGTAGAAATATTCATTTACTAACGTACACTGAAGGGCAGAAGTGTTCTTAGTAGTGTAGACCAACAAATTTAGCGACTGCCCCTTGCTGTGAAATACTACTATATAGCGATGACTCCAGCTGTCTCCCGGTTGGCACTTAAAAACCGCAAACAACAACATTTGCAAATAAGATAAGAGAAATTATAGTTGTCACAAGGTATCTATTGTGTCAGCTGTCGTAGACGCAAATGAATCCCAAAAACAAATCAATATTTTGCTGTCGAGAAAAGGACCAGTGGGCGCCTTATTTTTCACAACTTTAACGACAGTCTGTGCGCGTCATTCCTACCAAAACTTATTTCACCTGAAACGAGGATTTCGTTTTGAATTTCTTCTGCGATACTTGAAAATTCCGGAAATCTGGAAGTTCAAAAGCCCCTTTTTTCCGGATTATTTTGATATACTTTCGGACCGGTTCATATTCCAGATGCAATTTACAGAAGACGTCAAAGAATAATCTGGAAGCCCAGATTCCGGAAGTTCCAGGAGGTGAAGACCGGACTTTAGTAGCTCCCATGGCCCTTGTTACTCGACTGGTCGAGTCCCGTAGGGAAAAAATCGGCCTGGAATCCAGGCATCTGGAAATTTGGAACCTGGATTCCAGGCTGAGTCTGGAATTCCGGGCACCTTTCTGAATGGGATTCCAGGCTAAAACAGTCCGGAATTCCGGGATGTTCTGTTCTGGAATTCCAGGCTTCGTCTGGATTCCAGGTTCCAAATTTCCAGACTAGGGTTCCAGGCTGGATTCCAGGCTTCGTCCGGATTCCAGGTTCCAAATTTCCAGACTAGAATTCCGGGCTGAATTCCAGGCTTTGTCCGGATTCCAGGTTCCAAATTTCCAGACTAGGATTCCGGGCTGAATTCCAGGCTTCGTCTGGATTCCAGGTTCCAAATTTCCAGACTAGAATTCCGGGCTGAATTCCAGGCTTTGTCTGGATTCCAGGTGCCAAATTTCGGGATCCGGGATTCCAGACTACCCGTTTATTCTGGATTCCAGACTACTCGTCTGTTCTAGAATCGCTCTCCTCGTAATTATATAAACACAACTTATTTGTTCCACAACGTTTTCTGATCGTACAATTACTTTAGAGTCTGTAACAATTTACTTCCATGGCACGAAATTGAACGTTTTCTGGATTTCTGAGAAAACCACTTTTCTGAGAAACGACTTTCTTCATATTTAACCAATAGCACGCATAAATCCAATTGTACACATGAAAGAATTAATGTTGATTTATTGCGTAAGATGAACAAATAACAATCAAAAGGCAGTCGGCAAAAAAAACATTACACCTTGAATAGATTTATGTACAAGGTGAAACAATAGATACCGATCAGTGCTGATAATGCCACAATCGGTGTCTTGAATCTCAGTCGGTCACGAACATGACATTGTGTTCTCTTCTCATGCTGCATTGGAAGAATCTGCAAAACCCTGGATCCCTTACACCAAGCTGCCTTCGCATTGAGCAGGATTACCTAAATAAAACACCCATTTCAACGATCGATCCAAGTTACCTTTTTCCCAAGCGGTAACAAGTACGCAAGCGCTCAAACGTGGAGTGTGAAAGTAAAATGTTTATCACATTTAATACATAATCAGCGTTAGAACCAAGACATTTCACATCCCCAATAACTAAACAAGTATTAAAATAACTAAATTTGAAATCCATCCCACTTTTAATCGAAACTTTTCATTAAGGATTAGCACGTCGCGTGGTGGTTTGTTGCTGTCACACTAAAATCCACATCTATACATATAGCTCGCCAAGTATACAAAATTTGAACTTAAGACCTGTCACAAAAGAATTTAACTAACAGGAAATCTGGGCTCAGCTGCCCGTTAACGGGAGAGTGGGGGGTCGGGACCCATCAAAATGCGTGTCTAGGCCTATATATCCACAAGTAGGCTATACCAGCCTAGAGTTTGATTCCAGTCACGGGTCAAAAACTTAACTCATGGGCAATCTGGGCCCACTTGCCCATGAGCATGGAGGTTGGTTCAACTCCACATGTATATTCCCAACCCTAAGGTCCAGTTATTCTCATGTTAAAGATATTAAAAAATTGGCAATCAGGGCCCAATTGCCCATGAACCAAGTGGGAGTGGGGTTTATGAGACCCCCAAAAGGGTCAATGAGACCCCAATACTCAAAAGCCTACCAAGTTTCAACTTGATATCTGTTGATTCCTGTCACTCGTCACGAATTTTACACTGGGGCAATCTGGGCCCAGTTACCCATGAACGGGGTGGGTCCGGGGGAGATGCAACTTTAAAAGTAATTTTCCAGCTGCAGGATCTTCAAGTACGAGGAATTTCATCTTCCTATGTCCAGCTCTGGTCAAGTTATAACCTAACATAAATTTTGCCCAAATTCAATACACTGGAAAAATTTCAAGGACACTGGGCTGCCCTCCCCCCCCCCTCAACTTCAAGAGGGAGTTTCAACACTTTGGAAAGGATCCCTACAACAGGAGGGTTTAGCAGAAAGGCAGAGACAAATATAATTTCCCATTCTTATTAGAACTCTGAAACCCGAATCTGAATAACAAGTGCTTACCCTAAAGTAACCACCATTTTGGTGAACAAAAAGCATTACAGATTTACTAAAATCTCTAGGACTGAAACTTCTTTCCGACCCCCCTCTTCTCTAGAGGCTTCACACACTCTGAATTCAGTTCAGCAGACTGGAGCCTTGGTCTAAAGGACTGTACGCCCCAATTAATTCCAGCCCAGACTTAATCTTTTAAGTTATTGTTTGAATAGATAATAATATAGTAGACTATAGCATACTTAAATTGCAGGAACCCACTTAGAATATCTGTGTGACCATGCTTAAGTAGTTATCCAGAACATGAATCTGCAGGTTTCGAACCGCACCCAGAAATAAGCCAGAAAACTGGAGGTTTATATACAGTAGGGGCATGTTTATTTATTCGTCAAGGGAAAACTAAGACCCATAACAGGCAGACGACTGTCTGCAAGATTTGTTCTAAAAAAAAAATTATTAGTTTTTAGTTTAAGGCCTACTGTGTGTAATAGCCTAGGCTAAGCCTTATTTTGAATTGTTTTTTCTAATTTTCCTTCTGTTTCTTTCAGGTTTTGCAGATTTTGCTCAGCATCACACAGTTGAACAAATCTCTTATTTTTAAACAACCAACGATAACTGCTAAATATGTTAGGATCCAAATATGTTATGCATGATGCTACAAACAATATGCTAAATGTTGATTACTGTAACTGAATAAAATATTGATGATTCGAGCTCAGCTCACTATACAAGACAACCTTGAACACCACCCAACCCATCCATGACTCGTTCACACAGAAAAGCTATGCTAATTTGAATGTTATTACCACTAAAAACATTAAATCTCACGCCAGGCAACTTGAACAGCAAAATGTTTGCTGAAAATGAAGGGCCCAAATATAGCTCCAATAAAATGTAGCTGACTTATCCGTTTTGCTTTGTCAAGTACAAATTATTATATCACCTTGCAACTAGCTTTTCTGAACCATCAAATGTAAAAGAAGGAAGTTTAAATGTGAGAAGTATGTTGATCCAGCATTATATTGGTTTCAAACATATTGCTCATTTATATACCTCATAACTGGTATCAATTTTGTTATTCTACTGTTTTGACTGTCTGAATAAGCACAACCAACAAAACAGAGGTATGGAGAATTTCTGGAGGTGCTAAAAAATAGGCATACCTCTACTGTACAGTTGAGTTTGACTTTGAGTAGGTTTGTAGTTGAGTAGGTTGGGGCCCAGAGCCAGAACCTATATTTTTGGTATAATGTATGAAAACGATGGTTAGTGGTAGACTTGTTGCCTGCAATTTTACCAAGTAGTAACAAGTACAGTAGATGACATTCGATGTAAACAATAGTTGCATTTTTCGCCTTTTCTCCATAGGTTGGTTAACCGACCTATTTGCCACTATTGACCTTTTTTCGTCTCGCCGGTCGGTTCGTCTGAGCTCTAAAAACGGTTTATTAGAAAACATGGCGTCATCCCGTCGCCGGCGCCTATCTCTCCAATGAGAATTTTGAATTTCGCGCCGTGCCAAGAGCGTAGGTCGGTTGGATGGACCTCCCGCCTCAGTCCACAGGTCGGTTAACCGACCGGCGAACAGAGCAAAAAAAAACGGCTTATAAGAACTTAGGTCGGTTAACCGAAGGAAGAAAACGACTAATAGTGGAAAATCTTGTAGGTCGGTTAACTGGATGAAGGCAAAAAACACAACTAATTAAAGAGATCACCAATGGAAAAAGAAGTACAGGATTATTGAAGTCAGCAAAAATCTAGAAAAAGGAAGAACTAAAAAAAAGTTGTTTATGGCAAAAATAAGCTGAAACAGTTGGCTGTTAGCTGATGTTATGTTTGTTATTTCTTTTTACATTTGACTTTAAACAAGACAAATTAGTGAAACATTTAGAATTGAGATGCGACTAATTGTTAAAAAAGCATACCTCTCCTGTAAGAAACAAGTAGGCCTAACTAGAAGATTTTATACTTACATTTTTACATCACCTTCATGCAGCAGCAATGTGATATGAATCACAAGAAGATCCACGACAGATTATGTAAACACTCCACAGATCCTTCCTTTTTTAGTAGCCTTTAGTTTCAGCCATGCCAGTCAGCGCATTTGAATTTGTCGATTTTGTCGTTAGTACTGCGACAGGGTTGCCAGTAGCTGGACTCACAATTGCTGACAAAAAGGTACTTTTTGACAAATCGTATTTTTTGTACATTCCGTTGCACAACGCGCAAAATGCGAACAATTGGGAATTACTGAATTTGTAACGATGTTTTGATAAATTTTTTAACTGTTACATCAAGATTTTTTAACAAAATTTAATTAGAAATGAGCTTTATTTGAGGCCAAACTATTTTTTATAAGTACATGTTTTAGGGGTTGGTAATCTGCTGGTAATCCGTCACTTTAGTAATGTAAATGAAAAAGTGCTTTTCTGACCTAAAAAGTGTCATTCGGAAAAAAAGTGTCACTTTCGGAGAAAAAATGTCAAAAACCTCCAAAAGTTACCTGGCAACACTGGGTTACCCCGGCTTTCTTGAAAACGTCCCATCGGATCTCTAAAATCTCTTTTCTCTTCAAAGAAAAATTATAAAACATATATTCTAAATCGGAAATTCTTTGATAAAAACAAGAAATTTTTTTTGGTTTTTGTCGTATCATTTTTGTTTACAAAATATTACGTGTTTGCGTATACACAAATTGCCAAGCAATAAAAACACCAGGTTTTCCTATTCACTAGAAAAGTTGCGGGCTACCTCCTTTACAGTTTCTTTACCCTAGGCTTTCAATTTATGGATGATTCAAAGCCGAACTTGAACGAGAAACCAAAGCTAAGTTAGTCCGGCAAGAAAAAGTCGGCCTTGCAGAAGCATGTCAAAGATAACCTGCAAATCCAGATTTCGAGAAATAATGCCGGAGCATTCCTGCATTCTACGTTACTAGTGGTTTTCGTAGTTTTTTTTCGATTAACATCGTATCAAGGTTCCGGAAGTCCAACTTGACTCAAGATTTGTTTAGAATTTTGTGTGCAAACTCGCATCTTCTCCCCGTTCAAGATCGGGCCCGAACACTTTCTAAAAATATATTTTGTTGGCAAATTTACTGTCATAGTAGTTTTTTAGTGTTTTACTCATGTTGATCCGATGTAGCGATATAAATTCGTATGCGACACTGTCTTACTTTTAACAAATTAGGTGCTAACCAAGATTTCTGTAAATATTTTTTTTATTTTTGCTGTTTTCTTTTTTTCAAAGTTTGCTTCAGTTTCTGTGCTCTCGCGCTGGAGAGAACTATTTTTTAGACCCGAATACTTTCGTAAGAGAAGTAAGCGAGAACTGAAAGCGAGACATTTTAATGAAATCTTGCTCGGCAGACAATTTCTTCGGATGATTTTCCTCAGATACTTTTGAAAATGTTGATAAGGGTATTTTCTTAATTTTTCCGCTACACTATAATCCAACTAATATACTGAAATCCTGGCTTTCTTGTCGTCAAACCAGACTTTCTGGACGTATTCCCTAGATTTCCAGACGAGGAAGCGCAAAATCCAGCCCTGTCTGGAATTTCAAGTAAGTTACTTGAACATATGACTGTTACCCTGGAATTCCAGAAGAGGCGGCGTTGAAATATCCAAGTTTGTCTGGAATTTCAACCGACTGCCCGGAATTCCGGGCCCCTACCAAATCTAAACTCGGACCTGTCTGGAATTCCAACCAAGTGTCTGGAATTCCAACCAAGTGTCTGGAATTTCGGAATACTACCCTGGAATTCCAGGAAAGAAACTTCATTACCTGGATTTCCAGAGAAAAGGATGCCGTGGCGCCCGACATCTTATGAGACTCCTACAGTTGATTCTTAAAGCTTGTTCTGTTATAGTTTAGATAGCTGACAGTGCAAAACGGATACGCCAGCTGAATCTTTTTAAAGCTATATTTCGGCCTTTCTTGGTAAGGGTCCTCTTCAGGCCAAGCCGCTCAAGCTGGAAAATGAACTTGTGGAAAAAAAAACATGCAAAATTTCAATAGGTTTAGATAGATAGAAAGTTTAAAGGACCCCTCGAACTTTGTCTGCCTTTTATATTATCCTTAGCTCCTCTATGGGATAATAAGCTTTAGGAATCCTCGCCCTTCGCCATCGTCCGTTTTGCACCTCGACTTTTCGGGATTTTCGGTCGAGCCGAGTTTTCCAGTCAATCAACACAAACTTCGTCGAAAGCAAGGTCGTTCGAAAAATATGGTCATGAGAAGGCTCAAATTTGGTTTTCCATTTTAGAAGACTCGATAGGCAAACATCTTATGCTGCGGATTCATTTTCCTTTGCCCGACGTTTCCCACAATTTTTTACGGCGGCACACACAGTTTTTAAATATTTTGCTTCAAACCTCTGCCTCGGAGAGCGGGAGGTCTGGAAAGAGTCGAACAGCGCCAACAAGAAAATCGCTTATTTAACAGGGCAAGTATTGGTGTTTTCGAATAAGGTATTTCAGAACTATTCTATCGTGAAAAGATCATTTTAAGTAAGAGTTGCTCTTCGATTTAAACATCGGCTATCGAAGTTAAGGTTAATGTCAATATACAATAACACTAGTACACTGTGCAGTCCCATGATACCAGTCCTATCCTAACCAGTGCCAAAATTTTCTGGTATTCCCCTGATGTTAAAAGAAAAAGGTTCCAACCGTGCGTATAACAATTGTTATCGCACGCTTGGAACTTTTTTCTTTTAACACCAGGGGAATACCAGAAAATTAAAACAAGGTGTACTAGTGTTATAATCATTATCGCCCTTGCTTTTCTTCGGGCGATAGCGGAAAATTTCGCCCGCGGTTAAGTCTCTTTCATCATCTCAGTAAGATACACACGAGAGAGAAAAATCATTTAAAAAATTTTGATAGATGAGTTTTCACTGCGTACAGTCAAGCGATTTGCTGCGCTTCACTTAATGCTGATCAGTCTTCATGCGCGATAAAGTCAAGAATGACTTTGCCGCCTCAGATCGACCTCAAATGAAGCGTAGACTTATCGCAAGCTACAATCGACTCTACGCAGTAAAAAGTCAAAAGGACTATACCAAATTTTTTTTTAGAAATTTCTATTCGTTATATTATTTTAAATTACAGATTCTCGATCCCATATACGATAACTCCGTAGACTAAAATAAGAGACGTTATAGACACTCCATTATTCACTCAAACAAGCTCGAGGACAAAAAAGGGCACGCCTAGAACACGGGTCCTACAAGAAGGCACATCAGTAGCCTACAGGGTTCTTGCGCCTTTTTTCGTAGGAAAGCTAGAGAACTAAAAGAAGGCACACTAGAAAAAAGGTCCTTAAAAAGGCATAGACGGCGCATGCCTTCTGGTGCAGGCATGCCTTCTGGTGCAGGCATGCCTATTTTTAGTACGCATGCCCCTTTTTAGTAGGCACCATGCCCTGCCGTGCCTCTTTTTAGTCGATTGCATTCAAGAGATCATATGGGTCAGGTATACGTACAATACGTACTTTAAGAAGTTTTGTTTTAAAGAGCGAAGGTTGTTGATGCTGGTATAGATAGCGAATTGCCAGGCGACGCATCGCAATGGGAATATGTTTCCGCAACTAAATGGTGACATCAACGTCACACTTACACGTGGAACAAAAAAAAAACTGACAGGAAATCCTCTATGATAAAAGTTTCCGACTTACCTTGAAGCGTCAATGAAATATATAATTAGCGAAGCTATGCTCAATACGAAAACGAGGACAACCTGAAAAAAGAAATTACCTTGAGTTAACGCGTAAAGTGAATGTACATATACACCAGGCTCTCACGCCTAGTGATCCAGTCCCCTGACGTGAGGATGCATGTGAACTGTTTAGACAATTTTGCCTTCACCGGGATCATTGTTACTGTGTGTAGCCAACTTCCATCTGGCGGTCATAGTGGTTTGCGAAAAGTATCAGAGTAGCTCGGTCGTACAGTGCTGGCAACGAAAGCCGAAGGCCTTAGTTCAAATCCGTCTTGGGAGTAATTTTGCCTTTCAGTTCACTACTTATTATGTAACAAAAACTATAGCTATTCAGTTTAGTTGGTTTTGTTAATTTTAGAAGTGTTGACTGTTAAATTGTATATATGTATATTATCCCATTAACAACACTGTAAAAAGTTTCTCCGAATAAGGATGCAGTATTTGCTACTGGTATTAATCTTATCTCTATTGGGATAAGATTTATCCGAATTAGTGATATTCTTATCTCAATAACGACAAGATCAGTCCAGGTAGCAAATACTGCAAGATTTTTGTTAATCTTCCTGTGCCTCACCATCAGCACTTGTGTAAGACATCAAAGCATCTATCTTCTGAAACCGGAAAGACTTGAGATCCCTTAAGCCTGAAACATGAACAATTACATTACGTTTCTGTAATACATTACGGTGCGTCGACTCTTTCACGTATGCAGTGGCCCCCTTCAGACTGTCGTAAGAGTGAAATTGCGGAACTTGTTTTTTCCTCTAAATTTTTGCCTTTGATAGCCTTTGATAGATCTTTCGACTTCGCTGCCGGTACTTGAAGATTACAGACTCAACAAACATGAATCTCCATGTTTGTTGAGGAAGTCGAATAGACATCTTCTGAGCGGAGTTTCGGGACTATTTTGTGTCCCACCCATATGTCGCAGAATGGGACTGATGGGAAATTCTTTTGATCCCTAGAGGTAAAAGACAACATCACAGTCATGAGCCTCAATCAAAACCATCAACCGAGTGTCACTATTATCAGTTATTTCAACTTTTTTGTCGGAGTTTTCCAGCAACCAAAACAAATCGCCAATTTTCCCGGAGCGGCTGTAGGGATACGACTTTCCGAAAAGTCCGGCACGGCCTCCTTTATTCCCACCACGTCAGTCACTATAGCAACAAAGCCACTCGAAGGATAACGATCCCCAGCTATGATTAAATAAAACATTCAGAATCTATAGGCTACTGTGCGGGAGCATCCCTGCCAGAGTTCTGAGAAAGCTCTAGCCTGTATTTCCATGCACAACTTGGGAACGACGGAACATCACCAGGCATTTCGGCCAGCAGAATTCAACATGCCTTAAAGTCCATATCAAAACCTGGACGTCCTAGTCGTAATCCAGTCAACAAATTCTGCTTAAAGTTTAACCGAATGGGGCTGAGATCCGAAAGTTTGGTTACACTTCACTCATTTAAAAGGCCTGAAAACCCGATAAAATGCGTTACTTCGTTTGTCCGCTATCCACGGATATTTCATCGAACGAACTTATTCTTTCGGATTTGTGGTACCTCTATGTGCTTATTCCTCCATGCCTGAAATATTCAGCAACTACGACGGTAAGCCATTGCAGAAATATAACAGTAGCCTAAAAGACATAGAGACATCTTATTCAATCTCCTACTTTTTTCATCCGTGAATTTCAGCTAGCTTAGCGTCCGTAACACATTGAAATGTAGGCTTTTGTTGAAATTCAAATTCTCCGCGTCTACGTTGGATAGTCGTGCAGGCAGCGAACATTCGGAATGTTATTGCTAGACCCCCGGGGTGCAAAAATGCAAAATCCCTAACATGGGTCAAAAATTCAGTGTATTCAAAATATCAGATGTAAAAACAAGTTATCTTTTCAGTTAAAGTGCATTACAGACCTACCCTCTCATGTGGGCAGCCGTCAATATCGTCCACGATTTCACTCATTTCACATTCTCGCTTACACAGCAACCACTCACGAGAACAGAGATAACAATGAAAGTATAAGACACTAGAAATATTCGCAAGGATGATATTATTCAACGACCATTCATTAGGCTCGTGAAAGAAAATTAAGAATCCTGGTCTCGCTGAACTGCGACCAGGTGGTCAGCATAGAGGTTAGCCACTTGCGAGATGCAACCTGAAGGAAGTGAATGTATGTGCGTTTTTCGCCGTTGGTGGTACTTTACACAGAAAGGAGTTGGTTAAAGCGGTGTTTTCTCGGTTAGTTTTCAAGGCCCTACAGACGAACAAATAGTTTAGCTTTCCTCTATATTCCATAGAGTATAGGCTCTACTGTAAATTAATCGGTACACTGCCAACGGCAACTGAGCAACGGTGGGGGTGTTCTCACGAGGGTGTGGAGGGGGGGGGATTCTCGAAAACCTAATTACCCATTCCTCTAATCGACGAATTTTCCATTTATCCTTTTAATCGGGCTAAACAGTTTATCAAACCACTCAATAACCCATCCCACCTGTCATCAACTGTCATATCGCGCAGTCGCGCTGTCAGCAAGGTCGCACTTATTTCAGGATCTAGAAAATCTCAAGCCAAGCCTTAACTGGTGTAATAAATAGTCAGGGACAACGAGGGTGAAAATTCATTTGGTTGTATGACTGGCACGTATGCCTCAATTCTAGTTCTAACCAGGGCTTCCACTTCTAGGGAGATTATCCTATTTTAGGGGAAAATCACTTATTTTAGGGACACTTATTTTGAATCTAGGGATTCAGGGTAATCTAGGGGAAAACAATATTTTTCAGGGTATTTAAGGTTTATTTTAAAAACGAGCGATTATCCTGTGGTCAAGGTTCACTTTCTTATTTTTAACTGATCCAAACATGAATCTGAAATCTGATCCGCGGCAATGGTTCTCACCTTTTTTTCGGCAGCTGGCAAATTCAAAACTAAGAAAACGCGGACTTTCAGTATGAGAAGGTTAGAAAAGTTTCGCTTTAGAAATTGTTTCCAGAGGCGTTACTAGCCAAAATGTTTGGGGGGGGGGCGAGGTATTTACCGACTGGCTGGTCATTTTTACCGACTGTTTTGTGCAGAAAAACAACCGTTTATAAGAAAAAAAGACTGTTTTAACAAAAATTTGACTGAATTTTAAGAAAAACAACTGTTTTGAAGAAAAATCGACCGCTTCCAAGAAAAAATCGACTATATTTACAAAAAATCGCGGCGCTTCGCGCCGACTTGGCTAGTTTTTCCCGACATCATTGGGGGGGGGCACTCTATCCCCCCCACCCCATATGTGACGTCCCTGTCTAGCAGAAATGAATGTGATGAATGGTGATTCGGTATCCCAGAACTCTTGTGCTTCTCCCCAGTACCAGGGACCCTGGGAAATTTGTGGGTCCCTGCCAGTACCAATATTGCAGAAGAACAATATAACTCCTAGGACATCCCAGCGTAGCTCACAGTGCCACGTAACAGGAGAGGTATCAAAACCTTGAGTTATATAACCTTAAATACGGCCTAAAAATGTTCAAAGGAAACTTTTATGCAGTTCTAAGTACGAATATTTCGTGGGAAATATACGGCACAATAGGCCTCTTTTCTAGGGTAAAATCTAGGGGGAAATGAACACAGAAAAGGGGAGTTTAGGGGAAATAAATTTTGATTTAGGGAAAATGGAAATAAAAAAGTGGAAGCACTGGTTCTAACCGATGAAAATAGTCACGAAACCTGGTCAAACAAACATGCATGTTAATAGAGTTGGGCCCTGAGAGAGAAACACTGTCAAATTTTCACCGCGGAAACAATCTACAGGCTTGAACAACGGATTCAAACATGGTGGCAGTAAACTCGTCCTGTACCACCAAAACAGCGTTGCACCCTGTTCAGCTCTTTCGCTGCTGGTCCTGACCGTTTACATGTCGTTCCGCTGCGAGTAGAAGCAAATCTTTCCCATGACCTGTCTCTATTTCCTCAGGATTTCCAAGCTGTTAAATCTCCTAACGACGTCTCATTTTCCAGCTCATTAGCATGCAAATGTTTTTAAATTCCCTAATTTTCACCGCACTTCGTGAGCCTTAAAATGGCTTCCCTCCCCTCATTGCCAATTCCCACGGAGACCGTCACTTTCGCGGTAGGTTCCGGCCTTGTGCACGGCCTCTGGAAGAAGAAGATGGTATTATGTTTATGATTCTGAAAAGACTGGTAAGGAATAAAGAACAAAGATAAGTTTATGCTAGAGAAGAAGTTTCTTGAGCTAGCGAAAACGAAATACTGATAGTGATTCTCTTCGGGGTCATAACGTTCGCAAAGTAGTCCTTCTTATTTCTTTCCAATAAATAGTTACAAATTGATCCAACAATCCTGGCACAAAGTGGACTCTAGCTTTTATTTTGGTATATCTGAAAAAAATAATGAGCTGTAGAGACAGGATTTGAAAGAGTATTCGAAATGTGTTGTACTGTACGCTTGTAAAGCCTTGACCCGGCCAGGAAGTTGTCCTGGGATCATGGTTGACTTTTTCATAATTCTCACTTTTATCATGTCCGTATGGGGGACTTTGAAACTCGTTTATTTTTCAGGACGTAACTTTGTAGGGCTACGAAAAACATTATAACTCTTGGGTTAATGCAAACGTTGTTTTTCTTATTGTTGTTTTATTATTTTTCTCACAAAACTGCACGCTAGAAGCTTGTCGCTTTTGTTGCAACCCCTTCTCGTGTGAGCAGAAATTTTTGGTAATATTCTTTGGAAGATTGTATTTAGCTGTTGCCGTCACAGTGCAGGAATATTTTACGGACGTCTCTTTGCCAAACCAGCCATCTTCGCTGAGTCCAATAACAGAAAACAAAAACATCCAGCTTATCAAGGGGCACGACGATGTATCCTCCCGTTACCAAGGCTTTTTACATCATCCGCAAACCCGTGAAATCGCAATACATCACGTCTTTTAACTGCACGAAGTAAATGTTCTTCTGCATTTATACGAGTTTTGGTAAATATGGACCTGGCTTAGTACAATTCCAATTACGACAAGCGAGTCAACAGACGGTAACGTCGGCATCCCTGTATTCGACATCTGTTTCTTTGTAGGAGCATCGAGCCTGTTTAGAACGCAGATGCGTTTACAGGAGAGTCGAGGTAAAAAGAACTTCTTGGGTGCAACCAAGAGCCTATAAAGGTAGTCGTAAAACGTCACTGTGATCCCTAAAGTCGGGTCTTCACCTTCCGGAATCTGGGTTCCCAGATTCTCCGTGATTTTTTCTGAATTTCTTCTGCGATACTTCAAAATTCCGGAAATCTGGAAGTTCAAAAGCCCCTTTTTCCGGATTATTTTGATGCACTTTCGGACCGGTTCATATTCCAGTTGAAATTTACAGAAGAAGTCTAAGAATAATCTGGAAGCCCAGATTCCGGAAGTTCCGGGAGGTGAAGACCGGACTTAAAGCTTTAGATGACATCATGACTGATAGTAGGCTTCAAGAGTAACTATACGAAAAAAGAAGCGTATTCAGAAACATATCTCTACTGGCTACTGGTCTACGAAAAAACGGGCGAATGTTAAGATAAACTTACCAGAATTCGTCCAGTGGTTGTTTGGCCCGATATGAGTTCGCCCGCCCAATCCTTAGCCTCTGTAACGAATGTGCCCTCGAACTCCTGCTTCTGTCTGGGGGCCTTAGGGTCCCTCTTAACGTCACTCTGAGAGTATTCCGGGCCTCCATCCTGCTTACAGAAGATCACAGAGAACGCCCTCCATAAAAGAACTATTAACAGTCCAGCTAGAAATGTGAATATACTCGAAAGTAGGAAACACCACCACTTTCTATCCTTCAGGCATTCTATTTCATCGGGTGAGAATGTATATCCGCCGTCTGACATTGTTTAAAAATCATCGTTTTAACTTTCTATTCATCCAACTCGACTCGGTAGGTTGGTCACAGAAATTTTCGTACACTAGAACCGGGAACTACTGCTCAGGCGTTTCACAATGTTCCTAAGACTGGGTTCGATATATTGGATTTCCTTCGGGAACACGCGCAAGAATAGGCGGCTTCTGAATCTCAGAGGAATCTTCAAAGGACCGAAAGAGGAATAGGAAGTACCGAAAACTAGGCTATCGTAGCCTACTAAATGGGATGCGAAAGAGGGGTTTCTCACACAATCTGTGTAAGTACACCGGGCGCTCCATTTGATTGACTGAACAGTCCCCCTGACATTCAGTATTTGCTGATTTCTTGTACAAGATAGTTTTCTTATGCCCGGTTGTGCTGGGACCCGGCGTCTGATGTACACCCGACATCGGCGGCGAGCAGTCCCTCGGATGCGAGGGAAAAAAACAAAAATAAGCCTTGTGTTGCGGTGTGACTAATGTGCAACTGTGTATGACATTCGTTTCTATACCCAATGGAAAAATTAGGCTATGCGAGTTCAGATGCTACGGCTAAAAAAAAATATTAAAAATATATTTCCCTTTTTGTGAAAAATTCGTCATCGAGTTGAATGAAGTTTATGTTAATGGGAGACCCACCTACCCACCTAACCTTCTCCTTTTGACTTTTAGTATCATGGCGCACGCGTATCTTCCTAGCCATACGCTACGAAAACCAGTTTTGCAAACTTTCTCTCGTTTACCCACTGAAGAAAACGAAATCCGAATAAATTATAGTAAAAACGATATCAATGTCACAGCTTTTCCCTCGAATTTCCCTTGCAAGCATTTACCTTGTAAATAAGTGCGACCAATTTATCGAGAATCACATTACCTTGGAAGCTGAGATACGAAAGAGGCTTCCGTTGCATGATTCTAGGTTTGTTTTCTTAAAGTGTTTATCAAAACCTTGACGCGTTATTCCTAATCCCATGTTTAGCTTCTACTTGATACAAGCCTATCCTCTCTTCCGGGTCACCATGGGGCATGAACCATTCCTATCCTACATAGCAACCCGTTTTGAGCAAGAACAGACATAAAAATGAAAGGAGAAAATATTCGTAAAGATGAATTGATTAAATGCTGGTATTCGAAAATCTCCAATTATGACGTTGCTATTTATTCATTGATGGTCATTCTGCGCATGAAAGGAATTTAAGAATACCGGCGTCGCCGACTGTTTCAGGGGGCGAGCAAGGGGGTCAGACACTTGCAAGCAGCAACCTGAAGGAAGTGAATGTTTATGCAGTTGTCTGTTTTTGACACTTTCATGGAAGGAGAGGGTTGTAGATATGACGAAATACCGAGAGTGTTTTACGCAGAAACAGCATATGTGAGGCCCTCTTTAGTTCTAAAGCTTCGATAAAGCAACAAGAGAACACATAAAGATACTTTTACACAGACTAATACTTTCTGCGTCTGTCCATCAAATACGGATACGCAAACTTCAGGTCATTCCAACAGCTGGAGTACAACTGAACGATACAATTCAATTCAATTTTATTGAAACACCAGTTAAGGACTGGCCGAATAGTAGGTGGTAAAGTCAAACATAAATTAAAGACTAACCAAAATAATCAACACAGAACAGAACGTGGTCAAATTACATAATACAAATAGCCTACTGAAGACAAACTATATAAAAATATAACGCTTGGGGTAACAGACAACGGGGGGTAAAACAATAACATATAATTTATTTTATGTATGTAGGGAAACAAAGGAGGGGACAAAACTATTCTGGTATTTTACATGTCGGCAAAAAACTGGTTGAAGGGTAGGACTGGTTCGGAAGCTTGTCTGAGGCCTCGCCCTTTCTGTAGCAAAGTCAGGGGGCAGGATGTCGCGAAGGACAGGGTTCAGAAGGGCCTGCTCGCCAAACTTCAAGCACAAAGTTTCACGACGTTATGACAGGGTTGTCAAATTATATATTTTGAGAAAATAGGTGTAGGGAACTTTCAGAGATTTATCAGTTATTAGGAGAGGCTCGGTTTACTGTATCCTCTCTAGAGCATCCGACTGCTCCCGAGTCACACCATAGTCCATACATCTCGTTCGACAACGAACAAGACCGTAAACTGGATAAATAGTCGGATTTCACATGTCGTCAAGCAAACCCTTACTAAAATGATCTGTTCAAGATTAAATGTCTCAGAAATATCGTTTCCAAAAATACCATTACTTTCCACGAGAAATTAGCGATTTTCATGATAGTACTTGTCGACTCTATCCAAAGCGTGTTCCACCCTTCTAACAATAGTAACTATTAGTTACTATTTCCGTTCCAACCTCGCGAAAAGTTACTACGCTGACCGTTCCAACCTTCTCGAAATAGTAACTAATAGTAACTATTTGCTTACCATGCTCTGGAGCGTAGTAAGCGTGGTAACTACGGATCTCTGTAACGTGATTGGCTGGATTACCCCGTGGAGTGATATTTTACCAAAAATAAAAAAATTCGTTCCATCCTTGATGTCAAGAAGCCAAAATTCGTGACGTCATGCGTAGTAACTACGGTCAGTAGGGTGGAACCCGCTCCCAGCCTCCCTCTCCCCGACACGGCGGCTGGACGCAAAATATTTGAAAACTGAACGCGGCATGGTTAAAAAGTTGGAAAACCAAGCAAAACAAAACCAGTACAAAACAGAAGGTAGGAAGACCTGATGGTCTATCGTGTCTTCCAAAAGGAAAAATAATACTTTGAAGCTTCGCATGTCCTCATTTGTGAAAAAAAAATTTGACGGACCTCGAAGTTTTCGTCGAAGTGTGCGTTGCGTGTCTTTCAAAACTCGCATCGGCAAATATCGGCCCAAAAAGCGCTGAAAAGTCGCAGGTACAAAACGAAACAATGGCGAAAGACGGGGATTTCAGAATCTTATAATCCCACAAGGGAGCTAGGGATAAGGGCAGAATAGGCGAAAGGGGTCCTTCCAGGATTCAAGTGAGGGATAAGCTTTCCATTTTTATCCATTTTCTATATTTGGTTCAGGGGCAACACCAAACCTCTGTTGCCTACTCTGATTGGGCTTACGTGATTTACGGCCTGCGTGCCGAAAAAGGAACTATCTCTGTCTATCAACCTCTTAAAGGAACAGTAAACTTGACTCAAACTAGGCTCAGGGAGCTAGCTGACATATCAAGAATGTACCCTGAGTCGATATTGAGAGTTAGAAAAATTCTTGTCACGACCATTGCAGTTTCCGGACAGTTTCCGAGAGTTCGACTTTTGAGTTAGTAAAACAAAAAACAAAAAAAAAGCAAAAGGTTTGTGTGTCGGGAGTAGGACTCGAACCCACGATCTTTGCCTCAATAGCCTTTTGAAACAAAGTAATACAATGTATTTCAACAGGGTTGCCACCGGTAGTGCAATTGTGCTAATTATAGAACTTTCTTTTTACTTTGGCAGCAGATTCTAAGAAAAAAGTAGTTGTCAGGTTTTATTTCCAAGGTGACTATGACCCAGCAACACGTTCTGAGTACTTTTCTTGTTTGATATTACTTTTTCCTTTTGCATAGTGAATTTATTTTAGTAAAGTGGCAACTCTGTATGTTGATAACACAGACAATCGCGAACTTTTACAGTGCATGAGTGCGTAACTACAGTGCATAAGGGGCAAGGCCCTGCCAGCTAGCTCTGGGAACAATAAGGAGGGGTTTCGAGATAACAAAGATGGGGGGTCCTGTCGACAATAAGTCCCTGTACATTTATCTAAGCCCCCCAGGCCGGTTTGATGGCCGAAAGTTGCCTAGTCAAGTTTACTGTTCCTTTAAATCGAAGACGAGGCCCCGACATCCGGACACCCTATGTGCAGCCGGGCATGACTTGAAACAGCACTTGAGTCTCATTCTCTATGTTGGGATGACCTTAACTGCCACGCCAATTCCTCTGTTGTAACGTTACACAACGTTTATTGTACAACTATTTACAGATGTATAAGTCACGAAGTCAGGAATGAATGAAGTCACGAACCCTTAAATAAATAATAATTCTTTTACTTTCTGATTTTACTTTAAACTGAATACTTCAAGTTTATAATTTCATTTAATATCTTATTTATAAATAATATAATAATCCAAAATGTTTACCTTAAAATTCCAACAAATCCACTTTACAATTATATCACTGGAGAGAGCCAAGCCTCGGTATCATAGCAGCTTCTGACCTGTGTGCTCAAGCGGGGTCTAGGCGAGAACCCCCCCCGGCGAACCCCCCCCCCCCCGGACAAAACCCCCCCGCCAACCCCCCCCCCCCCGGCTAAACCCCCCCGTTACCAACCCCCCCCCCGACCAACCCACCCCCACCCCCAACCAAACCCCCCCGACCAAACCCCCCCCCCCCGGTACCAACCCCCCCCCGCATAAGAAAAGACGGGTATGTAAGAGTAGAGTAACTGGTAGGTAGAGAGTAAGAGAAGAATAGGAAATCCGCCGGTACCAAACCCCCCTCCCCCGGCGAACCCCCCCCCCCCCGAATCCTTAGACACTCACACATATTTAGACTGGGATTTACTGGGCAACCAAACCAACAACCATGTGACAGTTTTACCATTGACAAGCTCGAGTAAGGTGAAGAGCTGGTAGAATATTTCTGGGACTATCTTGAAAGTGCTATCACAAAACGAGCCCAGCCTCTCCCTTGACCCAAAGGATCCTCCCATCAAGTCTCGTCAAAATATCTCATTCCCTTCGAGAGTTATCCTGCTCACAGACGGAAAGCAGGACAACTTTTGCGGTGTCATGGGTATCCCTCCACTTACTGCCCGTCTTTGATTTTCTGGTATGAATCAGGGATAACTAAAGAGCAATCAGGCAAGGGGAGCTTCACATTGCACCAATGGGTGGCATCCTAAGAAGGGGGAGGCATTGGAAAAGGACTTGCTGGGGGGATCTTTACACTGAGTGGAACTGGCTTTGATTTGATCATTCACATTTAACACCTCACTGACAACACCTTCAGTTGAATGCGGGTGTTTGGTGACTTCAGCAATTAGTCTGTCACCATCAACCTTCACCTTCGCCTTACACTCCTTTTGTTCTCATTTATTCTACTCTTACTCTCTACCTACCAGTTACTCTACTCTTGCATACCCGTCTTTTTTATGCGGGGGGGTTTTGGTACCGGGGGGGGGTTTGGTCGGGGGGGTTTTGGTACCGGGGGGGTTTTGGTCGGGGGGGGTTTGGTAACGCGGGGTTTTAGCCGGGGGGTTTTAGCCGGAACCCGCTCAAGCGAAACGTAAACCGAGCGCCGCAGTCGACTTTTTTCTAATCAGAGCAAATTTGACCTACTTCCCATACAAATTCTAGTTTTCAATGGGGCTCGGACCCCAAAATCTCACGCTTAAAACCCCACCTGAAGGAATGACGTATCCTTCAACTAAATAGAGAATAGGCTTTACTACGAATCGGCGCCACGGGCAAAATTTGTTTAATCCCCCTTTTTTTCTAGCAACACTCGACTACTTCCCATTCAAGCTCTGCTTCTAAGGTAGCTCAGGTCACAAGCAGCAGCTTCTAACGTACATAGCCTATTTAAGACAAACTTAAATTGAGTGCTGTAGCAACTTTTTTTTTTAATCCGACTTTTTACTGGCGAAATTCAACTACTTCCCACGCAAATTCTAGCTTTTAATATTGCCCTGACCACAGAATCTCAAGCTTAAAACCCCACCTAAATGACGTACGCTTCAACTAAATAGAAAGTAGGGTACTACGAAAGGCGCCGCAGGCGAAATTTTTAAATCTACCGTTTTTCGGGCAAAGTTTGACTACTTCCAGTACTAGTTCTAGCTTTTAACGTGGCTGAGATTTTAGGCCTAAAACCTCGTCCATGTAACTCGCCCTTCTACCAGATAGTGAATAGGCTACTATGAAAGAAGCCGCAGGGGAAATTCTTAGGTCAGAGACAGTAAGGCCTGCCTAATATCACAGATCTGTCCGTGGCCCCCGATAACTCCTAAACGAAGTTGGATATTTGGTACATGGCAATGCTCCCACTCGGCCCCTTCCGAAAAAGGCAGTGGCGTGTGGTGGTGGTGGTGTGTGCAATCATCAGGCCCGTCATTTCAGTGCTTACAAGGCCGGTTCATGCTAAGACCATACTCCGCGCAAGACATCCTTGTTGTATGCTAAAATAAGGAGACATTTTGCAAAAATCAGAGAGGCTGATGTTGAAACTTTGCGCCGCAGGCAGAAATTTCGAAAATCGGCACATTTTCTGCTAAATGCAGAGATTTTGTACAAAACCAGTTGTGTTCAAATTGTGCGCCACAGGTTGAAAATCACAATTCGGTATCTGCATTTATGTTATTCTCACTAACTTGAACCCTACGACAGTCATTCTAACTTTCTAACAAGCTCGAAATTTACGACCGTCTATAAGATACAACTAGAAAATCTCTTCGGAAAACACGACAAGAAACGGGTCATTTGTAGGGAAAATTCACTATATTATGATGTCATTCTGGCATGCTCAAACAAACGACTATCGTTCTTTCTATCAATCCCACAACGCACAACTGTGAATCTGACAAGCTCAAAACATACGATTCTTCGTAGGCCATGTGATTAGAGAATGTCATTTGCGGGCAAAATTCACGTTTTATAACTCCCTTTCTGCCATTCCGGCAAGCTCAAACATACGACTGTCATACAGACAAGCTCAAAACATGCGACTGAGAGTACGATTGTCTGAAGCATGGGGGGGTGAGTCTCCCCCCCCTCGAACCACCCCTGTTCAAGACTGCCGTCATTTGGACGTGATACCGACATCACGACACCGAAGCGCCAATGCCATCTGGACCAAAGACAATAATAGTGGGAAAGACCGGCGACTCCCGTAAGCCCCATGAGTCGCAACAATCAGCGCCGTTTAGCGGTTGGTCTTTCGTTAAAAAATTGCTCTTAAATAGCCTAAATGACCTATATGCGTCCCAAGAAAGAAACTAATGTCATAATTAGATTCTAGTACTACATTAGATTCTAGATTTTAGTACTCCTCTCTAATAAGTTAAATTTTGTGTAGAATGATTTCATTGAGCTGGTCCTTAGAGGCATAAATCCCCTTATAGGCCAAAATTTCGGTTACCTACACAGGTGCTGTATTATCCGACGCGATTTTCGCTCTCGGCTCAAAAAGCAGGTCTGTAAAGATTATTCAAAAGTTGTGTTTTCAAAACAAAAATATCATTATTGGATGTATAGGCTATTCAGCCTATAGGCTCATGTATACATGACCTATACATATGCTAAGGGAAAAACTACTGTCATAATTGGATTCCACGCCAAAAACTAACCCTAAACTTACCGTCAAACTAATATATTTCCTTTCACTCACTGATGAAGACGTGGATGCTCTGCTTTAAAAAAATCTAGAAATTCTTAAAACCGAATGTTTTTTAAGTTTTAATAGCTCAAACGATTTGCAAGTAGCTTATCTTTCTAACTGAATAATAAAAATATGTAGTTTGCTGGAAGTTTTTCCGAGATAAATGACAATTTAGTTAAAAAAGTTAAATAATTTTCGCTTTTCTTTGGTTCCTAAGACGTTTCTAAAAAAAAATGTAAGTTTAAAAAAATAAAAAATATACCATTCGATATATGATAAAAAGAGGATTCAGAATATGTATAGTTTGTTTGATTTAGTTTATGCGGTCCTGCTAGGAAAATTGTTTATAGTGTTGGTCTTTATATGCCTAATCTGCTTTTATAGGCTAAAAAGTCGGTGACGTACATCGGTGCGGAGTGGTGCGGTAGGATTTTCGTTCTCAGCACAAAAAGCTGTTCTAGAAAAGTTCTTCAAACCTTCTGCAGCTCGTCTGCTACCCCCCACCCCTGTTTTTGAACGATATCGCGGTCTGGATCCCGGACTATACCATGAGCGTCCACTCTCCATTCAGATTTCCTCTTTAATTGGAATAAGAAGCAAGCAGAAACACAATCAGTTACTTTTTTTTAATGGAACAAAAGTGTTGAATTCACAGGCAACCACTAATTTCACAGCAAATAATGAGCGCCAATCAACGCCATCTTGCCTTGATTACGTCAAACCAGCCGTTTGAAATTGGACAAAGACCAAACGCTAGGAAGCAGCACGATCGATTTTCAACGACGCGATTTTGGACGAGTCGCCGGTCTTTCCCACTTTTACTGTCTTTGATCTGGACCACAAGGCTGTGCAGTCAGCTGCTCTTAGTCACAGCTGATAGATGTCTCTCAGACCAAATATTTTAACACCTCGGAAATTATCCAAATTATCGTCAATCCACACACAAATAAATAACAAACAGTTCGTGCTCGAATTAGAAGCTTGAGATTCTTCAGAAACAATGGCTGCTAAAAGGCTAGGACAGAGGATTTTACTACACATACCTTTTAAGCCATTTTTATGTTTTTGGGGACCATTGCCGCAACGCGCGATGTGTATGGCAGCGATTTCAAAATGGTTTTAAGGCGTGCTACTGTTTCGGAGTCCTTACATGCTCACTGATTTCATTCATATGTTTTGTTAAGTGGAAGTCATGGATGCTAAGGCAGAAGAAGAAAGCAAAGTTTTCTCAGAAGTCAAGCAGGAAGGCAAAGATGGAAATTGTTACTGGTAAGATAAAAATAAAAAAGAAAAGCTTATCTGTCTTATTTGTTGGTCTGCATTGTGCCATTGTAGACATAGAGCGTGTTCCCACCCAATTATGGTAGTTACTATGCATGATGTCATGGATCCTGGCTTATTGGCATCAAGGCTGGAACAAATTTTCCTATTTTCTGCAAAATATTGCGCTGCAGGCCGATCGGGCCAATCACATTCACATCACAGATGACACAGAGATTGTAATTACCACACTCAACCATACTAACTATGCTCCCAAGCATGGTAAGCAAATAGTTACCATTAGTTACTATTTTGAGAAGGTTGGAACCAGTCTAGTACACTAGCCCCTTTCCAGGCATGGTGCTCAAACGTCTAGCACCATGCCTGGGTGCTAGACGTTCAAGCACTGTACCTTGGATTTCATGTAGGGTGCATGGATTTCAGTATACAGTGTATGCATGAAAAACACAGTTTCTGTCATCACAACTGAGCACCGGCTCGGATAGGGCTGAAATTACTACCATGAATTAGAGAAACAAAGACAATCCTTATCATATTTTTCATAACAAAAACAAAAGGACGCGACTGATGAGAGAGATGAAAAACCTCATTTCCTTTTCTACATAGTCAAGGGTTTTGCATGCAAAGTGTCCTGTGCCTCAGCTTTTTCTACCTAACAGTCAACCAGAATATTGGCTCCTAGGGCACTCTACATGGAAAATAGATAGGCTGCTGTCAGTTTCATCTCCGTCACCAGTCGTGTCCTTTTGTTTTTGTTAGGAAAAATATGATAAGGATTGTCTTTGATTTCTCTAATTCTTGGTAGTAATTTCGGCCCTATCCGAGCCGTTGATAAGTTGTGGTGACAGAAACTGTGTTTTTCATGCATGCACTGTATACTGGAATCCATGCACCATACATGAAATCCAAGGTACAGTGCTTGAACGTCCAGCACCCAGGCATGGTGCTAGACGTTTGAGCACCGTGCCTGAAAAGGGGCTAGTGTACTAGACTGGTTGGAACAGTCAGCGTAGTAATTTTTCATGAGGTTGGAATGAAAATAGTAACTAATAGTTCCTATTGTTAGAAGGGTGGGACACGCTCATAGTGTAGTACAGTAGCAGGCTATTCTTTGGTTAACATCGAAGAATATGACGAAAAATTAAACATAGCAAATGTTCATGCACAGTACAGGAGGGGTATCCAACCTCAGACAAGATTTCAAATTTCCAGAGAAGGCTTTCCTTCAGAATAATCCATCTGGCTTAAAAAGAAACCAAGAAATATGCCAAAAACACTAGATTGAAGCTAATTGAATGGTTTACATATTGGATACATAAATATTGCTTCAATATTTCTGGTTAAACATATTTTTATTTTCAAACAAGATTGCTTCATTCTAACCTGACCTCGATTTATGTAAAAATGATAAAAAACGAAGAGTTCTTCGCACCCCCCCCCCCTCGGGACGCCCCTGGGGCTACAGCAGTGCTTCCACTCGACTCTCTCTGAAAAAAAGTAGCAGCCCTCCAAAATAAAGTAGAAAAAAGTAGATTTGTTCTGAATCAATGTAAAAAAAAAAAGTAGTTTTATATCGAAAGACAAGATTAATGCAGGAGCAATACAATCATCAGGACCGTCATTTCATATGTGAATGCTTAATTAGCTGATTCATTTTCAACGTTCCCCTTCATTAATAGTTTTTGAAAGCAAACAAAATCTTTCTTTTTGTTCTATAAACCAAATTTTGCTTAAACTGTGCGCCGCAGGAAATTAAAAAAAAAATCATTCTGTTTTCCCAACAAATTCAGATGTTTTTGTTCAAACCAGATTGTGTTAAAACTGCGACACAGGCAAGAATTCAGAAAATAATTCTATGCAAATTATTTATAACAGGCAAAAACTTCTAAAATCAGGCTGTGTTGTGCTAAAATGCAGATCTTTTGGTTCAAAACCAGTTTGTGTTCAAAATGTGCGCTGCAGGCAAAAAAATTATTCTTTTTAGTGCTAAAGTACCGAGATTTGGGCAGAAAAACAAACTGTGCGCTGACTGTTACAACAGGGGGAATCAGCCTGTTTTCTGTTTAATTAAATATATTTAGAACAGAACCAGATTAAGTTAAAAACTGTGCGCCGCAGGCAAAAATTTCGAAAATCCGCCTATTTTATGGTAAAATTGAGAGAATTTTAAACGAAACCAGATTGTTTTCCAAACTGCAGTGTTTCACAGACAAAAAAGAGTAGAAATAAAGTAGTACAGTAGATTAGAAAATTAAAAAGTAGAGTGGTCCGAAATAAAGTATTCTACTTTGAAATAAAGTAGAAGTGGAAGCACTGGGCTACAGAGCCCATCTTCGAACTTGACTTGTACTTTGACCCAAAGGATCCTCCCACCAAGTTTCATCAAAATACCCTTCGAGAGTTATCGTGCGCACAGACGGACAACTTTTGCGATGTCATAGGTATCCCTCCACTTACGTTTTGGGACCCCAAAAAGAATTTTCAATGTTTTTTCTTATTTTCGCTCAGATGATCAATATTTTATTTGGTTCAAGCAGTTTACCCAGTCCCTGTCCCTGAAAGTATATGCAAGCTGTGATGGCCTAAAAGTCGACCAGCTTCGTAGCTTATCGGATTTTTAGTCAGGTTAATTCAAAGTGTTAATCATTTTAGCCAGGGCCCAGAGAAGCCTCCCCCCCCCCCCACCACCAAGGAGATTCTACTGATTTCAGCAATGTTGCGAAAAACCGCATGTTTTTCTGGATACTAGTACATTTCGGGCCTTCTTGAACTTTTTACGTTTGACATTCAAAGTTAAGCAATATCTAAGCAATCATATTCTAGCCCATCTCTGTAAATTTCATACCCATTGCTCTCTCCCCGTCCTGGCTCAAAGGTCTTCCTTCTTGCTATCTAGATCCTGTAATTATATTCGGGGAGACTGGGGCGAGTCCATACATCGAGCCCTTGCACCAAACGCATATGACCATTTCCGCGATAAAATTGTCGCAAGATAGTGTGCCAGTAGCGAACCTTCGGCGGATGTTTTAACAATACAATCCAAATACAACAGCCAAAAAAAAATCAATTAAATTTTCGATGACATCTTTGAATAATTTTTAGAGCAAAAGTTCGTCATTTCACTGGTGCTTAGAAGGGTCTCTCTAAAAGAGCCGGTGCAAGCCGCAGGTGATTTCGCTTAGCCGTTGATTTGTGGCGGCCATTTTGTCGGAATCGGTCTACGTGGAGTCACTCCGGACGATTTTCATAGGGCGAGGTCGGACAGCAATTAAAGCTGTCCGAACTCACAATGATGATGACTCTTTGTATATAGGCAGTGAAAACGATGTCGAAAAGATGACTGAAGTGAACACGGAACATGAAGTCTCTGTTCTAAGCACGGTTCTGTCTGAACAACTCGTCATTGTCTATAATGGTAAGAGATTGAGCACTCGTCGGTAGCGAGACATATTACCTCTGACTACGACGCTACTAAACACATTTTAAAAATAAATTCGTATTCCCAGAGAGGATTGAATGTGCGGAGAAAAATTTCGATGACGTGCTTTTGTGTATTTTTGTCAAAAAACTATACTAAAAAAGGGTTAAACTAAAATAAAATCTCCGGATGCAAGCTGTGGGAATTCCTTTTCACCATCCCTAACACGTTTGTGTCAACAAATGTCGATATCAACCCCTTCCCCCCCCCCAACAAAAAATCATCTCCTCACCGAATCGGAAAAGAAGTTTCGTTTTGGAGAACAGTGATGACCCTGAGTCAGAAGTGACCCTGAATATTTCAATTGAGATACAGATGAAAGCCAAGAATTCAAAACTGCGACTTGCAGAGACCCTGAAGTCAAAAATGTCCAAGCTCACCCCAGTCTCTCCTACAGTCCACATTAATTAATTAATTAATTTATTTTTTAACCCGCTAAATGAACAAAAGCGGAGTATAAACAAAAAAGAAAAAATACAACAAAGACGACTAAATACGCAACAAAAACACTTGATTATTTAAGGAGGCGGACAAACCCATGATGAGCTGGGAGAGCCTTCACTGTCTGCGGGGGAGTTTATCAGCAAGCTCAACTAGCTTTCCGGTTATATCTGGAAGCCCGAAAACTGAAATAAGGTTGCGGTTCCGATACCACGGAGGCAAATACAGTAGAAAACGCGAGAACCGAAAGTAATAAGTACGTAACGACCGAATATCTTTTCGCCCGAGGATGGGATAAACACCAGAAAGAAACAAAACTGAATGATCAGTAAAAACAGAGTACTATTTAGCAAGGGACTTCCTACTGTATTTGCCCCGATTAGCGACAATTTTAGAGTAAGATACTTGGATCTTTTTCTTACAATCCGTCACGGAGTCTACTACATCTGTGTCATTGAGTCTACTACATCTGTGTCTATGTTTTTCAGCGGAAAAGAGAGAAATCTGAATCTCGTTGAATTACTCTGTGCATCGTGCTTCAAATGGTTCCATGAATCATGCATTGGCTACCAGCTGGGAAAGCTTGTTCCCTTTATGCTTTCATATGTTTTCCTGTGCAAAAATTGCTCACCGACAGGGCTCGAAACCTTCAAAAAGAGTCAGGCTCGTAAGTACAGTTTTTTCTTCTTCTTCCCTCAGAGATATCTTTTTAAGAAAACAGGGTGAAGATGTGGCCAAATGTATGTCTTATTAAAGGAACAAGAATGGATGGAATCACCCATCAAATATGGTTTTAGCGTGACTGCAAAAATCACAAGTCATACCTCCCTGTCTTATCGGATTGATTGCACTACTTAGTTATTAAAGTACATGAACTGTTATATAAAATTTGTTCAGTAGGGCTAAAGGATTAAGTCATTGTTCAGATTCATTTCCAATCACTTTTTGTGCATTGGTGACAAAGCAATTCGCGTTTATTTCATTCTGCATTTTACTTTTCATCAACGTACAGAACCACAGCAGTCAAAGTACCATCACGATTTCTGTCCAATGTGGTGTAGCTTTTATGTTTGTAGATGGTTTGTAGTATTTACCATGAAGCATTTTCGTATTCAACAGAGTTTGGACACATGTGCACAACCGCCATTGGGAATCTGATGCAGCAAACCCTAAAAGAGGGCAAGCCCAGGCAATACTTCTCCAAGGACCGTGAGATTATCCCGTACATTGATGCCTATTGGGAAGCTATGACCTCTATGCCTAGACGAGCCACCTCCTCATGGCATGCAACCGTAAGTAACGTTATAATTTTGTTTCAAAAGTACTCTGACAAACTATGGTTAGGTTGGTCATTTTGTTTCAGCAATTTGCTCATAACTTCGATATTCACAAAGGTCTTCCTCCACATTCTTTGACAAACAGATCTTCTCTTTATTAATCCACTTTATTTGTAAACTTATCCACTGCCTGGTATGGCGCTGAAGGGTACCTTTTTAGAGGTAGGATAAAGTACTTCATTCGTTGAAGTCTTTTTTTTTGTTTACTAAGACCAAGTCGATTTTCCATCCTCCAAGGTATTGCGCGCAGAGGACCATTTCTCTGTTTCTTTTATTAATATGACTCCCTACTCTGTGTTTACCCACAGTTACGACAGCTTTTGAGAGCAACATCTACATTTGGTCCTAGGTGCCGCGTCGTCTCGTAATTGGGGAAACTCACAAGGGGGGAAGAACATCGCCGAGGAAGAATTGAAAGAGGTGGTAGCATCTCTTTGAAGTATCTCTTTGGAAATCATGATCCTTTAGACCCCCCCCCCCCCTTCCTCACAAATATGCCAGTTAGGGTTTCCTGGAGAAAACAATTTATTTTTAGGTTCACAAAACGCTGAGCAAGGAACGAGGTTCCACCTTCACTTATCAGGAGACGAGCGAGCCGGCTACTGCTGGCTATGACAATTATTTCTACGGTCTTGTGTACTCCGACGTCCAAAATATTCGACCCCCGTACGAAGCTCTCATCCGGTCCGGACACCTGAAAATATCGGAGTTTGGACTCAGTGGTGGAGGTAGGTTAGCCCATTTCTTCTGTTTGTATTTCTAGCAACGCAGCACCAGTTTACCGTGGTTTTGCGTGGCTTGGCTGCTGTGTACTGTTCCCCCCTGTCACGGTCTGTAAGGTCTTATAGTGGTGAATGTCTCGCGCCTTTCATTTCATGGTCTCGGGCCTGCTTGGAGCCGTTATGTAACAATTGTATATAGGCTATGCAAGTATTTTAACGCGTTAAATGTAATGGTCGACATATTTAGTGCCATGTCGGCGCTACGAGTTAGATCAATAAAAATAGCTATCTATCTATCTATCTTGAGTGTTGTATCATACCGAGTAGAAATCGGTTCTGGACGTAGGCCATCCCTTCTTGGGCACACAAATAAATAGCTGCGATTTTGGCCTTTTCTCCATAGATCGGTTAACCTACCTATTCGCCACTAGTGACCAATTCGTCTCGCCGGTCGGTTCGACTGAGCTCTAAAAAACGGCTTATAAGAAAAAATGGCGTCTTCCCGTCGCCGGCACCTATCTCTCCAGTGAGAATTTTGAATTTCGCGCCGTGCCAAGAGCGTAGGTCGGTTGGACGGAGCTCCCGCCTCAGTCCACAGGTCGGTTAACCGACCGGCGAACGGAGTAAAAAAAACAGCTTATAAAAACTTAGGTCGGTTAACCGAAAGAAGGAGACGACTTATAGTGGGAAATCTTGTAGGTCGGTTAACTGGATGACGGCAAGAAACGCAGCTAATGATCTTCTGTGACAGAAATTGTTAAATTAGTTTCGGCTGCGGAGAAAATGCCGATCAGTTAAAATGATTGTGATATTTGTAGGTAACCAGAGTTCGGCTCGTCGAGGACAGAAACGTAAGGTTGAACAAGGATCTGGCCGAAAGACCCGAAGTGACTTAGCTGTACCGAAGCTACCAGCTCATGGATACCCAATGGAACATCCTTACAACAAGGATGGCTATCGATACATCCTGGCCGAACCCGACCCACATGCCCCTTTCAGGTTAGAGTCAAACGTCGTCGGTTTCGAATGTAAAAAGATCCGAGTCAGAACCCGGTTTAGTTTTCAAGTCCCTTATCTCTCGACGATATTTCTGCAGTTCAGACTAGTTACGGTTCCGACGACAGATGTCCCTATGTGTTTTGTGTTTGATTTTGATGACACAAAGATTTTCCCCAAAGATCCGAATGTAGTTTCAGATTAGTGTTATAAACTGTAAGTAAAACAAATGTTGTGCAGTAGGGTTCAACCGACTTTTTTTTAAATACGCTAGCTCGCTCTCATTCGAGGGTGAATATGGGCTTCGTCTCAAAGTGTAGATACAGAATGTTCGAGCTACCGCGCGAGAAAATCTTTTAATGAATGCTGTCCCCTGCCATTTGAGTAAATGTCCTGCGTCTATCGAAGAAAACGTTTTTTTTCTGGCCATTAAGATGGAGAAGCGAAGTCTGGCTGTAGTTCCGATGTACTTCGCATTTTCAAGAATGATAACGAGATGTCACACTCTTAGGGGAGAAGGGGCCACGATCGGCAGGGCCCAGGTTCGTCTTTTTTATTTTAAAGGCGAGCCATCTTTCGACAAATTCTGAAAGTATGGCTGGGCTGGGACGTTGTCTCAGTTGTTTCGGATATTTTGATTGTAACTTCGGTGCTCTCTGTTCAGTTTTGAAGTTTGTGTTGAGACAAGTTGTTTCAAGCCGTTACAATGAAATTTTTGGGATCCGCAAAAAGTTGAAAAGTCGGCATAAAATATTTGCAGAAGAAAACACTGTTAACTGTGCCGATTTCGGGTAGGCTTGACCTGGTGTGTTCCGTTTTGAGATCAACGGCATCTTTTATTTCCGTCTGAAATTATATTTTTCCCGAAAGGTGGCGAGAATCCCAGGTTCGGCCCCTAACCCAGGCCGTTCGGCATGCAGTTATCCATGCAATCCTCCCCTGCCGAACGTGGGCCCCACATGCTGGAGTAGTATAAAAGTAATGTGCATCGGCTACATAATATTTGAAGGTCCTAGGTTTCCATTCCATCCTTGAGCGGGAATAAAAAATAAATAGTTTGTTTTTAGTGTGGATACAGTGTAATAAAATAATTTTTGTAAGACTAGCCTTTACAGTTATTTCAGAAGTGTCTTATAAACTTCAGTTTCACAATATTAGACATTACAAAAGCACTTGAGAGATGGTTCGCCATTGGTCCTAGTACCGAAATACTGACATGCCGAACCTGGACCAATGTATGCCGAACGTGGACAGGGGTGGGGCAGGTTCGGCACTGTTGACCAACTTCAGGAAAACCACTTTTGCTGACAGCACGATAGGAATCGGAAGGATTTATTTTTTCCTAATCTAGGCAAGATATGAGCAAACAACACTGAATCGCATAACTTCAAAAACACGCGGAAATGTGCCCTGCAAAAATACTAATCCAAAAAAGTGCCGAACGTGGGCCCTTCTCCCCTATACGACTAATATATACCTTGAATAACGCGCTAAACTATAAAACACAATGTGGCAGTTTTCTTGCTCAACAAATTGTCATCCGTTTAAGGGCGCCAGCGGTGCGGGGCGATGGTTCAAAGGTAAGCCGTTCCTCCTCGCATGACTTTGTGAGCCTTGTCCAAAACTAGGGGATAGGGGAGTGATTCATGATTTGGAGGGTCGGACGCGAATTGAAAACGGTCTCTTTATTTTTCAGACAAGAATTTGACGAGAGCAACGATTGGGCTGGTAAACCCATTCCGGGCTGGCTGTATCGAACATTAAGCCCAAATTCAGTCCTGCTGGCTCTACATGACCGAGCCCCGCAGCTAAAAATATCCGAAGACCGTATAGCTGCTACTGGAGATAAAGGATACTGCATGGTTCGGGCTACCCACAGTAAGTCCCTAAGCAATCAAGTCCGTAGAGCGAGAGGTCGACCGGAAATGGGAGGAAATATCGTGTGAGGTTGAAATGACGAACGACAGAGAAAAAAGTGAATCTATAATTGGACATGGGAATCGTACCTACGACTGACCCTCCATTGACACCATGTCAGTTTCTCGCCAAGTTTAGACCAGAGACTAACTTAGGCAGCAGTTAGTGCCCGAAGATAGTGATCACTGCTTATCTGAATAAATAAGTAGGATGTGATTTCAGAAGCCAGTAGCGTGGGGCTGTCAGAAGTTTCATAAGAGATAAAAGATACGCAGTTTCAACAGACAACACTTGGGATTTAATCTGTTGTGATTTTGAAAACGTTGTATATTTAATATTATGCACAACAAGCATGCATAACAGACTGCCGAAAAAGTATCTGCTGACTTTTTTGTTTGTCGTCCTGATATCGGAAAAGTCAGCAGATGCTTTCTCGGCGGTTTTTCGGCTCTTCCTGGCAATGCTTGCTATGCATAAAATTTAATGCATAGGCTAACGTTTTCAAAATCACAACAGATTAGCCTATATCCCAACTTTCCCAACTGTTGTCTGTTGAAACGGAGCATCCTTGGGATATCATTTTGAGTTTTCTGCCAAATTTGTGTTTTCCCTATTGGCCTAGGATAGACTATTGGTAGCCTATGCCATAGCGAATAGTGTTTGACCACGAGATGAGAAGATAGGGTAAGTTACAAGAAAATATAATGTAAGGTAAACATTTAAGAAAGAAATATGCTTCTTTCGAAGATAAAACAAAAAAAAAATGATTGCACTAAGTCAGCTGAAATCTGTACCTGCAATATTTTGGCCCTTCTTGGCAATGGTCCTCTTCATACTGTAGCTCGGAGAATAAACCTGCAGTGATGAGGAAAAAACATCGTAAAAACTGTGGATGTGTGGATTCGAACCGAGCTTGTTAAAAATAACGCACGGGATTTACACGAATCTTGCTAGAGATTTTGACAGAGCCTAAAACTTAAAGGACCCCTCTTGCTTATTCTGCCTTTAATAATATACCTAGCTCCCTAGCGGAATTATAAGCTTCTTAAATCCCCACCTTTCTCCACTGTTTCGTTTTGTGCCTACGAATTTTTAGCGCTTTTTCGGCCGTGCCGAGTTTTGACCGTCACACAACGCAAAGTTTGCCGGTATCTTCTGTGTCCGCTGACAACTCATTTCATAGAAGGATATGAGAATCTCCTGTTTTTGCCATCTTTTATTTGGTTAGTTTTCCAACTTTTTAACCACGGCGCGTTCAGTTTTCAAACGTTTTGCGCCCAGCCGCCGCGTCGGAGAGCAGGAAGGCTGGACATAGTCGACAAGCGCTAACGAGAAAATCGCTAATTTCAGGTGTAAAGTAATGGTATTTTCGAAAAACGTTTTTTATGATCCATTTCATGGGGAAAAGATCATTTCTAGTAAGAGTTGTGCTTTAAGAAAGGCTAATAATTAGAATAATAGCTAGTTTAGGGTCGCATTGGCTAACTTTCGACGGCATCATTTTGGCCACCACTTGATACAGCACGTTCCCCCTTCTGGAAAAGCCAACCTTTTCAGAATAGAGATGTCTCAAGTTCGGCCTTTTCCTGCTCCAGCTTGTAAAATATTGACTTTCCTAAACTTTCAGGTGTTAGTCGCGGAACGTGGTACTGGGAGTGCACTTTGGATGAAGTGCCAGATACAGCAGCAACCAGAGTAGGATGGGCCCAATGCTTCGCAAACCTTCAGACGCCGCTGGGATTTGACAAGTTTGGATACTCTTGGAGATCAAGGTACACTACACTGTAAAAAGTTTCTCCGAGTAAGGATTAAACTTAACTGTAGTATTTGCTACTGTGATTAATATTATCTCTACTAAGATAAGATTAATCCGAATTAGAGATAATCTTATCTCGATAGAGACAAGATTAATCCCAGTAGCCAATCCTACAAGATTTTTGTTTATAGTGTAGTTGGTAGCACCATGCTTATGAACTTCCTGTGTCTAGCACCAATCCGAGTTCGGAACGCGGCTCGTATATTGGTGCTCCATAGATGCTCGAATTGTTATTATTTTATTTTACTTCTGTTCTGGAGTGTCATTTTCAGTTGAAACGTCTACTTTGAGACAAAAATTTAGTTCGATTTTAATTTCCATCCCCGGATCTTTGCTGGCCATCCCATGAGAAAAAACGTTTGTATGTGAACTACATACGTGCTGATAGTTATGTCATTTTCACTCGAATAAATGCACAGAGAGATGGATTTGACGATTTGTCCCATTTACCTTTCCGTTTTTGAAAGTCTTCCATCGCTAGGATTGCCGGAATAAGAACTATACTCACCTGTCGAGGTTTGGCGTCTTCTGAATGGATTGGTTGGAAAAGTGAAGGCGATAGTGGTCGTCGTATCCCAGAAGCACCGTATAGTATTACGGAATATATATTCAAACAGTGCATAAAACGGACACGTCAGCTACGGTGCTTTGGCAGCGAAGGGCCGAAAAGCCTTGCCAAGAGGGCCGAGATATCGCTGCCAAAGCACCGTACCTTACGCATACGTTTCATGCAATGTTTGAATATATAGCCTCTGGACAGCCAAAAGGTCGTATCTGACATATTTTCGGAAATACGTTTTATTGCATTTCTGTATATCCGAAGGAAAGACGCATCTTTTGGTCTAATTGTCGTATCTGTACGACACATAGAATATGAGATATGAGTATTGCAGAGTCGTCGTATCTGTAGTTGCAATACAAACGTGGGACACGTTTTTTCGCTCTCCTGAAAAATTTTGAAAACTGCAGATACGACCTTTTGGCTGTCCAGAGGCGAAATATGTTTCCAAGTCAACTTGGGCTCAAGGAATATTTAGTATTCCGGAAGCAACAAGACAAAAACTTCAATGGCTGACGGCGATTGCAAACATACTAAGTACATTTTCTTGCAGGAAAGGAACCAAGTTCCACGAATCCAAGGGCTACCACTTCTCCGAAGGCTATGGTGAAGGCGATGTCCTGGGAATCATGATCGTACTGCCAGAGAATAAGAAGCCGAGAAAGTACAGACCGCCAACCTTCAAAGACAAGGTACGCCTCCCTCCAATATGGTCGCTGTTTCCCCTTTCGAAAAGTCGACGAATGTATTGAAAGGTCAACCGGATTGCTGAACAAGCCCGTCCTGGCTCCTGACAGCATCGTCAACTTAGAAAGTTATAACTGAGAACATAGACTTTTCGGTCACCTGTCAGTTTGTACTGTCACGTACCTTCTAGCTCCATATTCTGCCGCATGTTGCCTTGGTCTATTGGCTTTACGGGGGCGCTAGTTCATTGCCTGTGCAACCGCCTTACAGGACGATCTCGTGATCACGAAAATACCATTCATACGTAATAATCTTATTTTTTCGAGCTTTTCCGCATTGGAACACAACCTGTCCAATTCATCAGTAGTTCAGTGGGCCCACCCCTATCGCTTTTTAATACAAATTCCTGAAAATTAAGTGGATAGACTGTGTTTTTTAGAAGACTGCAATGCTCTGTCTTTCCACAAACGGACGGCCTGTTTCTTATCTTCCCTTAACATTTAATGGAAGCTGGCTCGTTAACCGAAAAGGGCTAAGACTCAGTCTAGTTAAACTTCACGTATTCACTTAAATAGGCCTGAAAACCTGATAAAAATGCGTTACTCCCTTCGTCCGCTGTCCACAGATAAAAGATTTCATCGATTGAATTTAATCTTTCGGATTTGTGGTACCTCTATGCGCCTGTCCCTCTATGCTTGAGGTAAGCCATTGCCGAAAAATAAGTCGGCGCTAATCGTCTTTAATCCCGCAAATGCAGGCTTGTTTTCAAATTCAAATTCTTCGCGTCTGGATGAATTTTAGATTGGCGTGCAAGCAGCACACATTAACGGAACAGTAAACTTGACTACGCAACGTTCGGCCATCGAATCGCCCGGGGGGCTTGGATAAATATACAGGGTCTTATCGTCGACAGCCCCCCCCCCCTTCTTTGTCATCTCGAACTGTCTCGAACCCCCTCCTTAGTGTTCCCAAAGCTAGCTGGCAGGCCCTTGCCCCTTATGCACTGTAATTATGCACTCATGTACTGTAAAAGTTCGCCTTTTTACATGTAGACTACAGAGTAACGACCTCCCGACTAGACGGCCGGGGTTCGATTCCTAGTCGCGGCACACAAACCTTTTGCTCAAAAGTCGAATTCTCTGAAACTGCCGGGAAACTGCAATGGTCGTAACGAGATTTTTTTCTTACTCTCAATGTCGACTCAGGGTACATTCTTGATATGTTAGCTAGCTCCCCGAGTCAAGTTTGAGTCAAGTTTTCTGTTCCTTTAACGGTATTACTGAAGCCCCTCATGAAGAAATGCATAATCCCTTGGATGAGTCAAAATGTTTTGGTGTATTCAAATGTCAAGATTCCCTTCGTTTTTTCCTGAATTATTCCCGGTTGTAATTTATCTATGACCCGCCATTTTGAAAAGCGGAGTATATAAAAGAAAAGAAAATATAGATAAAATACCTGGGTGCTTTTTGTTTAAACAGTAGAGCTTAGTGTACGTTTGTACGCTATAGTTCTGCTCTGCCAGATTTTAACTACTCTGTCAGCTGCTCTGTTTTAGCGACTTCGTGCAGCGTAATGGCTTAGTCTTTCTGAAGCCGATATCAGGAGTGTCCAACTTTTGTTTTAGCCCCTCGTCAAGTTCAAAAGCTACCTGTACTACGAAGAGAAAGATGTCAGCACTGAAGCCTTGAAAAACCTGCAGCCCCTTCAGGGAAGTAAAATCGTATTCTTCAAAAACGGTGTCCTCCAGGGAGAGGCTTTTAGCGACATCTATGATGGTCAGTACTACCCCTGCATTTCCCTGTACAAATCTGTCACTGCCTCCGTCAACTTTGGACCGAAATTCAAACACCCACCCGAAGGTTACACTTATAGAGCCGTAAGTACCCTTTTTTGTTTTCTGATATATCTGTTTCACCTTTTCTTTAGGGGGGGGGGGGGCGTTTACAATAAACCCACAAGTTGACAAATTTCCGTCATCCTCTGCCTAACTATGCAAGTGCCGTATGAGCTTCTAGCTCTTGTTTAAGAAAATTGTAAACAGTCAAAACAGCCTTGTCGCTAGCAAGTGCGATATTGCGCCTACATTTCACACCGATTACAAGAGTGTTTAGCAAAGCGAAAACATGCTTTCTATAGTTGAGCTGGGTAACCAGAGTTGCCTTTTATTTGAAGTTCATCGTACAGCGGACTGTACGTCAGGGGCGTCCCGAAGGGGGGGCGGGGGGGGCGCAGCGCCCCCCCTACGTTTTGGGCATTCGGTCAAATTTTCGCCGAAGGCGAAAATTCGGTCAAAACGGGCATCGCGGCGAAGCCGTGATGCCCGTTTTATAAATCTTTTGTCGCCACATTTTCAAATTGGGTGATTTAACGTGTTTATTGGTTCCCATTCTTCATCGAATTTGGTAATTCATCCAACTTTTGTTCAGTCAACATTGATTTCACCGCATTTGGTCCGTCCCTTCGTAAATTCGGTGATTTAACGTGTTTATTTGGTCTCATTCCTCGTCTCATTCGTTAACGAATTCGGTAATTCACCGGACTGCATTGCATTCGGTCAGTCCATTTCATAACTTGGTAATTAATGAGATTCATTTTGGTTCTGATTCGTTACCGAATTCAGTCAGTTTCACCCGAGAACCGGATTTTTGTTCGGTCCGTATCTATTACCAGACTTGACACATTCGGTTTTATTCCATTGCGAGATTCGGTTGTTATGCCGCTCCCGATCTTTTTTTGTTATTTTTTAGGTAGTAGGAAATCAGTATTTGGTTCACCCCAGTTACTGAGTTGGACGTGAAAACTAGCCTGGTTTTGTTTGCTGTAAATTGAGAATAGATGTACTTTGTCTCTACTTTACCCTGGATGTCCCCTCTTTGTTTCGCCAGACAGCTCTGTGGTTTATTAGGTAGTCTTGGGATCGCAAAAGCCGTTTTGCGATCTTTCATCTTTCATCATCAGTGTTTCCACAAAATTTAGCCTGCGGTATTCGCTATTTATAAGAAAGGTGCGTCAAATAGTTGGCGTTTGAGGCTTGGAATTTTGGGGGGCTTAAACCACATTAAAAGCTAGAATTTGCATGGAAAGCAGTTAAATATTGTTAGAAAAAGGCGGATGAGAAAAAAAACGCCTGCGGCGCTTTAATTTTTCCTGACTACACCCATTAGTAACGCTTGGGCTTTACAGCAACGGCGTATTTTGTCGGCGCATTTTCAAGTCCTGGTGGCTAACTGGGCGTCCCCCAAAGGTAAAAGGCTAGTGACGGCGTATCCCAGAAAAACAGGAGTGGAACAGCGTGAAAATGCGCCAGATTTTCTCTTTTGACTTGATTTTGTACATACTATGCAACTTTTTACATTGTAGTTTCTTGAAGGCAACTCGCTGTGTTTTTAAGAAAAAAATAATAAATTCGGTCAAAATCAGGTACCGATTCGGTCAATTTTTACCAGGTTCGCCCCCCCAATGAAGAAAGGCTCGGGACGCCCCTGCTGTACGTTGCCGTTTTATTCGCCAGCGGGCCGTACGCTGGGAAGGAGCGGGATGCCCGAAGTCGTTTGGTAGTGAGTTGTTCAGCGTACCTTCTGACGTAGTCCGCCGGGAATAAAACGGCTACTTACAGTCCGCCGTCCGCTCCCGCTGTACTATGAACTTCAAATAAAACGCAACTGAGGTAGGGGTCTATCGACAGGAAAGCACTTTTTGTGGGAACAAGTTCGAGTGAGTCTAGTACAAGTTCGGTTGGTGTTATCGAATTCCCTTCAGAGACGCTGTATTACTCCAACCAGACATTGATCGGGGAGCAGGCGACATATCGCCAGAAGTTGTGGAGTGGGGTTGCGCTTCGATTTTACCTCTTGTAATTGGGGCAGGATTTCGTCAGGCTAGAAATCAGGCAGAATTTGTTTTCCGAGCGTTAGAAAGCACCCATGTACAGTGTATCTTTTACAGGTATCCGAGAGGGCTGAGGAAGGGATAGTTGAACAGTCAATCGCTGATATGCTTTACCTGATAGAAAACGAAGGAAAGCTTCGACTTGATTTGTAACGATCTTAAAACTGAACGATATTGTGCATTTGTTATATGTTTTTGTACTGTGTTTCTAGTATAGCACTTTATCTTAGTCAACTCTCTTGTCACAAACAAATAAGCCAGCATTTTCTCAAGGTTGGAAGTGAGGCCAGGAGCACTCACGTGCCGTTTTGTTTTCGATTCTTCGATAAAGCCATAAGCCGTTTTTACGTGGCTACCTGTGTAAATTACGACTTTAGGAACAACAGAGGTCTTAAAAAAAGATCTCAACAATAAAATTCAACAGTTAAAATCTATTCATCACTGTCATCATCGTCTTCCTCTTCGTCCTCGCCCTCGGGTTTTCCTTCTTCGTCGTCAACGGAATCTGCCTTATCTCCACCGGATTCTGCTTCCTCGTCTCCGGACTCGTCATCGTCTTCTCCGGAACCTTCTTTCTCGTCAGGGCTCTGAAATGAATGTTAGCGTTAACGGCAACTAGTGAGGGGAGAAGACCACAGATGTACGAATCTTTCTGGATGCGAATTCCAATACGCGGTTCAATCCCTTGGTCAGACTTGAAGCTTCCGATTATCAGAACAGACCAGTTTTCAGTTGTGGTGTGAGGCAATAAATGATCGTACCAAATAATCATAGTTTTGCATTTTCAATGGTTCCTTCACCTCGAATTTATGCCAGCGAAGTTCGCACGTAACAGCAGTAAAACCGACAAAGCTCAGCTAAAATCTTAAAACCAAACTAAAAGCTCACTAATGCTAATAGAACGCATTGTGCGATAAAGTTTACCGAAGATGAGCTACGGAATACAGCTTACGAGTACGGCAAATTGGAATCATCAGAACCTGTCTAGAAAATACAGCTAGCTAAACTGGAGCATTGCAGTAATAAAAACAAACTTTTGCCATCCCTTAGGTTAGTTCTATGAAAATGAAGCGCTTCTGTTTAATGCGTTAACAACAACAAGTTTGAAGTATATCAGCATAATTATGTTCGTCATCGAGGATCAAGTCTGCGAGCAATCAGACGTGGGGTGTGAAATAATGTTTGTTTTTGCCTTTCTTCCTATAATACGGAACAGGTTCGCATAGAAACGTCACAAATGAGCTCCCTGCAACTTGCAAGTCCCCGAACTCAGTTTTGTCCATCCTTCTAGTATCAATTTCATTTAGGCCTAATGTCCCGTAGTTTCGTTCCATATCCTCATTACAGATGTAAATTTTTTTTGGCTTGTGACTATTTTCTGTGAAGCTCACTAAAGATTATGCTTCTTCTCCCCCTCTCTCACCTGCCAGAAGCATGTCCAACAAGTAGGAGCATTTCTCACTAAAGATTATGCTTCTTCTCCCCCTCTCTCACCTACCAGAAGCATGTCCAACAAGTAGGAACTCTTCCAGGCTTGCTACAATTAAAACCTCGATATTTTATCCTAATTTCACAACATCAGATTGAATGGAAGTAACATTTTCGATTCGTATAAGAACAAAAATGGGTTTCTACATTGTCAGAAACTCACAACCTTGAGTTTGAGGTGATTTAACTGCTGTCTGGATTACCAAATTTTGTTGGGAAAACTTTGTTCACTGGGATGTATCTTCTTTTTTTCCCATTGCCATATAGCCTAATTTTCGGAATTTAGACTATCTTGCCCATTTTTAAAATTCCGGTGAAAAAAAATAGATATTAAAGCGATGTCTTGAATTAAATTTTCCAAGCAAGCTTAAAGGGGGCTCCGGAGACTCTGTACTAGCGGCGTTCAAGTGAGTTTCAAGCATTTGACAGTACCGAGATATTTTTTGACATGGAATTTTCTATGTTGAAGACATTGCCGAATGCAGCAAACGAATGAGTTTCTATAGTCTTGGGAGTCCCCCATAACAATTAATATCGAACAGATCTAATAAGAAGTCCTTTTTTATTGAAATTGAGACTGGTCCAATGTTTCGCGTGTAATTGTTTTCCTTTTTCATTACTTTTCAACTTCTAAGCTTATTGATTACTACAGTGGACTTTCGATTTTAAAAAAAAGAATATACTCAAAATGCATCACGTTTAAGGAACCCTTCAGGGTAGGTAAAGCATTGTCATTCCTACTAAAACTTACTGTTTAGGGTAGTTAAGGATAGATTATTTCTGATTTAACACTAATGTTCTCAAGTGTAATCTACAGAAAAATTTAATTTGCAAGACTGACAAGAACTTAATATTTCAGATATGAAGCCGCAGGCCATGCCAATCACGTTTTTTTCGAACTACTAATAAAATGAAAACAATCTTTAAAGACAAATAATATTCATTCCTCTTTTTGCCTATAATTGGCTCTAAATGGAAGCCTTGACTGAGACTTTGCACTCAAATCCCCCGAAAATTGCATTTTTCTTGCGAAAATTGCGAAAATTCGCCATATTTTTCAATTTTTCAGCATTTTTCAATTTTGCGAAATATTTCAATTTTTCGGAATATTCGCAATTTTCGAGAGGCCTCCGAATTTTTCAATTTTGCGAATATTCGAATGAATTTTTCAATTGAAAAATTCGCTTTTTACATCTATATTCCTCATGTTTCTACATAGGTTAATCTGGAATTTCCTGACTGTCAACTCATATGTCATATCTCGCCCGCATAAAATCATGTACATAAGTTATAGTTTAAAATTTAGAGGTGAACAAAAAGCCTGATATCTAAGGGGGTCAAATAACGTGATAGATTACTAGGGATGGTTGGTGGTGGAGATGAAAAAGCTGGATTGTCTAAGCGGAACTGAGCAAAAATTCGGAAACGGAACTGGAAGGATGTATAGACTAGAAATTTGAGCGGATTCGTAAAATTGAAGGTTTGGAATCCGAGTCCGAATCCGAATCCAGCCTGACAAGTAGAAGATTCGAATCCGGCCAAAAGGACGAATCCTGTATTCGAATCCGAATTCGGATTCGCCCATCTCTGCTCAGGGGGACCAAAAAAGCTCGGTAAACTGGGAGCAACATTATTTATGACGTATTCCATGGTCTAAAACGGAATTGAGTGTGGAAGTGGCGGAACTCCCGGAAATACGTCTCGAAAAAGAGCAAACGGTTAGAAGGGAGCGAACGAACCACAGGGAGCAAATACCTCTAATTTGAGTTTCTTCGCTTTTGGTTCCTCTTGTTTCGCATCCGTTTCCTCTTGGTCCCGTTTTTTGAATGGTTCTCTCGCCACACCGACTTCAGGGCCATCCGAAAGGAGATCTTTCAGTCCCGGAAAAACGTAGACCTTTTTTTTGTTTAACTTCAGAGATCCGGAATGTTCACTAATGAAGGATTTGGCTTCGTCAGCCGAGGAGAAATCGATCGCCGCGTGGCTACAAAGACAAACAAATATAATTATCGTGTACAAAATATATATCGAACGAACAAGAAGAGTGCCAAAACGGAAAAAAAAATCCTGGTAGAACCTTTGAATGTAAGGAAGTCTTTACGAAGGCCCTAACCTGTCGAGGCTGATAATGAATAATAGGACTGTTAAGGATTAGTTAATTTATACTAGCCATTGTATCAGTCAGTAAGATACGGAACTGGCTTAAGAAATGTCATTCGGAGCTGTGATGTTGAAAAGTGGATTGGATTGTAAAAGTATGATTTAAGCTCAGGTATCGAAAATTATTCAATGGCCTGACTGTCATGTGTGTTTCCTATAAGTAGCCTACTGAACACCCTAAAAGTAAAACGATAAAACAGTCAACCCTCGCTATTAATTCAAATGTTCCTACATGCCAGAACACATGTCAGGCTAGTTGAGACGACCTTTAAACTTTTGCATAGCGAACTTGTCTGCACCCGTTGCCAAGTTACGAACTTTAGTCACAGAACAATCTGGAGCTTTCAGTTGCCCACCAACGCGGGGGGGGGGGGGGATGCAACTCTAACATATACTTGCAGACCATAGGATCTTTAAATAAACGAAATTTCGGTGTCGCAACTCCGTTTCCCCTGAACTGGGTGGGTGTGGGAGAACCACCAAAATGCACATCTACCGAATTTCAATCTGATACCCGTCAAGGTCTATCTCCCTAGTAATACGGTTCACGAGCTATTACCTCCCCAAAAAAGGGTCGAAACTGAAAACCAGCTACAGCGGCCGCATGATATAAGAATATACGCATTCATAAAAGAAGATAAATTAACACTCGAAAAGAAACCTAGGTTAGGCTGAAAAGGCATGCAAAGCTTGACTCACAAAGCGTCCAAATTTCACAATTGGACTCGGAAATTCGCACTCGATCCGGAAAGTCGACCAATAGCACCGAGTTCATCCGAGCTTCGAACCTATCACTGTGGGAAACTATCTGTAGTACAGACCGGCAAACGACTCGCTGAATGCGACTGCGAATTTTATTGGGGAAAAAGGCTTACTACGGGGCTTTTGGAGAAAAAGAGATTTTTTTTTATCAGAACATATAATTAGAAATTAGTATAATCATGGCAGAATGTTTAACTAAATATCGGTTGCTGACAGATAGCGGGTCTAGATAGGCTTAGTCTCTCCACTCTGTCTGAAAGACGACACAAGTTGACAATGGATTTTGGACGTAAATGCTTGTCCTATTGTCCTCTGATCTTCATAGATCTCTCCTACCGGATTACGAAGCCCCAAACCCGACTCGACCCGAAACAAGGCTTCGCGCTACAACCCGTAACTGTACCAGACTTGTTCGCCCAGATATCCACTCTACTGACCGGTATCTTTCGTCATTTGTACCATATTTCGTGAAGTATTTCAATTCTGAACTGTGATATATTCGTTATTAATTGTACATACATATATACATATTTTAAGGCAATTATTGAGAAGTGATTATTAAGTTTTAGCCGTGTTAATAATTGTGTGATGATCCGATGCTAGCGAGTAATTATATGAGCTATTCAGGTTAACGTTATTATTATAGAATGGCAAACTTCACGACGAATGCTATTTTCTAGAAGTACGCTATTGTTATGGTTAACACTCAATGTTAACAAGGACCCACAATTTGTTGACCCCAAAGTTGTTCGTACTTCAGATATTAAGAAGGGCCTTCCACTGCCTTTCCGTTAATACAGCGGTCTTTCCCTCTTTATCCCTACTGGCATGTATCATGTCGTTGTCAAGATGTCCAAACTAGAACGCGTCACCTACCGGAACTTCAATAACCTTACAAAGCGGGAAGAAAATCGCCGACAAATCATACTAGTGGAAGGCGTCGGTGAATTAATATGGACCTCGCAACAACGGGCTTGCTCTCGCCAAAAATGTGCAGGCTACGCTAGCATGGACAACTTGAAAACAAAGGTATGTGCCCACGGAATCGAATTGAAACCAGTCGGCCAAAAAATTAGTGCCGATCCGTTTCAACTCTGTCGAAATTTCTTCGCGTCGCGTCTCAATTCCTGAGCGGAAAAGATTCACGTTCTATGAGCACGAAGCTTAAGACAGAGCTCTGTCGAGTTCTTGGCATTCGCTCCCCTCACACAAATGAGAATGCGCTGTGAGGAAAACCGATTACACTATATTTACTGTGGTTCCGCAACAGCATGCAATGTTTTGCTCGTGGACGTTGGCGACACCTGATTCAGCTGATTCTCATTCAGATGCAAGTGAAGCGCATCGCACGTTCAACCCGGCTTCTATATTCTATTAACTTATGTTATCAAAAATAAGCTTTTTTTTACCAATAATCGGACGCTGGGAAAGTATTCTTGAATATCCTGACGCCAACGGCAGATGGGGCCAGAGCCAATATCTCCTGCAGGGTTGTGGTCTTAGGTACATCCCGTAGACATACGCTATAAAGAAATTGATTAGGGTACAACTCGTGCTTTAATCACCAATACATAACTCTACAGGTGTGTCTATATAAAAACAAAACAAGAGCTACGAGCTCATATGGCACTTGTTACGAGTAGTGGTACGAGAAAGTAGAAGAGAACTTCAAAATAAACACCTCGCCATTCAAAAATGCGGTTCGGACCTACAATTAGGACATCTAGGTTCATTCAGTATGAAAGCTCCAGATGACGTACTTAGAACCTATGCTTGTTCTACCCACCAAGTTTCATCCCGATCCCTCCACTCTAAGCGATTTCAAAGATTACCGGTTCGCCCCTCCAACTCCTCCCAATGTCACCGGATCTGGTCCGGAATTAAATGGGACGTCTGAGGCACGAGACCTTTCTAAATATCAAGTTTCGGTTAAATCCGATAACCCGTTCAATAGCTGAGGTTGCCACTGGATTCCAGATTCCCCTTTCGTACACTCCCCATCGACGGTCGGACCGGGGAAACGACATTCTCAAGTCAATAGTTCGGGTACCTGACAAGCCTGCCAAGTTCATTGCCCTTGCACATCAGGAAGTACCGAACTCGTGGGATTACTACAAACTCGGATCCCCTCCAACTCCCCCACAGTGACCGGATCCATTCCGGTTATGCTATTCACATGTTCTTCACACCAACTTTCATCCCGAACCCTCCACTCTAAGCGTTTCCCAAGATTTCCGGTTCCCCCGTCCGACTCCCCCCCAATATCACCGGATCCGGTTCTGATTTAAAATGGGGCGTCTGAGACACGAGGTCTTTCTATATATCAAGTTTCATCAAGATCCGATCACCCGTTCGCAAGTTAAAATAACTCACTTTTCGGATTCCCTCTCTCTCCACCCCCAGATGGTCGGATCCGGGAAACGACTATTCTCAAGTCAACCTGTTCGGGTCCCATACACGCCTGCCAAGTTTCATCGTCTTAGCGCATCAGGAAGTACCGAACTCGCGGGATCACTAGAATTCGGATCCCCCCCCCCCTACTGTGAACGGATCCGGTCCGGTTATGTCAATCACGTATCTAGGGCTTGTGCTTGTTTTTTCCACCAACATTCCTCCCGATCTCTCTACTCAAAGCGTTTCCCAAGATTTCCGGTTCCCCCTCCAGTTCTCCCAATGTTACCGGATCCGGTCCGGATTTAAACTGGGATGTCTGAGACACAACTTCCTTCTATATATCAAGTTTCATTAAGATCCGATCACCCGTTCGTAAGTTAAAAATACCTAATTTTTCCGGATTCCCCTCCCTCCAGCCCCCCCCCCCCGGATGGTCGGATCAGGGAAACGACTATTATCAAGTCAATCTGTTCGGGTCCCTGACATGCCTGCCAATTTTCATCGTCCTAGCACATCAGGAAGCACCGAACTCGCGGGATCACTAGAAATCCGAATTCCCCCCCAACTCCCCCAAAGTGAGCGGATCCGGTCCGGTTATGTCAATCCCGTATCTAGGACTTGTGCTTGTTCTTTCCACCAACTTTCATCCAGATCTCTCCACTCGAAGCGATTTTCAAGATTTCCGGCCCCCCCCCCCCCCAACTACCCCCCATGTCACCGGATCCGGTCTGGATTTAAAATGGGAGGTCTGAGACACAAGGTACTTCTATATATCAAGTTTCATTAAGATCCGATCACCCGTTCGTAAGTTAAAAATACCTTATTTTTCCGGATTCACCTCCCTCCAGCCCCCCCCCGGATGGCCGGATCGGGGAAACGACTATTATCAAGTCAATCTGTTCGGGTCCCTGACATGCCTGCCAATTTTCATCGTCCTAGCACATCAGGAAGCACCGAACTCGCGGGATCACTAGAAATCTGGACCCCCCCCCCCCAACTCCCACATAGTGACCGGATCCGGTCCGGCTATGTCAATGACTTATCTAGGACTCATGCTCATTCTTCCCACCAAGTTTCATCCCAATCCCTCCCCTCCAAGCGTTTCCCAAGATTTCCGCCCCCCCCCCCCCCCCCCCCCTCCAGCTCCCCCCAGAGTCACCGGATCCGGTTCAGATTTTAATCGGACCGTCTGGGGCACGAGCTCTTTCCAAATATCAAGTTTCATTAAGATCCGACCATCCGTTCAAAAGTTATAAATTCCAAAATATTCCGGATTCCCCCTCACTCCACTCCCCCCATGATGTTCGAATCGGGAAAGTGACTATTTCCAACTTAATCATTTGGGGTCCCTGATATGCCTGCCAAGTTTCATCGTCCTAGCTTATGTGGAAGTACCCGGACTAGCAAAACCCGGACAGACAGACCGACAGACCGACCGACAGAACGACAGACCGACCGACCGACCGACGGACGGACAGAAATTGCGATCGCTATATGGCACTTGGCCGAAGGGCAAGTGCCATAAAAAAGGATGAAAATGCACAGAAGAAATGCGGTCCTTGCTTCTATCCGACGTGGAACCATGGCCCTTTAGGGCTTTCGGTGTTAACAAATATCTATCTATCTATCTTAGGATAAGATTGTGGTGTACAACTTTCCGAATGACGAATCTCGTGCACGGAGAAAAGAAATGTTATGGAGAAAGTAAGTTCAACAAAAATTAGAGGAGGAAAACAAATAAAGGATGAGTGATCTAACCAGTTTTCGGATAGTATGGCGCTGCATAGTGATAACAATGAAGAGCAGATCCAGATCAATTTTTCAACCAAATGGATGGGAAACTCAAAATGCCTTTACTTACTTGTTAGGTAATACATTCAGCTTATTTACAACGTGGCTCCTTAAGCCTTGGCTGTACCGCACGAAAGCAATTCCGTGTTCGTGTTTCTTCGCAATTAATTCTTTTTCTGCCTCTATAGCGTCGGCTGAACTGGGGAACTCGGCGAAGAAGGTATTTCTAAAAACAAAACAAAAATTCTAATATAAGTCATACTAGGCAGGCACGATATTCCTGTCGATATTTCCAAGGTTTCTCACATGAACTGCAGCATTATCAGAAAGTAAAATTCCCGATTCACAATTATTTTCCAAGTTTAAGCAAGATATCTACTATGGTCAATTTAACCTCAGCTCGCGCTGACAGATCAGTTTTTTTTTTTTTCTATTCAAGAACAGGCTTATTCTGCCTGATACTTTCCGCGTTAGCACACCTCTCTGCCCATTAGCGAGACTTGTATGCATGTACATAGTCGAAACCGAGTCGAATGTATAGTGATGCAGTGAGGGAGGGTGCCGGAGTTGACCGCAGTGGTCTAGTCAAGGTCAAGGTGTTAGACGAGTAGATAGATGTATTTACTCGAGATACAAAAAAGCGTTGAATACAAAAAGAAGCAGGGAAGACGGTACACTTATCAATACATTATTTCCTGGAACACCTACATGGCTTACGGCCTTACCGAGGACTCTTTTATCTTTTGTCAAGGGCAGACTAGTGAATAAACGAGATACGTGCTAAAAGTATGTGCTACAGATTAAATGATGGCATATTGATGAACTTCCTCGCTACTGGTATGTCACAGCTGCAGTTCGAATGGAATCCACCGAAAATGCTATTTTCTTTATACCATAGAACAGGATCAAATAGCGAACCCTCAGCACCTACCACGTATGAAACACGGCGCTCAGGCAGGGAGTAAGAGCGCTGTCTACAATCAGCGCTTACCGCTTTTCCAGGTTACTCGTTCGGCTTTAAAGAACAAGTCATGGTAAACTTCTGTTCCAGCATTCGAACACGTGATTCCTTTGAAACTCTGTTGGTTTTATCAGAAAATACAAACCGTCTCAGCTGTTTTCAGCCTTAGGCGACCCCTTGGTTTAAACTGAGAAACTTGCATAAACGGTATTTCTAACCAATTAGCTCATCAGAAGCGATAAGTTTCCGATCCGACCCGCGTCGAAAAGCATCAAACAAGGAGACTAGAAGCATAAGCCTAGCTCCGTTAGGGTGGATAAACATTACAACAGAAGTTCGGAATCTCTGGAATCTGGATGGAACTATTAGGGATGTAGTCTAGGTTTAATCAGTAATATAGATGCGTCAGGTCCTTTAAGGAAAAGACGGAGCAGATGCTGTTTCTTCTCCAGCGATGGAACGATATTAATGACTTATTTAAAACCCTGCTCTATTTCCCAAGAATACACTCTGCTTATACTGTTCTTACCCTCATTCTTGGCCACTTGGATTCTATCTGAAAAGCGGACAAATTTGTACAAGGAGTCTCCCTACCAATAAGCTTGCCACAACAAAGAATCGAGAGCCTGATGAGCTTCGAAAACAACTATATACGATTAACATTACTCTGGTGCCGTAAGGGATAGACAATATGCGTATGAATCCATGGTTCATTATAAGTATGACAGGCCCTAGATGACAGGCCATCTAAAATAATCAAAACTTCTCATTTCAGCCAACGAACTAATGAAAACGCAACTCCACGCAGTACGGCGCCTCAAGAGGCAGTGAGCTTCATACCGAATTCAGAGAAAACCGTCCGCCTTAGACATGGCCTGAATACAGGCTGAGGCGTGAAACACCGAAAAGAAACTGTATGAAACGGGACGAGATGCGCGGGAATTTAAAGACAGGCGAACAGGCTGTGGCGAAAACAGATCTATATAGGCCATGAACTTACGGCTTATTGCTGAAAGGTGTGGCGTCCAAAATGAGATCATCCAACTGCTTCACATCTTCGATTGTGGTTGGTTTTTCAAAACACAGAACCAGCTTTGTGATTTCATCATTTCCTTTCTGAAAGAGATACAGAGAGATGCAAAGAACGAATTTCTGGACAGCAGCAAGGATTTACTCTGATTTCAAAGCGGAAGTCGCAGTCGATACAAGTTGCTTTTTTGCAGATACCACGGTCTAGAGTCATTTTTGCAGTTATCGTGGTACCGGATACCACGGTCAAAAGGCGCTTTTACAGTTACCGCGGTATCTGGCCAGTTATCGTGGTAGCTGATCTTCACACTGTCAGAAGTTTTATAACAGATCGCGCATAACACTTTCAAGAATAACACCTTTTCACTTAGAAATAAAGTGTTATGACCAATTAAGTTTACACTATTTCGAGCCTAGATCTCCAACAACACCTTCAATTGGTAAAAATACTATACTGTCAGAAGTTACATAACGACAACAGAAGGATGCCCGGTTTCAACAGATAACACTTTGGGATGTTATCTGTTATGTTTCTTTCGTTCCCGTTAGTATTTTTACCAATTGAAGGTGTTGTTGGAGATCTAGGCACGAAAAAGTGTAAACTTAATTGGTCATAGCACTTTATTTCTAAGTGAAAAGGTGTTATTCTTGAAAGTGTTATGCGCTATCTGTTATGAAACTTCTGACAGTGCAGATACCACGGTCCAACCGTGGTAACTGATCGTGGTATCTGAAAAAGTCGTCTCACTTTCATCAGTTTTTGTCAAATTGGTGGGAAAGAAGTTTGGCACTTAGTGATGTGACTGGATATCAGTTTTTCTTTTGGGATGACTTCGAAAAGCGCAATTTCGGCAATTGTCGTTTTCGCAAAGCAACAGTATATCAGATACCACGGTAACTGCAAAAACGACTAACTGCAGATCCAGTTACCCTGGTATTAGATACCATGGTATCTGCGAAAACGCAACTACAGTTTCTGTCACAAAATTCTAACATGCAAAACTCCTTGGAACCACAGCTGTGTTTCTCAAAGATCGCAAGCAAGTTGTTTTCCGCCTCGCTAGCCCCACTGGTTTTGGCAAGAAACACGGATGCAATTGCATAGCCGGAATTTCTGACCAACGGGTACCTCGGAACAGGGGCGTCACTAGCCTTTTAGCTTTGGAGAGGACATCCAGTTTGTACCGACGGACTCAAAATTTGCCGACAAAACACGCCGTACATTTCCCACCAGCACAGAACAGAACCATTCCAGTGGACGATCCTTGTGAATAACTACAAACAACACGTCATGGTTCCTTGCACCCGCCCAACAGAACTTTCCCTACACTGCTCTACACATTTCGCATAGGAGCTGAATCTGATCATGCCTGCTCTCGAATTTTGAGCGATGATAGGTGATTCTGGATTACTGGTTCTTGCATGTTTTGGGTATGGCATAGATTTACTACTTACAGGTGATCGGCAGCCACGGAATTGCACGCTTTCGACGTTGTCATCTCTCGATAGCTTCTTGTGAGCTTTCTTGGTCGCCTCAAACGATTTGAAAAGCAAGTAAAAATATCCACTAAAAATAAAAAAGGTGTAGCAATAGACTTCAAAACAGATTTTGTCAAGATATCTTGTACTTATTAGGTTTTAAAAGACTATATTGCAAGTTTTCATGCGTCACAATGTCATGGCTGAAGAGAATAGAGTCAACAGGCTGCAAAGTCAATTTACTTTTTAATTCCTTGGTTCGATTTTTTTTTCAACACTGAACGACAGCCAATGATTAATTATTGGGATATACCATTTTGACGACTTCAGTGTTAAAACAGCAGCGAAGAAACAAAACCAAGTGCTGCTCCGCTACACTTTCGTCAACAAGGACGTTGCCCATACTTCACGTTGCCTGTAGATGTAGTTTAGCCTACTCTTGCTTTTACAAGAGCTACCACGAATCGATCCCGGTGACTTCTACCTTACTTCTATGCAGGTACCAAATCAACGAGCAACAAGACGAAAGGTTTCGATGGGATCCCAAAAAATCTAATATCTGATCCAGACAATTGGGTCTTGTAGATATCCGGTCTTCGCCGGACTCCTTGAACATTTTTACTATTAAAATTTAGAAACAGATTAAGGACTATGGCTATCATCTGAGACAAACAAGTTCAGATACGTCATGTCTACTTTGACGAAACTGATTGAAATTTCCTGCCTTACTTCTGCCAAATTTCCGGTTTCGTTCGAATTCCGGGTGAACTACTTGTCCGGCAAAAAACTAAAGCTCAAACGAATTCAGCAGATTTCCTTACCCCTATATCGAACCTCTAATCAACTTCAGATAAACTATAACTTCTAACAAATTTTCAGGTTTTGGCCGAATTCCGGGCGAAATATTTGTCCGCCGAGAAAATGATTTTCTTATATGGATTCAGCATACTACCTTACCACTATGTCGAATATCTAATCAACTCAAGATAAAACTTTTACTTGACAAATCTTTCGGTTTCAGCCGGATTCCGAGCGAACCATATGTCCGGGTAGTAAATGGTTGTCATATACGGATTCAGCATGTCTTCTTACATGGTCATTCTTACGTCTTCGAACATTTAGTCAACTTTAAATAAAACTTTTACTTTTAACAAATTTTCCCGTTTGGGCCGGATCCCGCTCGAACTAATCGTCAGGCGAGAAAATAAGCTTCATATATGGATTCAGCATGTCTCCTTACCCCTAAATCGACTATCTCATTGGCTTTTAAAACTATTTTTTTCGTCCCTTAATTTGAAACCCTTCCCCCACCCCTAAATATATAGCCTAGCAATGGGGCCCATCTACGGACTTGACCTGTACTTTGACCCAACGGATCCTCACACCAAGTTTCAACAAAATATCTCAATCCCTTTGAGAGTTATCGTGCTAACAGATAGATGGACGGGCGGACAGACAACTTTACGAAGTCACAGGTATTGCGTCACTTACGTTTCGGATCCCAAAAAGACAAGGATAGTATTTAGGTGTTACACAAAAATCACAGAACTCTGGCAACATCACTCTGGTGAATTCAGATACCCCAAATGATAATACGCAAATTTAAGAGGCGAAATAAAATGTAGGGAATCTTGCTGTTATAGATCTTGCGGACAGGCACCTCCGGACAGGCTGCAGGAAACTGACAGTAGGCATCTTTCCTAGAAACCTAAATTGACTGGATCTGACAGAATATAAAAAATCATACAAAACTTACTCTCTCTTGGAGCCCCACACCATGTGCAAGTGCTTGAGTTGGTTCTTCAACTCAACATCTGCCACGGGCCTCTTGAAATTCACCATCAGTGTAAGTCCATCTCCAATCTCGTAGTTGGTCGTAGGTGGTCCATTCCTGTCATCTCTGTTGAAACCTCCTCTTCCACCTCGTCCACGGAAGCTACCACCACCTCGAGATCCTCGGAAACCATCTCCAAACCCTCGGAAGCCGTATCCACGACCCCTGAAGCCGTCTCCTCCACGTGATCCGCGGAAATCACCTCTGCCTCCTCTAGGGCTGAAGGCGTTTATGTCACCCTAAAGAGAGCAGAGTTAAATAGACGCAATGCCACAAGACACACAATACCTACAATTTTACCATGATTCAAATACAAAACAGAACCAAATCTTGAACTGCTTGACAAACAAGAACTCTCCGATGTTAACAAATTCTCTTTGATTCTTTTCACAATTTTAGTTGCCAAGCTCGAGCTTTTTCTGCTGACGTTGAGCCTGACGAGCTGACATAACACAAGATTGCATCCCCCAAATTGTTAGGCAAGGTACAAAGTTGTATAGGATACTGTAGGTTAAGATGACTTAAATTGTAAATAGTTAATATGTGTATTTTAGACGACCCCAGAGGAATTAATGTTTTAACGAAATTTGATATTGTCGTAGATTGGTGAGTGAAGACGAGATTTGAAAATTGGATAAGAAGATACAGTGAGGAACGCTTACCCAGATTCAGACGACGTCTTGAGAAAGACCCCCTCATTTTAAAGTATTGACAGCCGATAGGCGAAAAGTATATTGACTTAATAGTCAAACTGATTATCAAAAGTGGTGAAAGAAAGAAAAGTCATTCAAACTTAGTGGCACGAGCGTGAATGAGCTGAAGCTCACGAGACGTCAACCTTCAAACAACAACAACAGGGTAGACAGTAGACTAGCAAAGTAGGGCTGTCAGCCTTTTCTTGTATTGACCATTGATCATTAAACTTTTGCAAAACGGCGACTGAGATCAAACAAATTTCGTCTAAAAGCTGGATGGAAAAGAGACTTCTCTGATTTTCAGCCCAGCCTGTCTAACCGATCTACTTCTCAGGATTGTTGCCTATTACAGTAGAGGTAGGCTATGCATCTTTGTTAGTTCAATTTTTTTACAGTACAGTTTTACAGTATTTTTTGACCCTACTGTGACTTAAAGTAGCTCCTTGAGGGATCGTAAGCACATATTGCGGTGATTTTTTTTTTTTTTTCTGCAGAGTTTAGCCGAAATATGCACAGTCCAATGTTAAATACACATTCCAAATAGCATACTTGAGTTGACCTTTTTTTGCGCTTTTTTAAGATTTATAATTGCCACGGGATGATGCTAAGAAATTCTAAACAAAATTGGATAGAAAAATTCAGACGTCTCTGATTTCCAACCAGCCTAGTACTTTATGTCCTGCGGGCTACGGAACCGGTAGTTCTCACGGAAACCAAACCGTAAGAGCTACAATTCCGGGATCTGACGTCATTGACTAACGGAAACTTTTATGTGCTGGCTCCCGTTCCGGTAGTAAATGGAAACTCACGGAAAGTTCATCGTACCAGCTTCTCGTCCGGTAGTCTCACAGAATTACGTACCCAGAAGCTAGGAAGCCGGTAGGTGATACCGGAAACTATATAATTGGAGCTTGTGCTCCGGTAGTGTCTACATGGGATATAGAACTCACGGAATAGTTTGGATGAGAGCTAGGATGCCGGGATTTTCACTGACTTAGAGAAAATAACATGGGGAAAAAACTACTACCGGAACCCATATATTGAGAGCTCAGGTACCGGTAGCAACAACTGTTTGGTTGAAAATGACCAGCTAACGGACATAGATGGCTATGGGCTAGGGTTCCGGTATTGCCAAAAAAAAATATTTTTTACTCACGGAACCATGTTAGTGAAGACTAGAAGACCGGAAGTGAATATTTTTAACTCACGGAACCCAACTCCTGTGCAGAGTCGTTACTAGCCAAAATGTTTGGGGGGGGGACAAGATATTTACTGACTGGCTGGCCATTTTTACCGACTGTTTTTGCGGATAAAAACGACTATTATTGAGAAAAAAACGACTGTGTTGACGAAAAATCGGCTGTTTTCTAGGAAAAACGACTATTTTTAAGAAAAACCGACTGTTTTCAAGAAAAATCGGTCGTTTTTAAGAAAAAATTTACTGTTTTTACCAAAAATCGCGGCGCTTCGCGCCGACTCGTCTCTTTTTTACCGACTGGCCGACAACATTGGGGGGGCCGTCCCCCCCTCCCCCCCCCCCAGTAGTGACGCCTCTGCTCCTGTGGGCTAGGGTTCCGGTATTGCAAAAAAAAAAAATTTTACTCACAGACTCATGTTAGTGAAGACTAGGAGACTGACAGCGAATATTTTTAACTCACAGAACCCAACTTACTGTGGGCTAGGGTTCCAGTATTGCAAACAAAAAAAAATCAGTCTACACTAACATGGGTCCGTGAGTAAAAAATATAAAAATACCCTAGCCCACTGGAGTTGGGTTCTGTGAGTTAAAAATATTCACTTCCGGTCTCCTAGTCTTCACTAACATGGTTCCATGAGTAAAAATTTTTTTTTTTTGCAATACCGGAACCCTAGCCCATAGCCATCAGTGTCCGTTAGCTGGTCATTTTAAACCAAATAGTTGTTGATAGCAGTACCTTAGCTCTCAATATAGGCTATGGGTTACGGCAGTAGTTTTTTCCCCATGTTATTTTCTCTAAGTCAGTGAAAATCCCGGCATCCTAGCTCTCATCCAAACTATTCCGTGAGTTATATATCCCATGTAGACACTAGCGGAGCACAAGCTCCAATTATATAGTTTCCAGTATCACCTACCGGCTCCCTAGCTTCTGAGTAGATAATTCTGTGAGACTACCAGACGAGAAGCTGGTACAATGAAGTTTCTGTGAGCTGTTTCCATTTACTACCGGAACAGGAGCCAGCAGATACAAGTTTCTGTTAGTCAATGACGTCAGATCCCGGAATCGTAGCTCTTATGGTTTGGTTCCGTGAGAACTACCGGTTCCGTAGCCCATAGGACATATAGTACGGCTCTCGGTTCCCTAGACAGTACCTTTTGTGTTGCCATTACTTGCCAAGATGTCTGTGGTGGAAAGTTATTTAGCATCGGGCTGGTCATTATTACTTACTGACTGTTTGTCAGAATAAATCAACTGTTTTTCAGAGAAATCAACTGGTTAAAAAAAAAAAAAAATTAACCGTATATTGACGATATATACAGATACCAGGGTAAATGCAAAAACAGCTAATTGCAGATCCAGTTACCATGGTATCTGCAAAAACGCAACTAGACTAGGCTATTGCAAAGACATCAACAGATCCAAACAACATTTGGAATTTTGGAATCACTTTCCTTAAGAGTCTCTCCCAACATAACTTCTTTTATATCCTTTACTTTTATATGTGTAAGTGGTATTACTTTCTCTATGTGGTCAAGCGCCAGTCAAGTGCAGTCAAGCGCAGGTCAAGCGATGAGGTCCTCTCTAAATTTACCTATATTACAGATAAATATAGGCTATAAACTATCATTTACCATATGTCCTGTCCTTGTCGTCGTCGGATTAAGGTCCTTTGTCCTTCCTTCCTTCAAAAATATTGCGTTGGGTTCCACAGTTCTGCAGCTCCCTCTTACACGCGGTCACAGCCTATATACTCACCAGTTGCGCAAACATTTTTCAAAAGCAACACATAGCTATCGTCGCGACACTAATTGGCGCTGCGTCAAAGCCAGACACTCTCGCAGTTGGAAACTGGATTCCGAAGAGGCAACATGTGTGACGTGAAAATGCGCCGTGACAATTAAAAGGTATTTGAGTCGATTACCATAAAATGGCTGGACAGTTCGGATGACGGTCGCACAATATACAACAAAACTATGCTTTATAATACATTTTTTCGCATTTATTCCTTTCGCATTCCTTCGCAATAAATGTGAGACCTCCACTGCTTTCGTCTGATAACATTACGCACCCACTCACAACAGAAATTTCTGTTTTCACTCCCGGAATACAGCCAAAATCTTTCCGCGCTGATTGGCTGTGGGAGCGCCGGAGGTTAACGCCTAGTCTAAAGATGTGTGTTGAAATCCTTCTATGGGCAAGATACGACTCCGCGCAACTGGTGAGTATATAGGCTGTGCACGCGGTTTCAGTATTTAAACTTTTGTTGCGTTTTTGCAGCAGTTTTGCCAGTGTTGCGACGTCGCCGAAACCTAAAAGCACTTATAGTTGATAAAATCACTAAGCATCTTTTTGGGGATCCCAAAACGTAAGTGAAGGCAGAAACTCATGACCGGTGAAGGGATACCTATGACATCGCAAAAGTTGTCCGTCTGTCCGTCTGTAAGCACGATGACTCTCGAAGGGAATGAGATATTTTGATGAAACTTGGTGTGAGGAAAAGTTTTATTTGAAGTTGATTAGATGTTCGATTTAGGGGTAAGAAGAAATGCTAAACACTTATGCGAGAAGTGTTTTCCACCCTGACAACTTGTTCGCCCGGAATCCGGACAAAAGTGGAAAATTTGTTAAAAGCAAAAGTTTTTTTGAAGTTGATTAGATAACAGATTTAGAAGTAAGAAGAGACGCTGAATCTGTATATGACAAACAATTTTTACCCGGACATAAAGTTCGTCCGGAATCCGGTTGAAACCGGATTTTTTTTTACAAGTTAAAGTTTTATTTGAAGTAGATGAGACGTTCGATTTAGGAGTAAGAAGACATGCTGAACACTTATGTGAAAAGTATTTTCTACCCGAACAACTTGTTCGCTCGGAAATCGGCAGAAACCGGAAATTTGGCAGAAGTAAAGCAGGAAGTTTCGATCAGTATCGTCAAAAAAGATATGGCTTATAGAGGTATATCTGAACTTGGTTTTCTCAGATGATTAGCCTGGCGAAGACTGGGTCTGGCGAAGACAAGACCCAATTGTCTGGATCAAATATTACATTTTTGGGATCCCATCGAAACCTTTAGTCTAGTTTTTCTCGATTCTTGAATAAAATATAAAACGAGTGGAATTCGCGGCTGATTTTTATAAAATGCTGCTATGACAAAGCGCAGTATTTGAGCAGCACATAGGATAGAAATTCAGGGTTCCTGGGGTAATGGTTGTCTGGTGTAGGCTATCTATTTGGTTCACAGAAACTCGGTCACGGTACTGAATCTCCCAACTTGATATGTCGTGAGTAATCACAAAATGAAATGTATTGGATATCATCCAAAATAAGATCACATGTGATGGGTTGAAGGAGCTGTCCAGGTTCCTGCAACAGACGTTAATCGTACCAAGGCTATTTATCTTGAAAAATACATTCTAGCTCATTTAGATTCCTTGTTATCACGGATATATTACTTTCAGAAGATCAAATACGCACATACAGTGCTCCTGCCCCTTCCATTTTCAAATAAATTCTCTAGCGCTGGCATAGTCGAAACTCACATAATGCTAAATTTGACCAGAAAATCACTACCGCACTTTCAGTCCTCGAAATCACTACGTTCGGTGATTTATCACTACACCTGGCAATACCACGGTTTAAAGTCGTTTTTGCAGTTATCGCGGTATCTGGCCAGCTATCGTGGTATCTGATATTCAGCTATCGTGGATCTGTGGATCTGATATTCAGATAGATACCACGGTCCGACCGTGGTAACTGATCGTGGTATTTGAAAAAGTCATCACACTTTCATCATTACCGTGATCATTAACCAACTATCAGGGGCGTCGCAAGTGCATTTTCGTTGGGAGGGGGGGAGAGGGGGACCAGAGCCAAAGTTTTTACCGAATCTTTCAAGAAATCTACCGAATCCTAGAAACTGAGAATTCGAGCTAGCAGTTACTTAAAATTATTGAACAGAAAAAATTACGTACAAAGTGTAGCAGCATGAACGATGATTATTCAGCTACTAGCCTAGACGTCGTTTTTGCGAAGCCCACTTGGACAATATATTGCGGGGCACGATTGCGGTAGCGGCTTCTATTTGTTACACCCAAGACAGAATTAAACCAAGCGCCGCCGGCTAAAATTTGATAAATCGAATTCCTTTTTTTTCAGTAGGTTACAATTTAACTGCTTCTCATACAAATTCTTTTACCGTGGATCACCAAAATCCCAAGAATTTCCAGAAAACGGATAGAGCAACGTACCGGCAGCAGCAGCTACTGTCAGTACTATCCATGATAAAATAAAGTGAGCGCCGCAGGCGAGATTTTCTCAGTTCGTTTTTGCTGCCAAATTAAATTATTTCCATGCAGATTCTAGCTTTTAATGTTTCTCATATCCGAATCCTAAAACTAGCAGCATGAAAGACGATAGTCCAACTATTAGGAGGCGTTATTGCGAAGCCCACTTGGAGAATATCTTGCCGGGCACTATTGCAGTAACAGCTTCTATCTATTATACCGAAGAGAAACTTAAATCGAGCGCCGGATGCGAAAATTTTCGAAATCCATTTTCTGTTCCTGTAGGCGAAAATTTAACTGCTTCTCTAACAAATTCCATCATTCATTTACCGTGGATTCCAGAAACCGGATGGAGCAACGTTCCGGCAGCAGGCGCCAGCAGCAGCTACTGTAGTCTAGTCAATACTGCCCATGATCACATAAAGTGAGCACCACAGGCGAAGTTAGCTTTTTCCTGCCGAATTTAACTATTTCTAGCTTTTAATGTTTCGAAATCCCAATCCTAAAACTGGCTTGAAACTCCGGTCAAATGACGTGCCCTTCCACAAAACAGATACTATTACGAAAAGCGCCGCAGGCGGAATTTTCGAAATATTTATGATTAGATCTTCTTTTTGGAATCCAAAATAAAATCTACGTCTGCGACCAGTGCTTCACTCGACCTCTTCCAAGTTTCGAGGTTCGTGGTAACTCCCGAATCCTGGCAATTGTACCGAATAAATTAACGAATCCCAGCTTATTTGTGATTCTAACTACCGAATCTCCATAAATATACCGAATAGTTCTGGCATCAAAAAATTACCAAATAATTTCAGTAAATTCTCTCACCGAATTCGTGATACTACCGAATACTGGCAATTATACCGAACAGATCTGTAATCTATGCCGATAGCCTATTCGGGATTCTGTATAACTACCGAATCCCCGTAAATATGCCGAATAGTTCTGCTATCAAAAAAATTACCGAACAATTTTAGTAAATTTTGGGCCTCCAATTTTACCGAATCTCAAAAAGTTGAGGGGGCGCTGCACCCCCACCCCTTACGACGCCTCGGAAGGGAGCTAAAGATAATACAAAAGGTAGGCTAGAATAAGCAAGAGGGTTCTTGCTTAAAATATATGCCTTACTCGATAGAACAAGACCAAAGGTTCCGATGGTATCCCATAAATTCAATATTTGATCCAGACAATTAGGTTTTGTCTTTGCCAGACTCCTTGAACATTTTTACTCTTGAAATTTAGAAACAGATTAAAGGTCATCTGAATGAAGTCTAACACCCTAAATTGCCACTTTTACATACTGCTTACCATTTATCTCTCGAAAACCGGACTAAAATCGGATGAAGTTTCACCGTGCTATAATTTTCAGCATTTTTTTCCGACTTGTCTTGATCGTAACGCTCGCCGTAACAGTTGTAACAGTCCACGCCGTAACAGTCCATGCGTTTATCCATCCATGCGCTGTTTATCCATCCATGCGTTATCAACGTACGTTTATCCATGCGAAAATGACAGCTTAAATATTGGCGCTAAATTTGTCTTGGGAGGTCGTATCGAATCGCCATAGGGAGACTTAGAACTTCAAGAGTGGATATCGCCGAAATCACGGAGCGAAAAAATTCGTCTTGTCTTCTCTGTACCGGTACTGGGAAGGACGATCTGAGGGGTTCATGGAAGTATGGTAGGATCGTTCAGGTGTCCTTTAAAGCCAAATAGCTAATCATCTAAGAAAACCAGGTTCAGAGATGGTATCCCATAAATTCAATATTTGATCCAGACAATTAGGTTTTGTCTTCGCCAGACTCCTTGAACATTTTTACTCTTGAAATTTAGAAACAGATTAAGGCCAAATAGCTAATCATCTAAGAAAACCAGGTTCAGATATGAATTCAGCATGTGTGTTTACCCCTAAAAGCCCCTGGAAACAATCCTGTCTTACTTCTGCGAATTTTCCGGTTTCAGCGAAATTCCGGAACTACTTGTCCGGCGAAAAAATAAAGCTCAAAACGAATTCAGCATATCTCCTTACCCCTACATCCAACATATAATCAACTTCAAAAAAAGATTTAACTTATAATAAATTTTCCGGTTTCAGCCGGATTCCGGACGAACTATATGTCCGGCAAAAAAATGATATGTCATATACGGATTCAGCATCTCTTCTCACCCCTAAAACGGACATATAATCAACTACAAATACAACTTTTGCTTACAACAAATTTTCCGTTTTGAGCCGGCTTCTGGGCGAAGTACTTGTCCGGGTAGAAAATGATTTCCGCATATGGGTTCAGCATGTCTTCTTACCACTCAGTCGAACATCTAATCAACTTCAAATAAAACCTTTACTTACTTGTCCGGCGAGAAAATGGTTTTCATATTCGTGTTCAGCAGCATGTCTTCTTACACCATAATCGACTATCTCATTAGCTGTTTAAAAATATTTTGGGACAGCCCGCAACCACCTACTCTTTTCCAATATAACAACCCCTTCGATTACACTAGCTCTGTCCGACGTTCATAGATTACAGGCTCTGCGCGGCAAACACGCGCAGAGCTATACTAGTGTGAAGGAAAGGGGTAGCCGAAAATTGGTCGACAAATTTTGTATCCGGTTTTTGCCGGATTCCGGGTGAACTACTTGTCCGGTGAGAAAATAACTTTCATATTCGGATTCAGCATGTCTCCTTACCCCTAAATGAAACCCCTCCACCACCCTCAAATATACGGCTACAGAGCCCATCTTCGTTCTTGACCTGTACTTTGACCCAAAGGATCCTCCCACCAAGTTTCATCAAAATATCCCAATCCCTTCGAGAGTTTCGTCCGGACAGACGGACAACTTTAGCGACGTCTTAAGGCGTATTCTCGCCGTTCCCCGAGGACTCCTCGGGGAATCGAAGGGAACGGCGAGAATAGAGGGAGTCACTCCATGCGGACTCCGCGTACGGAAAACAGTGAGAACACGGGGAATGCTTCCAAAATGGATTTTGTTCGGAAAAAATATGCAGTTGACGAAATTAATCTGGATCGACTTTATTTTTGGTTTTGTTTATTCTGATTGTTTTTAAATAATTTTACATTGCACCAACACCAGCAAAAACTGATTCCCCTCCGAATCTGAAAGGGAGTCCTTTTTCATGACGGTGATGATAATTGGAGCATTCCCCGTCCGTGGGGACTCGCGAGAACACGGGGACTCCTCAAGTGGAGTCCTTGGGGAGCGGCGAGAATACGCCCATAGGTATCCCTCCACTTACGTTTTGTGATCCCAAAAAGAAGGAAAGCTTTGACTGTATTTGAAACGATCTTAAAACTGAACCACATTCTGCATTTGTTGTATGTTTTTGTACTGTGTTTCTAGTATAGCCTTTTATCTTAGCCAACTCTCTTGTCACAAGCAAACAAGCCAGCATTTTCTCAAGGTTGGAAGTGAGGCCAGGAGCCGTTTAGTGGGTATAAGAGCTCTAAGCCATTGTTAACGTAGCTACCTGTGTAAATTACGACTTTAGGAACAGCAGAGTCTTAAAAAAAAGATTTCAACAATAAAATTCAACAGTTAAAATCTATTCATCACTGTCATCATCGTCTTCATCTTCGTCCTCGCCCTCAGGTTCTCCTTCTTCGTCGTCGCCGGATTCTGCTTCATCTTCACCGGATTCCGCCTCACCTTCACCCGATTCAGCTTCTTCGCCGCCTGATCCGTCTTCCTCGTCTCCGGACTCGTCATCGTCTTCTTCGGAACCTTCCTCCTCGTCAGGGTTCTGAAATAAATTTCTTCGTAAACGCCAACTGGTGAAAAGTACGGGAGAATAGTACAGATGAACGAATCTGTCTGGATACGAATTCCAATCCGGGACTTGATCCCTGGTTGATACTTATCCCTTCCACTTATCAGACCAACCAAACACAGAGTGAGGGGGGGGGGTCAAGTCGTTATTAGCAAAGTAGGAGGCCTCTTGTGAAACGGGATCCAACGTCTATTTTCTATTTTTAACCACAAAACCCAGGCTGCACTCAATGGGGCCTGACGAACAATTTGCAACAGTATAAACGATCTGTAAATATGCTGGTTGATCCCTGTGGCAAACAGCACATCCACACATGAGGTGACGAAGGGCTACCGCGAAGTTGCGTCCCTGAGCGGGATAGGCATGCAGCTGATGAAGCATATGACCGAGAAGTCTCCTTGTCCTGAAGTCAAACACAGACTGTAATTTTTGTAATTTCCTTGTGCTGTTCCTGAACCCTTTCGGGTATTTGTTAAGAAGACTTGTCCAGAAGATCTTATATGCCTCAAAGGGCCTACAAACGCTTGGTAAACTGGGAGGAACATATGACGCCTTTCATCTCCAAAATGGCATTTCACACAGACAGCGGATTTCGTCACGCCAGGCACTGAAACAAGAGCTGTAAGCTCATATGGCACTTGCAAGGCTTGGTATATGATCCTGGGCCCTTTAGGATCATGAATAGCCTATATGGTTTGGTGAAAAGAATTTTTTTTTGATTTTGGGTTAAGATGCGCACTTTAAGGGTGGTAAGAAATTTATTTCTAAGCAAAACCCTTGAGGCAAAAATGATCATGGGCTCATGGGGATCATGAAAATGTAGGTTTTGCTTAAAATTATATTTTGGACTTTGCGGTTAAGATGAGTACTTTAAGGGATGGTCGGATCTGGGAAGTGACAATTTGTAAGCCAATCTTGTCAAGTCTCTAATGTTCAAGCCAAGTTTCATCGTCCTAGCACATCTTGAAGTACCTTAAATTGCGATAACCGGAATTCTGGATCCCCCTCCAGCTCACCGCAGAGTTACCGAATCCGGTCCAGTTCTATTACTGATGTATCTAGGGCTTACGCTTGTTCTTCCCACCAAGTGTCATCCCAATCGCTGTATTCTAAGCGTGTCATTGGACATCTGAGACATTAGTTCTTTCCGAATATCAAGCTTCATTAAGTTCCGATCACCCGTTCAAAAGTTGGACAACCTCAAGATTTGGATTCCCCCTCCTCCACTCCCCCACGATGGGCACATCGGAGAAACAACTATTCTTAAGTTAGAATTGTAAAGTCCCTGATATGCCTGCCAAGTTTCGTCGTCCTAGCACATGTGTAAGCATCTTCAGTCGGGATCACTGGAATTCCGGAACCCTCCCTCTAACTCCCCCCACAGTACTCGTATTCGGTCCGATCTTGTCAACTATGTATCTAAGGCTTGTGCTTGTTCTTCCCACCAAGTTTCATCCCGATCCGTCCACTCTGAACATGTCACACAGTTTCCGGTCCCCCCCCCTCCAACTCTCCCCAAAGTCACTGGATCCATTCCGGACTTGAAGTGTGACATCTGAGACACGAGGTCTTTCCAAATATAAAGTTTAATTAAGATCAGACCACCCGTTCAAAAGTTATACTTGCCTCAAGATTCCGGATTCCCCATCCCTCCACTCCCCCCACGGTGGTCGGTTCGGGGAAGTGACTATTTCCAAGTTAGTTTGGTCGGGTCCCTAATATGCCTGCTAAGTTTCAGCTTCCTAGCTCATGTGTAAGCATCTTAGTCGGGATCACCGGAATTCCGGAACCCTCCCTCCAACTCCCCCCACAGTGCTTGAATCCGGTCCAGTCTTGTCAACTATGTATCTAGGACATGTGCTTGTTCTTCCCACCAAGTTTGATCCCGATCCGTCCACTCTGAGCATGTCACACGATTTTCGCCCCCCCCCCCCTCCAGCTCCCCCCAAAGTCACTAGATTCATTCCGGAGTCGAATTGTGACGTCTGAGACACGAGGTCTTTCCGAATATAAAGTTTCATTAAGATCCGATCACCCGTTCGAAAGTTAAACTTTCCTCAAAATTCCGGATTCCCCATCCCTCCACTCCTCCCACGGTGGTCGGATCGGGGAAGTGACTATTTCTAGGTTAGTTTGGTCGGGTCCCTGATATGCCTGCCAAGTTTCATCGTCCTAGCTCTTCTGGAAGTACCCTAACTCGAGAACAGTGGACCGCCCGACCGACCGACAGACCGACGGACCGACAGACCGAAAAGTGATCGGTATATGGCACTAGAGCGAAGCTGCAAGTGCCATAAAAACGCATCGAAGGGACGCGTAAGGGACATCGTAAGGGGCGTAAGATTTCGCCCAGACGTCGCGAAGCTGACGTCTCCTTTGCCTGCTAATATTTACAAGCCCTCTGTGTGAATTCTGCTTAGGTACGAGTGTGGGCGGGATTGAAGAAAAAAGAACAGACAGTTAGATTAGGAGAGGGCAAACGAATGACAGGGAAATACCTCTAATTTGAGTTTCTTTGCTTTTGGTTCCTCTTTTTTCGTGTCCTTCTTCTTCTCTTGGTCTCGTTTTTTGGATGTGTCTTTCGCAATACCGACTTCAGGGCCATCCGACAGGAGAGTTTTCAGTCCCGGCAAGACGTAGACTTTCTTTTCGTTCAGCTTCAAAGATCCGGAATGTTCACTAATGAAGGATGTGGCTTCGCCAGCCGAGGAGAACTCGATTGCCGCGTGGCTACAAAGACAAATAAAATATGAATTTAAAAATCAGACCTTTGAAAATCAGGAGCATCTTTACGATGGGCATGGACTTTCGAGGTTGGTTTAATAGGAATGTCAATGGTTCATTAATTTACACTAGCCATTGTAACAACAGTCAGATACAAAACTGTGGCGTAAAAAATGTAATTCTGAGCTGTCGTGGGAAAAGTGCTCACACGTGGATGTAAACGCTTTGGTTTTGTTTCTTGGCTATCGATTATGATAAAGTAGTCAACTCTTCAAAATTTCAAACTGTGATGTCCCAAGAAATTTTTTTCTTCAACAAAAAGTATGATGATTCCTTAAAGTTTAACAGAAAAGGTCTAGGATAGGACAATCTAGTTACACATCACTTATTCACTTAAATTGACTTGAAGACCCGCTGAAAATGAGTTACTTCGTTGTTCCGCTATTCACGGATAATCGATTTTCAAATAGTGGAATTTCCGTGTGACTTGTGGTGCCTCTATGCGCTTGTAATTTTGTTATAACTTTTCTCGAACAGGTGTGTAATGTATATCTTCCTATACTGAACAGGTAGTTATATCATGACAATCTTTATCAGCGTAAAAAGGGAGGGCTTTTTATATAAAGGGGAATATGGGGTTAAATGACTGAAAACTTCTGTGGAGGCTGATACGATATCGTATCATCCTCTAGAGAAGCTGAAACAATATCGCAGAGCCTCACCCAGGTATTTTCCTTGAATGCTGAAAAATAGGATTCTTCCTTCATAAAAAGTACCCTAGCAAGGAAAATTGATCTTAAAAACATAGGACAAATGTTTTTTGGCGTACCTACCAAAAATACTACTTTCCCCATTTAACCAGAGCCATTCTAAGTTACTCGAGTCATTGCTTGTAAAAAAAAAAAAAAAATGTGCTGCAAGTAAAAAAAATCCGTCAAAAAAAATTTTGGCGCACCTTACGCCAAATATTTTTTTTTTTTTTACTAAAATAGGAAACATATTTTTTTGGAGTACCTACCAAAAATACTACTTTCCCCATTTAACCAGAGCCATTCTAAGTTACTTGAGTCATTGCTTGTAAAAAAAAAAAAATTGTGCTACAAGTGGAAATACAATCCGTCTATTAAATATTCTTTAAGCCTCAGCCGACTGCTAATCATAATCGAAACTATAAAAGGATAAATCAGCTACACTTTACTAGAGCTATACTTCAGCCCCCCTTGGCAAAACAGCTAAACTGCAGCCATATCCCGAATGAAATCACACGACCAGCTTTAACTGCAAGCAGTAGTCATGAAGAATTCGCAAATTAGATACATAAGCAAGAATCTTTAACTGTTTTACCCCAAAATCTGTTACCAGATTGAGCTAAAACTTAAAAGAAGATTCTAGCCGAGAAGGGCCGCAACATAGCTCCAACAATATGTAGCTGGCATATCCGCTCTGTTGAAAAACAACTTCCTTATTCAGCAACCAGCCAACAATAATCAGATGCTGACTGAAAATACATTGAAAGAACATCTTCTTACTTTCCTTAACCAACCAACCAAACAGCAAAAGACTAGGTTATACCTTTTGACAATGATCATGTTTGAACTGTAAAATACAGCTTGTCAACTGGAACAACATCCTACTATCCCTTGATTTCCAAAAGCTAGTTTTCAGCATTGAAAAAATTACAGAACATCTTACTCTTAGACAACCAGTCTATGCATACCTTGTCACAATCAGATTTCCACTGAAAATACAGCTTGTCAACTGAAACAACATCCTACTCTCCAAAAAGGTAGTTAATGAGCACTTGACACTGTCTTTGAGTGAGGAAATATTAAAAATTTTAGAAGACCACGTGATAATCGAACTGACGTAACTCACGTTCTCGCTTGATTTCAAATTGCTTGCGCGAGCGAAGCTATCAAATCGTCTGCAAAGGAGGGTTTTCGCGAAATCTCGGAATCACTTTCCGGCGAGCGAAGCGCATCGTGAAAACTGTGGGAAAGCGATTCCTGGAATCACTTTCCACTTTCCCGCTGGACTGATCACGAAAACGCATGGAAAGCTGACGTCGCCGGTAAAATATTGAATTACAAGCTCTTTCGAATAAATATGGTTCACTTTAGTACTTCTTTGAATCTCATACAATTCACCGAAGTCATCCTAACAACGCTTGCAATTTTTCTTTATTTATTAGTGATACTTCCACTGTTTTTTTCCATACTTTTGAAATTCCCGCCGAAAAAATCAACTTTCCGCGGAGCTTTCCACTAACTTCGTGGAATCACTTTCCAGGAAAGCTGCTTCGGTTTCCAAAGCGCGAAAACCGGGTGGGAAAGCTCGGCAAGTTTCCGACGTAGCGCGAATACCACTGGAAAGTGATTCCGACTTTGCTTTCCAACTCGCGAAAACCCTCCTCAAGTCTGCCTGCTAATATACTAAACGCGTGTGAACATACTGAAAGAACAGTCGGGATGTGTTTAGACCCTGGTCACACTAGGCTCAAAAACGGCAGAGATATGAGGAACAGAGAGTCTACTGTTTTGCGCAGATTCGCAAAACGTTGTTCGGTCGCCCGTGAGGATTTGAAACAACAATATTCAGAATCTGGTGAATTTTCTTTATTTTTTTTGGCAACCCCAAAAAGCTCCATTTTTTGAACTAATGGTCGACAGAGTACAGACACTTAAGTGCCGAATTCTGCGCAGAAAAAAGCCTAGTGTAGTTTGACCAAGCTCTGGGAATAGTTCATCAGTTAGAATAGAAAAAAAAACATGACTTTCTGTTCGGAAAAGTTATAAAGCAGATTGCAACTGTCGATACCTGTTCGAAAAAGTTATAATAGTTAACATACCTCCATCTCGGTTGATATCGGTATAACAATTTCGACGGCCATTTAAAAATATCAACCTCGCCTTCGGCTCGGAAGATATTTTTCATAACCTGCCTCGCCTTCGGCTCGGACAGGTTATTTTCAATGGCCGTCTCGCTGTTATTTTCCGATATCAACCTCGATGTCTGAAGTTAACCTTTAGTATGCCTTACGAGAAAGATTTATCATTTTTTTTTTCAGTCACTAAGCAATCTTCACCAATCTCCCCACTGCCCACTGAAAAGCCGCAACTGAGTTGAGATTAAAATTTCCCGCGTCATAGTAGAATTTACGCTGTTGGGACGGCCGGAGATAAGGAGGGTTTTCGCGAAATCTCGGAATCACTTTCCGGCGAGCGAAGCGCATCGTGAAAACTGTGGGAAAGCGATTCCTGGAATCACTTTCCACTTTCCCGCTGGACTGATCGCGAAAACGCATGGAAAGCTGACGTCGCCGGTAAAATATTGAATTACAAGCTCTTTCGAATAAATATGGTTCACTTTAGTACTTCTTTGAATCTCATACAATTCACCGAAGTCATCCTGACAACGCTTGCAATTTTCCTTTATTTATTAGTGATACTTCCACTGTTTTTTTTCCATACTTTTGAAATTCCCGCCAAAAAAATCAACTTTCCGCGGAGCTTTCCACTAACTTCGTGGAATCACTTTCCAGGGAAGCTGCTTCGGTTTCCAAAGCGCGAAAACCGGGTGGGAAAGCTCGGCAACTTTCCGACCTAGCGCGAATACCACTGGAAAGTGATTCCGACTTTGCTTTCCAACTCGCGAAAACCCTCCTATATTCTGAGCCTCATAACTAGGGCAGATAGTGGAAAATAAAAAAATCCCTTTGCAGAATCCAAATAATTCAGTGTATACAATTAAATGACACACAAACAAGTTGGCTTTTCAGTTAAACTTTAAAGACGGTCTATATAGGTATATTTTTTTTTTAACTGAATTTTAACCCCTCACCGAAAATGGTGTATCTCATGTTTGTTAACACTTACTTCTAGTTGAGAATGACAGAATGGAGAAGAATTTCCACACCCTCAAACGTATTCAAAACATATAAAGGGTACACTAAGTTGCACAAGTTTCAAACCCCTCACCCCTAAGATGATCTTGTTCTAAACAACCGGTTCTTCCCTGATAGACATGAAACCAATTTGTTCTTTGCATCAAACACAGGTTCTTTCCATCAAACACATTGAAAACAATAATGAAATAAAAATAAAGTAAACGAAATAAAACACTGATAAAGGCTTTCACGCCTCTTACTACATACATACAATAAGTACACCAGCTAGCAAAAGTTGCAAACAACTCGACGATTCGAATAGACCATCATAAAGCCAGGTGCCCACAGAACCCAAATTCGCGTTCGCTAGAAGAATTCGGAATCGCAAGCGGAAAAAGTCCGCTTCGTCAGCCCACGAAATTCGCGCCGATCCGTTTCTGATTTTTTTTTTGCCTCACGTCTCAATATGTAGGCGGAAAAGGTTCACGTTCTGTGAGCACCAAGCTGAAGGCAGAGCTCTAACTGGTTCTTGACGATCGCTCCACAATCACGAATGAGAAGGCGCTGTGAGGAAAACCGATTACACTCTATTTGCTATGGTTCCGCTACTTCCACTACAGCACGCAATGTTATGCCCGTGGACGTTGGCAACCGCTGGTTCTCATTCAGATGCGAGTGAAGCGCATCGCAATTCCCAGCTTCACTACTCTATTATCTTACCTTTTGTTATAACAAATAGGCTTGTTTATACTTATCGTGCCTACTTACCAATAATCTGATGCTGGGAAAGTGTTCTTGTATATTCTGATGCCAAGAGCGGAGGGGGCCAGAGCTACTAGCTGCGGCAGGGTTGTGATTTTAGGTACATCCCGTAGACATACGCTATAAAGAAAATGATTGCGGTACAATTTGTGCTTTAATCACCAATACAAACCCAAAACTAAAAAAGTGTCGCTGTCTTCGGTAAAAAAAAAAAAAAGAAAAGTGGGTGTCTGAAATTATGGGACCTAAAGGGAGGACTTAATTTTTCAAGAAATACGGGTTGATGATTCGCGACCTCAGGAGAAGAACGGCTGTAAAATGCGCAGCAGAAAAGCAACCCTTGCTTGTATCCGACGTGTGTAAGCTAGGATAAGATTCTGGTGTACAACTTTCCGAGTGTAGTCTCGTGAAAGGAGAAAAGACAGGATTTGGGAAAAAAGAATTCGACAAAAAGTAAGAGGAACAAGACCAAAGGTTCCGATGGGATCCCAAAAATTCGATATTTGATCCAGACAATTAGGCTAGGTTTTGTCTTCGCCAGATCCAGTCTTCGCCAGACTCCTTGAACATTTTTACTCTTATAATTTAGAAACAGTTTAAGGCCAAATAGCTAATCATCTAAGAAAACCAAGTTCAGATATGGATTCAGCACGTGTGCATATCCCTAGAAGCCGATCGAAACGATCCTGCCTTACTTCTTCGAGTTTTCCAGTTTTGGCGAAATCCAGAACTACTTGTCCGGCGAAAAAAATAAAGCTCAAAAACGAATTCAGCATATCTCCCTACCACTATATCCAACATCTAATCAACTTCATATCAAAATTTAACTTTTAACAAATTTTCCGGTTTTACCCGGATTCCGGAAGAACTATATATCCGGCTAAAAAATGATTGTCATATACGGATTCAGCATCTCTTCTTACCCCTAAATCGAACATATTATAATCAACTTGAAATACAAATTTTACTTTTAACAAACTTTCCGGTTCTGGCCGGATTCCGGGCGAACTATTTGTCTGGCGAGAAACTGGTTTTCATATTCGTGTTCAGCATGCCTTCTTCCCCCTACACCGAACATCCTATCAACTTCAAATAAAACTTTTACTTTTAACAAACTTTCCGGTTTTGGCCGGATTACGGGCGAACTACTTGTCCGGCGAGAAAATGGTTTTAATATTCGTGTTCAGCATGCCTTCTTACCCCTATATCGAACATCTAATCAACATTAAATAAAACTTTTACTTTTAACAAACTTTCCGGTTTGGCCGGATTCCGGACGAACTACTTGTCCGGTGAGAAAATGGTTATCATATTCGTGTTCAGCGTGTCTTCTTGCCCTATAATCGACTAACACATTAGCTGTTTAAAAATATTTTACTTGCCCCTTAATTTGAACCCCCTCCCCCACCCCTAAATGTAGACCTACAGGGCCCATCTACGAACTCGACCTTACTCTTGACCCAAAGAATGCTCACACCATGTTTCATCAAAATATCTAATTCCCTTCGAGAGTTATCGTGCTTACAGACGGGCGGACAGACGGACAACTTTTGCGATGTCATAGGTATCCCTCCACTTACGTTTTGAGATCCCAAAAACAGATAAAGGATGAGTGATTTAACCAGAGTACGTTCGATAGCGAAATTTTAGCGAGCAAAGAGGACGAATTTTAGGTCAGGAGGCTATATAGTTTTGTGTTTGTTCAAATTTTCCCGCGGTACAGATTTCTTCAGACGTCGGCCGAGAATTTTCGGAAATGACGGCGGATGAGGTGTAAGCGAACTCCCTTTTTGGTAAACCTCACCACACCTCGAATTTTCAACCAAATGGATGAGAAGCTCAAAATGCCTTTACTTACTTGTTGGGTAATGCCTGCAGCTTATTTACTATGTGATTCCTTAAGCCCTGGCTGTACCGCACAAACGCAATTCCGTTTTCGCGTTTCTTAGCAAATAAGTCTTTTTCTGCCTTGATAGCATCGGCTGAACTAGGGAACTCGGCGAAGAAGCTATTTCTGCAATAAAACACAAATTATAATAGAAGTCATACTAGGCAGGCGCGATATTCTTGTCGAAATTTCCAAGGCTTTTAACATGAAATGTAGCACTAGGAAAGTCAAATTAGGTCGAATTTGTGTTTCTCTGTTCAAGGACGGGCTTAAATGAAAGAATGAATGAATATTTTTATTTACCCACTTCTACAAACATAGAAATAGTGGAGTACATATAAAAAAGAAAGAACACAAGTTAAATTACAACACAGTTTTACACTTCAACAGATTATTACACTTCAAACAAACGGACAAGACCGTGATGCGGAGAAAACGCCGCGACCGACAGATTCCTATGCAGCTCGTCAAGTTTAACAATTATATCTGTTACTGAAAATTTATTTATCATTTTTCGGTTTTTATACCAAATTGGCAAGTAAAGGAGAAATTTACAGTAACGGAAGTAAGCGATTCGAATTGCAGCTACATCCTTTTTCTTAAGCAGGGGGTAAAGTCCAGAAAGGTAAAGGACCGAGTGATCGCAGTAAGTTGCGTAGAGCTTGGCAAGAGCTCTGCGGTTATATTTTCCGCGGTTGGCAACGATTTTTGCATATCCAGACTAAATTTTGTTTTTAGTATCAAGAACTGCTTGCTGTCGAAAATTTGACATTTTTTCTGTAATAGAAATTCCGAGCCATCGGATTTTTGACACACAAGGGATATAAAAATTAAAACAGTTTAGGAGTTTACTGTTAGAAGGAGACGAATTAAAAGGGAGAAATTCACATTTATCAACGTTTAGAGACAGACCGATTTGAGAGAAAGACAATGAAACTTTTGAAACCATACGGGAAAGAGAGAGTTTAGATCTTGAAATAAGCAACAAATCGTCAGCATATGCGATGTAAGAAATAGAAGAACAAGAGCTGTAAGCTCATATGGCACTTGCATGGGTTGAGATGTAGTGTTTGATCAAACGTACTTTTAAGGTTACCTTTGCGGTTCAGATGCGCACTTTAAGGGAGCTAGAGAAAAAGTATTTTGTTTTAGAACTTGGCTGTAATGATACGCACTTTATAGGCGCTAGAAATTCATCTGTAAGAAAAACTATTGAGACAAAATGATCACAGGCCCTTAGGGATCATTGATATATACCGTTTGGTAAAAAGTATTTTTTTTTCACTTTTCGGTTAAAATGTGCACTTTAAGGGTGATAAAATAAATTTTTAAGCAAAACCCTTGTGGCACAAATGATCACGGGTTTAGATGTATCGTTTGTTGAAAAAAAGTAGTTTTCGACCTTGCGGTTCAAATGCGCACTTTCAGGGAGCTAGAACTTCATTTGTAAGCAAAACCCTTGAGGCAAAAATGATAATGGGCTCATGGGGATCATGAAAATGTATAATTTGCTTAAAAGTATTTTTCTAAATTTGCGGTCAAGATTGGTACTTTAAGGAATGTCGGATTTGGAAAGTGGCGATTTCTGAGCCAATCTTGTCGAATCTCTAATATTCCAGCCCAGTTCGATCGTCCTAGCACATCTGGAAGTACCTTAAATCGCGATCACCGGAATTCCGCCCCCCCCTCAAACTCCCCCACAGTCGCCGGAGCCAATCCGGTTCTGTAAGTGATTTATCCAGAGCATCTCTTTATTATTCCCACAAAGTTCGATCCCGATCTCCCCAGTCTGAGCCGGTCACGTATTCCCCCCCCCCTCCCATTGTTGTCGAATCCGGTCCGGACATGACAAAGGTCACCAGAGACATGTCCTCTGCTCAATTATCAAATTTAAACTCAAATCCGATCAACCGTTCCAAAGTTACGCATGACTCAGTATTCCGGATTCCCCCTCCCGCTACTCCCCCCACAACTATCGGATCGTGTAAATTTTTATTTTTAAGTCAGTTTGATCGGGTCCCTGATTCGCCTCCCAAGTTTCGTCGTGAAAATCCCCAAAACCGCCATTACCGGAATTCCGGGAAACTCCCCTCCAGCCCCCCCCCCCCTAGTGTCCGGATCCAGTCCAAATGTATAAAAGATTTAACTGGAGAAGATGCTTGTTCTTCCCAGCAAGTTTCAATCCGATCCCTCCATTCTAACCGTTTCTCGAGATTTCCGGTCTCCCCCCCCCCCCAACTCCCCCATAGCTGTCGAATCCGGTCCGGACTTCAGATGGGACATCAGAGGTATGCCATTTATTCAATTATCAAGTTTCATTCCAATCCGATCATCCGTTCGAAAGTTACACACTACTCCAGTTTTCCGTATTCCCCAGCCCTCCACTCCCCCCCAGGTGGTCGGATTGGGAAACTGATTATTTCCAGTTTAGTCCGGTCGGGTCCCTGATGCTCCTGCGAAGTTTCATCGTCCTAGCACATCTGGAAGTACCCCAACTCGAAAAAGTGTGACAAAAACTACTTAATTCTCAGAATTCCCCGGCCCACCACTCCCCCCCAGATGATCGGATCGGGAAACTGATTATTTCCAGGTTAGTTTGGTCGGGTCCCTGATTTTCCTGCCAAGTTTCATCGTCCTAACACATCTGGAAGTACCCTAACTCGAACATGTGGGACAAAAAAATTCGGACCGACCGACCGACCGACAGACAGACCGACCGACGGACGGAATTGCGATCGGTATATGGCACTTGAGCCAGAGGCTGCAAGTGCCATAAAAACCCATGAAACAAGTTGAAGTAATGTTTGACAGGATATGGGAAATGCAAATTTTGAAAATACTGGGAGAGAGAACACCCCCCTGACGGACGCCCCGACGTACTGGAACAGTAGGAGGCGAACCAGAGCATTTAATTCTTAGATACGAATTTGTGTACCAAAACTGAAGTACGGATATAACAGACAGATTGACTCCTTTTGAATATAAAGCAAATAGGGCTTGACTATGAACAACAGAATCAAAAGCCTTAGAAAGGTCAAGCGCACAAATATATAGTTTAAGCCCTTTTTTTAGAAGCATCTTTCAGGATAGTGGCGAGAGCACGATGAGCGTGTTGGCAGCTAATTCCTGGTTGGAAACCGAACTGGTTTTCCCCGAAATTAATATTTTTCGTTAGATATGGCAAAAGAACGCATTCAAACACTTTACTGAGATTACAAGCAACAGTTATGGGACGGTACGAAGCAGTATCAAAAGGCGATTTTCCTCGTTTGTGTGCTGGACACTCTCTGCCTTAGCGCATCTCTCTCCCTATTAAAGTGCGACACACGATCAGGGTCGGGCGCTACCGGACTGGAATTCCTGCCCGGATTTTCGGCACCATCATCACTTCCATAAGGAAAAGCTGAGATTTTTTCAACTGCATGATGAAAGTGAAGGAAATCTGGCCGGGAGATCCTTATCGTGTGTTCGCACTATTACTGAGAGTCGTATGTGTATGTATAGTCGACAGTATAGCCCTGAGGGTTGGTGCCGAAGTACAAAGTCAAGGTGCTAAACGAGTAGATGTATTAACCTGGGATAATGAAAAAAAAAATCGAAAGACAAAAAGACACAGGGAAACCGGATTCCCAGAACACCTACTTGGCTCCCAGCTTTACAAATGACCCTTTATATCTTTCGTCAACGGTAGACTAGGCGTGCTGAAAGTACGCCATTTAATCTTTACACATTCAATGATGGCTTATTGACGAGCTTTGATGAACCTGCTGTCTACACCGCTAACTGGAAAACCGCCCGCTTTGGACACGACCTGAATACGGGGTAAGGCGTGAAGAACCGGAGAGAGAGAGACTGTACAGAACGTGACGAGATGCGCGGGAACTTGAGACAGGCGAACAGGCTATAGCCAAGACAGGCCTCGGTCATGAACTTACGGCTTATTGCTGAAAGGTGTGACGTCCAAAATGAGGTCATCTAACTGCTTCACAGCTTCGATTGTGGTTGGTTTTTCGAAACTCAGAACCAGCTTTGTGATTTCATCATTTCCTTTCTGAAAGAGATACAAAGAGATGCAAAGAACGAATTTCTGGAAAGCAGCAGGGATTTACGTCGTTTACAATCGCAAGTCGCAGTAGATGTAGTTTCTATCACAATATTCCAACAAATGAAACTCCTTGGAATCTCAGCTCGTTTCTCAGAAATTAGAAGCCGGTTGTTTTCAACCTCGCTCGCCCACTAGTTTTGCCAAGAAACACGGATGAACTTACATAGCCGGAATTTCTGACCAACGGGCACCTCGGAAGCAATAAGAGGGAGCCTGGACCCCCCTCTAAAAGAGACAAATACGGACGATCCAAAAATATGCGTAATACCATTAGGGCGGATAATTCGAAATCTTGGAAATGAGAATGGATGGACCGACCAAGGACGTAGAGTGAAGCTGTAGTATACAAGACTCCCCTTTGCTTACGACCATAGCTTCATTCGGGGGTCGATTTTTTGCTTTTTAACAAGACCGATCGTATTTTCTATCTTTTCAAAGCGCACAAATCACAATTTATTGTTAGTCATCTGGCGGAAGGCGACGAAAAGATCGCCAAACCATTCCAGTGGAAGGACCTTGTGAATAACTATGAACAATACATCATGGTCCCTTGCACCTGCCCAGTACCACTACATTTCCCTAATCCGGTTTACACATTCAGCATAGGAGTTTAATCAGGTCATCCCTGCACACGATTTTCGAGAAAGAGGATAGGGAACTCCGAACGGTGAACCAAAGATACTAGCCCCTATACTGGGATTATTGGTTCTTGGTGTTTTGGTTATGACATAGCCTCACTACTTACGGGTGCTCGGTAGCCGCAGAATTCCACACTTTCGACGTTGTCATCAGTGGATAGCTTCTTGTGAGCTTTCTCGGTCGCCTCAAACGATTTGAACAGCAAGTAAGATTTTCCACTAAAAATAAACAACAGCTGTTAGAAGTTTTTTGCACTTGGCTGTGATGATATGCACTTTAAGGGCGCTAGAAATTCATCTGTAATCAAAACCCTTGAAGCAAAAATGATCCTGGGCCCTTTAGGATCATGAATATATAGCCTATGGTTTGGTCAAAAGTATTTTTTTTACTTTTCGGTTAGGATGCGCACTTTAAAGGTGCTAGAAAGTCATTCGTAAGCAAAACCCTTGAGGCAAAAATGATCATGGGCTCATGGGGATCACGAAAATGCAGATTTTGCTTAAAAGTATTTTTTGTACTTTGCTGTGAAAGATGAGTAGGCTACTTTAAGGGATGGTCGGATCTCGGAAGCCAATCTTGTCAAGTCTTTAATGTTCAAGCCAAGTTTCATTGTCCTAGCACATCTGGATGTACTTTAAATCGCGATCAACGGAATTCCGGACCCCCCTACAACTCCCACAGAGTGTCCGAATCCGGTCCGGTTTTGTGTATCTAGGGCTTAGGCTTGTTCTTACCATCAAGTGTCATCCCAATCGCTACACTCCAAGCGTGTCACAAAATTTGCGGTCCCCCCCCCCGACTCCCCCACATTGATCGGATCCTGTCCGCACTTGAAATGGGACATCTGAGACATGAGTTCTTTCCGAATATGAAGTTTCGTTAAGATCCGATCACCCGTACAAAAGTTGGACATTTCTCAGGATTCCGGATTCCCCCTCCCTCACCCCCCCATGATGGTCAAATCGGAGAAACGACTGTTCTTAAGTTAAAATTGTCGAGTCCCTGATACGCCTGCCAAGTTTCATCGGCCTAGCACATGTGTAAGCATCTTAACTCGGGATTACCGGAATTCCCTAACCCTCCCCCCAACTCCCCCCACAGTGCTCGGATCCGGTCCGGTCTTGTCAACTGCGTATCTGGGGCTTGTGCTTGTTCTTCCCACCAAGTTTCATCCCGATCTGTCCACATGCCATAAAATTTCCGGCTCCCCCCAAAGTCACCGGATCCGTTTCGAACTTGACATGTGACATCTGAGACATGAGTTCTTTCCAAATATCAAGTTTCATTCAGATCAAATCACCCGTTCAAAAGTTGGACATTTCTCAAGATTCCGGATTCCCCCTCCCTCCACTCCCCCCAAGATGGTCAAATCGGAGAAACGACTGTTCTTAAGTTAAAATTGTCGAGTCCCTGATACGCCTGCCAAGTTTCATCGTCCTAGCACATGTGTAAGCATCTTAACTCGTGATGACCGAAATTCCGGAACCCTCCCTCCAACCCCCCCCCCACAGTGCTCGGATCCGGTCCGGTCCTCTCAACTACGTATTTGGGGCTTGTGCTTGTTCTTCCCACCGAGTTACATCCCGATCCATCAACTCTGAACATGTAACAAGATTTTCGGTTGCCCCCCCCCCCTCCAACTCCCCCCAAAGTCACCGGATCCGTCTCGGACTTGACGTGTGAGTCGTGTGACATCTGAGACACGAGGTCTTTCCAAATATCAAGTTTCATTAAGATCCGATTCCCCGTTCAAAGGTTAGACATACGTCAATATTCTGGATTCCCCTTCCCTCCACTCCCTCCACGGTGGTCGATTCGGGTAAGTGACTATTTCCAAGTTAGTTTGGTCGGGTCTTTAATACGCCTGCTAAGTTTCATCGTCCTAGCACATCTGGAAGTACCCTAACTCGCGATCACCAGAATGACCGACAGACCAACGGAAAAGTGATCGGTATACGGCACTTGGCCGGAAGGCCAGTGCCACAAAAAGGTACAGCAGAAAGTACATTTCAAAATTGATTTGTCGAGATATCTCATGCTTACTGTTCTACAAGATTATATTGCAAGTTTTCATGCGTCACAATGTACATGGCTGAAGAGAAAAAAATCTAACAGGCTGCAAAGTCAATATATTTTTTAATGCCTTTGTTCAATTTTTTGAACAAACACTATGCGACAGCCGTGACCAAGGAATGTGTTATCATCTCTTTTGAAAAAAATAATCCTTCTTGGGATATACCATTTTAAAACTTTCGATGGCTTGACGACTTCAGTGGTAAAACTGCAGCGAAGAAACAAAACCAAGTGTTGCTCCGCTACACTTTCGTCAACGAAGACGACCAAAGGTTGCGACACTTGACAGTATATCTAGTTTAGCTTACTCTTGCTTTTACAAGAGCTATCACGAATCGATCCTGTTGACTTCTATGCAGGTACCAAGTAGAAATGTGCGAGTCGGGCGGAGGGGTTACTCCGTGTAGCCTACAGACTGGTGAGGTATCCAATTTCCAACGCAGATATCCAATGTTTGATAACAACAGAATTGAAACCTTCTAGGTAGAAGGATAGTTGATAGCCATCGCCGTTGCATGTAAAATAGTAAAAGCTGAAAAATCTGGTCTTTTCAGAACTTCCGACGAAGGAAAACCAATCCGAGAAAAACATCTAATAATATTCCATTAAGTGATCAATAGATTACTGAATAATAAAAAGACGCAGATAGTGTTTAGGCGTTGCTCTACAAAAATCTGGCAACAGCACTCTGGTGAATTCATATATCTCAAATAATATACACAAATTTAAGAGGCAAAATAAAATTCAGGAAATCTTGGTGTTATAGACCTTGGGGGGGGGGGAGGGGCAGGCACCTCTGGACAGGCTAAAGGAAATCCAAAAGAGGAAACTTTCCTAGAAACCTAAATTCACAGAATTGGTCAGAATACTGAAAATTATGCAAAACTTACTCTTTCTTGGAGCCAGACACCATGTGCAAGTCCTTGAGTTGGGTCTTCAACTCAACATCTGCCACGGGCCCCTTGAAATTCACCAACAGTGTAAGTCCATCTCCAATCTCAAAGTTTGATGTAGGTGCATCTTTTGGTTTGCTCAACAACGCTGGTCCATTCCTGTCATCTCTGTTAAAACCTCCTCTTCCACCTCGTCCACGGAAGCTATCACCACCTCGGGATCCTCGGAAACCATCTCCACGTCCTCGGAAGCCGTCTCCACGACCCCTGAAGCCGTCTCCACGGCCCCGGAAGCCATCTCCACGCCCACGGAAGCCGTCTCCTCCACGTGATCCACGGAATCCACCACGTCGTTCACCAAACGATCCACGGTCACCACCTCGTGATCCGCGGAAACCACCTCTGCCCCTACCACCACGATCTGAGCTTCCACCCCTGCCAAAGCGATCGCCTCCACCACCTCTTCCTCCTCTGAAGCCTCCTCTAGGACTGAAGGCATTTCTGTCACCCTAAAGAGAGCAAAAGTGAATAGATGCAAGCAGGGGCGTCACATATTGGGGGGACGCCCCCCCAATGTTGTGGGCCAGTCGGTAAAAAATTGCCGAGTCGGCTCGAACGGCGCGAAGCACCGCGATTTTTGGTCAAAATAGTAGATTTTTTTCTTGGAAACAGTTGATTTTTCTTCAAAATAGTTGTTTTTTCGTAAAAATAGTCGATTTTTTTTAAGCACGATCTGTTTTCCTTAAAAATAAGTCGATTTTTCGTAAAAACCGTCGTTTTTTCTACAAAAACAGTCAGTAAAAATGACCAGCCAGTCGGTAAAAATGGCCAGCCAATCGGTAAATACTTGCCCCCCCCCCAAACATTTTGGCTAGTAACGCCTCTGGATGCAAGGCCACAGGACACACAGTACCTACATTTTTACCATTATTTACAGACAACAAGAGCTACGAGCACATATGGCACTTGTTACGAGTGGTACAAGAAAGTAGATGAGAACGTCACTTAATACCCCGCCACCCAAAAATGCGATTCGGTCCGCGCCCACCCCCCCTCAAACTCCCCCAGCCGTGGCCGCAAGTGGTTCGGACGCATGTTTCGCTTGTCTAGGTCATCACTTCTTATCACCCATAAAGTATCACACAAATCCAAGCACCTGTTCGCAACTTACGAAAGTCAGTGATTTCTGGATTCCCCTTCCCTCAACTCCCCCAAAACATGGTCAGATCCAGAAACAAAAGCTTTACTAGGGTATTGTGTTGGGTGTACTATTATGCCTGCAAAGTTTCATCGTCCTTAGAACATCTAGAACTATCCTAACCGGAATCATCGGAATTCCGGGAAACACCCTCCAACTGCGCCACAGAGCCCCAATACGATCTGGTTCTGTCAATTACGTATCTAGTGCTAATGCTTGTACTTCCCACCAAGTTCCATCCCAATCCCTAGATCCTAACATTTCCCGAGATTTCCGGTGCCCCGTCCAACCCCCTCCCCACAAGTATCAGATCCGATCAGGACTTGGCTTGGAACATCTGCCAAGTTTCCTTCGATTCCGATCACCCGTTCAAAAGTTATGTATGTCACTAGATTCCGGATTCCCCATCCATCCACTCCTCCCATGGTGGTCAGATCCTGGTCAGTCCTGGCACATCAGGAAATACCGGACTCGCGGGATCACCAGAATTCCGGGCACCCCCTCCCAACTCCCCCACAGTGCCCGAATCTCGTCCGGTTACATCAACGATGTATTCAGGACTTGTGCTAGTTCTTCCCACCAAGTTTCATCCCAATCCCTCCACTCTAAGCGTTTCCTGAGATTTCCAGTTCCCCCCAAAGTCACCGGATTTGGCCCGGATTTTAACTGGGTTGTCTGAGATTCGGGATCTTTCCAAATTTCAAGTTTCATTAGGATCCGATCACTCGTTCTAAAGTTATAAATACCTCAAGATATCAGATTCCCCCTCCCTCCACTCCCCCCACAATGCTTGGGCCAGGGAAGTGACTATTTCCAACTAAACCTTTTGGGAGTGATACGCCTGCCAAGTTTCATCATCCTAGCTTACGTGGAAGTGCCCAAACTAGCAATACCCGGAACGACTGACGGGCGGACAGAAATTGCGATCTCTATGTCACTTCTTGGCCGAACGGCAAGTGCCATAAAAACATAAACAGCACAGACAAAACCTTGAAGTGCTTGACAAACAAGAACTCTGTGATTTTAACAAATTATTTTTCATTCTTTTCCCAATTTTAGTGGCCAAGCTCAAGCTTTTTCTGCTGAAGCTGAGCCTGACCAGCTAACATAACACAAGGTTCCAGCCCACTAGTTGTTGCGCAAGGGGAAACTAGCAAAGTAGTTGTTATCCTTTTGCCAAATGAAGATCAAGATCAAACAAATTTCATCTGAAAGCTGGATGGAAAAAAGACTTCCCCTATATACATCCCGGCCTGTGTAATGCATATATTTCTCTGGATTGCTACTTATTACATTGAGCTAGGCTATGCATCTTTGAATGTTAGTTCCAATTTTTTACAGTAATCCTCATACACTTTCAGTGGTAAAGGTGAACTACTACTGTACTGGTAACTTGAAGTAGCTGCTTGAGGGATCCTAAGCACATTTGAGAGGGTAGTTTGGTTTGTATCTGTAGAATTACAAAATAACACCAAGATCCAACACATTTCTAATCAAAGCTGGATAGAACAAGAGCTGTGAGCTCATATGGCACTTGCATGGGTTGAGATGTAATGTTTGATCAAAATACTTTTAAGGTTACCTTTGTGGTTCAGATGTGCACTTTAAGGGAGCTAGAGAAGAAGTATTTTTTTTGTTAACTTGGCTGTAATGATGCAGACTCTAAAGGCATAGAAATTCATCTGTAGGAAAAACTATTGAGACAAAATGATCACAGGCCCTTAGGGATCATTTCGGCGCTCTGCTAGTTTCCGCAGGTACTTGGAAAGCGAATCCACTTCGCGAGTGGAAAGTGGTTTCGGCAAGTCAGCGAGAAAATGTATTTTGTTTGTTCTTGCGCTCGGAGAATTATCGCTTTGCTTTTCGGAAAGCGGACCCAAGAAATCGCCAGAATCCACCTAAAGTATTGATGCTCAGAAGTCTCAACCAATCAGAATTCACCTATAGTGATATAGGTCAGGGTTAGAGTACCAACAAGTATCCAGCGTTTGGCATAGGGTATCCAGAGTTAGGTGTCAGTCATAGGCTATCTATGCCAAATGCTAGATATATCCAGCGTCTAGCATACAGTATCCAAAAATCAGGGGTTTGTGGCTGACTGACTAAGTATTATAATTTTTTCCGTGATTCGGGGATGTGAACTGATCAGATGAATTTGCCTTTGGCCGAGATCATGTTCCTATGGCCGGCTCCTACCGGACTGTTGTAGTGGTTTGAGAACTCTGTTCACAAGAACCTCGGTAGCTCAAATGGTTAGAGTGCCTGCCTTGTAAGCAGAGGGTCCCGGCAGTCAAGCACAAATCCTCAATTTTTGGGCATGGTGCCCCAACGTCAGGGCATGCCCCAAGGTATGGGCATGGTGCCCATACGTTGGGGCACCATGCCCTGGAGCATGGGCATGGTACTAGCATGGCACCCCCATGATATTTGGTTGAACTGAGATTGATTACATACCTAAATAGGGCCTTCTTCCTCTCCTAGACCACAAGATACTTAATCTTATGTTCTATCTAACCTCTTTTTCCAATTTTAAAAATACTAGAGAACTTCCAAGAAATTTAGCATTTAATGAAGACCACTTTTTCTTATTGGTTTACCTATCCATTTCAAGGGAAAAAGGGGAAATTCATTCATGGCTAAATTTCTTGGAAGTTCTCCAATATTTTTAAAATTGGAAAAAGAGGTTAGATAGAACATAAGATCAAGTATCTTGTGGTCTAGGAGAGGAAGAAGGCCCTATTTAGGTATGTAATCAATCTCAGTTCAACCAAATATCATGGGGGTGCCATGCTAGTTCCATGCCCATGCCAGGCCCATGCTCCAGGGCATGGTGCCCCAACGTATGGGCACCATGCCCATACCTTGGGGCATGCCCTGACGTTGGCACTTGGGGCACCATGCCCAAAAACTGAAGATTTGTGCATGACTGGGTCCCGGGTTCAAATCCCGGCTGAGGAGCATTTTTATCTTTCAGTTTACTACTTCTAAAAAAAGCTCCAATTATATAGTTTCTGGTATCACCTACTACTGGCTCCCTAGGCCTAGGCCTAGCTTCTGAATACATAATTCTGTGAGACTACCGGAAGAGAAGCTGGTATCATGAAGTTTCTCTGAGCTTTTTCCATTTATTACCGGAACCGGAAGTGAATGGCGTCAGATCCCGGAATTGTAGCTCTTATTTGGTTTCTGTGAGAACTACCGGCTCTGTAGCCTGTAGGACATAAAGTACGGCTCCCGGTTCCCTAGACAGTGCCTTACCTACAAACTATCACTTACCATTTTCTAGGTGTCTTGATCTACTGTTCCTAAATTTCAAAAGCGTGTGAGACACGCGGTTTCAGTATTAAATTTCGCGGAAGAAGTTGGCGTTAGGGGACTGACACTGAAAATTCAAAATATCCCGTTTGATCTAAAATAAAGTTAAAAAGAAATGACCGTGTGCAATTGCATGTGTATATTATACTGATGACTAACGCTGGCATAGAAATAACTATGTAGTTAAAACACTTATTTTGTTTTAAAAGACAACGATTCTAAACTTCAATTTCTGATTTCTTTTGGTAAATTTTAGTTTTCTCATTTATCGGAGAACAAAACCGTTCTTCTGAAAAATTCAAATAGCAGTTCAAATGCTTGATTGCTGACACAAATAAATTAGATTTGTGTTGTATCAACGCGCCAGTTGTAAGTGACTACGGTAATTGGCCTGACAAAAACAGACATGAAAATAATAAGACGCTGCAATATGGAGCCGTTGGCGTTGCCAGAGACTACAGGAGATGACTCAACCACAAATAAGATTTCAGATTTCCACAAGTCTTTCCTTCAGAGAGATCTGTCTGGCAAAGGAATCAACAACATGAAGAAAATACTAGAGTCTAGATTGAAGCTAATACAGTGGTTTAAGTACTGGGGAAATTAAATTTACTTACAATAGTTGCGTTTTTTGCCGTCATCCAGTTAACCGACCTACAAGATTTCCCACTGTAAGCCGTTTTTTTCCTTCGGTTAACCGACCTAAGTTCTTATAAGCCGTTTTTTTGGCGGGAGCTCCATCCAACCGACCTACGCTCTTGGCACGGCGCGAAATTCAAAATTCTCATGGGAGAGATAGGCGCCGGCGACGGGATGACGCCATTTTTTCTTATAAGCCATTTTTTAGAGCTCAGTCGAACCGACCGGCGAGACGAAAAAACGGTTAATAGTGGCAAATAGGTCGGTTAACCGACCTACGGAGAAAAGGCAAAAAACGCAACTAATGAAAAAGGTACAGGAGGGGTACCTGACCTCGTTTTTACACTACCTCGATTTTTGCCGCGAAAATGTTAAAATGAATTGTACAAGCTGTCCTGACAGTCAAGAGGCAAGATATGACTTTTTTCAAAGTCATATGACCAAAAGTATTCAAATTCTGTGCCTTTTCTTCATTTAGTAGCAGTTGTGAAAAGCTGTTTTCTGGCTATTGACTTTGTTAACTCTCCCTTTTTCATCATTTTCAGGTAAATCGAGGTAAGGTTAAATGAAGTATTGTAAAAAGAAAATCAGATTTTGCCTCTTGACTATCAGGACAGCATGGAAAGATCATTTTAATGTTGTGTAAAAACGAGGCCAATTACTCCTAATTGTACAAGACAAAATGTCACAAGTCAACTGCTTCAGTAGATGATTTCTGCCAAATGAATGCAGTTGCACACCTGTTAAAACTAAAAACATTCTCAGTTTAACCTCTTAACTGCCATATCAGCAGCCAAGACTGTCTCTGTAGAGTATGACTGCCTTATGAACAGATGAATCTAGTCCATTAGATAGTCACTGGAGCCTATACTATGTCTGTTGGACTGTATAACTGAGATGCAACCGGGATGCAATGCCTGAAAAAATAGCCAACATACCAAACACTTGCCAAAGTGAAATAGGCTATGTGAAAACAAAACAGAGTTTCAGGCCTACATTCCTGGATGGAAGAAGTTTCAAGAAAGAAAGAAAGTAAAATTGAAAGAGGACACAAAATAGGCTATAGGCTACACAAGCATGAACTTTTCCCGCGGAAGTACAAACTAAAAAATAACCATTGCAAATTATTCATGATACACTAAGGTCATAGAAAGAATTTAAGGATTCTATACAGGGCCGAGCTAAGTGTTAAACACATTTTAATCAGCAAAATGAAGGGATTGAACGCATTTGCAGTTTTGTCCCTTTATCAGAAGAAAAAGTTGAGTAATGTTTTATGAAATAGGAAGCAGGGAAATGCCATATTTTAAGGCCAACCCTAATAAGCAAAGCTGAAAGGACAAACATGTTTAGATGTGACTGGGACACTGGGTTAGCACTAAGAAATCCTCACTCCAAATATCCTGTGGAGGTTGTGTCCTGTTTTTAGACAGTCGTTTCTAACTGAACTCCATGGAAGTAGACACTGGTGTCTTGAAACAAATAGTTTTGCTTGGGCTGCTGTGGAGTAGGCACAGCAGGGACGGTTGACTTGTTAACAGCTGATACACTTGATATGCAGCAACTGGGGATGATGGACTTCTAGCTTGCTGATTACTGCTAAACCTTACATGCTGAGAAATTACTACAAACAACAAGGTAAACCTCCCAAGGTATCAGTCTTGGCTAATTTAGACAGGAAATTGAAATTTTTCTGTTACAGTTTGCTATGGGAAGCATTAGCAGGTCCTTCCTGTCAATTGGTCAGATTACGAGACTTATATCTAAACAAAATGTTGCCATGCTTAGAGAATGTGGGCTAAACAGGCCTCTTCGGGCATTACCAGTGCGTTTGAAAACGAATTTATCCTCCCCTCAAGATGCCACTGCGAGTCAGACAGCAAAGAAAGCTTCGCCAATGGTGAATGTCATCCTCGAAAATGGTAATATTGCTCCTATGCCTATTGGTCAAGCGGTAAGGATGGCAAGATATAAAGAGAAGAAACTTTTGCCTCTCGGTAAAGGCACTGATGGAATTGAAGCTTACAAATTTGTAACAGGCGCTGAATACTACCAGGCGGAAATGGAAAGAAAACGGTCAGCAAAGGAAGAACATGAAACAAAGCATCATGAAAAACATTTAGTGATTAACTGTAAGATTGCCGCCCATGATTTAGAACAAAAGGTTGATCATGTGAAGAAATGGATGGCAAAAGAGTGCAAAATTGATGTTGTGATAAACTTCGCAGAAACCGAGGAGTCTAAAGCGGTATGATACATATTATTTTTGTTTTCACATTTGCTCTCGGGTGTGTCACTTGACTTTCGTTTTTGTTGTACTAACACAAAGATCCTGAAGCCACCCCCCTTGCTTGTATTGATTACATATGGAGATTATTTATAGGAAAAGAGCCTATCCGTGGTTGGAATCATCGGTTAAATATTGCCTCAGGTAATAACAACTGAAAACTTCATTGGCTGTTTTGCTTCTATGGTGATTTTTAATGTCAGCTTTTGAAAGACTGTATTACCTTAAATCGCACTTCCAGCGAGATAAGATGGTCTGATCCTCCTGTAGAGTCTCTCGCTGGTTGGATTCCCTTTGTGCCTTGTTGGGGCTGAAAAATAAGGGGGGGGAGGCTTATATTTTGGATGTATTCCTAGTCTTTTATGTGTGCATTGTCAGTCACCTGTATTATGCTCGAAAAGTTGCAATGGGCCCAGAACATGATGGTTTTCAAAACATATGAGCAATCTGTTCATAGAACGCGCACACAGGAGGCATTATGGAAAAACCGTAAAAGCCACCTTCCGGGCTACCAGATGTCTGGGTCTTCCGTACAGTTAAGCCAACTCCTCCCGGATAGGCTACCATGAAAATGATGATAGCTAATTTCGCTATTATTCAAAATTTTGTATCTGTCATCTCTTGCCTCCCAATAACAACGCTCAATCGCTCTCCCTTTTCTCCTACCCCATCCATTTGTATATTTATTTTTCTCTTACATTTGTTGCCTGTATGACAACCTTACAGATTCCGGAATCTGGGGTGTCCAACACCCTGGTTCCCTGGTCTTTCAGACGTTTTGGCGCCATCTTCCTGATAGACCTTACCTTAGCCTTAGTTCCTTCTGTACCGCCAGAGGCACCCATGGCATCCAGAAAGAGCCGCCAGTCATCCCTCATATGTGCTGCTGCCCAGACGTCTTCCCATTGGGGTTGGACTGACGAATTGATAGACTTCAGGTCCCGCTGGTATGTGCTACGAAGTGTATTTTTGGTCTTCCTCTTCTTCGGGTTCCCTCTGGTTGCCACTCGAGTCCCGTTCTGGGGAGTCTATCTTCCGCCATGCGGATAACGTGTCCCAAGTAGCGCCATCTTCGTTGGCGTATGACATCAGTTACCAGGGGCTGATGCGCGATAGAGCGAACTGTCTGGTTGGTTACGTGGTCCCTCCAGTTAATAGCTGCGTTCGTTGTCCGGTGACCGCTCACCGGTGCTTCCTATAACGCGTTTTTGCACTCACCGGTGACTACTCCCCGATCTTAAAACCCGTTTTCGGACTACCCAGTGTCTGGTTAGTGCCCACCGGTGCGGACTAACCAGAACCTGCTCGGGAGCCCCGCTGTAGCGAGGAGTTAGCAAGTTTTCATCAACTCACTGGTGAACGAAACAAGAGCTGTAAGCTCATATGGCACTTGCATGGGTTGAGATGTAGTGTTTGATCAAAAGTACTTTTAAGGTTACCTTTGCGGTTCAGATGCGAGATACGTACATGATACGTACTTTATAGGCACTAGAAATTCATCTGTAAGAAAAACTTTTGAGACAAAACGATCACAGGCCCTTAGGGATCATTGATATATACCATTTGGTAAAAAAAAAAATCACTTTTCGGTTAAAATGTGCACTTTAAGGGTGATAAAATAAATTTTCAAGCAAAACCCTTGTGGCACAAATAATCATGGGTTGAGATGTATCGTTTGATAAAAAAAAGTAGTTTTCGACCTTGCGGTTCAGATTCGCACTTTAAGGGAGCTAGAACTTCAATTGTAAGCAAAACCCTTGAGGCAAAAATGATAATGGGCTCATGGGGATCATGAAAATGTATAATTTGCTTAAAAGTGTTTTTCTAAATTTACGGTCAAGATTGGTACTTTAAGGAATGTTGGATTTGGAAAGTGGCGATTTCTAAGCCAATCTTGTCGAATCTCTAATATTCCAGCCCAGTTCCATCGCCCTAGCACATCTGGAAGTACCTTAAATCGCGATCACCGGAATTCCGGACCCGCCCCCCCTCAAACTCCCCCACAGTCGCCGGAGCCAATCCGGTTCTGTAAGTGATTTACCCAGAGCATCTTTTTATTATTTCCATAAAGTTCCATCCCGATCTCCCCAGTCTGAGCCGGTCACGTATTCCCCCCCCCCCCCCAGTTGTTGTCGAATCCGGTCTGGACATGACAAAGATCACCAGAGACATGTCCTCTGATCAATTATCAAATTTCACTCATATCCGATCAACCGTTCCAAAGTTACGCATGACTCAATATTCCGGATTCCTCCTCCCGCTACTCCCCCACGACTATCGGATCATGTAAATTTTTATTTATAAGTCATTTTGATCGGGTCCCTGATTCGCCTCCCAAGTTTCGTCGTGAAAATCCCCAAAACCGCCATTACCGGAATTCCGGGAAACTCCCCTCCACCCCCCCCCCCCCCTAGTGTCCGGATCCAGTCCAAATGTATAAACGATTTATCTGGAGCAGACGCTTGTTCTTCCCAGCAAGTTTCACTCCGATCCCTCCATTCTAACCGTTTCTCGAGATTTTCGGTCTCCCCCCCCCAACTCCCCCATAGCTGTCGAATCCGGTCCGGACTTCAAATGGGACATCAGAGGTATGCCATTTATTCTGTTATTAAGTTTCATTCCAATCCGATCACCCGTTCGAAAGTTACACACTACTCCAGTTTTCCGGATTCCCCAGCCCTCCACTCCCCCCCAGAAGGTCGGATTGGGAAACTGATTATTTCCAGGTTAGTCCGGTCGGGTCCCTGACGCTCCTGCCAAGTTTCATCGTCCTAGCACATCTGGAAGTACCCCAGCTCGAAAAAGTGTGAGAAAAACTACTTAATTTTCAGGATTCCCTGGCCCACCACTCCCCCCCCCCCCCCAGATGGTCGGATCGGGAAACTGATTATTTCCAGGTTAGTTTGGTCGGGTCCCTGATTTTCCTGCCAAGTTTTATCGTCCTAGCCTATCTGGAAGTGCCCTAACTCGAGATGAGTGGACAGACAGACCGACCGACCGAAAGGTGATCGGTATATGGCACTTGAGCGAAGCTGCAAGTGCCATAAAAACGCGTTATAAGCAAAGAACCGGACACTGGTGACTAAACACCAGAACCAGACCGGAGTGCAACGAACGCAACAAATGTTCAATATCCTGCGAAGACAGTTGAAGAGCTGAGCGCACAAAGGTGATAACTCACTTTTTGGTAGTTTCGAGATATTCGGGTTTAAAGTTTGGAAAGTTGGTTTTGCTCATATTGTTGTTTGTATGATGTTTAGAGAGCTGAAATTTGGGACATATGTGGATAATGTTATCATCCAAAGAGCCTGAAGTTTTCATGGGTATCGAACCACTAGTTTACTGAATAAAAAGACTTGACACCTTTGTGCACCAGCTTTATGCCCCATTCGGCCTTGTGGCAAATGCAGAAAGGTGACAACTTGAAGCAATTTCCATAAAACTTCGATAAAGCCTAATCGGGACAGTGCCAAAGGTGATAACTTTTGTTGTCGCACATTATGTTGTATGCTTTTTACTGAATACCAGAAGTCGTTCAAATACTGATAAAAAAGTAAAGAAACAAAAAAGGCAGAACTGGTTAACTACAACCCTGTCGTCTTCTTCTAGCGTCTACCACGTGCAGTGGTAGTGGTATTTTCCATCCGTGTTTTTTTTATTGTTCGCTGAAGAACGAACTGTGAGCTTTCTAAGTGGTTCATCATCTGAATCTTGATCATCGAGCTCCTCTTCCAGTTCCTGAACAACAACTTGACATCCTGATTTCTTCAAATTACGGTTGAACGGCAGGTGTGCTTCTGGTATATACGGAATCTGGTTCTGAATGTCGTCATACTTTGGACCGGCTATCAACTTAAGACCTATACACATATTTGGAAGCTGCGTTCAGGGTTTCTTCCATGCATGGCATTCATTTGGGGGGGGGGGCTTTGCCCGCGGAATTAATTTCGGGGGGGGGGGGGGTTGCCCACGGGTCGGACAACAAGAGCTGTAAGCTCATATGGCACTTGCATGGGTTGAGACGTATTATTTGATTAAAAGTAATTTTCGACTGCGCGGTTCAGATGCGCACTTTAAGGAAGCTAGAGAAAAAGTATTTTGTCGTAGAACTTGGCTGTAATGATGCGCACTTTAAAGGCACTAGAAATTCATCTGTAAGGAAGACCCTTGAGGCAAAAACGATATCAGGCTCTTAGGGATCATTGATATATACGTATGATCAAAAGTATTTTTTTTCCGCTAATGCGGGTAAAATGCGCACTTTAAGGGTGCTAGAAATTTTTTTTTTTTTGCAAAACCCTTGTGGCACAAATGATCATAGGTTGAGATGTATCGTTTGATAAAAAGTACTTTTCGACCTTGCGGTTAAGATGCACACTTTAAGGGAGCTAGAACTTCATTTGTAAGCAAAACCCTTGAGGCAAAAATGATCATGGACTCATGCGGATCATGGAAATGCATATTTTGCTTAAAAGCATTTTTCTTAATTTGCGGTCATGATTGGTACTTTAGGGAATGGTCGGATTTGAAAAGTGGCGATTTCTAAGCCAATCTTGTCGAATTTCTAATATTCCAGCCAAATTTCATCGTCCTAGCAAATCTGGAAGTACCTTAACTCGCGATCACCGGAATTCCGGACCCGCCCCTCAAACTCCCCCCACAGTCGCCGGAGCCAATCCGGTTCGGTTTTGGACTTGTTTGTTATTCCCACAAAGTTCCATCCCGATCTCTCCAGTCCAATCCGGTTACGTATTCCCCCCCCCCCCCAATTGTTGTCGGATCCGGTCCGGACATGAAAAAGATCACCACAGGCCCTCTGTTCATTTATTAAATTTCACTCGAATCCGATCACCCGTTCCAAAGTTACGCATGGCTAAATATTCCGGATTCCCCCTCCCTCCGATCCCCCCACGACTATCGGATCGAGTGAATTTTTATTTACAAGTTAGTTTGATCGGGTCCCTGATACCTGATACGCCTCCCAAGTTTCGTCGTGAAAATCCCAAAAACTGTCATCACCAGAATTCCGGGAAACTCCCCTCCACCTCCCCCCCCCCAAGTGTCCGGGTCCAGTCCAAACGTGTAAACGATTTATATGGAGCAGATTCTTGTTCTTCCCAGCAAGTTTTACTCCAATCCCTCCACTATAACCGTCTCTCGAGATTTCCGGTCTTCCCCCCCCCCCCAACTCCCCATAGCTGTCGAATCCGGTTCGGACTTCAAATGGAAGATCAGAGATATGTCATTCATTCAGGTATTAAGTTTCGTCCCAATCCGATCACCCGTTCGAAAGTTACACAACACTCAATTTTCCATATTCCCCCGCACTGAATCACATATACAAACCCCTTTGACCCTCGAATGCACTAGCTCTTTCCGATGTTAACAGAGTGATCCGATGCAAAGAGTGACGTCACGCCGTGCGCAGACCTACTAGTGAGAAGAAAGGGGTAGGGGTTTTACAAAAACTACTAAATTCTCAGGATTCCGAGGCCCACCACTCCCCCCCAGATGGTCGGATCGTGAAACTGATTATTTCCAGGTTAGTTATATCGGGTCCCTGATATGCCTGCCAAGTTTCATCGTCCTAGGACATCTGGAAGTACCCTAACTCGAAAACAGTGGACCGCCCGACCGACCGACCGACCGAAAAGCGATCGGTATGGCACTTGAGCGGAGCTGCAAGTGCCATAAAAAGTACAAAAAAGACATAGATCAGAGGTTAAAGCCTACAAAAAAACTATTACTTTTATGGGTTTCGGGGGGGGGGTCGAACCCCCCTACCCCCTCGATCCCCTGGATACGGCCTTGTACGGAGAGTACATTTTAGAAATACTCAGCTCTGGTGACAGATAAAGCCTATTCGGGCTTTTGTTTCTTGAGTAGAGTGTGAGGCCTCAGCAGGAAAAGACCTTTTGTGATTTCTAATCTTTTCTTTGACCATGCTCGTCGTTGCATTATAGGGCGCTTTGCGGTTAATATTTCTCTTTGATCCTGGCTGAGCATTGCTGGTACATCCTACTTGAACAAAAAGGTCTAATCTTTTCCGTCCAACCTGAAACAGGTTCAGAATGGCTTGCTTACACACTTGCTTCTTCGTCGTGTCTGTAGTAACGTAATAGCGACTAGCAACTCTCTTTCAATCTTCTCCACCCCTGACGGGTTCGATGCATGAAAATATGTACGACTGCTGAGCTTCTTTCGTCAGACTGTAGAACGTCTCAAAAAGTGTCTTTCTGTGAACAATTTCGAGTTTCTCACAACAGTGCTGTCGACACTCCCTATTTCCGCAGATACCCCTTTCTTGGATTGTTTTCGCTTCCACTAGGTTGCCTTTACGGTCCACGTACTCTTCTCCTTCGTGCACCAGGAATCAGCCAACTTCATAAGACTTTCTATATTACTATTTTCCAAGTTGTCACCTATGTGCACTCAAATTAGCTCGGATGAGAGACAAGAAAATAAGGCTAAAATGTATCACCTTTGTCAACTAGCCGAAATCAGACCCAGTGGGTCAGCGATGTGACTTATCACTCTTGGCACCGGAAAATTAGCTGCCAAAAGCTAGTTATCACCTTTGTCAACTGGGTATCTCAATAGGGAGTGATCTGGCGAAAATTTGGATAGAACAGGGAGAAAGAGCGCAAAAAGTTACACTAGATGGTGCTCTTAACTCAATTTGTCAAAAAAGTCGAGTTATCACCTTTGTGCGCTCAGCTCTTCAGTTGTTCTGGAAAGCGAGAATCCTCTTTTCTTGCTGTTGGTTCAGTTTCTAGCATTCACAGCTATAAAGAAGGGCGGAGAGGTCGTTACTGTTGAACAGCCTCAATTTCAGTTTCAGGGAGTATCCTACTTTTTCGATCGCCAAACTGGCTTTAGTCGATTAAAAGCTCCACTGGCTTGTCCAGTCCTAGACTACACCTCCTTTTCGCTTGATCCAGTTCGTTCGACTGTACTTCCAAGGTATCTAAATTCCACTACCTGCTCTACTGCATTGTCCCCGCACTTTATGCCCAGTAGTGAGTCGCTCGTTGCCATGCCTTTTGTTTTGTCCGAACTGGTCTTCAGTCCCCAAAGACTTGCTTTCTCTCGGATTACATCGAGAAGCTCCGTGGAGCCTTTCTAGTACAGTCAATATAAGGTTTGACTGCAAACAAATTGCAACAGAAATGATTTTTACACCATCTTGTAGAGAAAAAAAAAACTGTACAACAAATCAAAAGTTGAGAAACCTAGCGGGGTGCAAAGTTCGTGTTTTTTAGCGTTTTCTATTTTATTTATTATTTTTCAGCTGATATTTTCGATTTTCTTATAGCTTTGTGTTTTCTTCATCGGAAAAATGTTTTATGATGTAGTTTTATGTGCTGAACTCGAATATCACATCAGATCAAAGATACGGTCAACCGGAAGTGTTTCACATTCATCACTATTCAAGAAATACATATTTCTATTACATTATCCCGTTGTTCGCATTAAGGACCGAATACAGACCCAAATGGATGTGCTGAATGGCTAATTAATAAATGTGCTGTATTTATTATTAATAATTACAAATCATTTAATTATTCTATATTTATTTGACGTCATTAATTTTAAAGTCATTATTTGTCCCTCGCACTATTTTTTGATAGGACCATGAGAAGGCAGATACTGTGGTAGGCTATAACTTTGGACGAATTTTAATTGCGATATAAGTAATAGTTAATCCATCTGTTTTCATGTAGGCCAGTTTTCGTGCTACGTGCTGTGTTTTATTGGCTACTCAACCTTTTTTGGGGATGAGTCAAGCTTAGCCCGAACAGGTATCGTAGTTATCCAAGGATACAAATCAATATAATACCAAGTTTTACCGGTAGCAGCAATTATTAATCGTTATATCATACAATTAAACCTGTAATAGGTATATATATATGTATATTATAGCCTACATATATGTAATTGTTAAAATAGCTAAATCCGTCCTCGTTCAGTGTTTGCTGATGTTCTCGTCGGGCCATGTTACCCTGCGGCGTCTCTTCTAGCGACTACTTTCAGCCTATGGTTGCTTGTAGCAAGTAGGTTCAGAAAGCTACCAACGTCTTTTGAGACTACTTTATTAGGGAACTTTAAGATGGCTGTTTCCACTGGCGGGATCAGTCGCACATATATACCCATAATCCATGGTCCAGCCTTTTCGTGCTCTGCCAGATTTGTGGAAAAATTTATTTTGTAGAAGTAGTATGAAAGCTGCATCCATCTTAGTCTCAGCTTCCCTTTCGATCCTGCAATTAAGGGCCTCTAGTTGTTTCAAGCTCTAAGGAGCTGAGTCCTGGGTGTCTTGGTCCTATGACAGGAATATATGTGGTGTTTCTGATTATTACGCTCTTAATGAGCTTTTTCATGTTGGCTAAGTTCAAATATTATTTTCATATCGTTCATAGTATTAAGGGGCTCAAGATCCTTCTTAGGGACAGGTCGTGGGTTGTCCTGGAATTTGGTCGTTACGGAGATTAGCCATTTGGGGTTTCATGGTGACTGGCTGGCGATGTTGGTTAGGGCCTCGGTGTCCGTCGTTGCTTTCTGCAGGGCTCTAGCGCCATCAATGTCCATTCGTTGGTGAGTCTGGACGGTACTTGCTGGCACTGTGCGGTCTCTCCGCGGGGAATTTTTGGAGCTGAAACAGATTCCCCCATGCTGCACCGTCTACCTCGGTACCTCCCAGTCAGCTCTTGCTTCTCCGTCTTTGATCCGTAGTATGTCGGCTTCTTGGTGTAGGTTCCTTGGCTTCTTGGTGTAGGCCGATTTTTCGTTGTGTTCATCGTCTCATCATCGTGATGGTTTAATTTCGAATGGTCCGAGACGACGAATGGTTTTGCTAACCTGCCTGTCGTCTAGGGATTCTAAGGTTAGGATTCTAGGCTTGAGCCGCTCCATCGAAAATATTTGCCTGGAGCGTTGACGACTCTCGACTCCAACGAGACCAAATATAAGGAGGGTTTTCGCGAGCTCGAAAGAAAAGCTGGAATCACTTTCCAAAGGTTTTCGCGCTGCTTGGAAACCGAAGTAGCTTTCTCGGATAGTGATTCCAGAAAGTTAGTGAAAGCTCTGCGGGAAATTGAATGCTCCGGCGGGAATTTTTGAAACTGTTGAAATCCAGAATTCAGCGATTTCCCGGCGATTTCAGCTTTCCATGCGTTTTTGCAATCGGTCCAGCGGGAAACTGGACAGGGATTCCAGGAATCGCTTTCCCAGTGTTTTCGAGATGCGCTTCGCTTGCCGGAAGGTGATTCCGGAATCCCGCAAAAACCCTCTGAGAGCACTCTAGATGATGTTTAAGTAATGTGGGGGAGCAAAATGTGCATATCCTTGCACTGGACTGGACGGGGTAGGCCTAAACCTGCTCGGCCTTTTACCAATGTGATTTTTGTTACCTGTGAATCAAGTTTTATTAATAAATGAGAGGTGATGAACAGGACAGTTTGAAGACTTGACATGGTATTTTCCAAACGATAAATAATAAGACTTCCAAGGAAACTTCTTGTATGGTTACGAATACGAAACATATTAAAGTTGAACATATCTTAAATCTGAAGCGATATTCAGAATCGCCGCAAAAAATTAACTTCAAAACATGTATCCTATGGAGCAAACGGCAAGCTGTTAGAAAATCGAAAATACCAGCTGGAAAAGAAAAAGAAAAAACGCTATAAAACACGAGCTTTTACTTGAGATAGGTTTCCAGCTTTAGACAAGTCGAACAGTTTCATTTTCTCTACACGGCGGTTTAATCATCTCTGTTGCGATTTGTCTGCGGTAAAACGACTGTGCTATAATATAATCACGAATTTATTGGATGGTGATGAATATGAAACATTTTCGGTTGACTGTATCTTAAATCTGATGTGATATTCGAGTTCAGCACATAAAACTACACCAGAAACATGTTTCTCATGAAGTAAACACTAAGCCTTAACAAAATAGAAAATTTCAGCTGAAAAACAAAAAATAACATTTAAAACGCTAAAAAACACAAATTTTGCACCCCGGTAGGTTTCTCAACTTTTGATATGTTGTACAGTTTTTTTTTCTCTACAAGATGGTGTAAAATCATTTCTGTTGCAATTTGTTTGCGGTCAAGTCGTATTTGACGCTAGATTGACTGTACTATTCCTTGTTTGCCTCAATCAGGGTGATGTCGTCGGCGAAATCAAGATCCGCTAGTCGCTTATTATCGCAGATTTGGATACCAAACCCTGTGCAATCTCGGAGCGCATAATTAATCACAAGGACAAAAAGCAATGGGGAGAGGACACATCCCTGTTTGACCCGGACATGATACTGAAATACCTTGTATTTCCTTCGTAGGTCCGAACGCAGCACTCCGTGTTTTCGTGCAGCGCAATGATCAGGGATACGAGTTTATCTGGAATGCAGTAGTATCGGAGGATTTTCCACAGCGACTCTCGTTGTATTGAGTCGAAGGCTTTCTCGAAATCCACAAAGACAAGGTACATCTTTTGCCTCCATTCGTTGCATTCCTCGATCAACATGCGCAGGACATATATAAGGTCTGAGCAGGAGCGAGATGGGCGGAAGCCATGTTGTTTGTCTCTCAAGTGCTTATCTAAGGCAGTCTGAATGCGGCGGAGGATTATCTGTGAGAATAGTTTCCCCGGGATAGAAAGGAGGCTGATGCCCCTCCAGTTATCGCACTTCGATGCATCTCTTTTCTTGAAAAGCTTGATGAGTGTGCTTTTTCTCCATTCTTCAGGGACTTCTGTGATTTCCAGATGCATGCAAAGAATGCTATCCACACCGTTATGCAAGCACCTAAAGAGGTTTTGATAATTTCTGCTGATATCCTGTCGCTTCCTGGTGCTCTGCCGTTCTTCAACTTGCGAGCGGCTTGGACTATTTCTTCGGTCGATGGCTCTTCCGTATTGATTTGAAGGTCCAGGAAAGGGGTTGTGGGGATATCTGCTGTGTTCGGAGGACTAGGTCTGTTGAGGACTTTCTCAAAATGTACGGTCCAACTTCAGAGATTTCATCGGGGGCTGTGACCATCTTTCCGTTTTCGTCTTTGACTGGCCCGTTTAGGTTACGTCGTTTCCCGATAGTTTCATTGGTGATTTTGTAAACGGCTCTGGAATCACCGTGTTTGGCTGCTTCTTCCGTCATAGCTGCCTTCTTTTCTAGAAAGTCCCGTTTATCTCCCCTTGCGCTCTTCTTCACTAGCTTGTCTTGATGTCGGTATAGATGGTTACTCAAGACTGTGTCGCTGTTATCTCCACCGTTTAGAAGACCGAAGACGTGGCTTTAGTTTCCGACGTTCTTCAATAAGGGTCCATGTCTTATCGGATAACCATTCATCTTTGGGTCTTTTTGGGATCCCAAAACGTTAGTGACGGATACCTATGACATCGCAAAAGTTGTCCGTCTGTCCGTCCGTCCGTCTGTGAGCACGATAACTCTCGAAGGAAATGAGATATTTTGATGAAACTTGGTGTGAGAATTCTTTGGGTCAAGAGTAAGGTCGAGTTCGTAGATGGGCTCTTTAGCCCTACATTTAGGGGTGGGGGAGGGGGTTTAAATTAAGGGGCAAACAAAATATTTTGGAACAGCTAATGTGATAGACGATTATGGGGTAAGAAGACATGCTGAACCCGATGGTCAAAACCATTTACTCGCCGGACAAGTAGTCGCCCGGAATCCGGCCAAAACCGGAAAGTTTGTTTAAAGTAAAAGTTTTATTTGAAGTTGATTAGATGTTCGATTTAGGGGTAAGAAGACATGCTGAACACGATGGTGAAAACCATTTTCTCGCCGGACAAGTAGTTAGCCCGGAATCCGGCCGAAACCGGAAAATTTGTTAAAACCAAAAGTTTTATTTGAAGTTGATTAGATGCTCGATTTAGGTGTAAGAGGACATGCTGAACACGATGGTGAAAACCATTTTCTTGCCGGACTGGTAGTTGGCCCGGAATCCGGCCGAAACCGGAAATTTGTTATAAGCAAAAGTTTTATTTGAAGTTAATTAGATGTTCGATTTAGGGGTAAGAAGACATGCTGAACACGATGGTGAAAACCATTTTCTCGCCGGACAAGTAGTTCGCCCGGAATCCGGCCGAAACCGGAAAATTTGTTATAGTAAAATTTGTATTTGAAGTTGATTAGATGACAGATTTAAGGGTAAGAAGAGACGCTGAATCTGTATGTGACAATCATTTTTTTCCCGGACATAGAGTTCGTCCGGAATCCGGTTGAAACCGGATTTTTTTTCCGTAAGTTAAAGTTTTATTTGAAGTTGATTAGATGTTGTTTATAGGGATAAGGAGAGGCGCTGAATTCGTTTTTGAACCATCTTTTTTTGGCTGGACAAGTAGTTCGCTCGGAATTGGGCCGAAACCGGAAATTTGGCAGAAGTAAAGCAGGAAGTTTCGATCAGTATCGTCAAAATAGATATGGCTTCTACAGGTATATCTGAACTTGATTTTCTCAGATGATTAGCCTGGCGAAGACTGGATCTGATTAGACAAGACCTAGTTGACTGGGTCAAATATTAAATTTTTGGGATACCATCGAAACCTTTGGTCTTGTTTTTTTTGCCCAAGCGTTTCTAGTGCTGTCTGGTTATATGCTTCTTGTTCCAGGATAACTCCACAGAGGCTTCGTTGTTGAAATCTAGGGCCAAGCTCTCGAACCTGTTTGTAAGTTGGATACTGAAGTTGTGAATCTTCCGGATAGGCCTCGGCAAAAACGGATATAGGGAATCTGGAAGGGGAAGTCTAGCCTTTAGCGTTTTAATTTTTGTTGAATGCTATAAAGTCGAAGCTCCACCACAGTCATCGTGATTTTGTTACGAACCACTCTAAATCATACCAAACTATAATACCACCCAAATTACGGTTGCGATCCTCGGAAATATTTTCAAAACTACATAAATACTCTTGGAACGTAAAAAAGGGATCACTTCGAAGTCCGTTCGGAAATTCCACGGAAGCAGGAAAGTCATGTAACGAATGCGGGTCGTTTAACGCCATCTAAAGAAATATTTGATGCATTTCAAATCGCGATTGAACGTTCTTGCTCAAACAGTTGCAGACGATGTTCGTAATTACCGTTCAAAGAATAGTCAGTGCCGAGACAAATTAAATATTTACTACAGACCATTCCACCAAACAAGATGTCTCCTTTTCTCAACCAAGAACAAATAATCTCGAGAACCATGCGAAGTCGAATATATTCCCGATACCCTGCCCGATGCAAGAGAGCGGAGGGTACGAGCTACGGGGAACACCTCTACAAACAGCTATATCGCAGTAGAGCCCCGAAGAAGAAATTCGAGGCTAAAAGCCGATTGGTTGTCTAGCATTGTAACGTCACGTGTGATGCGCTAAAGAGCGGGTCCTCCTCGCGTCTCACAGTTTTTCCTCTGATGCGCAGCGGCGAAGAGGAAAGTAAACGGGTATCAACTCAAAGCTCAGCGAGTAAACATGGCTCCGCTCAGTTTTGCGGGGTATCCATAGTCGCTGTACTCGCTGTATGGAACCAAAGACGGACGTTCTATTGGATTAGTTGTTGCGAAATTTTCTCGATTATTTGCACGAAAACGTTGTACTCCCTGACACCTGCAATAGCTATTTTTGTAAACAGTATGTAAATATGTCTTTTTTTAGGAAGCCTTGTACACCCAGATCGAAGATGCGCTGAAGACCGAAGGCAGACTCCTTCAGAAAAGGGTCAAACAGAACTCACTTCGGTTCCATATCATGCCAGCGAAAAAGTAACTACTATTGTCCGTATCCTCATTATATATTTCGATCGAACACTTCAGTCTGGATTCATGAGGGACCACGAAATTTCCGTAAAACTTGTAACATCGGTTCACAACTATGCCTACAATTAAACCGTCACAACTATTCTCATATGACCATTGGGTGGAAATGATGAAGGGATAGTGCAATAGTTGTGTAACCCCAGTATAGTTGATTACAGGAAACTGTGTTACACTCCACTTAATGCAATTCGAAAAACTACACCAATTCGGATAGCGTTAAAGACTTCGGTCCGTGTCGCTTCCACTCCATTCAGAAACACTCAGGCGCACGAACTGGTTGTTTATTAGCTTCTGGTTATCACTGTAGCTAAGTTCCAAGCCAGTTAGGAGTGAGAGCATGCTCTTCCTGGGAGGTTTGGTTTCACCTCTATCTTTCCTCGTGGTTTGGTTCGTGTACTTCCGTGGCGTTTTTTCTTTGGGCACGTAGTTGGGATCATGAATTCTTGCGTGTCGTCGAAGCCGAGCCTAGAGAAACATAATTTAGGGTTAGAAGACTCGACTACGCACGACACATGATGTAGTTCTTCGGGCGGTTTGACTTACAGCATGACTTACCAACTGAATGTTTTTCGTTTGAGCTTGTTACAACCCGTAGTTTTAAAATGTTCCCGAATGAGATAACTGCACTTTAACATTTCCATTCGAAGCCTCACATGTAATGACGTCATCGCGCTGAGGGTCTTAAGCACGCAAAGTAGATCTGTCAGCCCCTCTTGCGACTAAAATTGGACCTAACTGTACTGTTTCTCTCTGAGACTAGCTCCAAGCGCCAACAGCCAGCAATTGGCAACTTTGCGCTCCTTTTATGCTATCACTCAGTTTTGAAAATAAGCCTCTCATCTCTCATCAGTGTTCCTAACAGTGTTGCCACTGGTCGCAGAATTTTGCTATTTGTTACAGGTTATCGACTTATCCCCAGATTCACAGCTGTGAAAAATTTGTCACAGGTAATCGCATTTATGCCAAAAATGTCGCAAATTTTGCGATATCAAAGCATTTTGGTCAATTTCAATAGCTCGTCTTAAAATAACAAATTGGTACCTTAGAATCTATGAGTTTTTCGTTGAAACAGAAAAAAAGAACCGAAGTTTATTGGCGCCAGAATGTCATAGAATTTTGCGGCCGAATGTTACAGGTTCCGTCAGCGAATCATTTTCTTTCCTCTCGAATAAGGGACGCGAGACTCTGAAAAGAGGACAATATATTCGCCGACTTTGTTTGCGTTTCTAGGACAGCAGAACTACACACATTCCTTTAGCTCAAGCTGACTCCATTAAACGGTCATTTCAGCTGATTTTACTGGAGCCATATTTCGGCCAATCTTGGCAAAAGTCCTCTTCAGGCTCAAGCTAGAAATGTGAATAGTGTGTTCAAAACAGCAGTAATAGTTTAAGTTACAGATTGTCAAGTAGCCTGTCGCGAGCGGAGATGGTTTACCTTGCAAGAGAAGCTTTTGCCGCAACCTTCGAAGGGACATGTGTCTCGTATCCCCAAATGCACGTGCGAGTAATGGACTTTCAGCTCCGTCTCTCGGAAGTAGGACCTGCAGCGGGAAAGAAAATCAGCACACGAAAGTAGAAAACGGAAGTCTTTTAGCTTAGTCAGAATTGCGCCAGGATGAATTACCCGTGGTGTTCTATTACAAACAGTGCATAGCCTACCAACGCTGGAATTAACAGCTTGCATAAAACCCGATTTGATAAAGATCTGCCATGGTTTGCCCGGAACGGAACGACGATCCGCTGTGAAATAACCAGCTTGCGGCGTTTAGGTCGCTTATTATTGAGAGTAATGCTGCTTTCACATTGACGCGTTTATCTTGCGTAATCTTATGCGTACGCGTCGACGCAACGCAAGAATAGAGCCGCTTTCACGTTGACGCGTTTATCTTGCGTAATTTGATGCGTACGCGTCGTCGCAACGCAAGAATAGCTTTGCATCGACGCGTACGCATCAGATTACGCAAGATAAACGCGTCAATGTGAAAGCGGCTTAATGTTTCAATGAGGGCTGCAAGCGCCCCTGCACATGTGATTCTTGTTCGGAAACTTTGGAGACATTTTCGCGTGGACGGCTCCGTTGAATGTTGCGTCCCATCATCATGATGCGAGTTTTCGCGGTGATGCCATTCAGCTCGATGGTAGTTTTCGCGTGAATAGCTCAGCGGGTGACGTCACCATCGAGCAGGATGAGTGTCCCTCTTCAAAGACGCTCCTAGAGGTCTCTTGAAAGGGTAGAGGAAGATGGCATCCTCCTCTGTCTCAAACCCGCTGTCGTGTGTATGGCATCATCCAGTGATACTTTCGCGTGGATGGCAACTTCTGTCGAGCTCAACAGCCATCCACGCAAGAGTGCTCCCCTTGTCACGTTCGGGATGCCAACATTAGTTCCTTCCCTTGCGGCTATACAAGCAAACGTTACCTATTGCAGCTGTCTACAGGGCACATGAACTTCTCTCTGTTTTCTAGATGCAGTAGGACGTGGTTTCTCAGATTCCCTTTACTCTTGAAAGAAGCGTTACAGTCGGCACACGTGTAGCCTAGAAAATATAGATCTAAAAAAAAATCTGAGCCAGATAAAATCAGTTCCATAACATTCGATAGTCAACTACACAAAGGTGATCGAAGAAGTATATCCAGATAACTTGCATCAGTTAATGAACAAGAGCTGAAAGCTCATATGGCACTTGTAAGAAGAGGTAGCATGTTTGTCAGATGTGGTTTGCAGTTGTCGAGGCTGAATCTTTCCTTGCATTGACAACTGTTAGAATAGAAGTTTTGTCTTACTGAGGTTCCGATTCACGTGTAGCCCAATCGATAGTAGGAACAAGTACTCTAGATGTGATAATTATGTACCCGAACTGGATGATTGATTGAGATTTGCAACTTCTCCTGTCCTATTCACATTCCTCGTCATATAATCTGGAAAAAGCTCCGCACATCGTTATCGGCATTAATCCTGACTTGAAACGGGAGATCTTAGACATTAGCTCTTGCAACTTGTCCAGTTCTATTCACATTCCTCGTCATAGATAATCTAGAAGTACGCCAGTTCGTGATAACCGGCATCCCAGGAAAGCCCCTCCAGCTCAACCCACAATGCCACGGTCCGGTCCTGCTCTGTCAATAATGTATCTAGGGTTTAATGTTTACTGTTCCCACCAAGTTCCATCCGATGGATCCATCCCGATCCATCGGCTCTAAATGTTTCACGAGCTTTCCGGTGCCCCCCTGCAGCTCCCCCCGCCAGTTCTCGGATCCGGCCCAGAGTTGAAATTGATCATCTGAGCCGCTTGTTCTTGACAATTGTCAAGTCTCATACACGTCCGATCACCCGTTCCAAACCTGTACATGTCATTACATGTATTGTTGGTGATTTAAACGCTAACAGTCTGAATAATTCAGTTTTTTATCAAGAATTAGCTTCATTTTGTGCTGATAACGCATTAGTTGTAGCGGATAATATTTTCCTGCCGCAGGGTTCTTTTACTTTTATGAGTGATGCTAACCATGGAATTTCTTGGCTCGACCATGTGCTTGTTTCTGAATCTCTCCTTTCTAGTGTTCGTGGGATGCATGTTAGGCTGGACCTTATAGGTTCGGACCATTTTCCCCTTGTTTGTAGGCTGGCACTATCCCCTAGCTGCTCCCTTGTTTCGGAGCACGCTGCTCCTACTAGTTCGGTGGGGACGGCCCTGTGGGATAGGGCCTCGTCTGCACAACAGGCTGATTATGTGAATGAGGTGGCGGGACGGTTGATGAACCTTGATTTTACTAACAGTGCTTTTTCTTGTTGTAATTTTGATTGTCAAAATGCCCAGCATAGAAACGCAATTTGTTCTTTGTATGAGAGTATTTGCACAATTTTGTTACTTGCTTCGGCTTGCCATATACCCTCGACGTCCCCAGCGTCAACTCCTCCTTCGAGGAAGTACCGGATACCTGGTTGGAATGCGTATGTCAAACACCTTTACGAGCAGGCAAGGTTTTGGTTTCTAGCTTGGGTTGGTGAAGGTAGGGACCGGGACGGTTTCCTTGACGCTACCAGGCTGCTGTGGAAAAGGCGGTTCAAGGATGCACTGCATTGGGTCCGTAGGCAGGAAGATTCTATTAAAAGTGAGTTCCTTGCAGATAGTTTGAAATCCAAAAATTCTTATAGTTTTTGGAAAGCTGTAACTTCTGGTGCCGGTACTAATCCGTCGCTCGCTCCTGTGGTTGATGGGGAAAATGGCGAAGCTGCTGTTTGTAATCATTGGAAAGCGCATTTCGAAAACCTTTTCAATTCAGTGCCTAGTAGTTTGATTAATCTTAGGGGAAAGCTCTCTGAAGCGCCCGACGGTTTTGTGCTTTTTAGTACGTTAGAGGTGGCGGAGGCAATTAAGTCCATGAAGACCGGTAGTGCGGGAGGTTTTGATCGTGTTTCATCTACCCATATTAAGTTGTGTGTAAATATTATTTGTGGGCCGCTTGCCATTATTTTCAATGCTATGATTACTCATGGTTTCACCCCTTCGTCACTTTTGGATGTGTTGTTGGTGCCAATACCAAAAAATCGTATGAAAGATTTGTCAAAGTCTGATAACTACAGGCCCATTGCTTTAGCAACTTGTTTTTCAAAAGTGTTAGAGAAGTGCCTGCTGAAACGCCTTGATAAGTTTTTGTATACTGCGGATTCACAGTTTGCATATAAGAGGGGTTCGTCAGTTGAATTTCCTGTATTCATTCTAAGATGTGTGATTGAGTACTATTTCCTTTTTTCTACTTTTGTGTTCTGTTGTTTCATTGATTCACGGAAAGCTTTTGACCGTGTGAATATTGAGAAACTGTTGGTTAAATTAGTTAAGAGAGGTGTTCCTAGTTGTTATGTTAGGATACTTGCTTTCTGGTTTGAAAATCAGCATTTCCGTATTCGATGGGGGAACGTCACTAGTGACCCTTTTAGGACCGCTAATGGTGTACGCCAAGGTGGCATTCTGTCCGCATATTTGTATAATGTGTATGTTGACGACCTGAACATCCGTTTACGTGCAACAGGTCTTGGTTGCCATATTGGTACCGTTTGTTTTAACTGTATCAGTTATGCGGATGATTTAGTTTTACTGTCTACCAGTGTGTCTGCGCCCAATGAGCTCTTAAAGGTGTGTGATGAGTACGGGAAAGACCACGATATTATTTTCAACACCGCGAAAACTTTTTGTATGTGCTTCCGTCCGAAAGGGAGCAGAAAACCTCTCCTTCCTGGTGTTTTCCTTTCAGGTCGAGCGCTTGATTTTGTCGACCAGTTTACATACCTGGGTTATATTTTCCATGAGAATCTTTGTGATGATTCGCACGTGCGTTCGGCTATGCGATCTCTGTGTGCAAGAGGGAATATGTTGAGACGAAAATTCAGAAAGTGTACTACTGATGTTAAAACTTATTTGTTTAGATCATATTGTACAAGTATCTATGGGCTACCTCTTGTTTTTAATACGACTGTTAAGTGCTTCTCCGATCTGAAAATAAGCTACAATAATTCTTTCCGGTTTCTACATGGTATTCCTACTTTTTGCAGTGCTACGGAAATGTTTGCTGATTTCCAAGTGTCAAATCTCCTGGAAATTCAGGTGAATTCCCGGAAATCTCTCAGGAGGCGGTTGATTGCTAGTGATAATCACTTACTTGTTGCTTTATGCTCGATCTGGCTGCAAATCTCGATTCCCGCTTGGATCGCCTTGAACAGCTCTGTTTTTGATGGAGGTTAGCGATTAGCTGAATTTTGCGATGAGAGTGTTCGTGTTTTCTGTTTTGTTTGTTTGTTTCTTTTTGTTTTGTTTTTTGTGATATGCCGTAAAGGTGGATTATGAAGTTAAATAAATAAATAAAATAAATAAATATTCCAGATTCCCACCCTCAATTCCCCCCAAGATCATCGGATCGGGGAAGGGATTGTTTTCAAGTAAATCTGGTAGAGTACCTAATATGCCTACGAAGTTTCATGGTCCTAGCACATATGGAAGTACCGTAACTAGTAACCCTGTGGAAACCCCCCAACCCCGCTCCCACTATGAAACGATCCGGTTCTGTTTTGTCAACAGTGTATCTAGGATTTAGGCTTGTTCGTCCCTCCATGTTCCATCCCAATCCCTTGGCTCTAAGCGTTTTGATAACCGGTGCCACCCCCCATCCAGCTCCAGTTTACGGATCCAGTCCGGATTTGGAAAATGAACATTTGAGACACTTGCATATCCGATTACTCGTTTCGAAGTTAAAGAACCCCTCTTGCTTATTCTGCCTTTTATAATATACCTAGCTCCCATACAGAATTATGAGCTTCTAAAATCCCAACCTTTCTCCATTGTTTCGTTTTGTGCCTACGAAATTTTAGCGCTTTTTTGGCCTTGCCGAGTTTTGCCCGTCACACAACGAAACGTTTGCCGGGACAACTCCTTCACACATACGGATCTGAGAAGCTTCTGTTTATTACTTCTTTTATTTGCTCAATTTTCCCACTTTTTAACCACGGCGCGTTCAGTTTTCAAATGTTTTGCGCCCAGCCGCCGGGTCGGAGAGCAGGAAGGCTGGACATAGTCGACAAGCGCTAACAAGAAAATCGCTAATTTCAGTAATGGTATTTTCGAAAATGTTTTTTCTCATTTCTAGTAAGAGTTGTGCTTTAAGCATGTTACTAGTTTCAAGATTCCCCATCCGTCCTGTCCCCCACAGTGGCCGGATCGGAAATGTATGATTATGTTCATCTGGTGGGGTCCCTATATGCCTGCTAATTTTCATCGTCCTAGCTTATTTCGAAGCGTTTAACGAGATTTCCGGTGTCCCCTTCAAGCCCCCCCCCCAGTTATCGGATCCGACCCTGATTTGAAACTGAACAACTGAGACATTCGTTCTTGGAGCTAGTCAAGTTTCATTCATGTCCGATCACCCGTTCCAAAGTTATTCATGTTAATAGTTTCCGAATTCCCCATCCCTCCAAAGCCCCCCTCCCAGTTATCGGATCCGGTCCAAAATTTGAAACTGATTATCTGAGACACTTGTTGTTGACACGTCTCAAGTTTCATGCATGTCCGATTACCTGTTCCAAAGTTATGCATGTTACTCGTTTCCTTATTCCTCATCCCTCCACTCCCCCCACGATGGCCGGACCGAGTTAATCTGGTCGGGTCCCTGATACGCCTGTCAAGTTTTATCGTCCTAGTTTATTTGGAAGCGTTTCACGAGTTTTCGGTGCCCTCCTCTTGCCCCCCCCCCACCCATTTATCGGAGCCGGCCCTGATTTGAATCTGAATAATTATATCTGAGAGATTTCTTCTTAACACTTGTCAAGTTTCATGCATGTCCGATTACCAGTTCCAAAGTTATTCATGTTACTAGTTTCCGGATTCCCCATCCCTCCACTCCCCCACGATGGCCGGATCGGGGAAATGATTATATCATGTGGTCGGGTCCGTGATACGCCTGTCAATTTTCATTGTCCTAGCTTATGTGGAAGCGTTTCACGAGATTTCCGGTGCCCCCCTCCAGCCCCCCCCCAGTAATCGGATTCGGTCCAGATTTGAAAAACAACGTCTGAGACACTTATTGTTGACAATTCTCAAGTTTCATCCCTGTCCGATTCTCATTACCTGTTCCAAAGTTATGCATGTTACTAGTTTCCGGATTCCTCATCCCTCCGATCCTTCCACGATAGCCGGATCGGGGAAGTGATTATTTCTACGTTAATCTGGTCGGGTCCCTGATGAGCCTGCCAAGTTTCATCATCCTAGCTTCTGTGAAGATGTCCGAACTAGCAAAACCGGGAAAGACCGTCAAATAATTTCGTCGGTCTCATTTTGATCCGTAAACTGTATACTCTCCTGCATTTCCCTTTGACAACAAGCATCCATGGCTCAGTTGATAGAGCGTCAGCCTTGCAACCGAGGCGGCGCGGGATCGATCCTCCACCTCTACATCTTTTGTTTTGCTCCTTTTCGCTGCCATTGTTACTAGTTTTCCGGACTGCCGGATCCGGGGAAAGTCGGATCGGGAAAGTGATTATTTGTAAGTTGATCTGGTCGGGTCCCCGATAAGCCTGCCAAGTTTCATCGTCCTAGCTTATGTGGAAGTGCCCGAACTAGCAAAAGCGGGACAGACCGACAGACCGACAGACATTAGGATCGCTATATGGCACTTGAGTAGGCTCAAGTGCCATAAAAATGATATAAAGACAAAGACTTCAAATAAATTATTGATAAAGATGGTCCACACGTCCAGTTATTCTACTCTTATAAACATCAGTAGGTACATAAGCTAATCCGCGTACCCAGCTAATCCCTTGGACTATCCGTGGCGTAGGGATTATTTGGGACTAAGAGATTCTTATGGGATTGTCTTTTTTATTTATGCGAGGAGGGTTTCACCGGGAGGGATTTGGTACCGGGGGTTTTCGCCGGGGGGGGGGGGGGTTAGCCGGAACCCATTTTAGCACGACATAAGGGTGCTTACGAATCGCGCCACTAGATGATACGGCGCTCGTACCGAGTCCCGGTATAGAATACGAACACAACAGAATAACGCCGAATTTGGCTGTCACTTCAATCACTTAGCACGTACATTTAACACATGTCAAACGCGAAAGGCGTACCGTATAGGGATATAGGTCGTATTGCTGCAGGTGCTAATTACGAATATTCAGTTCAACTCGACTTAGAATTTAAAATTTCAACTAAAGCTGTGCTGTGACAAAGCTTTTCTTATACTTTGGATGCTTTCATGGACACACAAAATTGAAGTAGGTAGTAAGATAGGTTGTGAGTTCACGCGTGCGGGTCTAAGTCTATTGGCATGTTAGTAGGAAGGTGAACAGAGAAGACAAATATTGACGACCTCGACAAATTTGGTATTGCTGCAGGTGCTAATTACGAATATACAGTTCACCTCGACTTAGAATTTAAAATTTCAACTAAAGCCGTGACAAAGCTTCTCTTGTACTTTCAATGCTTTCACGGACACACAAAATTGAGTAGGTAGTAAGATAGGTTGTGAGTTCACGCGTGCGGGTCTAAGTCTATTGGCGTGTTAGTAGGAAGGTGAACAGAGAAGACAAATATTGACGACCTCGACAAATTTGGTTTTACCATGATAGTTTTGAGAAGAATAAAATCGATACCTCGTATCTACCTATCTTTACTGTATTTAACTACCTGTTAAATACAATAACGAAATCATTGCATTCAATAAGATCGGAAGCTAGAATGCTTCTTATTTAACCCTTTTAAGAACTGTCCTAATTCGGAGGAGACCCAGACCTACTTTTCTTGTGGCAGGCCCTCTTGTGAGCCTGAAGGTCCGACCACGTGGCGAAATTATTAGTGCAATCATCGTCACTGCAATGGTAGCCCTCATGGATCTTCTGGTGTCTCTTCAAGCGACTGGGTAGAAGAAAGGACTTCTCGCAGACATCACATCTTAAAAATGAAAATATATCCACCGACATGTAGAAAATAAAACTGAGGTATGTTACTTTGGACGACTATCTAACTCTGGACAGGCGTATTTCACCGATCCGACCATCCTGGGGGGAGTGGAGGGAGGGGAACCCAGAACCTTGAGGCATGCATAACTTTCGAAGTTATGGAAGTTAAGGACGACGGAACTTGGCAGGCGTATTAGTGGCCCGAACAAATTGACTTAAAAATTGCCAATTTCCGGATCCGGTTCTTGGGAGGAGTTGCGGGGGAGGGAATCTAAGCAGTTCTATCTAGCTTCCAAGTGCCATATGAGCTTATAGCTCTTGTTATTTTTTCTTCTCGGCAAAATGTCCACAGACAAACAACCTTCTCAAGCAACACACAGCTACCGTCCTCTTTGCGGTACTGACATGTTGCTTTGTCTTTTCGTAAGACCTAAACCTCCTAGTTCCAAAAGAAAATATTATTATTGTCGGAAGAGCAAACGGTCTGTGCCGCCTGTGTGACGATAAGTATATCCTATGCCGACAGTTGGCAATGAGCCGACAGCGTAAACATGTCCGAACAATAGAAGTTTGCCGTATAGTCGACACTATTCGTGAATGCAGCCTGATTGTGACATTTCTTGTCGCGTGCCACGTAGCCCACTGACCTATGGTCAGAGGGGATAGATCTGACAAACTATCGCTTAAGAAACAGCTTATAAAATGATTTATTCTGCTTTAATTTAATAAAATTCATTGTGCGCATTCGTCCATATCAAAGCCATATATCGATACGGAGACATAAGACATTCGAGATGGTACTTTTTAAGGGGTTCCCCCCCCCCACAGAAGCTTAGTCGCGACTGACCAACGCACATGTTCGTTGAATAGCGGGTGCATCATTCTACGAAAATGTCATATTAGGCTAAACTGAATTCTAAATAAGGCGGCGCGGGGTACTCACTTAAAAGGCTTGATCCCTGTGTGTTCATGTAGATGTATTCGAAGTTGCTGGTTCTTTTTGAATGATCTGGAGCAATATTCACAAGTGAAAGATTTGTCCGAGTGCTTCGTACTTGCATGTTTCTTTAGTAAAATTTCATTTTTGGCCGAGTGGCCACATCCAGGTACTTGACACCTTATTTTCCTAAAAGAAAAAAAATATGCATTACTTACCAAAAACTATATTGATAAATTGTATAGATATTAAGTTGAGAAGGACTAAGTGAACAATTCAATTCTGGCTGTACAACTTAAAACCGTCTGATATAGTGGTAGGCTAGCGGGTTAAAAAGCACAAGCATTTGACTTTTTGCTAGTTATTCTTTTCTTTAGCTAATATTTATCTGCAGCCCTGTTGTCTAGGTCTCCGTCTGCCAAATGTACTCGTCAGAATAAGCCAGATGTCAGGGTGCATATAAAAACGTAAGAAAAAATATATTTGTGGATAGGATAAAAAAAAAAATTACTTTTGACTCTCCAGTTGAGTTTGGTGGAACGTTTTCAGATGCCGACGCAGATGCTGTCTCTTCGTGTACGCTTTTGAACATCCGGGCTCATGGCAAACATGGTGCTTCTGGAAAAAAAAAATGTGTCCTCATTAACGTGGAAGTATATATATATATTTAATTTATGACCCACCAAATGCACAAGGCGACAGCGGAGTAAACGAGGGAGTAAAAGGAAAAACAACACTAATAAAAATCAACATTTTTGACGGCAATTCCGAACTTAATTTCTAAGTAGGCCTAAAAATTCATGAAAAACGTCATGTACCATGATGAGCTGGATGATTACTTTACAGTCATTATTGCTTACTAGGCTATCTACGTGAACTTTACGTGAACTTTACTTATTTTAAAATTGTAACATATATGTGATTCTGATGTGATTATTTATGGCCATCTATGACGATCCATCACTATTTTTGTAAAAAGATAACATGGAATTAAGCGAATTAATTAATTAATAATAATTAATAAATGTCTGGTACCTCTTCCAAATCCTCAATCGAGGTCAGCACTCATTTGATCCATAGGCCTAACTAGTTTACGGCTCTCCCTTCCAACTCCCCCCACCGTGGATGAATCCGGTTTGGACACATAAATGAACCATCTGAGGCATCTGCTCCTACCAACCATCAACTATCAAGTTTCACTGAAACCGGATCAGGGATTCGCAACTTACGTACGCCACAAGATCCCGGAGTCCTCCCGCCCACACACCGATGGTCGGATCCGAGAAAGGAAGGTTTCCTAGCTAGAGCATCGTGTCGGGTCCTTAGTCTGTGTTTTAGGTTCATCGTCCCATTTTATCTTTTTGCCCGAACTAGCAGAAATGGCAAGCGTATCAAAGAGCTACAGACATTGCGATCGCTATTGTGGCCCTCGAGCCGAAGGCTGTAAGTGCGATAAAACATTCCTTGTAGAGTAAACGGCAACTTATCAGATGCCATGTTTATTATTAAACTGAATGTTTTGCCAACTCCGTTTCTGAATAAGAGCCTCTTCTTCCAGTTCTAAGAAATCGACGTGGTCGAAGCAAAAATGTACTGACGACAGAACTCGAACATTTATTGGTATTTGAGTGAGGGCTTCAAGTGCCTAGTTATTTTTTATACTTTTATACATGTACTTGAAGTATTTCCCAGCATCGCCTCATACTAAGTTTGAACAAAATATCTCAATCTCTTCGAGAGCTATCGCGCTAACAGACGGACAGATGAAAAAACTTTACGAAGCCATAGGTATCTCGCCACTAACGTTTTTGGATCCCAATAATAGCGGGTCGCACGAGTATGACTTCGCTCAGGTGCAGAATACCACTACATCGAACATCTAATCAAGTTCAAATAAAACTTCAACTTTATGCAAATTTTCCGGTTTTGGCAGGATTCCGGGCGAACTACTTGTCCGGCGTAAAAATAAATTTCATATACGCATTCAGCATGTCTCCTTACCCATAGATTGAGCCTATAATCAACTTAAGATTAAACTTTTATTAATAAAAAAAAAAGAATCGTCCCTTAATTTGGACCCCCACCCATGGGCCTACAGAGCCCATCTTCGAACATGACCTGTACTTTGACCCAAAGAGTCCTCGTGACAAGTTTGAACAAAATATCTCAACCACATCGAGAGTTATCGTGCTAAAAGACGGACACCTTTGGCGATGTCATAGGTATCCTTCCACTTGCGTTTTGGGATCCCAAAAACCAAAATAGTATGATTCCTTATTCTACGGGATGTTCTGGCTACTTCACTTTGGGCCGAAAAAGAGGTGTAATGAAAGGCAACTTCTTTCTATGACACAGTCCCGTCGGCGAATAGCAAGGCCTGGGGGTTCGGGCAAGTCAACAATAAAAAATAGAGCTCATATGGAATCTGTTTGGGTGGGGGAGGGGTTTCAAATTAAGAAGCAAAACAAAACATTTTTTAAAAGCTATTAAGATACCGTAGTTGATTTAGGGGTAAGGAGACATGTTTTTAATCCGAATATAGACAAGGCCCAATTGTTTGGATCAAATATTAGATTTTTGGGATCCCATCGAAACCTTTGGCCTTGTTCCATTACAGCTGTACTCTGACATAATATTTACCTCGTCCCTATGTAGGCACCGGTGAGCTTCAAGCTTCCAAGGCCTTGAAAATCTCTTGCCACAACCACTGAAGTCGCATGCATGAGGGAGCTGATCCATGTCCTTCTTGGATTATGTACCCTGAAATGAATCATTGTTGGGTACTACTGTCTACTGAAGTTGGTTTAAGGCTTCCAGTTGTTATAGCATAGTTAAACTCAATTTGTCTATTCATGCCTAGGCCAACATAATCAGGATAATGCCCGGGCCCCACTACGGACACACCTGTTCGTAATTCGGCTTTTAAACGTTATTAAGACAGGTTTTGGTTGACAGGACCATTGGTTGTTCGTAACAACGAACCATTGGTTAGACAGGACCATTGGTCGTTCGTAACAAACTAAAACGGGAGATGGATTTTTCCATCCCCAGATTTTATGAACGGATTGAGAGGAACGTCTAAAAATCGGTATTAAAAATGTTTAAATACCGATTAATGAACAGATGTGTCCGTAGTGGAGCCCAGGCATAATGCAAACACAAAAATCTTAAAAACAAGAAAAGAGCTATTATTATTGCGTGGGGTAGGCCAGACAAGCTAGCCGAAACTCAGGCCACAAATGGCCCATTGCCTCATTCCCCCAAAAATACAATTGATGGCACACCATCACTCTATAATACAATTGATTAAAATCACTCTAGGCTATACAAAAAACTGATGAAAACATCACTCAATCTACCGCCCTGGACAGGAATATGGTCATCTCTTCCTCTTGGCTGATGTTTGGCTTTGCATTCGATTCCCTCACATCCGATGGTCCTTCTCTCTGAATTGTGGGTATCAGGGATGGGTTTTGGGGGCTTTTGCCGGGTTGAGTCAGTTGAGTCTTCATTTCTGCCCAGGGCGTCACGTATGGGAGGGGACTTCACTCAAATCATCAATATTTTGATCGGTTAGGGTACCCAGCATCTGCCCAGCATTTTGCATAGCATATCTAGCGTTAGGCATAGACCCCGAAGCCACGCCGTTTATCGGCGCGCCACCGCCGAAAAAGTTTCGGCGCGCCGCCGCCGTTTTTTTCGGCGGAAATACTTTTCATTGTTGCCCACCGTGTCTTTTGACAATGAAAAAGTAATCAAAAGACCGTCATTATATATTATCGCCCGAAGAAAAGCAAGGGTGATAATGATTATAACACTAGTACACTGTGCAGAACAATGATACCATCGATATACTCGGCTAAGTTTGTTATAAATACCTAGATAGGACACACGCCTATCCCGTAATGTTAAACTTTCGGACAAATCTAAAATTCCAAAAGCCGAAAAACACGAAAAGTGGCGTTTCTCCATAAGCCGTAATGTTAATGTTCGGTATTGTAGCTTAGGCCTATGACGTCGGAAATTAGTTCCGACAGCGGCAACACGTAGCCCCGAACCTCCGACAAAATGACAGTGGACACAAAAAGTGACCTGACCCCGATCAGGACCAGGCCAGGGGGGGGGGAAGTGGGGGTAGGTCAAAAACACCCGGGGAATCCCCTCAGGCACGCAAAACGAAAAACGTGTTTCCAAAGGGAAAATTGCGAAAGGAGACGAAATTCATTTGTCGCTGACAGGGTTTTCAGACACGGGGAATGCGAATACAGAGTTGGTTTTCGTCCCCGAATTTCCCTTGACCCTTCACGGTCCTAGGGTCTAGACCCTAAATAATGAAATTGATGTATCGGCCAAGAAACACATGTTTTAGGGGTATTCAAACATCCTGAATGCGAAAATGACACTTTTTTTCACTTTAGACCTACCCCTGACCCGTTTCCCTAGGGTCTAGACCCTAAAAATGAAATTGCTGTATCAGCCAACTAAAGTGAAAAAAAGTGTCATTTTCGGATTCAGAACGTTCGAAATGCCCCTAAAACTTGTGTTTCTTGGCTTATACAGCAATTTTCATTTTTAGGGTCTAGACCCTAGGGAAACGGGCCAGGGATAGGTCCAAAGTGAAAAAAAATGTCATTTTCTGATCCAGAATGTTCGAAATACCCCTAAAACGTATGTTTCTTGGCTAATACGGCAATTTGATTTATTAGGGTCTTGACCCTAGGGAAATGGTTCAGGGGTAGGTCTAAAGTGAAAAAAAATTTCATTTTCGGATTCAGAATGTTTGAAATACCCCTAAAAAATGTGTTTCTTGGCTGATACAGCAATTTCATTTTTAGGGTCTAGACCCTAGGGAAACGGGTCAGGGGTAGCTCTAAAGTAAAAAACAATGCCATTTTCTGATTCAGAATGTTTGAAATACCCCTAAAACATGCGTTTCTTGGCTGATACAGCAATTTCATTTTTAGGGTCTAGACCCTAGGGAAACGGGTCAGGGGTAGGTCTAAAGTGAAAAAAAGTGTAATTTTCGCATTCAGGATGTTTGAAATACCTCTAAAACATGTGTTTCTTGGCCGATACAGCAATTTCATTATTTAGGGTCTAGACCCTAGGACCGTGAAGGGTCAAGGGAAATTCGGGGACGAAAACCAACTCCGTATTCGCATTCCCCGTGTCTGAAAACCCTATAAGCGACAAATGAATTTCGTCTCCTTTCGCAATTTTCCCTTTGGAAACACGTTTTTCGTTTTGCGTGCCTGAGGGGATTCCCCGGGTGTTTTTGACCTACCCCCACTTCCCCCCTGGCCTGGTCCTGATCGGGGTCAGGTCACTTTTTGTGTCCACTGTCATTTTGTCGGAGGTTCGGGGCTACCTGTTGCCGCTGTCGGAACTAATTTCCGACGTCATAGGCCTAAGCTACAATACCGAACATTAACATTACGGCTTATGGAGAAACGCCACTTTTCATGTTTTTCGGCTTTTGGAATTTTAGATTTGTCCGAAAGTTTAACATTGCGGGATAGGCGTGTGTCCTATCTAGGTATTTATAACAAACTTAGCCGAGTATATCGATGAATGATACCTCCTGGCGGAAATTCGGTAAAAAAAACAACTGTGTATTCCAAATCTTCTCAAAAATTAATATTTAATTTTTACCGCCCGGCTCAGTTTTTACCGCCCGGCTGGCTCTTGCAATATCAGGGCAATACCAGAAAATTTTGGCCCTGGGTAGGATAGGACTGATTGGGAGCCATTGGGAAAAAGAAGAAAGTATTTAGGTAAGTTTAGGGCTAAGTCTGGTCCTTACTTTTGCCCTATGTGTGGTTGTGAAAATGAAACTTTACAACATTTTTTGGCGGAATGTGTGGAATTGAGTGATTTGAGGGAAGAGCTGTTTGGGGTAAGAGTGGGTGGGATTGAGTGGATTGTGCAGGTAATGAAACAGCTGAGTTTTGGAACGATTAAGTCGATTGGAAGGTTCCTGAGGTTGGGGATGAGACACAGGGAAAATTGTTTAAGTTTATAAGGTATAATGAAATATAGTAGGATGTAGAGTAGTGTACAGATTGATTATTTATATCATTTATTTATTTTTTGTGTTGTATTTTTGCGATGGCCCGTGTTGGCTTTTGGGCAATAAATCTATCTATCTATCTATCTATCTATCACGGGAGTGCATGGTGTGCTGGTGTTATATGCCACTGATGTTTCTTTGAGCACGTCCACGCACACTGTCCGACCATGATGTTTTTTTTATGTTAATTAAGCTTGTCTGGGACTTACATTGGTTTGCTCAAGTACCATAACGTCTGTCTTGCTGTCGGCAGTCGGACTTTCACTAATCCGGGCACTTCCAGATAAGCTAGACCACGATAGTTGGCGTACGAAGAAAGGACCCAGAAAAAATGATTACATTTCATCACAGCATCCCATCGTCGGTTGGGGGGGGGGGTCGTATCTTCTGTGTTATTTGTTGTTTCAGGTAGTAATCGAATTTGAGAATAATTGTTTTGTTTAGAAGCAATCGATCCATAAAAGTCGTCACCTAATATTTATTTGTAATATTTCGCTGTTTCCCGGGTACTCCTTGACGAGTCAAGGGGAGCCACGAGAAAAGAAGGAGTCACTTCTGGGGACTATCGAGACTGGAAACAACGAGAACAGATATAATGTATCTGTATCAAGTTGGTTCGAAAATTTGCTGATCTATTTCCTTGCCAAACTCATTTGGTTGACGAAACAAAATTAGTCTGTCTAATGGTCCACGTTATTTCACTTTTCTTTGATTTGATTTGCTTACTTAGTTTTATAACTGCACAGTTTAAAAAAAAATCAGTAAAACAGAGTTTTATTATTTTCTAAGCGTTAGTTAAACCACTGACACCAGCAACTCCTCAAATAAGCTCCACATCGAATCCGGAAGGAGTTATTTTCTAGTTATTCTAGTTGAAGCAATGGCTTACGACGGGGACCCGTGAGAATGGGGGGAAGGGAGTTGCTAGTACAATAAAAAATCCGGGACTCGCAGTGGGAATCCGTCTGGAACAGGGAGATGTGTACAAGAATAGCTGAAATTATGTTGATACCAGCGAGGTAGCCTAAAAACTTGATAGGCGACCTGGCTGGCAAGTCAACCGCTATTTTAATTCCGTACTAATTATTTACACCTAGAGCCAATTTAGGCACGAAATTGCTCCAAATCATGGCCGCAAAGTTCCAAAATTTTAGCTAGAAAAGTCCGGAAAACGGTGCCAAAAAGCGGCGCGCCGCCAGTCATGCACAAATCCTCAATTTTGGGCATGGTGCCCCAACGTCAGGGCATGCCCCAAGGTATGGGCATGGTGCCCATACGTTGGGGCACCATGCCCTGGAGCATGGGCATGGTACTAGCATGGCACCCCCATGTCCCCCATGATATTTGGTTCAACTGAGATTGATTACATACCTAAATAGGGCCTTCTTCCTCTCCTAGACCACAAGATACTTGATCTTATGTTCTATCTAACCTCTTTTTCCAGTTTTAAAAATATTTGAGAACTTCCAAGAAATTTAGCCACAAATGAATTCCCCTTTTTCCCTGGAAATGGATAGGTAAACCAATAAGAAAAAGTGGTCTTCATTAAAGGCTAAATTTCTTGGAAGTTCTCTAATATTTTTAAAATTGGAAAAAGAGGTTAGATAGAACATAAGATCAAGTATCTTGTGGTCTAGGAGAGGAAGAAGGCCCTATTTAGGTATGTAATCAATCTCAGTTCAACCAAATATCATGGGGGTGCCATGCTAGTACCATGCCCAAAAATTGAGGATTTGTGCTTGACTGCGCGCCGCCGCTGAAAAAAAAATCGGCGCGGCTTCGGGGTCTAGTTAGGCATAGGGTATGCCAAATGCATAGGGTATGCCAAAAATCAAGGCTTTGTTACAGCCTTATCTAAACTCACTTGGTAAACCAGCAGTAAACCTTCCCATACTAAAAGTCCAACATTTATAAAACTAAACCTCGATCTACTTCTACATACTAACTAATAACCAAATAACAGATGGCCTACTGATCTGATCAACTCAGGATCAACTGGAAACTACGAGTTTCACAATCATGAAGAAATGATGTGTGGATAAACTACAAAGAAAAGCATAGAGTTGGCACTGGAGACAGTAAATTTATTGTGATACTTACAAAAAGCTTTGTAAGTAAAACCTAAAAATTCCTGCAAAGCCAAAAGGTAAAATCCAAAGTTATGAGAATCAAACACAAGAAGAGTATTATACTAACTCAGATTATACTGTGAATTCTACCACAAATACTTGGCATTAAATGTTTAAAACTGGCTCTAATTATAAAATATATTTTGATATTACATTTTAGAGGCACAATCTTGCTGTTTACAACTGAATTGTCTTGTCTTAGAACCTTAAAAGGAAACCATTCAAATACAGGGGCGACGTTCAAATTAGCATACCTCTAATGTACAAAGTAGGCTAGCAATGAATGAAAAGTCTCACGATGATGATGATGATGAACGAATTAAAGACCCCTCTTGACTACTAGGTCACCTGGGTCTTCTGTCCTTAAATCTGTAACACTTCTTAATTGATAATTGTTCAAGAAACAACTCTATCACATTCACTTATCATAATTATTGTCCTCTTCATCACATCTTAAAATCCCTCCCGATCGCAGTTAAAAACTGTGCAACCAGCTTTAAAATCTCTATATTGTCACCATCATTCACAAAACCCCCCAATATCATGTTTACATTCAGCTGTAGTCCTCTATCATGAAAAAATGTACTGATCTCACGTCTTTGGGGTGAGTACTGATCACACACTATGAGAAGATGCTCCAGATTTTCTTCCATGTCGCAGAAGTCTCACGGAGTCATGCTTAACTGTTTTCAAATTTCGGTGTTGTTTGTTACTGAGATTTCCGTAGAATCCCTAAAGCTGTGATGGATAGCACTCTCTATCGCACAGCAACACTAGCGCAGCAGCAACCAAACAAATAAATGGTGGGAATTTTGTTTTGATTTCTATAAGTTATGGCGCCAATTTAGCAGAGTAATTTGCTGCTGGTAAATTTATTTATTTTTTTAGCCGTTGTTTCTTGGGAATTTTATCATTATATCTGCCTACATAACAGAGTATTTAAGATTGGTTGTCGACTTACCACTAGGACAACTAGCTAGGTAGCTTAATTAATAAAATGTGGGATTCTTGTCATTCTTGTACAGGACTACAGGACTGCTACAGGAGGGGTATCCAACCTCAGACAGATTTCATATTTCCAGAGATGTCTTTCCTTCAGAATAATCCATCTGGCTTAAAAAGGCAGTAAAAAGGAACCAAGAAATATGCCAAAAACACTAGAATACTAGATTGAAGCTAATAGTAATTGATTGAATGGTTTACATATTGGATACATAAAATCATAATGTTGCTTCAATACTTCTAGTTAAACATATTTTTATTTTCAAACAAGATTGCTTCATTCCAACCAGACCTCGATTTACGTTAAAATGATGAAAAACTAAGAGTTCAGAGTTAGCAAGGTCAACAGGCAGAAAACAGCTTTTAAACAGCTACTAAATGGACAAAAGGTACAGAATTTAGTATATTTTTGGACATGTGACTTTGAAGAAAGTGATATTTTGCCTATTGATTGCCTGGATAACTTCTATCTTTCATTTCAACATTTTATCGGGCCGCGGTCGAGGTTGTGTAAAAACAAGGTTGGATACCCCTCCTGTAGTTTACAGTACAAACTAATTCCTAAAAGTTAAATATCTCCTGTACGTCTTCTTCTAGGAAATAGTAGTCGTATCACAGATTCAAGATTTTTTGGCAGGCTGTGTCAAATTTTTGGTAGGCTATGCCTATGTATTCTGCATTGCCATTATACCCAGTTTATACCTGGTTTATACGCAGGGTTTGGCTAAAATCATCATAAACCTTTTTTGCCAGTTAGTGTTTGTGAATATCAATTCCTTGGCTGTTCCTTGGATACCATTCAGACAACAAATCCCTGTTTTTCCAAGCCAGTGCTTGGTAGATCCTGGGTAGATCCATCAGTTATAAAGCCTAATGACAGGTATTATATGATGTAATGCTGGTTCTAACCCAGTCATACATGGGCCATGGGTGCCTTAACACACCCTAACGTCTAGGTGTGCCCCAATGTATGGGCATGGTGCTCATATGTTGGTCGTTGGGGCACTGTGACCTGCATGAAGGGCATGGTACACCCACAAAATTCTGTTTGAAAAGCTAATTTCCATTTTAGATTATCAGTTCAGCAGATTTTCATGGGGGTGCAATGCCCTTCCTGCAGGGCATGGTGCCCCAACGTATGAGCACCATGCCCAAAAAATGAGGATTTGTGTATGACTAGACTAACCCTTGTAAAACTATCAAACTTGTGGTGCAAAGAAAAGTAAGCCTGTCAAATGAAACTTCTTTACTCATTTATCAGTACAAAAAAAAAAATCAAAATCCACTTTGACTTTTTTAGGAATGATGATTTTTCAGTCAAATGCTAGATACCTGTGAGTAGCTTATTCCTGAATAACTCCAGTATAAAGGATTTGATTGGTTCATTTCTTAACTTAACTTAACTCAGACCATCCATATTTTATGTGGCTAGGGCATTCAGCATAGGGTAACCAGCATTGGGATAGTCTATATCCCCAAATCAGGGATTTGTGGTAGACTAGACAGAGTGCCTCGCCATTTTAGTATTTACATAGCATGGCAGGCATTTGATTCACGCTAAGTTAAATTTTAGTTGTACCGGTAGCCTGTGTTAAGCTAACCTATGCCAAATTCTGGGACACCCTGACCTACTAGAAACAAATTTCAATCACAATTTTGTGATTTTGAATTTAATCTTATTTTTTTTTTTTTTATGCAAATCAAATTCACCAGAATAAGGCATTTTAATTATTTTGTGTTTGATGCAAACTACAAACTCAATGGAACTTTGTTGGTAACTTTAAAAGCAAGTTTGGTGTTCGTCATGGGAGCATAGGCATTGGTGTGTTTCGAGTCGAAAATTCTGAGGAAATCGCCCAGTGGAAATTGCAGATTCCAGTGTAGGCTACAAATTGACAAAGTTAGGTTGACTTGTCTCATTGTCATTAAGCCTTTGCCTAATGCTATAGCTCTAGGAATTCCAAGAAAGACAGGGATAATGCTTATTTTGTGAATTATTTTAAATCATCCAGCTTTGTAACTTGCAGTTTATTTCCAGACTGATTCCAGATGCTGGTAAAACTAAAGTTTTGCTAGTCACTGCTGTCCGTGACCTCCATCTGTAATGATGAATGCTTACGACAAAATTAGGCTGATAAAGTGTGCACCTTTGATAAAAGCCTCACTAGTGCCCAAGTATGTGTTAACAAATCTTCTCGGTGAAGATATATTGGATGAAGAAGATTTCAAGGACGTATTGATGGCCAAAGGACGTGAAAAGCAGGTTCAGAAGCTTCTGGACATTCTACCAGAAAAAGGACCACAGGCTTTCAGGTTGGTTATCCTGGATGTGTATGCACACTCAGTCCAATCTTAGCAGCTGGATGCGAATTTCGTCCTTACGCATGCATCCAGGTCTCCACATAGGTCTAGTGATGCAAATTTCCACATATTTTCACATTCACTTACCAGACTGTGTATGCATATAGCCTAAATTTTAAAGAAGTGTTGATTAATCACTTCATTTTTTTTGTTAATAGCAATCTATCTGCCACCGTAAAGCTTTGCCACAGTTAGAGCATTAAAGTACATCTTATTAGTACTACAATGAACCACATTTGTGAGCTGAAGTCATTTATGGGTTGGTTTGGAAAGAATATCATAAGTCTAGTTACTGCTATTATAGTCTATCCTTATCTATACATCCATAAAATTTGATTTTTGATGTGGCGAATCTCTCTTTAGTGTTTGCTCCTTTTTAGGAAGTTTGTGCGGACACTAGAACAAGATTATGACTGGCTTGCTGAGGGCATCAGCTGCATGGATGTAACTGACCAGGAGCTCGAGTCCTTCTTTGCATCAAAAAGTGGTCCTCAAAAATGTATTGAGAGGGAGGAGCCCTCCTTTCGACAGGCAGAGGAGGAGAGAGGGATAGATGTGCAGGACAGTGTCCCTATGAGACTGAGCAGCCAAGTACAACAAAGAACACCTGCGACTCGTGCACCACCTCTGAATAAAGGTAGGATATCCTTAATACTTGAAACACTAGTTAGTACGTCACTTTGTTGCTGCACAAGAAAAAATGAATACACCTTTCAGCTTTTATGAAGAAGCATCTAAAGAGATGCTAATGACAATGGCTAGATTAATAATGTGGGTATCAACATAGGTCATCCATAACTAGTCCACTCACTATCCGTTGATACTGGGTTGCCCTCCCCCCCTCCTCTACTTCCACTTTCGGCCACTGCCTGGTTTTGCGCTCCAGGACACCTTTCTCTTTTAGGTAAAATATAGTACTTCATTCGTAGATTGCTTTGTTTCGCTCTTGGTAATACCAAAATCAATTTCCTGTCTGTCCCAAATAGAGTGCACAATCATCTTTAACGTTGGCGAAAATTACTAATAATGATAACCACGGAAAATGAAATACTGAAGAAATGCGCAATTTCGCATGATTGGTACTCGAAAATCGCTGACTCTTCAGTGGCGTTGGGCGACGGGCGTCAAGCCACAATTTCCTGCTTTCAACTTCTGACATCAGGAGATCAGTTCCTAATTTTCTGTTTCATACAGAGATCACATACGACATGCTGACCATGTTACGGCGTAACTCCCGCGTTGTCAAGAACTGGAGGTGTCTGGCCCATCGACTTGGCCTCTCTACTCAGGCCAACTCTATCCACATGAGTGTGCAGGTGCGGGGCGAGAATCACGACTTGGCCATCGTTTATCTCATGGAGGAGTGGAAGGGGATCAAGCCAGATGAATACAATCTGGAGAAGCTCGTCGGGCTCCTTCGTGAAGAGCAGTTCAATGATGTCGCAGGTAAGTAGTATCATGTTTTGCTGTTTGTTTCTGAATCTGAGATTATTGTTTCCCTTTTAGATAGATTTAGCACAAGAAAGATGAATATTACAATTGTTACTGCTTCGCGATTAGAATTTGTCATGAAGTATTCACTAATGACTTTAAAATCTTTCAGTTCTAGAGTTCTCAGTCGGTTTAAGTCCAAATCACCGAAACCTCGTTTCTGGATTCTTGGTATCCGTTTTCGTCAAGTTGGGTCCACAAGGTGAAGGCAGACCAGACAGGTCTGGGGGTCATAGGCCTTCATTTTGAGTGGCTCCATTCGTCCACTCAGTGGTAATTAAGAAAGAAGTTCAGTTGGCATGAAGCCAAGTGAAATGTAAAAAGTATGTTTAGGCAAGGTTAGCAAAAATTCGAATGTCATATCTGGGACATGGCTGTGCGAAATTCTGATATATGCGGAAGGGTAATTGAAACTGGCTTATTGTGCGTTCTGCAGTGGACGAACCCAAAAATGACCCGAATCACAAGTTTATCTACGATTGCGATTTCGGGTCCGAACCTATCTCTTCTACTGGAGATTCGATACCGGTTACAGTTCCCCCGTCTAGATAAAAGGTTCAGAAACATGGGTAAGAAAATGGGTGCAAACTTTTTCCGAGAGGCAAGGTGTCGATTAATTGCTTAGCTTAGCAATTGATTAGCTGAGTGTACCAAAGTGATTTTCGTAGTTTTGAGATAACCGCCGTAAAGTTCGAAAAGTTAGCTTTGCTCCTACCTCGTTTGGATTATGCTTAGAATATCTCATTAGGGAGAGATCTGAGGAAAATGTGGATGTCAGGTAGTTTTCTGAATATAAATTGGGGATTTTACCGAAATTTTACGGACCCCTTTAAAATCGATATTTTACTTATTTTATCTAGTTTACGTAATGGACGTACTTTACCGGTATTTTACGTAATTTACCGGTATTATACATATTTTACCGGTATTATACGTATTTTACTTATATTTTTTTAGTAGTAGCCGCGCCAAGCAGCCAGAAGGGCATCAGAAACAGACTGGAAGTGCCCTGGGTATGATTTTGTTGTTGCAGACTTTAAAAGGGTTATTCGAAATAATTCTCGAGTTTGCAGTGTTTATTATATCACCCATATTTAAGTAGCTTGTCCAGAGCAGAGCTCCGTATACAACCTTGATCTATCGGTGTGGTTCGGAAGCAGGTGTCTCAAAATAGATCCCAGCAGAAAAATAACAAAGAAAACCCTGAAGGGTATGAAGCCCAGTGTAGCTTGTCCAGATTAAATAAGTGTTTAACCTGTCTCAGCTTAGTCGGGCAACTCTGAAATATCGATTTTATCTTACGTTTCCCGGGGAATACGTTATTTTACCTATTTTACTTACCTAGTTTTTATTTTACGGTAATTTTAGGGAGAAAAAGCGCAAAAATTTCCCAACCCAATTTGTCAAGAAAGGTGGGTTATCACCTTGGTGCAGCACTCAGCTCTTCAATTATGTCAGATTATGATGACGTCTATAGCACAGTTCAACCAAATGTAAAGATCAATGGGAAGAAAGCTAGGAGGAATAAATTTGAATCCACTGGATAAAGAAAGTTATTTGAGTTCGACGAAAAGTGTCGATTCCGATTTGGATGTGCACATCCCTGAATTTGACTCTTCTCAAAGGTTCTCCATCCTACGTTGGGACGAATAGGAAATAGTTACATCCAACGTGCTTGTGGAAATTATGTTATCTAATTTACTCCCTCTTGTGTTGAAGCCGTTCTTATCTCTCTTGCAGACCAGCTGGAGGCGACGTACGGGTAACAGAACACACATTCCTAAAATGTCACATCGGACTTGCGCAATACTCCATTCCTGCCATTGGCTGAACCACAGGCCAATCAAGGATCACACACACAAACACAGTGATTAATGTGATGAACAATACGTAGTGATTGGGAAGAAAAAAGGCCACCAGTGTCGAAGTGGATCACTCTGGGCATATCTCTGGATCTCATACTGAGCGCGCATGCCTGGGGTCCTCAGTGAGAGTATTGCATCCCCATCCCACGAGTTCTAGTACCTGTACATCGAAGAAAACGTTTTTGTGCTATTTTTGTGACACCCACACCAGCAACCAGCAGCTTTGCGACAGCAGTGACATCTCAGTCTGTTACTTGCCATTCTTTTTTCCATTTCGTAGACGCGCGCCGGAGGGATGACCCGCATGATATAGTGACAAATGAAAGCACCCCGGAGACCGTAAGCTCTACCGAAGATACGTACTCTTTACTCAACGAGAAAACGCAGCTGATTTTGAGCAATTTTCCAGAAAATCGTAAAAGTCCGGAGCCTCTAACCGTGCCCTTTAATTTATTTTCGATTGAGAAGCTTGTTGTTACGAAGTCCAAACCGGGTGTAATTGTTTCAGTATAACGTTTGTCTCGAAAAAGTCTCTTCCTCGGGATAAGTGATTCCTTGATTGGCCATCATTCAGACTTTGAAGCAGCGCCTAATAATCTTTGCGGGAAAACTTGAACCGTATTTTTGATAATAGGCTATTCTGTTAATGGATAGGCCATTAGGGCTTGTGGAGAGAATACAACGCCGGCCGCATGATGTCAGCGTAAGGTCAGAAACTGGGAAAAAGCTGACTTGAATCTTATTGCGAAGATCCAAAATACAGTTTAACACTTCATACTAATTGGTAAAAAGGCCGGTTCACAAATTTTGGTTAATAGAGGCCGTCGAGATCGCTGCTGATTAGGAAAGTAAATGGGAGTAGTTTGCTTTATTGTGTCCGGAACTGAAAATATGAAACTCTGGCTTGCAGTCTCTGATGAGAGCGTTGTACGAGATTATGTTCACCAAGGATCCACATTGTGTTATTCACGGTCATTCGCAAGGGCCTTCGAGTCGCATGGCTTATCGGCGATCTTCTATCACAAGTTTCCCTATATGACGGTCAGCTACGGCAGAATGTGAATGATGCTCTTTCGCATGGTCCTCCGGCCGCGCCTATATCCCTCCCTGTGTTTCTGGGGGAACTTATTTTCCTCGCCCCTTTTTTGTTTTTTGTTTCTCCCAACGACGCGAATTGCATGCCCCAGACTTCCATGACGTTCTGTATAGTGTTGACCTTGTATTGTTAGATGCTACAGCGGCAATATTTTTAGACCCCTCTCCTGTACTTGTACCGCAAGTATCATCTCCTTTATTAGTCTCGTACGTCAACCCATGTCTCCCTTCACCTTGTACTTGTAAGCCAAGTAAATTTTGGAAGAAAAGGATTTTATTACGCGCTTTTGAAGCGGTTGTTTGCCAATTTAGGTAAAGCAAGCCTACTAGTTAAGGAAAATTTTGCTGCTGCTGTGATTTTTTTATTGCTGTTGTGAGTATGGACAGAAAGGAAGGCTCAGTAATTAGTAGCTTGTCTTTTTGTAGATATCGATTTTTTGTCTCTGTTTTTTATGGACTTCTTGGTCCGTATCTGTGTCGATGGTTAGCTAACTAAACTGCGCAACTTGTGGTGCTCATTGGATTACTGCTGTAAAGAGAACTTCGTTTAAAAAAAAAGAAACTTGTCAGTCGTCACGAGATCGTCTTCCTCGCCGTTTACTGCATTTTCCCTGATTTACACAGACTGGCAGCGTTCAGCCGCAAAAACGTTGCGTAACTTCCGTTATACTTTAAACCTTTTAGGAGACCAAATGAATGCGTAATGAGACGCAGTATTTAAACTCTAAACGCAGCGTTTACCACTGAAGCTCATTTCAGCTGACGTATCCGTTTTGCACTGTCAAATATAAAGCTCATTGTTAGTGAGCGAGGTGTTTCGCAGTTGACATTCATACAATCTTGTAACCTTCAATTTCATGCCAGTGGCTGTTCGTAATCTTAATATCGTCCTGTAAGGCTAGACTGTGTTTTATAGTCGAGCCGGTAAGGCCATGTTTTTTGAACGGACGGTCCTTTACCGATGCAGAGGAGAATGGATGATTTTTTGTAAGCATGGAACATATCTCTATAAGTCGGTTTTGAAATGATAGTAGTTGTCTGGTGCCTTCCTGAAGTATATGGACCAAGGTAAGAGTACCGCAGAAGAACGGCTTAGAAGGTATGGAAATTATGGGATCCAGCTAAAAAACAAACAAAAAAAAACAGCCCACCCCTACCCCCCAGAATAAAATATACATTTAAAAGTTATGGGAAAATCTTTGCTCACCTATATTTGGCTATATTATAGGTTGCGGTACGGCGTGCAAACTCCGAACAAAATAGTGTAGCGTACAGATTCTGATATCTTATGCTATATGTCTGCCATCTAGACAGCCAGAAGGTCATAATCACTAATTTTGTGATGCTAGAACACCAAATACTATGAGTTTAATTAGTAAGAACCCCCTCTGATACTACCCGTTCGTTTCGGAAGTGAACCTGTTGCGCAGTTTAGTCGGTAAAAGGGTATGCAGTACTGTTGATATGTCGGTGTTTCTTTTCTGTCATTCGTTCCTCCGTTCTCCTGATTCGCTACAAAAAGTCCTGGTGTCTAGCACTTCCTATACTGTCAGAAGTTTGATAACGTTTAGCACAGGGACGAGCAATTTCAGTAGTGTTATCTGCAACTGTTACAAAATAATTCCGGTGTGACATTTTAAGAAATATTTTCCTTTAGAAATAAGTTCCTGAAAGTGAAGGTGGCAGCCACTTTTCTTTAACCGTGCTCGCTCAGTTTTATGATTCCCAGTTTTCAAACTTCAAGATTGTTAAAATACTTTTTCTTTTCATAATATCTGTGTTAACACCGCAAGCGGAATATCAGTTAATCAAATTGAGAAAGAAATAACAGCGCCACTGCAGATTGGAACTTCGATACCGTTCAGCATATTGATGCCCATCCTCGGGTTAAATGTTGTGACGGATGCCGAGAATACTTATGTTATGACCCTTTTAATTAGATTTTCGAGGAAAGATAATATTTTAAAAGGTACATTCAAACTTCTGACAGTAGGCCTATAGTAGTAGTCTGGACAGTGTGTGGTCCTAATTGGAACCATAACGGGTCGGCTCAAGATGGCACTTGAAATATAGACAGGTTCAGCGGGTCGTTCAGAAAGGAGGAACAAGCTGGTGAAATATCACACTGTTAGAAGTTTCATAACAGATAACACAAGGATGCGCGGTTTCAACAGATAACACTTAGGATGTTACCTGTTATGTTTTGCAAACGTTACGCATTAAAATATTATGAATACAAGAAGAGCCGAAAACACATCTGCTGTCTTTTTTGTTTGTCACCATGTTATCGGGAAACTCTTGCAGATGCATTTTTGGCGGTTTTCGGCTCTTCGTGCAATGCTTGTTATGCATAACGCTTGCAAAATCATAACAGATAACATCCAGGTGAAACTGCGCATCCTTGTGTTATGTGTTAAGAAACTCCTGACAGTGTAGGGGCACTTGGTTATGTACAGGTGCAGTTCAAAGTATTATTAAATGTGTATGCGAAGTTTCACAGTGTTAAGAGAGTATAATGTTGCGTTTTCTGTCCTTTTCTCATCTGTCTTGCTGTCTACATTCTCGTTCCTTTTTTTGTAGAAATTTGAATCATCGAGACGATACAAGCTATCTAGCGGAAACGTGTTTAATAAGAGCTGTGAACTGTGGCGGAAATTGCCGTTGTGACTATCTTTCGATGTGGTTGTGAATCTGCAGGCAGAAAGTAGGTATGTTCACCCTCAGAAGTTTCGTAACATTTACACGAGGATGCGCAGTTTTAACAGATACGATATAAGATAACCTGTTGACGATACAGAACAACTCCGTTGTGATGTTTTAAGTGGTTGTTTTTTCGCAAAAGGGAACCTTAAGAACAATGCTTGAGAGTTATGTTTTTACAGAAACGTGACACTTGAAGGCTCATGACACAATTATTCTGTGGTGTCAACATATATTTTGTTGTCTCATATTTGTTGAAATGGCGCATCCTTGTTTAAATATTATGAAACTTCTGTCAGTGTAGAGCCACGTTTACGAACCTGCTGCGCTGGCGTCAGGATTGGCTGTACTCCGGTCCTAAAATTGCGTGTCGCGTTGTGCTAAATTCCGGAGATTCCGCTGTGGACTTCGCGCAAAGTTACAATCGTAAAAAATAGTTCGGAAAACAGCATTGTTTGATCCGTCTGCCATCTACGTATGCAGAACGTACTTAAGTCGCTTAACTTGCGCTTCGGAATTACCAAACGCGGCGAAGCTATGTACCAACCGCTCGCTGTCTCGATTCGTCTTACGACAGAGTCACACCACCAGATTACCAACCTTTAATTATCCCCGGTCTGAATACGCCATTCTTTGCTCCTCTACCCCCCCCCCCCCCCCTGCTGCAACAACAAAAAAGCACCTTGTTGCTTTAGTCCGTAACCACCAGGGTGTTATTTTCTTCGTTAAGCTAAGAAATTATCACAAAACAAAAAGGCAAAATAAATACCTTGTAGAATATGCTGCCTTCAGCTGTTTGCTTTCTCGCAACATGAGATGTGGTCACGTTCAAGCAAGACAAAAATTCCGCAGACATGACACAGTTTAAGTGCAAGATTACACCAGCACATGTGCGACCACCACCCAACGTCTGGTCTTGAGTTGCAATAGGACACTATACAAGAGATCGTGATTTTTCAGCAAGGACTGTTGCCGTGAGGTGCATTAGATAAATGCAGATCAGCCTTCTCGGACCCTTGAAATGGTGGGGAGTGGTAAAAAAGTGTTTTCGCGTAATTTTTAAGAAAGTAAATAAAAACTCAGGGAAAGTTTTCAGCTCTTGTATCTTCTTTCGCTTTATTGATATTTTGTCCGGTTTCTCCAGGTCCTGTCTAGAAATTTATTTTTAATTCTGTCAATACTATACTCGTATCTGTTTTATTGTGTTCTATAATTTTCTACAATTGATTTTGTAGTAAAGCTGTTTATCAATTATTTTTCGTGTATTTGTCTGTTGCTTATTGACTCAGGAAAAAGGGCACTCGAAATGCACAGTTGATCGTACACTATATCTGCCTTTTGTGATAGAAATTTGGGAAGTGATTAGAGATCGGTTTACAACACCTTCAGTGTTTCAGCTCCTACAACATCCGCTGGTTAGAAGACTACTGCGATCAGTGTTGCCACTTTTCTCTGACGGAACTTGTGACTTTAGGCCGCAGAAATCTGTGACATTGTGACGCCCTCGAGTTTCTACGAAAAACTCGTAGATTCTAAGGTTCCAGTTTGCTCTTGTAAGAGGAGCTAATACTCGTAAAACAAATTAACCCTTTTCCCGAAAGACTTGCTTTCAGATTGGCCGAAATTCTTTGAAATCGCTGAATTTGTGTCATAAGTGCGAATTCCTGTGACAAATTTTTCACAGATGTGAATCTGGAGAAAAGTCGAAAACCTGTGACAAATCGCAGAATTCTACGACCAGTGGCAACAATGACTGGATCCATGTCGGATACGGAGAGAAATCAATTCGTGACAAGTGGATGTCAACCTGTATTTTCCTCGAACGAGATCACCGTTCAGAGGCGGTAGCCCGTTAGGAATCGGAGAGTGTGGTGGTTTTCGAATTGCCTAAGCCCCTTGACAGCTCAGTTGGTTAGAGCGTCTGTGTGTGAAGCCGAAAATTGCGGGTTCAATGAGAAGCACTTCTGTTTTTCCGTTCACATAATCGTTTAAAGTGACATACTTATACCATATACGCTCGAATTATAATGATAAGAAGAGTACGAAATTTACTTAGAAAATCAATCAAGCATTCTACTGGTTGTCACCTAAACTGGAATGACTAAAAAAAAACAAAAAAAGAAAATCATCGAATATTCTTTTGGCGAGCAAGCTCTCTACTGGTTGAACTTATCGCCCAATTTCCTGAGAACACTTCCACCTTCGTGAACGACATCTTGTGCGCTGTTCGAAAAATCCCTGATTCCTTTCTGGATAGCGTACTCGACGTCCCCTCCCGACTGATTCTGCATTACATAGTAGACAGCGCCGACAATGATGCCGACGACAATCAGTACCACTACTGTGGACAGCATGCAACAGCAGCAACTGCAGAAACGGGCGCAGCAGCTTTCGGTTTCGACGACATGAATGATTTTCACAGGTGTGTAAGGGTGTCCGCCGCCCTCCTAAAAACACCGAAATTAAGTGATGGAAGTGGATTGCTTTTTCTAAAGGTTAGCGGGAGGGGGATAGCTCGGGGGAACCGAGGGGGATAGGTAAAAGTGCACTAGCCTCGTCGAACTCAAATCAGCATCGTTTCACCTCCGCTTAATAGTCCCGTGGGATGGGCGCTTTCCAAAATTACTTACCGACGAAACTTCCTCAAGGATTGATTATGAAGTTGCCTTGGTCTTCAGACGAATGATACGAGATAAGACAATTTCGAAGTAGTTCATTACGCAGAAAAGGGCTGATGGGGGACAAGTTACTCCAGATATGTACTGTTTCCCCGAAATATACAGTACCACATGTTTTGTCGTAGGTTGTAACTGACAATTCTAGGTCACTTAAAGCACCAGCAGCACCAGATATAGTTTATATTGAAACCCTGGTTGACTTTTCAGGTCTTCTCAAAGATTAACAAGACCAAAGGTGTCGATGGGAACCCAAAAATCTACTATATGATGTTGATAGATCAATACTCTTTACTTGTAATATTTAGAAACAGATCAAAGTTTAAAGTTTCAAGCCCCTCGCGAAGCCCTTCTAGCAACCGATTCTTACTTACAAGTCCATCTCCCCGTGATAGACATGGTACCGTATCGTTCTTATCATGAAGTACACTGGCAAAAAATAAAAGGTATATCAACTAGCAAAAGTTGGCAACCCCTCACCACCAAAGATTCTAGCAACCGATTCTTACTTACGACTCCAAGTCCTCGTGATAGACGTGGTACCAAATTGTTCGTACCACATAACGCACAGAAAACAAATTGTAGATACACGAAGTAGACAAAACTGCTAACCCCTCATTGCCGAAGATCATTATGGTCTAACAGCCTATTATCAGACCATGAGACCATTAGAAGTCCCCGACTTGTCTCACAGTTGAGGTTTTTGGTTTCAGTGTGTACCCTACTACTGGAGTTGTCAAACCCTCTAAACTTTCCAACTGTTCTATAGCCCGCAACCAACTACTCTTTTCCATTACACCAACCCCTTCGACCTTGATCGCACTAGCTCTGTCTCTCTTATGTCAGCTTTGCGCAGAGCTATACTGCCGGATTCCGGGCGAACTAAATGTCCGGATAGAAAATGATTGCCATATACGGATTTAGCATGTGTTCTTACCCTTTAATCAAACATCTCATCAGTTTCAAATAAAACTTTCACTTTTGACAAACTTTCCGGTTTCGGCCGGATTCCGGGCGAACTATTTGTCCGGTGGAAAATAATTTTCATATGCGTGTTCAGCATGTCTTTTTACCCCGAAATCGACTATCTCATTAGCTGTTAAAAAAAATTTGTTCGCCCCTTAATTTGAACCCCCACCCCTAAATGTACTCGACCAATCCCTTCTCCCTTGACCCACAGAATCCTCACACCAAGTTTCATCAAAATATCTCATTCCCTTCGAGAGTTATCGTGCTTCCGGACGGATGGGCAGACGGACAACTTTTACGAAGTCATAGGTATCGCCCTCCCCTCCATTTACGTTTTGGGATCCCAAAAGTGAATAAATAAGGTGATAAATAAATAAGCTCAATGAAAGCAACAAGCGGGCAGGGGCGGTTCGAAGGAGGGGGCGCGGGGGGTGACGCACCTCCCATGCTTCAGAGAAGCGGGAGCTTTGTCTGTCTAAATAAGAGCCATACAGAGAGGATGTAAGAATAAACGTATTGCCGCTAGGTCGGATAAAAAAGGTACAGGACGTTCGAGATCTCGGAAATGGCAGTGGATGGAAATATTATGGACATAGAGGGAGGCAGTAAAATCCTGTAACAATCAGTGAAATGTTTATACAAAACATAGAACATTAAATATAGAACTATTAAACAAACAATAGCGTACAAAAAGATCTACGAGCTCATATGACACTTGTTACGAGTAGTGGTACGAGAAAGTAGAAGAGAACTTCACAATAAACACCCCGCCATTCAAAAATGCGGTACGGACCTACAATTAGGATATCTAGGTTCATTCAATCTGAAAGCTCTAGATGACATATTTAGAACTTATGCTTGTTCTTCCCACCAAGTTTCATCCCGATCCCTCCACTCTAAGCGATTACAAAGATTTCCGGTTCGCCCCTCCAACTCCTCCCAATGTCACCGGATCTGGTCCGGATTTAAAATGGGATGTCTGAGGCACGAGACCTTTCTAAATATCAAGTTTCGGTTAAATCCGATAACCCGTTCAATAGCTGAGCTTGCCACTGGATTCCGGATTCCCCTTTTGTACACTCCCCCTCGACGGTCGGATCGGGGAAACGACATTCTCAAGTCAATAGTTCGGGTAACTCACAAGCATGCCAAGTTCATTGTCCTTGCACATCAGGAAGTACCGAACACGTGGGATTACTACAAACTCGGATCCCCTCCAACTCCCCCACAGTGACCGGATCCATTCGGTTATGCTATTCACTTGCTCTTCCCACCAACTTTCATCCCAAACCCTCCACTTTAAGCGTTTCCCAAGATTTCCGGTTCCCCCGTCCGACTCCCCCCAATATCACCGGATCCGGTTCGGATTTAAAATGGGGCGTCTGAGACACGAGATCTTTCTATACGTCAAGTTTCATCAAGACCCGATCACCCGTTCGCAAGTTAAAAATACCTCACTTTTCGGATTCCTCCCTCTCCACCCCCACCCCCCAGATGGTAGGATCCGGGAAACGACTATTCTCAAGTCAACCTGTTCGGGTCCCATACACGCCTGCCAAGTTTCATCGTCTTAGCGCATCGGGAAGTACCGAACACGCGGGATCACTAGAAACTCGGACCCCCCCAACCCCCCCCCCCCACTGTGAACGGATCCGGTCCGGTTATGTCAATCACGTATCTAGGGCTTGTGCTTGTTCTTTCCACCAACTTGCATCCCGATCTCTCTACCCAAAGCGTTTTCCAAGATTTCCGGTTCCCCCCTCCAGTTCCCCCCATGTCACCGGATCCGGTCCGGATTTAAACTGGTATGTCTGAGACACAAGGTACTTCTATATATCAAGCTTCATTATCAAGTCAATCTGTTCGGGTCCCTGACATGCCTGCCAATTTTCATCGTCCTAGCACATCAGGAAGCACCGAACTCGCGGGTTTCACTAGAAATCCGGATTCCCCCCCCCCCCCCCCCAACTCCCCCAAAGTGAGCGGATCCGGTTCGGTTATGTCAATCCCGTATCTAGGACTTGTGCTTGCTCTTTCCACCAACTTTCATCCAAATCTCTCCACTCTAAGCGATTTTCAAGATTTCCGGTTTCCCCCTCCAACTACCCCCCATGCAGGCCCGTATCCAGGAATTTATTTCGGGGGGGGGGTTTTGCCCGCGGAATTTATTTCGGCGGGTGGGTTTGCCCACAAAAAGTACAAAAAAGACATAGATCAGAGGTTAAAGCCCGCAAAAAACTATCCCCCCTGGATACGGCCTTGCCCCCATGTCACCGGATCCGGTCTGGATTTAAAATGGAAGGTCTGAGACAAGTGGTCCTTCCATATATCATGTTTCATTAAGATCCGATCACCCGTTCGTAAGTTAAAAATAAGTCATTTTTCCTATTTTTTCCGGATTCCCCTTCCCTCCACTCCCCCTCATGTGGTCGGATCGGGGAAGCGACTATTTCTAATTTAATCTGGTCCGGTCCCTGATATGCCTGCCAAGTTTCATCGTCCTAGCTTATCTGGAAGTACCCGAACTAGCAAAACCCGGACCGACAGACCGACCGACAGACCGACGGACGGACAGAAATTGCGATCGCTATATGGCACTTGGTCGAAGGGCAAGTGCCATAAAAACGAGAGCAATTAAGACCTTAATCCCATCCATCCGGCTATAGAACCCATGTACGAACTTGACCTTAATTAAACCCCGTCACTTGGGATCCCAAAAATGGAGTCCTTTCTTTCTAACGAAGCCATGGAGCTGGGAAAATACATCACGATCAAAACGGAAATGTGAGTGAGCAACCTGCCCCAGGAGTTTACTGAGTGCACGAGGTAGAAACTGTAGCGACAGGGAATCACAATAACTCTCTTCTACGTCCGCAGCTATTAGGCCTGACACAGAACCCCTATGTTCCCAAGAAAGGGCATTAGGCATTTTCTTGCTTCTTAATGGCTTGAAATCTTCTTCCTGATGAATGACCGACCTGTACTCGCCCAATCAGAACCCTCTGTCCGTTCCCTGCAGATCGAAAAACCAACCAATAACCTATGCACGGAGGCAGGACCCTATGCAGTACACCTTCGGACGCCAATGATTCCCCCCTCATGAAAAATAAGCTGAAATATCTGGGCATGCGATGGTAGCCTATGCAAATTACTCACAGAAAAAAATACCATTTAGATGAAACTTACTGCATCAACCTGGGCGTACTTTGGAGGATTCATCAGTTAACGAGTCACTTAACAGCTTCAAACACTTCACGCTTACACAAATTCTTCACCGTCGTGTCTCCCCTTGCGATCCCGTCCAGTATCTATTTATCTTACAAGCACACCCGCTGATATAGTGATTCGCATTGGATTGGAATGGGAGTAAAGCTCGCATAATCGTCTCATTTGCGCACAAAAGCAGACCGGTTTCCAGACAAAGCAAAACAAACCTAACGTGCGTCCATTCGTGGCTCACATCACTTACAACGACCGCCAGCTGCCATCTTCGGCTGGATTTGGAACGTTATTTTTCTATTTACCTAGGTGGCGACGCTATACGTAAGTGCCTGACGTAATATTCAAACTATGCAGCCGAACCTGCTGATGCACTATCGTCATTCAAGGCCATAATAACGGATTTTCAAAAATGGTGACCTTGTACTGTATGGCCAGAAATATCTAGTATTCGATGGTTGAGCCTGTGATAACAACAAGGAATACAAACTATCGGTCAGCTCAAAATGGACGACGGCTATAAGAAGCCAAGCCAATCCGTAGTTTAGCACAGACAGTTCAATAGGCCATATTGCCAAGAATTGTACGGGAAGAAGATCTACCCCAGCGAGTAAAGGCCAGGCTTCACCTTCCAGATTCCCAGACGTCCGGAGCTTCCGGATAGTCAAGCCAACCCTTCCAGATTTTCATGATAATGATGACAGCTACATTTGCTGATCTTCAACATTTCCTAGATGTCCCCTTTACATTTCAAATTCCTCTTGCTTCCCAATCACAACTGTCAATCACTTTCCCTTTTCTTCCTTCATTTGCATATTTTTTGTGTCTCTCGAACGGGTTGCCTCTATGCTACCTTCCAGACATCCGGAATCTGGGGTCTCCAACACCCCGGACTTCCAGACGTTTTTGGTCTGGCTTCACCTTCCAGATCCGTCTCAACGAAAACGGCTGTCTGGGATCCGGAAGAAAAATCTGGAAGGTGAAGCCTGGCTTTAACCGGGATGTGATCAATCTATTACGGGTACTCCTGGGACGGCCAAAGACATAAAGCGTGGCTGGTCAGTCTTCTTATTTACGATTCGTGTCTGTCGTTTATATTCGGCTGTACCCCGCGCTGTACCAGCGACGCGTATATAGAGCGTGTTCCATCCTACTTACTACGCATGACGTCACGAATTCCGGCTTCTTGGCGTCAAGGCTGGAACACATTTTTCTATTTTCAGCAAAATATCACGCGACGGGCTAATCCGGCCAATCACGTCACAGAAATTCGTAGTTACCACGCTTACTACGCTCCCGAGCGTGGTAAGCAAACAGTTACTATTTCAAGAAGGTTGGAACGGTCAGCGTAGTAACTTTTCACGAGGATGGAACGAAAATAGTAACTAATAGTTACTATTGTTAGAAGGGTGGAACACGCTCGTCGCTCGTCGCAGAGCCACTAAGAAGACAAGAGGTACCAGCTGATTCGCTCGGGAGCGTGACAGAGCATCGACCATTACTTGCTCATTCTTATCACATACATACCTGGTCAAATCGATTACAATCCGAGTTAATAAGGTCCACTAACTTTATTTGAACTAAAATCAGAACCAAATTCAGGTCTAACAGAGGAAAAAAGAAATATTCTATTTTAACTTTTGCGAACGCACAAGACTTTCTACAGCGCCACAATACTAAATAAACAGACACGGAAGCAACTCAGGCTACCTTTGCTTGTAGTGCAATGATGCGTTTTCCTATATTACAATTTTTTTTTGTGTTTTTATCACACGACAGTCCGTCACCATTAGTTTTTTTTTCTTGCACTAACAACGGTACGGCGACACCAGACAATATGAAGGTCTAAAAGATGAAATGAGTAAATCAAACCTAAAATCCACAGATGGTAAGGGATTCCCCCGGAAATTTACCCGGGGCCTCGACGCGATTATGAAAAAATACGAAAAATAGACACCTAATTAACCTAAAACCTCATTAACCATCGTCCTCTTCTTCGGAATCCGCCTGTTCGAGCCAGGTTAGCCAGTTGTTGACCTGTAAGGTAAAAACAAAATAAAATATAGAATGCACAAAGAGTCGTAAATGCATCTGTCGGTGATCGAGTGCAGTCGTTCATCAAGATCTCAAACGGGATAAACGCATACATTTAACGAAAATACACAAAATCGACCGATTCGACTTGGGAGGTTTAAAAAGGCGTATCGTTTTCGGACGATCCGGCCTGCACTTTTTCAATATATCAGATCAATGTTTCGAAAGTCACGTGCAATTAGAAAGAATTAAGTAAGCACAACACATACAAGACACTACGTTTTCTCACTTCACCAAGGTTTTCAAGTTCTTCGTCTCAGTCCAGCGCTTTCCCACCATTCTTACAATTGTAAGCGGCCTCGACGCTGTGCTCATATGGCACTTGCTACGGGCGTAGCTATGGTAACCTGTGCGACGTGAGCTTTTATTTCCAAACTAACGTCCTTATCGGAACACATGAACTTAGTTTAAAGTATACTTGGCAGCTTCAGTCCTATTAACCAAGGGTTCTACAGTCAGTTGGATCGGCGGAGCTTCACTGCTATTTCTTCCGAAAGTCGAAAGAAACTCGGCGAGCATTTGGCGAGGCGAGCATCATTTTAAACAAGGAGGCGCAATTTCAACAGACAATTCTTTGGATGTTGCCTCTAAGTGCTGCAGGACATTTCCGTTACGACATTTAAGTGTTAATTTTACGTTAAAGTAACACTGTAAACTATGTTTAATGTTATATTAGTTGCGTTTTTGCAGATACCATGGTATCTGTTACTACGGTAACTTAATCTGTAATTAGTCGTTTTGCAGTTACCGTGATATCTGATACTACGGCTGCTCTGCAAAAACGACAACTGCCAAAATTGCGCTTTTCAAAGACATCCCAAAAGACAAACTGATATCCAGCCCCATCACGATGTTCCAAACTTCCTTCCCACCAATTTGACAAAATCCTAGGCTCTATTGTTATATAGTAATGATGAAAGTGAGATGTTTTTTCAGATACCACGACCAGTTACGTAACTGATAACTAGTTACCACGATAACTGCAAAAACGCCTTTTGACGTGGCATCAGATACCACAGTAACTGCGAAAACGACTTTAGACCGAGGTATCAGATACCATGGTATCTGCAAAAACGCAACTATTTTAAGGACGTAGCATTTGAAAACACATATCTGACAGTGCATTGGTGAACATCCGGTCGGCCGTTAGGGAAACTAGTTTGTATGTTATAAAAGGAGTTATCAATGGTCTCATACCTGGAAAAGTGCTTTTCCTTTGCCGGGAACATCGTTCTTCAGATCTTCCTTCCACTTTAGGAATGCTTCTTCTTCTACTATCTCCATGTCGTACAGGATCATGAACCAACGAAGCAGCATGCCTGTAAGAAAACTTGAAGTTTAAGAAAATTGAACCCGTAGACTTTCCTCTAATCGGGAAAATAAAAAAAACAAGTGCCCCTCGTACGAATATCCATCTCCGAATGCTAGACTCAGCCAGGAACCAATCGCCCCTATAGTCCCTCCCGATATGGTCTTGCCACTAGCCAAATTCTCTCCGGGGTATAAACAGCCCGCTGCGATTGGACACCTCCTTCCCGCGAAAGAAACGTTCGCAGCGACAACTCTCAACAGATTACCTATGCAGGAAGATTGCCCCTAGTACAGGGAAACTACTACCGAGGGATAAAATTCAAGTATATTGTAGCTTTTTTTTTTTCATGGATATGTGTCGTGAGGAATTTGTAGAGGCGAAAGCCTTTTGGTGCAATTACATTATTATTATTATTATTATAAAAAGGTGCCTTCAGTGCCATACCATGCAACTGGCAAAAGCGACCCTGAATCAGGGGAAGGAGATCCCTCTATTAAATGATACGTGCTGGAAAGGCCTTGTGAATAGCTAAGTTATGAACAGAGCAAAATAACACCAGAGAGTAGCGCCAAGACTTGAAAAAAGTGACACACTCGAATAGCAGCGACACTAGCACCACTAGCGCTACAGAACGTCCCTACTCAAACTCAATCAGTTGTGCACCATTGCTGGCTCCAATAACTTCATATTCTGAACACACAAAAAAAAAAATACAACCTCTCCGGTTTCCAAGATGTGTGCAGACCGCGTCTTAGCTTTACTAGAAATTTCTAAATCCGCAAGCGTAATGGGCGGCGCTACGACTACGGCCCGTTTGCGAAGCATGGAATGGATAGGTCTTGGCGCTACTCCCTAGTGTTATTTTGCTCTGGCTATGAACAAGTTAGTATGGATTTCATGAATTTACCTTTCGGGAACTGAAGTCCATGAACGTATGCTTGCAGGGCATACAAGGCGGTGATCTGAAGATGCATTTGGTCATTAAGAAAAGCCTGTAGGACCAGCCGATATTTCTCTAGCAGCTCTTTTTCTTTTTCCAGTGACGCCTTAACTTTCTCGTTGGGAGTGTCCGCAGATTCCGTGATGCCAGACTCCTAAAAGACATCCCAGGTTGAGACTAAGTCGACCGCTAAAACTCTGAGCAATTTAATTCAGCTTTCAGAGGGGATCGAGTTCGTCTGCTATTTTTTTTTTTTTTTTAACTACAACTGGCGCGAAGTGGCAATTAAATTCAAGAGAGTCAGTTGATTTTTATGTCAAGGCAGTAAGCTATCGATCTTCGTTCTTGAAGGTCATTTTAGTTCGATACAATTGGTTACGGGTGTTGAATTAACTGGATCTCTGCCCAAAATGAGTTATATGTTACCAGATGGTTATTGTGAAAAAAGAAAGAAAAAAAGAGTCGAAACACGAACACAAAAACAGGAACCGAACATGAATATTTTCCTGTCTTTCACCATATGGTAGCCGGAAACCTCGGCGTGAGAATTAGAATGTCTAAAAGAGTTGGCCTTGAGAGCGGCTATGTTCCCGCGAAACACTTAAAGGACCTGTCTTACCTATAACACTAGTTCAACCTACTTCCATAATCACTCCACATATTTCTAAACCCAGAGACCCCAATTTCGTGCGGTACATTGTAACCCTCTAACAAAACCACGCTTATGTTCTCACTTGCCGTGTTTTGCTGCCTTCGATATGTATCGCGCTGTCGACGGTTGCCTGCGAGAAGTTTTTCCATCAGAAAAACCGGTTATGTAAATTGTTTCCCTGTTTTCGCTACAAGTCAACGGGTCTCGGAAAAGGCTTAAAACGGCAAAAACCGAGGGTTATTCGTTGAAAGCACAGCACAGTTTTAAAGTATTCAAATATTTTAAAATACTGTAAGTTGAAGAGTAAATAGTGCGAGGGGTCCTTTAAAGCACAACTCTTATTTGAAATAATCTTTTCATGATAAAATGGTTAATAAATACTGTTAACGGCAATATCATTACTTGCTCCGTCAACTTAGTGATTTTCCTGTTGGCGCTTGTCGACTCGGTCCAGACTTCCCGCTCTCCAATGCGGAGGTACGAGGCAAAGTATTTAAAAGAAGTGCGCACCGTGGTTAATAGGTGAGAAAACCAAGCAAGAGAAAAGGAGTCTGAAATGCAGGATAGATTTGTTGGCCTACCAAGTCTTCTAAAAATGAAAAACACAGTATGAAGCTTCTCGAGTACTAATTATTTTACGATTTTTTGGCGGACCTTAGCCGTCGGCGAGGTTTGTGCTCCGTGACTGGCAAACTCGGCTGAGCCGAAAAAGCGCGGAAAAGTAATAGGTGCTAAACGAAACGATGGCGAAGGATTTCAGAAGCTTATAATTCCACAGAAGAGCTAGGGCTAATCGAAAAGACAGAACAAGAAGAGGGGTCCTTTAAGAAAAAAGAAGTACATACCTGGGTGATATGCTTGACTATTACTGTCATCAGCGCTGACACAAACCCAGGAACGACATACTGGCTGGCATCCACGTTATCCTTAATCCACTTATAGAATAGTTGCGGGCTTGCCTCCACCTGGATCTGCTTCCACAAATCTGACTGAATCCGCATCAGAGGGAAGAGGAAACCTAATCCGCGCTCTTCCAAGATTTCCGACAGCTTTTCAGGTGTCCGGTCGATTTCCGGTAACGTGGAAATCAGGTTGATTTTTGAATCAGTGAAGAGTTGGTACAGCTTATTTTTGTCCATGAGCTTTGAAAGCTGCTGTAAAGTGAGAAGGAACAATGGATAGTTGGATCCACCTTCGAGGGGGTGGGAAACTTCGACGAGGGAGAGGATTTCGTCGCTGACTGCACGGGCGATATAACCTGGAAGAACAAGCAAGCTCACAAACTGGTTTCTATGCTATCGGGTTGACGAGGAAAGAGCTGAGACACATCCAGACATCGGACCTAGGATTTTAGCACGTGAACACTTTTTTCTGTGCGTTTCAGAGTTACCACCTAGGGACAAAAATTCTTCTTGATAGCCCCCCTCCACCGGACACCTGAAATAAAGGGATGAAATACAAGTGCCATTCAATTTTCTGCAAAAAAGATAACAGCCCTACACTGTCAGGAGTTTCATAATAGATAACACAAGGATTCGCGGTTTGAACACATAACACTTAGGATGTTAGCTGTTATGTTTTTCAAACGTTGCGCATTAAAACGTTATGCATACAAGAAGAGCCGAAACAGCGCCGAAAAAACATCTGCTGACTCCATGATATCGGAAAAGTCTGCAGCAGATACTTTTTCGGTTCTTCCTTGTAATGCCTGTTATGCATGACGTACTAACTCGTAAGGTTTGAAAAACATAACAGATAACATCCCAAGTGTTATCTGTTGAAACCGCGCCTCCTTCCTTATGTTACCTGTTATGAACCTCTGACTGTGTACAAATAAACCTGAGAGGTAAGGTAAACATCCCGAAGGTAAAAAACGGCAACATTCAGGCTACCTACACCGGTCACTCGAGAAGTGTAACCTTAAAATGGGTTCGTGGCCCAATCGTTACACGTTGTCCGAATTACGAAATTTCAAACAAAGTCGAAAATATCATCTCAGTAGCAGTGTGCCGTTACGAGAAAACGAACAAGTAGGCTACATCTATAAGCTTTGCAAGATTACTGTTATTAATAAGGGTTTTAGGCTACGATTTATTAATAATTTTTACAAACAAATCAGAATTAATGAAGCGTCGTTTTCTTATGCCACTTATATCTGACGCTTTTAAGCAACATGAGGTTTCTTCATATTTGTCAATAAAATTGTGCCTTAAATGGGGCTCGACCGAGATTCTCAAGCCACAATGATCATATGTTACGCCATCTGATGTAGGCTTTAAGACCGAGCTTATGGGACGCCAGCGATGCTTATGGGACGCCAGCGATGCTTATGGGACGCCAGCGATGTTATGTGTCAGTGTGGGGGGGGGGGGCGAGGCCTAAATGGCTAAATTTGGGACAACCCTGTAAATATCCAGCCCAAAACAAATTACAGACAACGGTAACCTTAGTTCTACAAAAGCACAGGTGCCCAAAAAGTAACTCACCGGCTACATACGACTTAGTTCTAGGAACCTCCACCTCTAGCGATGGAATGGCCGTCAAAATCTCTTTATAGGCCTCTAAGACGTGATTCGTGCCAATAACCGCATCCCGTTTCAGCTTCAACAGGATTTTGCTGACTGCGTCCCTCTCGTTTCCGCCCTTATGAAGGGCATAAGACATGAGGTGGGCAATAGATGCTGAGACAATACGCTCTGGAATTTTGGCTTCGCGCCACTGCAAGACGATCTCGTCGAGGTCTTTTTCGTCGACAGATGCCAGTAGTATCGTCTCAACCTGCATAAAGAAGAGATATGAACAGAGAACTGGACTAGGTGCGAGAGGGCAATGGGGTTTCTAAGTACAAACAGCAACCGTACTGGAATTTCACATCTTCCTCCTGATCTGTCGGATGATTTGTTTACTGATGCATTTAGCGGATTCTAGGACAATTGGTCACAAGACAATTCGTCACAGGACAATTCGTCACACGGACAATTCGTCACACGGACAATTCGTCACACGGACAATTCGTCACAGGCACAATTCGTCACATGACAATTCGTCACATGACAATTCGTCACACGGACTATTCGTCACAGGACAATTCGTCACTAGGACAGTTCGTCATATTTAAAAAAAAATTGCTATTAGAACTTCACAAGAGGTTGTTTGAATCCAGATTTGAATCGTTATTTTTAATCCCTGCACTAATCTCCGATATTTAATCCTCAGTCTTCTTGGTATATATTCTCGAGGAGAGTCAAGGTGTTATTAGTTACATATGGAACTCACAAAGACTGAGAGAGATCGTGAAAAACTCTGTCATGGAGGATTCTCAGATACAAAACACAAATTCAAGCAAACAGCGATGTTCTCGAGAAGTATCCGTCTGTCCATCTGAAGTATATCCAATCCTCGACTACTTTAAAGACACTTAAATAGGAAGAACATCACAGGACACTAGGGCAAGCAGAAATGCTGTTTTTCCCACCCCTGTCTGGAACGTCTTTAAGCGTCGTAGAAAACCTTCCTAGGACTAACAACAATGTTGAAGGATGGGATTCAGCATTCAACAAACGTGGTGGAGCAGCTCATCCAAACATTTGGAAATTCATTTCGATTCTGCTGCCGGAGCAGGGCTAATAATATACCTTAAAATATATCGAAATCCAAACTTGAAATCAGGCTCTTTGTGACGAAATGTCCGTATGACTAATTGTCCGTATGACGAATTGTCCTTGTGACGAAATGTCCTTGTGACAAATTATCCTGTGACGAATTGTCCTGTGCCGAATTGACCAGACACCATTTAGCGATGATCATTGGTTATCGCCTATGTCGCAATGTTTTTATAGGTCAAACGAATTGCTCAGTCCCGAAGCTCCGCTTCAAAGATTTCCAATCGTCTTCTCATATTTCTAATCCTCAGTATTTCCTGTTACTGGTAATCTGTCAGATTTCTATCATCAAAGCAACTGCGGAGGTATGGAGACTTGGTCCACCAACTGACAAGGGAGTAAATCTTTCTTCCCAATTTCCGTCACGAAGATATATACCAAAATAAACTAAATTTAATAAGGGCAGAAAAGATCTACCTTTGAAACGCTTTCGTAGTAGTTCCTTACCTTTTTGAAAACTTCCTCCTTCGTTGGCCCCTTTTTATTCGACTTCTTCTCGCCAGAGACCTGTTTGATGATAATCGGAGCTTCCTTCTGGATCGGATTGAGTGGAATAGTTGTTTTAGGCAATCCTGGACCCAGGGGTAACTCCATATTCGTGCTATTCTGGCTGTTCAGGATAGCTGACGGTGGGAGTAAACCAATTTTCGGCCTCAGGGCCATCGGGGGTGGTCTGAAAAGAATCTCCTCCTGGGGGGAGCCCCCACGAGGGCCAGAAACGGTGATCTTCTGAAAGCGCGGAGGTAAGTCTTTTACGGCGGATGTTTGATTTGGTGGTGCGACGGCGGATTCATAGCCGGATCCAGTAGGGTTCCGCTGGTTCCGGTCATTACGCCGCTCGCTGCTCCCGCGTCCGTTATAGGCGTTTTGAGCGGGTGGTTGGGTGAAATTACCACGAGGTCGGAAATTCTGGCGGTTATCGTTGTGGTAGCCGTTGGACAAGCTGAAAGAGAGCTTACTTTTAACCTCGTCATACAAACATCGCCTAAACAAAAGCTTGTGTGTAAGAGGCTCATGTAATTTTCGCCAAAACCCCAGCTAAATAATGATGAAGACACATTGGGGCCTTTTCTATACGAACTACTGTTTAACTCAATGCTGGCTATACATTTCAATTCAATTTATTTCTAAAACGACAAGCGGACGAGCCGAATATTTGTTCAGCCGTCAATAAATATATACATATACAATTTATAGTCCATGACCTTAGACATTGTGGTCTTTGCATACTGACTTGCCTTTTGTAGGATTGCCTTACACGCGTTTACCTACGTGGGACTTGCCGGGCTTACCGCCGTAGGGACTTGCCGATATGCTCTCATTCGAAAGATATACGAACGAATAGTATTCAACGATAGTAATCAAAGTGTCCGAACTTACGAGAGGTCGTCTCCAGCGATCGTCCCAGGCCCCATTCCCAGACCTGGAGGCATGATTCCGAAAACATCGCTGAATCCTTTGCCCTGGCGCTGAGAAGAAAAGAGATCGAAACCCGGCTCCGCAAAAGATTGAGTTGTCGGAGCCCCTCTTCCGTGGGCGGTACCATGGGGGATGAAGACTCCCACGTCCCGAGCTGCTTCCTCTCGGATTTGCTAGGAAAATAGGGGTTTAAAAGAGTGCATGTCACCATACAGGAGAATTTAATACATGGCCGCAAGAACGATACGTTACAATGATGTCCGGTCAGTTACAAGAATTAGCAAGTAACAGGAAGTCGTTTTGGCAAACAGTTTTTTCTTCTTCTGGAGACTGTATGCTCATGACCATACTTCCTAGACACATGGTGAACTACCTTAACGAGAGTACGATGATCTGTTTCCAGTCGGATCTCAAGCTTTTACTTAAAGCGTCTATGCTTTACGTACACTTAGTATCCTACCTTACCTTTCACGCTCGACAGGCTTTATCTCAAGTTAACTTTTCAAACAGGTTTATGTCTCACTGCCACAAAACTAGTTCAGACTTCACGGAACTCGCGTGGGAGAGGGGGGGGTACTTACCTGAATTTTTCGTGGGCCGTCAACGTTGGCAAGTATTCTCGGAACCCATCCATTCTTCCTCAGGTCAATGGTGTTCTGAAGCATGAATCGGATTCGCGATGGCAGCTCCGGGTTGTTGGTAAGTTGTGACATGCGATCAAAGTACTGATCCATCAAGCTCTGAAAGTAAATTATCTATCTAGTTCCACTTATCCTAAAGCCGATGGGTTACTCAAATGAATTTTAGTTTGCACATCCAACGCCGACCTCTGCCAGTGCCCGCTTCGACTGGCTAAGTCTGCTGATTTCCGATTGTGCTTATGCCTAGTTATGGAGGACGTCTGATCTTAACACTGCGTCCTCAAGTGATCAATCTCCCCTTTAAAGCATTCAGTAATTTGGAACCGTTTCCTTCTCTGTTTTATAGCGACGGTCTTTTTCCAAAGTGACATTCTACTTCCCAAAACTCTCGATCCAGACGATCAAAATGCTCGATATCCGCAAAACTTGGAATTTCGAACGATACTATCTAATAAATTTGACGACATTTGACTCGGTATTATTACAAGCACTACTGGACTCGAGACCCTTTAGTCCTCAGGATTACTGTCTCTGACTCTCTGTCAATCATACAATCACGGCAACTGGAAGGGAAGATCAGTAAAGATTCCCGACCCACTTTTTGCATTGAAGACAAAGTAAAACTATTTTGAGTAGAAGGTAACTATTTTGTTTTTATATCATCGCGGCAAACAAAATTTATGAAAAATACTGGGAAAAAAGGTGCTGGAGTAGGCAAGTCCCTTGGAGTGTTGGGAACAAGGGTTTCTGCTTAAAAGGGATTACTCACTTTGGCCTTATCCGTGTCGAGGATGCGTCCGCAGGTCTTCATGATCTGGGTAAGACATTCCAGATCTTCCGCCACCTCACGGATCCCACCCCGATTCCGTCGTTCCAGAAGCTGTTGGACACATTTGTGCAAAATGCTGCCCTGGAGCATCTCCAGCTTCCCGAGCTCTCCGATGAACTATGAAAGAAAAACGATAGGCTTAGAAAGATTGGAACAAGGTTTCCTACCCGAGGTTTATTCCTTCACTACTGGAACAAGTTCTGCTAACCACGATACCCTTCTTCGTTCTCACATTAATTATCTTCGATGTTTACCCGTCGAAGTCTTCTCCTTTAGGATGGCTTTAGAAATCCTTTGCCTAATATCACGCGCACGTAATACTGTATTAACCTTCTTCTTTAAAGGCTCAGTGAATAGGGCTAAAACACGATTATCTAATTAGGCATCATCCCTTCACATGAACAAGTCTGAAAACCCGACAAAAAGGCTTTCGTCCATTGATCCACGATCCCTGAATAAGATTTTTCAAACTTGTGATGGCTCCATGTAATTTCAAATATTTAGGATTAACAACATAACCAAACTGCGTGCTGTCGATAAACAAAGTTGCTAGGCTGCTAGATATAAGACTCTTTATTTTGCAGACAGCATATGGCAACGTCTTCGATTTTATGTCGGTCGTGATTTTACAGACGGAAAAGCTACGTCCTTGATGAAATTTAAATTGCGAGGTCTGACTATGAACCCAATCTTACCGGGGCACCGTCCATATTCTCAACGTTACTACGAGAGCCTATTGTGAAAATATAAATCCCTCAAAAGAGCCAAATAATCATTTCTTTTCAAATACAAGACAAAAAAATAAGCTGTCTTTTCAATTAAACTTTCAATAGCTACGACACCGCTTGAGGCGAATGTACATATGCTCATTGTCCATTTTATGGGGCCTTTCTTAGGGCTAGTCATTCACAAGGTGGTACAACGAGTATCAGGAAGCTCGCTGAGAACTTAGCCGCCTTATTACAGTCAGTGTTATTCGTGCAACACGAAAACGAGAACATCTACGTTACTTATACAGAAAGGCTGTATAGGCTCTGAACTGTAGTTCAGTTATATATACAGTTGAGCTGTATAAGTAACACGACGCATTTACTGGATTCTTACACTGTGAAAAAACAATCATATGCCTAAACTGGAAGTTATTCGCACAGGGGAGGGAAGGGGGGGGGGAAGAAAATTCATCTGAACTTGTAGTAACACATTCTCCAAAAAGTTTAGACCTACCCAAGAAAACACTGAAAGAAATGAACACCAAAATCAACATGCCGTTGTATCCCATATTTCACGACAACCGGAAATAGGTATGAATTGCAGCTGATCTCAATTGGCGAACGAAAATTCCTGGAGGATTTGGCACAGATTTGCACTGTCAGAAGTTCACAACAAGGATGCGCAGTTTCAACATCTAACACTCGGAATGTTATTTGTTACGATTGTGCAAATCTTATTAAACTTTGTGCATAACAAGCTTTGGAAGGAACGGCCGATAAAGCATCTGCTGACTTTTCAGATATCATGATAACAAACAAAAAAGTCAGCAGCTGTTTTTTCGGAGGTGTTTCGGTTCTTCTTTTACGCATAACGATTTAATGCGTAACGTTTTTCAAACGTAACAGCTAATACCCTAAGTGTTCCCTGTTAAAACTGCGCATCCCTGTGTTATCTGTTGTGAAACTTTTTACCGTGTGGCGCCGACTGTAACTACACTCGTTGCTAACCGCGAAAAATTCAGATTACTTTGTCCAAATTACCAAAGTAACTAGCCCAAATCATTTCTGCACGAAAAGAAAATTAATGACTCACTGCGGAGAAAAACTAGTATCCCGATTACAGTTCAGAATCCGGTTTGGGTGACTAATTTATCCGATGCAAAAGGTGTCAGAAAACTGACAAATACAGTGAGCGCAAAGATATAGAAGCGTCTGGACACTCGTTTACCTTAATGTTTCCCAGCATCTTCCTTTTGGCCATTCCCCTCTCCTCCTCTTCTGCTGCTGTAAGTGTGCCATGTTGCTTGTCGTAAAAGTCGTTAGCCTTGGATCTGGAAGCACAAACGAATGCAATAAGTTAGAGAAAAGTAAATCCAAATTTTGTCACTTTCCCCCACGCAACATCCTCGGATGCTCGATAATATGGTCCCTCTCCCTATCAATAAAAAATCAGAGAACTGTCGGACTGTTAGTAAGAAAATCGTGACCGTAGTGGCATAGCCAGACCTTCAGGGTTTTAAGGCCGATTCAGTGAAGCTGAATTCGGCTGGAAAAATATCAAATTTTCGGTACGGGTTACGGAAATGACAGTGGTGACAATCATGTCGGGAATTCCTGTCCATGTTTGCCAGGTCGGCTGCTTGCATCACAAATGGAGCTGGAAAACCAGGAAAACTCGGGGAGAAAAAATATGTATGCATCCAACACAGAATTCTAAGAAAATCACATATCACACATATACAAAATAGTGGGAAAGAAGAGGTGACTCAAAAACAATAGTTGCGTTTTTGCAGATACCATAGTAGTAACTGGTACTATAACGGTCAAAAGTCGTTTTAGCAGTCACCGTGGTATCCGATACCACGGTCAAAAGGCGTTTTTGCAGTTATCCACAAAAGGGTGGTGCCAATGATTTTGCTGGTGTAAGGCCAATTTCTGTGACTTCAATTTTTAGCCGCGTGTATGAAGGTTTTGTTGCTGCTTGGTTGAAAAAATATTTGGCATCAATTATTGACCAGCATCAGTACGGAAACGTCCTGAAGGCTTCTACAACACATTATTTAGTAAGTCTTATAGACTTTATCCTAAAGAATCTGGATACCCCAGATAAGTGGATTAACCTTATAGCTATCGATTTTAAGAAGGCTTTTGATCTTGTGGACCACCAAATACTGTTAAATAAGTTAACTGAGAATAATGTACCTGAATTTATTGTAAATATAGTACGGGGATTTTTAACGGATAGATTACAAATTGTAAAATATAAACAGTGCATGTCAGATGCGCTTCCAGTTTATTGTGGGGTGCCCCAGGGAACTGTGCTTGGTCCTCTGTGTTTTCTTATTATGATAAATGATATTGCTCAGGATACTGATGAGCGATGGAAATTCGTAGACGATTTATCACTGGCAGAAGTTGTGGGAAAGAATTTAAAAAGTCAATCTTTGGGTATAATTCAGGATATTGCTACAGAAGCTTCTCGGTCGAATATGGTAGTGAACAGTGACAAATCTACAATACTAACAATTTCATTTCTTAAAACTCTCCCACAATTCCACCCTCCCATTCCTGATAACCTAACTTCTGACCAAATTACACTCCTTGGCATTATTATATCTTCTGATATGTCTTGGGAGGAAAATACCAAGCATATTTTAAAGAAAGCTAACTCTTCCATGAGTATGTTAAAAATCCTAAAGAAATTCAAAGTCCCTAAAGAAAGAATGAAAGAGTTGTATTGTATGTTTGTCCGTTCACTTCTTGAATATGCCTGTCCAGCATGGCATTATGGACTTACAAAGAGTGATTCAGATAAGTTGGAAAGAATTCAAAAACGTGCAGTTCAAATTATAATCGGTGGCCATAAAATGCCGTACTCGTATCTTCTAAAGGAGTGTAAGCTGGAACCCCTTTCTATACGTAGAGAACAGCTGTGTCAACGTTTCGGAACAAAGTTGTTATCCCACCCTATCTACCGAAACATCCTTCCTCCACCCTTTAAACCGGAAAGAACCAGACCTCCAAGAGAAGCAGCTATGAAAGTACCAAAACTCACACCTGTCGCTTGTAAAACTGAAAGGTACCGTAATAGCTTTGTGCCTCAGTTCACCTTGTATCATAACAACCTAACTTGAATTAGTGTATTTATTGTATGACAATTGTATATATGTTTTAATTGTAGGTTAATGACAAGTGCCAATGAATTTGCTCGCGCATGAAATGTTGTGCCGCATTTATTTGAAATTAAATGAAATTAAATTAAATAAAATTTGGTATCCTACGGTAACTGCAAAAATGACTAATCGCAAAAACGCAACTAATACTATTAGGACCATGCTACTAAGGTCGTGCACTGGCGTCCATGACGTTGCTAGCATGCTCGTGATAGTTTTGTAGACGCACAACCTATGCTAGCTTTCACTCTTGGCAACACTTTTCTCGACTCCACGAGTCCACACATCCAAGCTTTGCAGACAAGCTTGCTTTATTACCGCCCAACGGGTTGCATCAATCAAAGAAGAAGAAGGTTTGATCAACTAAATACTCCTTGAGCCCCAGCTGACTTGGAAACATATATTCATACAATGGATAAAAACGAAACGTCATTGCAGGTTCATTTTTTCAATTCCTCAACATTGTCCCTGACGTTCGATAGCCTGATGAGGACCCTTGCCAAGAAGGGCCAAAATATCGCTGCATAAGCATGAGTAGCTGATGTTTCCGTTTGCGGGTCCGACCAAGAGGTACAATAAAGACATAGATCAGAGCTTAAAGTTTAACCGAAAAGGGCTAGGATAGGACAATCTAGTTACCATCACTTCTTCACTTAAATTGGCTTGAAGACCCGCTGAAAATGAGTTACTTCGTTGTTCCGCTATTCACGAATAATCGATTTTCAAATAGCGGAATTTCCGTGTGATTTGTGGTGCCTCTGTGCGCTTGCATTTTTGCTGTATACTTTACGAGAAAGATTTATCATTTTTTTTTTTGTTCAGGCGCTAAGCAACCTTCACCGATCTCACCACTGCCCACTCAAAAGACGCATTTTTGCTGAGATTAAAAATTCCCGTGTCATAGTAGAATTTACGCCGTGGGGACGGCTGGAGATATTCTGAGCCTCATAACTACAGCAGATAGTGGAAAATCAAAAAATTCCTTTGTAGAATCCAAATAATTGAGTGTATCCAATTAAATGACACACAAATGAGTTGACTTTTCAGTTAAACTTTAAAGCCTGTAAAGAACGACTATTTTCGTATGTTTCGGGGGGGGGGGAGAGTACCCTCCACCCCCCTGGTAACGGCCCTGCTGGACAGGCACAATTTTATGCAAGTAAGTATACTAATTAACATTACAGCCTTTACGCTTAACCGTTTCGTTTGTGAAAAAAATTCGATCCTTCCATTTCATGCACGGTTTTCAAGCATTTAAAAGCCTCAGTCAAGAATATAAATATTGATTTCCCGTACCCTTCTTGATCAACGTGCAGAAATAAATGTGAGCTTACCTGCTTTCAAACTCAACGCGACACTTGTTTAACAAAAGCTGACGGAAAGTACAGGGTGCGCCGGCCGGTTCAAAGTTGGGAGCTCTCTCTTGCAATTTCTTGCAGAGCTGCGCATACATAGGGCTGTACTTCGGTTCATCGAGAGCTTTTTCGAATATCTAGGAACACGAAAAACATAATAAGGCTTGTTCAGACGTGACAACTAAAGCACTACCCCGTGACAACTAAAGCTTTACCCTATGCCGGAGGCTGGGTACACTAACAAGTAAAATATCGATGATCTGAGTGGAATTAAGTAAACAACACCAATAAACAATACAAATTCTAGGCCGGGGTTAGGGTGCTCAGAATTTGGCATAGGATGAAGGGTGTCTGGCACAGGTTATGCCAAACTGTGAGTTTACCCACTTTTTGGCGTAGCCTATACAAAATAAGAGATTTGTGTCAAATTGAGTTTCCACGCTGTGTATTAAACTGGTGAGGATGATTCTGAGGTTTGTTAGCAGATTAAAGGTTCTCGCAGCATTCCCATCAAAGGCCACAGAGCTGCCGGTGCAGCCGCAAGACCGCCCTTTCAGGACGGACAGATGGGCCCCGTATTCACGCTGTATTTCTCATTGGAAAACCTCGGGAAAACCAAAACCTCTGGTCACTTCTTATAACGATAATAACAATAATACAATGAAAAGACATGGCCATTGAGGCCATTGGCCTCTACAAAGTGCGTCTAAAACACTTTTTATCGTCGATTTTTTCGGCTTACAGATTGCCGGAGAACGGACCCCAGGCTCACTGTCTATATCATTGGGAAGCAAGACATAACTTAGAGAAATAGCATCAAAACAACATTACAGAGTAGTCTTAGTCTTCGTCAATGCGTTCCGAGGAACAACAGGCCATTCCATTTTCACAACCTTGATGGGCACTTCTGGGCTTAATCGTGATTTTTTTTTTTCCACTGCTAGATTTATAGAGTGACCAGACAAAAACGAATGTACTACGTTTAGTGAACTTTGACGATTTTATCCAACTGCTAATTTACCGATCATCAGATGGCACGAAATTCGGGAAACGATAACACAGCAGACATACGTCAAGTAAAAGTCACGTCACAATAAACGAAATGCAACATTAGATACTGACATTCCAAAAGGCTCCAAATAATGTTCTAAAAAAGATTACTTCTTTTTTCACATCCTTTTAATTCGTATTTCTGCATTAGAAGTCTGATCGCTTCAACCGTACTTACCAACAAAATAACACCTTTGAGAGTAACTGCAGAGTCGAGGCCTAGGCTGAGAAGGTCTTCGCTTAGTTTGTCAAACTTTTCTGGTGTGAGTTTGTTGAGAATGCCACGAACCTAAAAAAAAAAAATTAAAATAATGTTAACCAAAGAAATTGGGAAACAAAAATTCGTCTAGAAAAACTAATTTTTGTGAAATAAGTGAAAACCAAACGAAATACGATCAATCCAATCCTACGCCCTGAACACCGGGGACACAAAGGCTATGTTTGGCACTATGGAATGATGGAAGCTCTTTGTATGACCTAACCTTTCGCCCGGAGACAAGAGGAGGGTTTTCGCGAGTTGGAAACCAAAGTCGGAATCACTTTCCAGTGGTATTCGCGCTACGTCGGAAAGTTGCCGAGCTTTCCCACCCGGTTTTCGCGCTTTGGAAACCGAAGCAGCTTTCCTGGAAAGTGATTCCACGAAGTTAGTGGAAAGCTCCGCGGAAAGTTGATTTTTTCGGCGGGAATTTCAAAAGTATGGAAAAAAACAGTGGAAGTATCACTAATAAATAAAGAAAAATTGCAAGCGTTGTCAGGATGACTTCGGTGAATTGCATGAGATTCAAAGAAGTACTAAAGTGAACCATATTTATTCGAAAGAGCTTGTAATTCAATATTTTACCGGCGACGTCAGCTTTCCATGCGTTTTCGCGATCAGTCCAGCGGGAAAGTGGAAAGTGATTCCAGGAATCGCTTTCCCACAGTTTTCACGATGCGCTTCGCTCGCCGGAAAGTGATTCCGAGATTTCGCGAAAACCCTCCTAAGGTTGGGTTCTTGAAACCCAAGATTGCTCACACCCATCCAGGTGACGGGGAGCTCGCTAATCATATGCAGATGTGTAGCAAATATGTGCTGTATAAGCAGCCTTAAAGGACACCTGAATGGAGAGTACCAAGTTTCATTCCTATCTGTATGACTTCCGTTAATATTGCCTGCAGAAAACCCAATCCAAATACGAAATAGTGTTTCCAAGCTATGATTTTTGCTCCATTTTGCATCTGTCCTTATTTCAGTACCGAACAATTTTTAGAAATGAACAAATGTCTCCAATCAACCCTTCTTCTGGAATATTTTTTAACCAGTTTAGTCCAAACGTATATCTAGAAGAAATTCCAATACGATCCGGCCAGCGCTGTACAAGATTTGAATGAATTGCGCTTTTTGTCTTGGAGTCTGCATGTGCAAACCTCCAGAAACGAACATCCCTATTTTGAAACTTCACGCTCAGGAGAAAAATGCTCTCCGTGGCCATGTCTGTAAATGCATTCTCCATGGTGTGTTCAAGTATGGTTTCATTGTTCAGGTGTCCTTTAAATAAGTAAATAATAATTTAATCCATAATTTCTTTGAAATACATAAACATAGCTTTGAATTTGTTAATATTTAAATAAAGGCACTTGGTTCATAAATAAAATACATCAATATCAACAACGGCAATTCGAAAATACACAGCTAATACAATCAAAATTTTAACCAAGCATGAAATGACGTCGGGTAACGCTCGGATGAATGTAAAGAGGAGGAGCTAGTAGCTTCTTGTGATTAATAGCGAGATTTTCGGTAATTTAAATACAAGAGATATGGTCGTTTGACATCCAAACTGTAACGCCAATGATTCGACAGTGTGACCTGGCCACGTCACAGACTTCTCCCACTTCCCTTGGACAAAATCGTTCCCTACCTTCCTGAAAGTGATGTCGTGTCTATCATCGTGGTTGAGTGCGTCTCGTTTAACAACACTTGGGGGTATCCATCGGCGATTATTGACGCTGTTGGACGTGGATAGGGAACGTGGTTCGTCCCTGCAAACAATTCAGAATTACGAAAATCCTTTCCTGTCCATCCTTCTTGTCAACGCATCCCAGTATTTGCGAGTTACTTGCAGCGCCGAACAGGCCAGAGCCTTTGCGATGCTATACAGCCTAAACAGGTACCCTGGTAAGTGATCAGCAGACGTTGCTCACAAGACTTCTGACATCAGAAAGCTCCTATTGATCAATTTGGCGTGCTTGTTACGATGGGTGGCATGCCTAACTGTAGATGAGTCAATAGAGAGAGCTAACTTATCACGACACATCCGTTCGTTTATGCACAGATTTGGACCTCTGTATGGCGACTTTTGGGGGCCATAAATCGATACTGCACTGAGCGTATACACACGCCATAGATTATAACCTGAAATTTTGAAGACATAACAGGTCATAATGAAGACGATTTCAAACTTCAATAGACGCAAGCAAGAATATACGCTGAATCCATTTCTGTACTTAATTGTCGTGCTGGACAAGTACAGTAGAGGTATGCTTATGTGAACGTTTGTTGACTTCGGATTTTGCCATTTTCATGCACTTGCTGTGTCTAAAGCTGACTATCAGTTAGCCAAAGTAGGTATGAAGGGCAGCTGAAAACACCTGTACAGGTATTTTGGATCTTTAGTCTGCCATTTAGCCGAAAACTGCAGTGTTCACATTAAAGTAACTGTTCACATAAGCATACCTCTACTGTAGTTACCCTGGAATCCGGCCAAAACTGGAACTTAGTGAGAAGTTAAGGTTGTGTCCGAAGTCAATAAGGGTGTCGAAACAGGTACAGGAAAACAGGCTGGATCGCTCTATTCAGTTTGTTTTCCTGCCGAACCAGATTTTAGTGTACAGTATGTGCCCACTGCCCGACCTGTGCCGACACCGGCTTACACCAGCCGACACCGGTTGTCACGTTTTAAAACATTAAAATCAGCATGCTTTGGGCGGGAATCGCCTCATTTCTGGCCCGTCCCGCTAGTTTCCAGACGGTGTACAGGAGGTGCCGGGAGTAGGTAACCCCTTGGTCGTTCTTCGCCCTTTGAAGAGAAAGGAGTCGATTTTCCATTGCCTTTCCTAGGAATCAAGGCTACCAAAACCGGTCGAAAGAAAGCACTTATTAAACACTAATTAGAGCATGATTTTCTCCCGTTGAACCAGTAGTTTCTGCTTAATACTTTCAAAGCAGAGAAACAAAAAGATGAGTCGATAAAACCAATCTCAATAGGGATAATAAGAATCAAAAGCTCAGATAACAAAATGACAATCTACTATGAGTGCAAAAAATCCTTACACTTTGTCTGTCGAGATCCAGTTGAAAGAACAAACCATTCGGTGATTACTTCTTCAAATATTGAATTATTTGCTGCAAAAAAGGAAACATAGACAACACTAATCAATCATTCCGAGCCTACATACCTTCCTCCCAGGCCACGAGAAGCACCGACTGGTCCTCTCCGCCCGTCCGTTTTGCTTTGTGATGACCAAAGGCCCAAAGCTAAGATAGAAGTGTCAAGGGTGATAGTCTCAAGGCTACAAAAAACAACGCAATCATTTATTGCGAAAATTCGGAAGAATACTCCCTAAAACATGAGCATGAAAAAACGACATCAATACAAATACTGTAAATAAATAAGAATTTGAATAAAAGATAATGCATAGGCTACTAATCAAGGGGCCTTGCTTTGTTTCCATTTCAAAGTTGATGTAGGGCAAAATGTCTATGCCTCATCGTTTCTGCCATCCATACTCTTTTACTTACACATCCTACCTTCATTCCTGCTCTCTATCCACCCAATGCTGCACTGAAACACTGAGTGACCCACATTTTTGAAAATTAATACCACATAAGACAAGAGTCAGGAACTCTGTTCCCTTTTACCCTACCGTTATATTTTGCCTAGACCCAACTCCCAAGTGGTAAAGTATCTGCCCTCATTTCACCAAAACCTTATGTTTCCCCTTCTTTTTCAGAATGTCCCCTAATACTAGGAACAGAAAAGAACAAGACCAAAGGTGTCGATGGGATCCCAACAATCTAGTATATAATATAAATAAGTCAATCCTTTTTACTTGTAATATTTAGAAAAAGATCAAAGTTTAAAGTTTCAAGCCCCTCGCGAAGCCCTTCTAGCAACCGATTCTTACTTACAAGTCTATCTACCCGTGATAGACACGGTACCGTATCGTTCTTACCATGAAATACACTGGCAAAAAATAAAAGGTATACCAACTAGCAAAAGTTGGCAACCCCTCATCACCAAAGATTCTTGCAACCGATTCTTACTTACGAGTCCATGTCCTCCTGATAGACGTGGTACCAAATTGTTCGTAGCATATAAAGCACAGGAAACAAATTGTAGGTACACCAAGTAGACAAAACTGCTAACCCCTCATTGCCGAAGATGATTACGGTCTAACTGCCTATTATTAGACCATGAGACCATTAGAAGTCCCCTACTTGTTTCACAATTGGGATCGGCCTATTTGTGGTTTCAGTGTGTACCCTACTACTGAAGTTGTCAACCCCTCTAAACTTTCCCTTCGACCTCCGATCGCACTAGCTCTCTCTTTCTTACGTTAGCTCTGCGCAGAGCTATACTAATCCAGCGCAGAGCTATACTAATTTGAAGAAACGGGGTAGCCGAAAATTGGTTGACAAATTTTGTGTCCGGTTTTTGCCGGATTCCGGGTGAACTACTTGTCCAAGTGAGAGAATAACTTTCCCATTTGGATTCAGCATATCTCCTTACCCCTAAATCAAATATCTCAACAGCTTTCCCCTTAATTTGAAACCCCTCCCCCTCAGGGGCGTCACTAGCCTTTTACCTTTGGGGGGGGGGACGTCCAGTTTGTGCCGACGGACTCAAAAATGTGCCGACGAAAAACGCCGTTGCCGCGAGCGGCAAACGGCGTATTAGTCTTTTAATGTAAATTCATAAATCTAAATTCACATATTCGGTCAGGGTTTCATTGCAGATTTCGCTAGAAACTGAAGCTTCCAACGACTGTAGGGAACCCAGAACCATTTAAATCATTGGCCGCTTGCGAAATGTTTTAGATCTGCCTTTTTGCCTGGAAATATTTGCGAAGCTTCCAACGGCTAAACCCAGAACAAGTTAAATTAATCGCCGCAGGCGAAGTTTTTTAAATCTGCCCTCTTTTCTGGGAAAATTTAGCTTATAAGTTATAGCATTTAAGGTGTTTCAAAGCCCAAGCATTTCAATCCTAAAGCGCCAACTCAATGAAACACCGTTCTTTCAGATATGGAATACTACAAATGCGCCGCAGGCGAAATTTTGTGTAAAACTAACTGTAACGCATTAGTTGAGATTATTCCTTTAATGTAAATTCCTCTATTGAAATTTACATATTCGGCTTTTCTTTTCACCTTTCGCTAAAACGCGAAGCTTTCCAACGACTGAACCCGGAACAAGTTAAATCAAGCGCCGCAGGCGAAATTTTGTTAATCTTTCTTTTTTTCCGAAAAATTTTAGGCCATTCTATACCTAAGCTTTACAGTTTCTAGCTTTTAATGTATTTCCAACCTCGAATTTCAATCCTAAAACGGCAACTAAATGGGACACCATTTTCCCAGATAGAAAATACTACGAAACGCGCCGCAGGCAAAATTTTGTGGAAACATTGATGAGCGATCCCAAATAAAAGGAAGGCTATATATGAAATCACTGATCTTTCCGCCAAAAAAGTAGTGGCCATCCATAAGAAAGTAGGCACAAAGTTGATTCTTTCGTGTATAAAATCGCGATTTGCCGACGAGACATAAACTTTCGGGATTGGACAAAAGTTTACGGATTTGATTTATTACGTTTAACGAAGATTCTGATCTTCCGAAGGGAATTAGACTTTCCGGGTGCGCCCGACAAATGTCTGAAGAATCCGATCCCTTGCGAATAAAAATATGCCGATGAGCCGACAAGAATACCGACGCCCGACTAAAGCATTCAGAACTCGAATTATTCTTTGTTTTGTCCGACAAGACTGTAAAGAGATTTATCTCTTACGTTTAAACAGCAGCCGATGTGCCGACAAAATGTACACTTTCGGGATGAGCCTGATAAATTTTTACAGAATTTGACTACTTACGTATAAAAAGAGCCCGATGTGCCGACGATAGGGGTCTTCCCGTGTGCGCCCGACAAATGTTTGCTGAAACTGATTTATCAACAGAATCTGATGTGCCGACGAGTGGACCGACGCCCGACAACGCGTACCAAAATCAATTTCTTCTGTTTTTTGCCCAACAAATGTATGTCGAATTCGATTTCTTGCGTATAAAAAGAACTCATTGTGCCGACGAGTCCACCGACGCCCGACGAAAGCATACGAAATTGAATTTCTTCTGTATAAAAAGAACTCGATGTGCCGACGAGCATATCGAGGGCACGACAAAAGGATACGAAACTCGATTTCTCCTGTGTTCTGCACGACAAATTTATGCGAAATTTGATTTCTTGCGTATGAAAAGAACCCGATGTGCCGACGAGTCGACCGATGCCCGACTAAAGCATGCAAAATTTTATTTTTTCTGGGTTTGCCGGCGCTCCGCGCCGACAAACAAGTGTACTTTCGCCGGGCTTCGCCTGACGAAAGTACTTTCTCAAGACCTTTGGGGGGGAGTCCCCCCCATAGTGACGCCCCTGCTCCCCCTCCCTCAAATATAGGGCTACAGAGCCCATCTTCGAACTTGATTTGTACTTTGACCGGAAGAATCCTCCCACCAAGTTTCATCAAAATATCTCAATCCCTCGAGAGTTATCGTGCTGACAGACGGACGGACAACTTTTGCGATGTCATAGGTATCCCGCCACTTACGTTTTGGGATCCCAAAAACATATTACAATCATTTGCTAGCTTAAAGCCAATCGAAGCTACAACTAAACAAAGAATGGATCTGCACATGATTAATTTTCGGAATCACCTTCACTATATAAAGATTTGCCCTGATTTTCCAAACTTGGACATTTTTACAGCTCTTGCATGAATGAACAACTGCTGGATGAACTTGCTGAGATTTCTCAACTGCAAAAAAATTGCATATGGGTTTCCTATATATCATTGCAATGTAAGGGCAGCAATAATTATCACTTCTGCATGAGGAAAATAATGTTGATTCTCAGAAAATGCTGATGAATTATGATTCCATATGTCACTTTGATGACATATGTCACTTCCCTGTAACGACATTAGGACATGTGAAATGTGAATGTACTGGGGATTTTTGAATTGTATGTAAACAGCAAGAAACACACTAATCAACTCCACAGAGGCTCCCGCAGGCCCCTGCAGCAGTACGTAACTAATGTCTAATTTTTGGAAAGGCACAGTATCCCCTTAACAATCTGCTTCAAAACAAACTTTCATTCAGATTTTAAATGCAGCCTACTACCTGCGGTAACTGTGTCCTTGCTCATGGCATGTTCAAGGGAATGGTGACAGCAAGGCGCCATTTGAGCACTGTGCCGCAAATAATGATAGTTTGTCTATTACTAGGGTATTGTGTTTCAAATGCTAAGGCACCCTAAAACCAATCAATATTTCAATATAATTTAATTGCAGACTGGAGGTTGACTAGATCTGGACACCCAGGTCAATACAGTCTACCACAAATCCGTGATTTTGGGAAAGCCTATGCCAAACGCTGGGTATATCTAGCGTTTGGTATACCCTATGCCAAACGCTGGATACACTATGCAAATGCTGGATACTGGGGTCCAATCAAATATTGATGATTTGAGTGAAGCTGAAAAACCAACCAATCAGAATTCACCTGTAGTGAGGTAGGTCAGGGTTAAGGTGCCAACAGCTATCCAGCAATTAGCATAGGGTGTCCAGGGTTAAGCATAGGCTATGCCAAACGCTAGGCATATCCAGCATTTGGCACAGGGTATCCAAAAATCAGGGGTTTGTGGTTGACTGGGTCAATACGATTTTGCTTCTTTACAGTTGGGAGCTTGTTAAGACTCCACCAATTTCAGGCCAATTTTGAAGTTACGTAACTCAAGGACAACTGCAGACAACTGAACTGGACAAGTTTGGTGACCCTCACGTAAACAGCCTGGACATGCCTTTGATACCTTTTCGTTAACTCAAATCTATGATTAGGCTAGGCTATGTTAAGCATTGTTCAAATCAGTGTAATAAGATCTGAATAAGATGCATGATTAGATTCATCAAATCGACAGTATGTCATAGAAAATGGTTCTCGGCATCTTCATTCTTAACAAACTAAAGCAACCTAAACCTGCCAAGCGTTTGGCAATTTGATCAGAACTATTTTAAGAGAGGATCAATTTAAATTTTTCTTAATCAGAAAAAAACAAACAATCTGTCCGCGCAGTTTAACTTTAAGGAAGGTAGATTCTTAGAGAAAAAAAATCAGACACAAACATATTTATTCTTTATCTACAGGAGAAGTACCCAACCTCTGACAAAATTTCAAACTTCCAGAGAAATATTTCTTTAGTGAAATCTATCTGGCTTAAAAAGGAACCAAAAAACATGACAAAAATACTAGAGTGAAGCTAATAGAATGGTTAACATGTTGGGAAAATAAATATTACTTCAATATTTCTAGTTAAATATATTTTTATTTTCAAACAGTTTCACCCTCTTTTACATGAGGTCAGATTGTTTGCAAAGTGATGAAAAAGATAGAGGTAATATAGCTAATAACTAGTGTTGGGCGATATTTGGATTTTTCGATATATCAATATTTTCACTTTCGATATTCGATATATCGATATTCGATATATCGATACCGATATTTCGGTACCATGTTTCGCTATAGTATAGGTCTCGTTTCGCCAAAATTTAAGAGCAAAATTGTTGTAAGAAAGTACCTTGCATGAACCCAAACTTCGAATAAACAGAAACTGCATTACGAAGATCATATTGCTCCAGTTTCGGAAATATAGATGTGATTTATTTTTGATTATTTACAATAATTATAACTGAAGAAATATCGTTTTCAATATCGATATTTACGTTTCGATATTCGATATCGATATTTGGTCCGATATATTGATATATCGTTATCAATATCGAATATTGCCCAACACTACTAATAACCAGAAAATCCCTTTTTAAACCAGGTTCAAAACAAAGAAAAGACAAATAACTGTAATATTTTGGGACATAACTGTTGAAAAAACAAATTCGCGGCAAAATTCGAGGTTGAGTAAAAACGAGGTCAGGTACCCCTCCTGTACCGTAACTGATATTCCCTTCCAGCAGTCAAACCAAGTCAGGAACAGTTACGAAACGAAAGCCCAACAAGTCATAACTTTCTTCTCAATGACTGACAGTCAACTTTTATAGCAACAGGGAGATGAAAATACCATTAACCAAGCTCAGATATCGTTCAAAGACGCACAAATCTGCTTCATCTCTCCTTCACTTACTTCTGAAAGGTTTTCCTCGAAATTGTCTCTTAACTGTTTGCAACAAACCCCTATCACTCCCCAACCCAATATCGCTCTTGTTGACGGTGCGGTGAAGTTTCGATATTCCGTAATGACAGCTGCAAGAAACTAACGCTAGATGCCGTGCTTGCTTCCTTACTGGAGTAGTATAATTGCGGTAAAACTGAATTACATCAACCTCACATCAACTTTCTAACAATGACAAAGACGGGAGATTTTGGGGACTCATAGACCTATATTTATAACACAATATTTTTGGATCCCAGGTCCTTTTTAAGAGTAACTCGCGCCCTCTTCTGCCTGTAGGATAAATGCTGTGCTGGTGCTATCATTTCATTTCAGAAGCTGAATTACCCTGCAGGGCACAATGTTTTTCGACCGAACGGCAAGTAGAAGTTCAACACCAAACAAATTTAGTTGCGTCTCCAAGCTTGATTGAGTTGGAGCGACCATATTTTGGGGTGTGAAATAAATAAATAAATGATGAAGAAGCAGGTAAACTAGGCTACTCCTGTCTTTTTTTCTACATTAGTGGGAACGTGTCGAAAAGCTCTGTGGGGATACATGGTCTTAATTCATCACCATTTCTGGAAGTTATTACTAACCCTTAAAATCAATTACCTCAAGGGAATACTTAGATTACTTAGTTTTTACGGCATGACAAACAAGACCAAAGGTTTCGATGGGATCCCAAAAATCTTAACATTTGATTCAAAACAATTGGGTCATGTCACTCATGTCTTCGTCATTCAGTCTTCGTCAAAGTCCTTGAAGATTTTTACATTTCAAAGATGGATTCAGAATGTCTCCTTGTCCCGATACCTAATCTCTAATTGATTTCAGAATCAATTTTGAGCTTAAACCAAATTTCCAGTTTCGACCGAGTTCATGATGAACCATTTGTCCAGCAAGAGATGAACAAGTTGTCCGGTTAGAAAATGATTTTCACATAAGTGTTTAGCATGTCTTCTTACCCCTAAATCGAACATCTAATCAACTTCAAATAAAACTTTCACTTTTAACAAACTGTCCGGTTTTTGCCCGATTCCGGCCGAACTGCTCGTCCGGCGAGAAAATGGTTTTCACCATCGTGTTCAGAATGTCTTCTTACCCCATAATCGACTATCATATTAGCTGTTTCAAAATATTTTGCTTTCCCCCTTAATTTGAACCCCCACCCCTAAATGTAGGGCTACAGGGCCCATCTACGAACTCAACCTTACTCTTGACCCAAAGAATACATCACACCAAGTTTCATCAAAATATCTCATTGCCTTCGAGAGTTATCGTGCTCACAGACAGGCGGACGGACGGACAGACGGACAACTTTTGCGATGTCATAGGTATCCCTCCACTTACGTTTTGAGATCCCAAAAATCTACACGTAAAATCAACGGTGTAAATAATTTACACGTGTATAACATGTATAATTACTCCAGTTATCAAGTTATCTAAAACTGTGCGGCTGCAGTGATGTCTTCCCATCGTGGAGAGAGGGAAATGTTGGCCACTTTCAGATACCGATCAGGCTGACACCAGGGACCCATAAATTTCTTTTACAGGGGGCCTGTCATTTCCTATGCTTCTATATTGATATGATGACAGAACCAAATCCAGTTTCCAAAAATCCCCGCTCGAGTCGATCGTCATTCTTGTTTGCCTCATTGGGTGTGCGCACCAAAGACACTCCTCCCTCAAGGCGCCAGCAGCCAATCTCAAATTTTGTCAATCTGGATATTCGCGTATTCTACCACCGTGGGTATTTCTCAAACTACAAGACGGTCGGTCAAGAGCTCATCAAAAATCTCCCCTGTAAAGGAAATTTATGGGTCCCTGCTGACACTCATAATGCCCACGATCTGCCCACGGCTTAAAATGCCCACGACTTAAAATGCCCACGACTCATAATCAGGGGCGTCGCAAGGGGGGGGGGGGTGCAGCACCCCCCCCCCCACCTTTTTGAGATTGTTCGGAATTTTTCGATAGCAGAACTATTCGGTATATATACGGTGATTCGGAAGTTATACAGAATCCAAAATAGGCTACCGGTACAAATCTGTTCGGTATAATCATCGGGATTCGGTATAATTGCCAGTATTCGGTAGTTATCACGAATTCGGTGAGAAAATTTACTGAAATTATTTGGAAACTTTTTAAAGCCAGAACTATTCGGTATAGTTGTGGAGATTCGGTAGTTACACAGAATCCCGAATAAGCCATCGGTCCAAAACTATTCAGTATCATGATTGGGATTCGGTAATTTAATCGGTATACTTTTCAGGATTCGGTAGTTACCACGAATCCCGACTTTAGTTCTAGTTTGGACGAAATCATACCGAATACAAATAAGTCTATCGATACTAAAACAATTCGGTATAATAGCCGGCATACGGTAGATATACAGAATCCCGAACATGCTATCGGTCTAAACTTATTCGGTATGATAACTGGGATTCGGTAATTTACTCGGTACCAAGATTCGGGAGTTACCACGAACCTCGGAAGAGGTCCAGTGAAGCACTGGTCGCAGACAAAAGGACTAATCTATGACTTTATCGGTAGTCCTTACTTTTATTTTGGATCCCAAAAAGAAGATCTAATCATAAATTTTTCGAAAATTCCGCCTGCGGCGCATTTCGTACTATTCTCTATTTTATGCAAGGGCGCGTCATTTGACCGGGGTTAAGCCAGTTGTAGGACTGGATTTCGAAACATTAAAGGAACAGTAAACTTGACTACGCAACTTTCAGCCATCGAATCGCCCGGGGGAGCTTAGATAAATATACAGGGTCTTATTGTCGACAGGCCCTTCTTTATTATCTCGAATTGTCTCGAACCCCCTCCTTAGTGTTCCCAAAGCTAGCTGGCAGGCCCTTGCCCCTTATGCACTGTAATTATGCACTTATGTACTGTAAAAGTTAGCCTTTTTACGTGTAGACTACAAACAAACGACCTCCCCGACAAAACGGCCTGGGTTCGATTCCTAGTCGCGGCACACAAACCTTTTGCTTTTTCTACTAACCCAAAAGTCGAATTCTCGGAAACTGCCCGGAAACTGCAATGGTCGTAACGAGAATTTTTCTTACTCTCAGTTCGACTCAGGGTACATTCTTGATATGTTAGCTAGCTCCCCGAGTCAAGTTTGAGTCAAGTTTTCTGTTCCTTTAAACGCTAGAATCTGGATGGAAATAGTTAAATTCGGCAGGAAAAAGCTAATTTTAAAAAAATTTCGCCTGCGGCGCTAATGCACGGTAAAAAATAGAATTTGTAAGAGAAGCATTAAATTTTAGCCTACAGGAAAAAAAATGATTTCGAAAATTTTCGCTTGCGGCGCTCGATTTAATTTTCTCTTGGGTATAACAGGTAGAATCTGTTACTGCAATCGTGCCCGGTAATATATTCTCCAAGTGGGCTTCGCCGAAACGCCGCCTAAAAGTTGGCCTATCGTCTTTCATGCTGCCCTTTAATGCTCCTCTTCCTACGTAATCCTTTCTGTTCCACAATTTAAACCTCGAATTCTCAGTTTCTAGGATTCGGTAAAAATTTTGAGATATTCGGTAAAATTTTGGCTCTGCACCCCCCCCCCCCCCACCTAAAATGCACTTGCGACGCCCCTGCTCATAATGCCCACAACTCGAAATGCCCACGACTCAAAATACCTAGCCTACTACAAAATCTCCACGGCTCAAAATGCGCACTGTTCAGAATGCCTGCGATTGAATTATTTGAGGTGTCATGTCCATAGTAGATCTATATACATATATATCATTAGTAAATATATCATAGGTAGGCAATGGACTGCATCTGTACTATGACCAAAGGCCTTACAAGTCAAGCCTGATCAAAATATTTAAACCTATCGAGTGTTATCTTCCTCATAGACAGACGAGCGGATAGGCTGTACCCTGTCAGTAACGTTTCGGGGTCCCAAAATCCAACATGAAATCTGATCTTTATTCTCTGTCGAATTCTGAACAGACAACTGAATACATTTCCGTGGCAATCTTGTCCCTTATAATCTCGTTGTCCCTTGTCCCAAGATGAGTTTGGCCTCCCCTGTCCTGTGGACAGTTTGAGCCAGCATTTTGGACGATCTCGGGGACTTCGACCTCACTTATGGGCATTCTGAGCGTCGGCATTGTGATAGTGGGCAATAAGGTCGCGGCGATTTTGGCCCCCCCCCCCCCCCCAATCATACTGCCTCCGTCGTGTGTGCCTTGACCGGCCTCGTCTTCGCCTTCCTTCGGGCTGCCACTGATACACCTTTGAGGGCAGTCTGTATTTGGGCGAACATGACCCAAATATGTCCATCTTCGTTTCTTCATAATTTCGGTCACAATGGGATTAATTCGTCTTGTGCCGAATTTCTCCATTGGTAACTTTCTGTTGCTAGTTGAATTTCAGGCAGATAATATCTGTCTGAAATATTATTTTCGAATCCAAGTAAATATTAAAAAATATTGTTTTCAGAAATGTTGTTTTCGGATCCAAGTAAACTTTTCTTGAGATAGACATAATAGCCATGCTTTCAGATTTATCGACCTTAATCGACAATCCGACCTCTCGGCCTTTTTCTAAGATAACGTACCTGGTTCAAACGAGAACTAAGTTGCCAGCTTCTATGTAACAGGACTGAGACGATTTGAGTATTGTATCTAAACCAGCATCCCCTGCTCTTGCTAGACAAACTATACAGCAGAATTTCGAATAATTTTAATTCTAGACAACCACAACTGGTCTTGTGCCACCGCCGCCACCTGTACCATCCTTGACAACCCAAACCCATGATATCGAGGCGCACAAAATACGTCGGCACCAGTACGGTTGCGCTGCCACTTGTATGCATCTGGGCTGCGGTATTGTAGCCTTCTTTATGGTCGTATTGGTGTTTGCTGTCCTAGTCGACGCACTAATTGGATATACGATGACTGGTTCATTCATCATTTTCCGGTTCGCAAAGGATTCGCACTTCGATCCACTAGACAGTTTTCGAATCGTTGCTAGTCAGGACGGTTTGCTGAACCAGACGACGGTAATGGCTACGCTACCAACCATCACATCCACAACAGTCGAACAATGTGAGTTATTCTTACTGTCATCCCAGCGTGCCTACTAGCTCTTCCAGCTCGACTCACAAACAAGAACAAATATTTTGTTGTGGGGGGGGGGTCAAACTGCGTATGTGCACTCTTCATCTTCAGTGAGTGCTGCTTTTGTGAGGGTGGTTGTTGAGGGGTTAAGCTGAGCGCTGTAGAAAGCACGCTTGGACGCCAGGACGCTTGGCTTTGTCAAGCATGAATAATAACTTTGCCTCCCAAAGTCTGCCTCAAACGATCGCATGGTACACTCGACTCCACGCAGTGAAAATTCATAACTACTTTTATACCGAAGGAAGATATTAGAAATGTCTCTTCGTTGTATTTAAATTTTTAGATGCAAGGGATTAAATACGCAACCTGTCAGGTGTCAATACGTACTTTAATGATCGTGATCGCAGACAGTCGGACGGACTTGCAAATAAATAAATGTCGCTCATTAGCCTTTGGGCTTCCCAGTCGGGCAGTCCTTGAAAAAAGTACTGTATCTGATAACTAAGCCCTTCTCCACTATAGGCCTATGCTCTTCGTAAAATTCTTTCCAGATTTTTTGGCCACTATATGTGCTAGCATAAAGTAAGCAATGAAACGTTAATTCTTGGTGTACGTTAATCCAACTGCGTTTGGCTATTTCCAGTCCCATTTAGGCCTAGCCATGTTTAACGCTTCATAAAATGCCTCTGCTTTACTTGTCTACCCAACTCAATTCTGTCAATCTTTATCAAGTTCGTCGATTCTGGCTTCCGAATCCAGTGCTGATGACTGCTGGTTCACTTTTCGACGGGGCAAATGCTCGGCTCCTAATCGCTTACTGCCCCTTCGGATAACTTATACCAAGATCTAACGTGTGATTGTTATTGTTTCTCTAGCACATCTGGCGGGGTCACTGGAATTTATGAGGGGCGTATCCTAAATACTGAGGTACCGGCCCATCTGCGAACTCGACCTCACTCGTGCAGCCAATAGTCCATATCCCAAGCTCCGTCAAAATATCTCATTGCATTCTACGGTTATTGTGGTCGCAGAAGAAAGGGCATATGTACAGTATAGTACCACAGATAGCCCTTACGGTACTTTCATTTGGGATGCTCTCCGCATAAATACTTCCAAAAATTTCGTTGAGCAATTCTGAAAGCTAAAATTTGTATGGGAAAATAAATCCTGCCAGAAAAAAAACAGTTTAAATAGTTCGCCTTGTGCTCTCAGTTGTTACCGCGGATGAACTTTTGCTCCTTATGCAAATCGGTGTTAATGATTCTTGAAACTCGCACAATTTTTGCCGGTGGTGCTGTGCTTCGTCGTTTCTAACCGATATAGTCCTCGAGCTATAGCGTTAGTCCGAGCGATATAGTCCGAGGTCACCACCCACCCATCCCCAAGCACACCGCCCCTGCATCTGGGGCATCTTCTTTTAGCGCAATCCAGTTTCGCTCGAATCTGAGGATTTTGGGATATTTACGATACCCCCTTCCAACTCCCACCACCGAGGCCAAATGCGGCCAGGACCCCCCAATGGATCATCTAGGGTATATGACCTTCGTACCTTCGAAGTGTCATCGCAATCGCTCCACCCTGATCCTTAGGCGTGCAACAAAACTTCCGGGACCCCCTAACTCCCTTCCCCTGCCGTGGCAGAATATGACCTTCGTACCTTCCAAGTTTCATCCCAACTGCCCAACTCGTCTGATCACGGGGGGTGCCACGAAATTTCCGGGCCTCCCTCCATCTCCCCCTACCATCAAGTTTCACTCGGATCGGGTCATCCGTTCGCGACTTAAAATTGTCACAAGATCCCGGGGTCCCCCATCAACCTTACTCCCACCCGTGGTTGGATCCGGGGAATGAAGGTTCCCTAGAGCATTGTGTCGAGTACTTTCCATAGTCCTAGCTTAGGTAGACAAGTTACGATGATAAGAGGAGGGGCGAGCGCCGTACTATCGTAGTTATCACGTTCTCTGGAACGAAAATAATAACAACGCGAACATACCTCGTCACCCTTACGGGAGTTCCTGTAGAACCGATAGTTATTATCACTTCTGATGCTCGCGACCATCATAAGTAAATTGTAACGATCGTAACAGCCGTGGAACGAAAATAATAAGTGGGAAGAGCCAATTTACTTATTACGGCGGGCTCTGGAACGGCAATAATAACAAAAATAGTAACGATCGTAACTAATATTACGTCGCTGGGACTCTACCTAAAAGTTGGACATGCGGGAAGACCGACATAACACTCTGGCGTGGACGGTGATGGTTTTCTAGTCCTAACAACAACTAACCCTCCAGTCACATTAACATCATCTCCAGTTCTAAGGAATACTGCCAAGTCCGAATCAACTTCGACTTCGACTACAGTCACGGAACCGTCATCGAGCTTCACTGAAACCACAATAGCCACGGAATCGTCATCGAGCTCCACTCAGACCACAACTACACCTCACAGTGAAATCGAAGCAAGCGATAACACGAGTCTTGTAACGACGACGACCTCTAGTACCACACAGTTGAGTCCAAACGCCGAGCCTGGTAAGCTACAGCGTGTTCCTACTTATTTCCTAGCTAAAAGAAGAAGTCAAAGAAAAATCTGGAAGCCCAGATTCCGGAAGTTCTGGGAGGTGAAGACCGGACTAGCAAATCCGATCTGTAGCGACTCAATAGCCACCGATTTCCTCCATTAACTGTGCGGATAGGTGTTCAACGTTTCCGGCTGGTTTGCCTGCACTTTTATTCGTTCCAGCGGGGGAAAGTGAACAAATCTGTACGAAAATCAAAATCTGGATACTCCATGCTCTAAGTGACAGACGACACCACAACCATATATTCTTGCAATGATAGAACCTACAAGGTTCTTAGCAGTGGTTCATGGTTCAGGTTCATTTATTAATATACTTACTTCTACGAAAATAACAATTTAAACAAATCTGGGAGGGCGCAAAGCACGAGAAGGCCGGATTAGTGTTTTTTTTTCTTTATCTTTTTCAGCAACACCCAAGAATGTAATACAGAATAAGAGAAGAATATAATATAAAGAATTGAATCTTTATAGAAAGCAGCATTTTTTAAGAACGAACGATGTGACCACAAAGTTCAGTGAATGCTGCCGGACGCACTGAATAATTAATGAGCTTGCGAAAGGATGGTCGCTTTGTATTAAAGGGCTGATTCGATTTTGTTATTTGTGAATTATTTTGATTGGTGGTAGGATCTGTCAGAAAGAAACGACATATGTACACAATAGTCCTCCCTATCGACTGCTGGTGCTATCTGCGTCAATTTCCTTTCTCCTCCATTCTGACCTCTCTACCCGCAGCACTAGTATGATATGGTGCATTTTTAGAGTGTTTGTGAGACGAAGAATGTCTGTGACAGCTACATTTCATTGGTCTGGGCCAGTCAAACAAATTTACAAGTGTACGGTAGTCAGTAAATAAGTAGTTGTAAAAAGGAAATTTCAGGAGGCGGAGTGACAATATTTTTTTTAGGATTTAACACTGTGAGCGTGTTCCACCCTACCTACCGTAGTTACTACGCATGACGTCACAATTTTTGGCTTCTTGACGTCAAGGCTGGAACGCATTTTCACATTTTCGGTAAAATATCACTCCACGGGGTAATCCAGCCAATCACGTTACATAGATCCGTAGTTACCACGCTTAGTACGCTCCCGAGCATGGTAAGCAAATAGTTACTATTAGTTACTATTTCGAGAAGGTTGAAACGGTCAGCGTAGTAGCTTTTCGTGAGGTTGGAATAACAATAGTAACTAATAGTTACTATTGTTAGAAGGGTGGAACACGCTCTGTGTCTTCAGTTTGCGAGTAGGCCTAGCCTACTATTTGGATTGCCTAACGAACCCTTTAATTTCCAGATGTTGCACCAAAAGATGTTATCCCCGCCGTGAACAGTACCAGCGAAAATTAGTACTACGTGGTGCGTATGTTTTGTCGTTATACCTGTTGTTTCTGTTGAAGTCCAGAGTACAATTTGTGTTTTACAAATGTGTTCGTTTTTACTAGTTAATACAGCGGAAAATAGAAGATAGTATGCCACCAAACCTCATTGGAAGAATATTTAACACAAAATAATGACGACGGAATTCGGATCAATTGCGCAACGAGGAAATCAGTCAAGGAAACGGCAGAAGGCCTTTGTGTTTCCTTGTCTTTTTCGTTTCACACTTTCAAAGTCAACCTCTATTGGTAGTTTGTGATACTGAATTAGCAAACCTGGATGAGGATCTCGGAATCTGATGAAGGTACTGTAAAATCAAATTACATCTTACTCTTTCGGAAGTTCCGCACTACTGTGGCCGTTGGAGACTGTTGCGTCAGGTCCAGTTTTTTCGGAGGCGTAGGACCCTGACGCTATTCAGTTCCATCTATAAGCTAGAAAACTGAAAACCGACGAATTCAGAAGAAAAGCAGCTTTAGGTGATAATCAGTACCTTCGGTTCTGTCACTGACTTGAGTAATATGTTCTCTTGGTGGTAATCATAGATTGCACAGCCTGGTTTAGCCTGTCTCCCACTCGGATTTTATGGAACCCGTCTTTACGCCCAGCCGTCATAAATGCCGGAAAAATACGTCACATCCCCCTACTTTTTCCGACAGTTCGCCTAACCGTCACAAGACCCAAAATATCTGTCGATTCGCCCACCCGCTGATTCGCCCAACCGTTGATTTGCCCACCCGCTGATTCACCCAGATTCGCCTACCCGTCGATCCGCCCAACCTCGGTTTCAGGAGGCGTCGATTCACCCACTTCTGAAATCCGTCGATTCGCCCACCCGTCATAAGACCCAAAAAATCCGTCACAACCCCCCCTTTATATGACACAGCGCTTACCCGTCACAAGACCCAAAAAATCCATCACAACCCCCACTTTTTGGGATCCCAAAACGTTAGTGACGGATACCTATGACATCGCAAAAGTTGTCTGTCTGTCCGTCCGTCCGTCTGTCTGTCTGTGAGCACGATAACTCTCGAAGGCAATGAGATATTTTGATGAAACTTGGTGTGAGGATTCTTTGGGTCAAGAGTAAGGTCGAGTTTGTAGGTGGGCCTTGTAGCCCTACATTTAGGGGTGGGCGAGGGGGTTGAAATTAAGGGGCAAGCAAAATATTTTGAAACAGCTAAAGTGAAAGTCGATTATGGGGTAAGAAGGCATGCTGAACACGATGGTGAAAACCATTTTCTCGCCGGACAAGTAGTTGGCCCGGAATCCGGCCAAAACCGGAGAGTTCGTGAAAAGTAAAACTTTTATTTGAAGTTGATTAGATGTTCGATTCAGGGGTAAGAAGACATGCTGAGCACGGTGGTGAAATCGATTTTCTCGCCGCACAAGTAGTTCGCTCGGAATCCGGCCGAAACCGGAAAATCGAAACCGGAAATTTGGCAGAAGTAAAGCAGGAAGTTTCGATCAGTATCGTCGAAATAGATATGGCTTATACAGGTATATCTGAACTTGATTTTCTCAGATGATTAGCCTGGCGAAGACTGAATCTGGCGAAGACAAGACCTAGTTGTCTGGGTCAAATATTACATTTGTGGGATCCCATCGAAACCTTTGGTCTTGTTACGACAGCTCGCCCACCCGTCATAAGACCCAAAAAATCCGCCAAAACCCCCACTTTATACAACAGCGCGCTTACCTGTCATAAGACCCAACAAATCCGCAACAACCCCCTAATTGCCACTTTACTGATACCGAAAACCGATGCTAACGTCAGTGCCATGCATGTCCAATCTCCAAGCGGCGAAAAAAAGACTTCAGAGACAGGCTTAACCTTCAAGGTTTCTGTTGTTTCCGCTCAGTCAAGTCATCCCTTTCGGATTGTCATGATCATGACGATGCTTACTATCCGGAATTCCGGAAATACCCACTTCCGGGAACTAGGGGGTATAAACCTACGTATGCACACACAGTCCGATTTCGCAGTCGGGTGCGAATATCCTCCTTCGTTCCGAATCTTTTCCGCGGCGCTTGTAGGTTTTCCAATAAATATTCATTCATCCAAGCTGACTGCGAATCATATTTCGACACTGCAAAATGGATACGTCAGCTACATTTTATTAGAAGCTATATTTCGGCCCTTCTTGGCAAGTGTCCTCTTCAGGCTCAAGCTGGATCCGTTTTGTGGTGTTAAATAGGTTTCTCCATAGTAATGCGAATTTCGCATGTGTATTTTCGGATGCGAAATCCCACAGAACGGTGTGTGCAAGTAGCGTAACACCCCGATCTTCCTGAGATTTTGGCCTGGCTTCACCTTCCGATTTCGAAAACCGAAATCTGCATTAGGAAGGGAAAATCTGAAGCAGGCAAAAGGCAGTGGCGGTGAAGCCCCCAAAGCCAGGGGATACGTCTGCTGACAGCTGGTACTGGACTACCAAAAAGGACAATATTCGTGTTTTCACGAAGTCTAGCAGCAAGTAGGGCTGCATTACCGCCGAGTCCAATGTGAAATGTCTTTAAGTGCGGTGCGGCAACCTATTTACTATAAGCGACTGCGAGTTTTCGGCTCTGATTGACTTCCCAAGACTGGCTGTTGCTGAAGTCAAAATCGTCTGGCACAATACATATCGCCGACTTCGATAGTTGACCATTTGTCCTGTTTACGTATTTATCTGGCTGGCAAATGACTATCCAGCAATCAACCGCTAACGTCGTGGGGACACATTCAGTTGTGCGCTCGGACTTGTAACGGATTTCCTTTTAGGGCCAATATTTGATTCAAGACAACCCTCCCCCTTTCAACGACCTCAGTCCAAAAGACAAAAACATGTCCGCACCAGGTGGTATAACTATCGGTAAGGACAGCGCCGTCACCGTCCATCTCCACCACCACGAGGAAGGCTTTCGACGATGTAAAAGCTGTGCATGTGGCTGTCTCGCTATGATGCACGTCTGTTTCGCCCTGATCTGCATAGGCGTGATGATCTACCTAGCCGTACTCTTAGGACGCTTCGACTGGTCCACGATGAGATTGGCGGGATTACACTCCAATCTTGAAGGGCTACGGGGAATAAGTACGGGAAGGGATACAGGTGGAGGATTCCCGTCAAACTTTGGGGGAAATAGGATTTAGGGGGTTATTTAAATGACTGTTTAATAAAGTAGTCGAATGTCACGTGATTTCAATTACGAAGTTCCCTATATGTGAATTTTACTAATAAATAATACTAATTGATAGTTGTCCGGGGCCAGTTTTTATAAAGAAAAGATAGTCTGTGGGACTATCGAGTCTCCTCATGCCTCTACGCAGCGAGTCATGAGGAAACTTGAGGCTCCAAGCAGTGAAAGTGAATTCGTGGTACAATCCCGCCACTATGCCAGGAACTTTTCTACGTCCGCTCAACCCTCACCTATCTGCAGCTCATAAGGGTGCATAAAGGGAATCCATCGCACCCGACGAAAACGGATATTGCTTACCATCACGGAAAAAGGAAGAAAAAGCATTTACCATTGTAAGGTAGGCTATAGTATTTTTGAGTCTGAGACTGCATTGTCGAAAAGTGATTATGAGCCATCAGAAAAAGTTATTCCGACCCTTTCTTGACTGCTTAATCACAGTTTTGAAGCAAGGCATGCTTAGAAAAGATATCTTGAGACCTGCTTGAGACTTCCAAACTTTTAACAAAAAAGGCAATCTCCCATCCTATTGGTCGGTTTTCCATCACCGGGTCACCATAACTGACCAATATGACGCGAGACTCCGTTTTTGTGGTAGAAGTTTGAAACCTTCAAGGTCTCATTTCCGATAAAGTTTTCCTCCAAAACTGTGATTAATCAGTTAAAAAAGAATCAGAATGACTTTTCTAAGAACTTCCAGGCTCAGACCAAACTGCCGATAATTCAGTATCAAAGCCAAAAATGCTACACTTCACAATGTTAAATTGAGACTTGAAATTTTTACTTTATTTGCCACCGTGGTATAAGAATAGAAAATATCCAGAATTTTAGTGCTCCGGATGTAACGGCAAAGTTGGCCTTGCTACACGAGGGGCTGTCCGAGTCTGCAATTTCGAACCTTGAGCCTTTTCATGGCCTTCTCCAATGTTTTTTTCGTAGTTAAGTTGTTTTTCTTTCTTTTTGGTTTCTTTTTGTTTCTAGTTCATTACTCCACTTTTTCATGTTTGTTGTGGTGGGTTATAAATAAATTATTATTATTATTAAAAGCTTAGATTGTCCTTTTTTCCGTTTTCGTCGGCCCGCTGTAATCTCTCTATCCCGGTTACCGTAGTTGGAAATATTGCAGGCCTCACGCGACGCTGATTGGTTCTTGAGCTTTACCGGACAGAGTCAATGATCTATAAGTCTGGGCAAATTATACGATTTATACGTTTGCATTGGATTTATTTGTAAGCCACTTCACGATACAAAATGAGATCATAGACGGCGGTGTTCGAACACGAAATCAAATCTGTGCGCATAACAACACAGTAACATTCCGAAACAAAACAGAAAAATAAAATAAATACGGGCTACTACGCTCACTATCGAACCACTATCATTCGTTTGTCCCGCCCATTCACAAAACCATCAAAAGGTTACTTAACTTCCCCCGCTTTGGCAACATTAACATTGCCTTCTCTCGCCCCAAATCGAGGCCGGTGGAGATAACCACGAAGTTGATTTCGGCTGCACTGACAGGCTTGGAAAACGTTTGTAATTCTGTAGCCGGGAGCCTATAAGGATTTTTGGCGAAAGAGGAATGTCGGGGAATTTTTATGTTCATAACTGGATTCGAAATTTTAGAGCTATACGGTAGGAACATTTTCTAACTGGTGCGACTACTAGAAAAATTTCAACCACGACCTCCACAACTGGAAAAAAAACACGGGTGGGGTTGAACCATAGGGCGTCTAGACGGATGAACCAGGTGCAGAGAGTGATGTCAAGTAACAACTATTGCGGACTGCCCTCGACCATTACAAATAATGTTATAGAGGTAATGTTGAGGTTCACTATGGTAAGGGGCACCAACAGCTTAGAAAACCATGTAGTCACGAAGCAGACATAAATGCCTCGACACACTGGTAAACACAAATACAAAGTGAAGAACAAAATACAACTTCTCCAAAACTGGCGACTTTTTATACTCGACTTCGTGAGTTTTCGGGTCAAACAAACGAACTGAGCTTAAGCAAACAAAAATGATGACAACTATTAAACAGCAGTGTGAGAACTCTCAGAACAACCTTGCTGGGTTCTGGGAACACATTAAACTGACCACTCTGACGGTTAGTTCATGCGAAGCTTCAATGCCTTTATCTAAGGATTCGTGGACGGTACAACTTCTGTATTCGGTGGTGTGTATCGGCTTAACCATAGCTCTGGCCACTCACAGGCTTTGCACATATTCTAAAGGCAGGATCAAATTGCTGTGGTGTACATTACTCTGAAGCTTATGCGTTCCTGAAAAGTGGAAACGGCTAAAGACGCTCTACTTACTAACCCTCGATTTCCAGTCGTATTCAAAAATACACCGAGGTCAAATGGGATCTCCACTGGCAGTAAGCTGCCAAGAGCCATCGTAACGTGTCGTAACCACCATTTTTTGAAATTTTTCGCCAAAGAGAGCACGCCGGGTATGACCGAGCACGGTTACGACAGCCTTACTACTGCCAATGGAGGTCCGGCTTTATAGAGAGCAAATATGTTCTACTTCTTTCTTAGAGCAGAGCGGGCGTTCGCAGTTCGGGCTCGAGCGGTGCGCATTCTAGCGGCTGATTTTGGCCTGACGCAGTCCGTGACGCATTCTTCAGAATAAGACAGGTAAATGTTGCTGAGATCAACGGCGCCAGTCTGAAAGAAAGACCGATGGGGAAGTACGAGGATTTTCGCCTGATAAGGGTACTGTACGTCCTTAAGAACATAACCCAGTGTGAAGTACTTGCTTGTCACACCTCTATATCTCTTGAAACGAAAAATTCAGTCGTCTGCTATAAAAGACACCTTCTCTGTGAAGGGAACAGCGTAATAGCATTTCAGTAATAACAATTTTTTTTAAACCATCTATAGTCAAAGTCATTAACGGGAGAGAGGTTGCGGCACTGGACGTTAAACTACGATGGGTGTGTGAAGCGACCAGACCTCGCCGAGGCTCTTCTTGGTATGTTGATGAAACATCAAACAAAGGGATACTATAGATGTATGTTACTAGTTAAATTTGGACGGTGCAGTTTTTGGTTAAATGGAGAAACGAGAAGACCGAACGTTTCCGTGGGATCGCAAACGTAAATATCTACTGAATTTTAACCCAGTCAACTCAGCCTTGTACATCGATTTTAGCAAGAAACCGAAATAGTCGACCAACTAACCAGGTCTATTGGGTGATCCTTTTCAATGCGCCCAGTTATCAATACAAATCGAACAAAATCACAGAATATCCGGCATGTCTGCATGGACCACCTTATCAGAGGAGTTTCGCCTTACCGAAATTTCAGTTTATACAAAATTTCCGTCGTATTAGTTTCCTGTAAATAAAAACACATACAGATGGATTTCATGGATGTCCGTCGCCGAATTTTCGGTTTTATCCAGACTCCGGCGGAGATGGACTAACTACTGATTCGGTAGGACAACAGAACTGAAAGCAATTTGCACTTGTTCTTACCCCTTCCAAAAACTGCGAACACCCGATAAAGCAATAACGCGCGGCCTGCTGAATTTGTAACCCCCAAACAAATCTTGTTGAAAAGCAAATTTTCATTCCAGATGGGGGTAAGAGGGTATGTACCCTTGCTCCAGGGAATGGTGCCCCGACATATGAGGACCGGTGCTCATACATTGGGGCATGCTCTCACTCTGGAGCTGTTGTGTCCCAAAATTAAGGATTGGTGAATGACTGCACTGACCTTCCGCAATTCATTCCTTGGCGAGGGCCTTCGCATATTATTCCCAGCATACGCCACGCCCCGAAGCTCCCAGTCGCCTATATCGTCGTTCCAAGAAACGTTATCCTCGATCAGACGCTGGAAAAGAAGCAGTCATTACTACCATAATGACTATCTTGAAGGGAAGGATGCCATGGAAGTTTGTTTCTTCAACTCAACTCATTTCATTCCCTGAAGGTGGTGCTCATTAGTTTATTTTTCTGTATTCTACCACATCTCGACTCCTATAAAACTATGCACGATCTTGAAAAAATAACACAGATTCTGTTGTTCTTATATACCCTTCACTGCATTTTGACTTTGATAGGAAACTTGGATAGCTTGCATTAGCAGAAACCCGGCGAGACACTTCCGGAAATAAAGTAGGTTTAGGGCGGAAACACGAGCTTTTTTGACAATGGAAACGTATCAAGTAATTAAGTGACGTAAACTGAACTGGTATTACGTCTCCTTGTACGGATTGTCACTTACCAAGTACTTCTCTGGAACAAGTGAGTCCACAAGCAGACTCTGAAGCCTCAGTTCTCTATCCAATTGCCGGATGTTCTCTAGCATGATTTCCACTGCTCGCTGATGCTCATTGGCCATATCTTCAAGCTCCACCCTTGCGTCAGCCAATAGCCGTGTCGCACGTTTGATTTTCTTGCCCTTGACCATAGCTTCCTCTTGTAAGCTGCTGTATTTTTCCTCGATGTCGATTCGGACGGCCTGAAGAAGACGGAACGATTAATAGTTTATCCAACAGTTACCAGAATAGTAAAAACTCGAGAAATGGTCGTGGACAAGACGTCGAAATTGTCTGGCAGGTATTACTAGAAAAATCTGAAGCCAGAATCTAGTTTCTGGCCTGAGAATCACAAACGAGACGAACGGCTACAAATAAAATGAAATGCAGTATTCACAAGAAAGAAAGGCAACTGTTGTGTTTCTATTTCATAACAGCAAGCATGATGATAGGCTACTGTCTCGCACTAAATATTTTTTTTTATAAAATATTAAAAATTTGTAGAAATATTTAAAATTTTATATATTTATATAAAAAAAAGGGAAAATCGAAAAGTTACCCTGAAGAGATCATGTTAAATACTTTAGTAGGAAAAGAAGAAAATAAGCCCCGGCTATTTTTAACTTTTAATTAAATGCTTTTGCACATGAAGTCCTTGGATTTTTATTTGACGATGCAAAACGGATACGTCTGCTACATTTTATTAGAGCTATTTTTTTTAGGACCCTTGCCAAGAGGGGCCGAAATATAGCTCTAATAAAATGTAGCTGATGTATCCGTTTTGCACTGTCAAATAAGATTCGCAGTCAGCTTGGGCGGAAGGAATATCTATCACCGAAATACGGAACTTCAAATCGCCCAGACAAGCCCCCAAGAAGTATCCATCTTAGCTGGAAAGAAGAAGAAGAGACAGGTGACTCCAAAACCAAAATGTAGAAAAATCTTTACCCTTTCAACGATGAAATCGACAGCAAATACAGCAGCCGTGTCCAAAATGAAATCACAGCACCAGCTTTTACTGTAAGCAATTTTCAAGAAAGAAATCCCCGAAATCAGATATTTAAGGAAGAATCTTCAATCATTTTTTCCACAAGTTCAGTTTCCAGCTTGGGCGGTTAGAGCATGAAGAGGACCCTTGCCAAGAAGGGCCGAAATATAGCTCTAATAAAATGTAAGTTGACGTATCCGTTTTTCATTGTGAAATATGATTCGCAGTCAGCTTGGGCTGAAGGAATACCTTGGATTTACTTCAGATATACAACTGGAAACCACGTGCTACTGGATACTTGGACTGGTCATCCCGAGAACCATACCTAGGAACAATCGGGCCAGCTTTTCCTGTTCATGGCTCTTCCGAAATACCACGGGTACGAAAAGAATTAGAAACGGAGCTTCGGATATTTCATCATCTCCAAATTGCGCCGGCACTGACCCCTCGAACGCTGGTGCTAGACCGCGCCTAATGCAGGAAGCGGACGACGACCCACTCTAATTCTCTCAATGCTGAAGATTACTTCTGCCTTAAGTCAAGTCAAGTTCAACTGAACATGAAGCTTCGGCGAAACCAACAACAAAAGGCCTACGTCTGTAGCCTAGCTTCGCCTAAAAATTAATTTCTGATACTGTTTTAATTATAAGACTAAAAATCACCAGCACCAAAGAACGACGAAGAGTGAACTGATCGCTTCACTGAGACTAGGCTTTATACACTGTTTAACCACGTTTCAGAACTTTCACACGTTCGAACAAAGTGCTGAACCTCCCGCTTACTATTTTCTCGGACGATTTCTTGAAAAACGGAAAAAATTTCTAGACAAAAGTGAGAAACGGAATTAAAACGAAACAATAAAACGCGGGTTTTCAGCTTGCTAGTAAACCGTCAACCCACTGTCATTTACCTCTTTCTCTTCAATTTGCTTTCTTAGCAGACTTTCTTGCGCTCTTCTTTCTTCCAACTCGACATGGGCAGCTTCCAGCAGTTTCTCCTGTTCTTCGGCTTTTTCGAGCAAATTCTCTCCGCCGACAAGAATCTTTTTCTCCAAGGTTGCCAGTTTTTGTCGGAGGTGGGCGGCTTCATCCCTACAAAGTAAGTGTGCGGTTATGAAATATGTTCTGCTTCGGGCCCCATTTAATCGTTATTACCAACCAAGGTGGAAACACATAAGCCATCTAGACAATAATTCAGTGTATTACCGGTAAATGATGTTGTGTTGTCTTTGTGACATTGTATTATTTTGTTGCCTGGATGATGCTGGTCGTCTGCATCATCACGTTTTCGGGTGATATGGCAAACTGATTGCCATGCCATGTCACTATAGATTTCTACAGAATAGCTTCTAAGCCGACAGAGACGAATGTAGAGACAGGCAATAAGAGACAGATACTACAGGCAATAAAAGACGCTACTTGCCTAACTTACCTCTGTGAGAAATTTCATAGCTGAGATGCCATGCAGTAAGCAGAATCAAAAGACGGTGTCACATTTTCTTCTGGGGGTTTCGAGTTGAAAGTTGAAACAGGGCAATTATTCATTTAGATAAGGGCTTCACTGAACTTTATACCACCAAAGATAAGATTACTGTACCGATTTTACGTCTTACCTTGCCTGTTTTAGCTCCTCTTCATGTTTCGCTAACTCCTTCGCAACCTTCTCTTTTTCTTCCTCTTCCATTCTACTTTCTTCTAGCAATTCCTTATTCCTTTCAATCTTTGCTCTAATCACTGCCACATTCCCGGGTTCTCCAGTCTCTGTTTCCGAATCGCTGCCGCTCTCAAGTTCCTCCAGTTGCCGCTTAAGTTCATCAACTTCTTCTTGAAACTGCCGCAGCAGTGCATCCTTGGGATCTTCATTAATGCGCGCGCAATTTCGAATGCGTTGCGCACGCGACGCATAACGCAACGTTGATATCGACTCGTCGTAGTTATAATCTGCTGGTCCTACATTGGCGCACATTAGCGTTTTCGCGTTTCCGCCAAGACTGTCCTGCAGAAGCCTTGTTAGCTTTGAATTCCGGTATGGGACATGCCCGCTTTTGCCATCGACTAGAGCTGATATCACATTACCAAGCGTCGACAGAGATAGGTTGATCTTCGACGCTTCCCTCAACCGGATGCCTGAAGCGCCAGTTTTGGACTGGCGCTCCGAGCCCGCCAGGTCGACTAGATGCAGTTTTCCCATGCGAACGTGCTGCATTTTGTCCAGCGTTTTTTCACTGCACTCGACTGTAATAGTGAAAATTGCATGTGACCGCGAGCTGTGAGCGTTCATGTTTGTCGCACCGACAGCGCGACTCTTATTCCCGAGCGTCATTATTTTCTCCATATCCGTAGCATTGTGTACCACGTACGCTGACAAGTCTTTCACATATACACCTACGTCTGGTTTTTCTCTCACCTCGAGTTTTTGACCCCTTCCAAGCAGATCACGAACTTCTTCATTATAAATTTCTAAGTAGGACACCCTGACTAGGAATGTTTTGTTCTCTTCAGCTTTGGCAATATGTCCGAAAATGTGGGCGAAAGAGTTTGGAATGATTCCACGTTTTTCAGGAACTGTACGGTCTCCTTCCATTGTGAAAGTTTTGCCAGTTCCAGTCTGTCCGTATGCGAAGATTGTGCCATTGTAGCCCTAGAAAGATAGAACGGATATATTATTCAGATTTTTTTTTCTTCCAAAAAACTTACATGCTGAACACTGTGCCCACTCTAACTCCTCTATTTCCTGGAGAAATGGGTTTAGACTGACCTGTATAGACTAGAGGTACTTTTACAATCTAGAATTAGTTCTGATGCCATTGGGTACTGGCCAAAGTGGCCACTGGGGGAGAGGGGGGGGGTCCCGGAAATCCTGTGAATCACTTGGACGAGGGATCGAGCCATACGGCCACTCTTCGGAGGGAATTGGAGGGTTTTCAGAAATTTTCAGGCATGCTTAAGTAGTGTGGAGGGATCGGACAGAACTTGGCTGGTAGGACGGTCGGGACGGTAGCCTACTACAATTTTATTTGGTTTTTCAAGGTTACGACACCTGCAGAAATGATATACATTAACTCCTCTATTTCCTGGAGAAACGGGTTCAGACTGACATGTATAGAGGTACTTTTACAATTCAGAACTTTTAAAAAGCTATGCTCATCAAGGATATATTTTCATAAGTTCTCACTATCTTGTCTCATACATGTCTGAGATTAGTCCTGAGACTCCCAAATAAGCTTTTTACCTATCATCAGATTCTAATGTTTTATTTATTTGTAAAATTATGTTCTGATGACAGCTTTAGTCACCAAGACTCCAACAGCATTCATTCTTATGCGATTTCGCTTTACGTAAAGTGAATGATAATATATATGTTTTCAAATTTCCTTACCTGGAGCACATTGTCGACAACAGGTCTGGCAGCTTTATTGTACACATCTACTTGCTTTGAAGCCTGTCCAAAAACAGTGTCAAATTCAAACAGCTTTGCCTGCTCCTTAATATCAGGATCTGGATTTTTGACAGTTATCACTCCTGTTTGCTCATTCACATCAATAACAGAGAGATGCCCGGCAGTAAGCTCTCCATCGCTTAAGGGCCTTACACGCACAGCAACTTTGACATAATCCCCTCCGCTTTCATTCATGGCTTAAGTTTGGCTCTGGAAAAATTAGAGTAATTTCAGTTTAATTGATTTAAATGCTTACCATCAACCCTGGCCTGGCTTCCATTCCCAACTTCTTTGTCAGTGTTAAACGGTACTGTAGTGATGTGTATCTTCATGGCACCCAGGGCGTCCCGAGGGGGGGGGGGCAGCCCCCCACTACGTTTTGGGCATTCGGTCAAATTCTCGCCGAAGGCGAAAAATTCGGACGATTCGCCGAGATGCTTTTTTCATAAAATCGTTTGTCCCCGCATTTCCAAATCGGGTGGTTTTACGTGTTTATTGGATCTCCGTTCTTGTATCGAATTTGCTAATTCATCCAACTTCTGTTCCGTCCGCATCGATTTCGCCGCATTCGGTCGTCCCTTCGCAAATTCGGTGATTTAACCTGTTTATTTGGTCTCATTTGTTGGCGAATTCAGTAATTCACCGGACTTTTCTCAAGTCCGTATCTGTTCTATCGCATTCGGTGAGTCCATTTCATAATTCGGTCACTAACCAGATTCATTTGGTTCTGATTCGTGACCGAATTCGATAATTCATCCAACTTTTGTTCGGTCCGTACCGATTTCGCCGCATTCGGTCCGTCCCTGCGTAAATTCGGTGATTTAACCTGTTTATTTGGTCTCATTTTTTACCGAAATCGGTAATTCGGTCGCAATCGATCAGTCAATTTCATAATGAAATTCGGTGAGATTCATTTGGTTCTGACGTGACCGAATTCCATAATTCACCGGATTTTTGGGATCCCAAACGTGAGTGGAGGTGTACCTACGACATCGCAAAAGTTGTCCGTCTGTCCGTCCGTCTGTCTGTCTGTGAGCACGATAACTCTCGAAGGGAATGAGATATTTTGATGAAACTTGGTGGAAGGATCCTTTGGGTCAAGGGAAAGGTCGAGTTCGTAGATGGGCTCTGTAGCCCTACATTTAGGGGTAGGGGAGGGGGTTCAATTAAGGGACAAACAAAATATTTTTCAACAGCTAATGAGAGAGTCGATTATGGGGTAAGAATATATGTTGAACACGAATATGAAAATCATTTTCTCGCCGGACAAGTAGTTCGCTCGGAATCCGGCCAAAAGCGGAAAGTTTGTTAAAAGTAAAAGTTTTATTTGAAGTTGATTAGACGTTCAATTTAGGGGTAAGAAGGCATGCTGGAAACTTATGTGAAAATCATTTTCTTCCCGGACAAGTACTTCGCCCGGAATCCGGCCCAAACCGGAAAATTTGTTAAAAGCAAGAGTTGTATTTGTAGTTGATTAGATGCCCGAGTTTAGGGGTAAGGAGATATGCTGAATCCGTCTATGACAATAATTTTTTAGCCGGACATATTACCAGACTTGCCGAATTCGGTTGTTTTAGGTATTATACCGCTCTCGATCTGTTACTTGTTTTTGGGATCCCAAAACGTAAGTGGAGGGATACCTGTGATATCGCGAAAGTTGTCCGTCTGTCCGTCCGTCTGTGAGCACGATAACTCTCGAAGGGAATGAGGTATTTTGATGAAAGTTGGTGTGAGGGTTCTTTGGGCCAAGGAAAAGGTCAAATTCTTAGATGATCTATCTATGTAGCCAACATTTAGGGGTGGGGGTCCAAATTAAGGGGCAAACAATATATTTTTAAACAGCTAATGAGATAGCCGATTATGGGGTAAGAAAGCATGTTGAACACGATTATGAAAACCATTTTCTCCAAAACCGGAAAGTTTGTTAAAAGTAAAAGTTTCATTTGAAGTTGATTAGATGTTACCTTAATTACCTTAATTTGCACTTCGGAGCAAATTAAGATCGGTAGATCTGTTGAATGCTCCTGAGTTGAATCGGTGGTATCTCATAGCAGGTATGAGCAGGACGGGATGTCCCACTCATACTTCCAGTCTTTCGTGGCCCACTCTTTGTCCAGTGCCTTCTTGAATGCTTCGGGGGTTCGGGGGTTGCTTCGCACAGTTCATTCCAGGGGTTGACGACTCTGTTGGTGAAGAAACTTTTTCTGGCCCTGGTTTTGACGGACTGCTTGAACAGTTTCTTTGAGTGTCCTCTGGTGCACTGTGGGGGGCCTGGGTGGTTAGGCAGGATCTTGGCATATGATGAGTTCAGCAATTTGTGGGTCATCATCATGTCGCTACGGTTGCGCCTGTACACGAGGGTGGGGAGGTTGAGAGCCCGTAAACGATCTTGATAAGGTTTGTCTCCAAGGTTTGTGATGGCCCTGGTTGCTCTCCTCTGAACTCCCTCAATTAGCCTGACATCTCCTTTATACGTTGGGAAGGCAGCGCACATGCCAAAATCCAAAACGGGTCTGACTAGTGCCTTGTAAAGTTTCAGGAAAACTAGTGGGGATCTGCTGGTAACTGTTCTTTTCATCAGACCTAAGTTCGTGTTGGCCTGGGACACGCTCTTGATGGTGTTGGCATGGAACTTGAGAAGGCTGTCAACAATGACTCCAAGGTCGCGTTCCTCTGTGCTGTTCTTGATGGGTGAATCGGAGTTGGAGGCAGGTTCATGCATACTGTATTGGGCGCATGGGTTTGATGATCCAAAGTGTAGCGTGCTGCACTTGCTTATGTTGAAAGATAGGAGCCATTTGTCTGCCCACAGCTGGATTTTCTGGACATCTGCTTGCAGGGATTTTACATTCACTGCTCCAAATAGCTTTGAGTCGTCAGCATAGAGAGACAGGTTGTTTTCCACCTCGCTGAATATATCGTTGATGTAGATGTTGAAAAGTGTAGGACCAAGAACAGTTCCCTGCGGTACTCCACTGATGACATCACAGGGCTCGGAAAAGACCTTTTCACCTCCGGCACCAAATAGCCTGACTCTCTGGGTTCGTCCTGACAGGAATTCCATAAGCCAATCAACCAGGTTGGGGTGTAACTGGGCAGCAGTAAGCTTTTCTCTGTAGGGGTAAGAAGACATGCTGAACACTTATGTGAAAATCATTTTCTACCCGGACAAGTAGTTCGTCCGGAATCCGGCCAAAACCGGATAATTTGTAAAAAGCATAAGTTTTATTTGTAGTTGATAAGATGTCAGATTTAGGGGTAAGAACAGATGCTGAATCCGTATATGACAATCATTTCTTACCCGGACATATAGTTCGTCCAGAATCCGGCTGAAACCGGAAAATTTGTTATAAGCAAAATTTTTATTTGAAGCAGTTGTTCGGTACAGGGACAAGGAAATACACTGAATTCGCTTTTGAGCTTTTTTTTGCCGGACAAGAAGTTCCGGAATTTGGCCGAAACCGGTTTGGCAGAAGTAAGGCAGAAAGATCCGACTGATTTCGTTGAAACAGATATGACTTAGAGGGGTAAACACACATGCTGAACCCATATCTGACATTGGTTTTCTCAGATGATTAGCTTTTTGACCTTAATCTGTTTCTAAATTTCAGTAGTAAAAATGTTCAAGCAGTCTGGCGTAGACTGGATCTGGCCCCAATTGTCTGGATTAAATATTAAATTTTTGGGATCCCATCGAAACCTTTGGTCTTGTTTTAGTTTTTCGGTTAGTACGATTCATTATTTGCTTCAACTCAGTTACTGAGTTCGGTAACTTAAGTGGCATTTATTTAGCTCCTGTTTTTTACCATTTACGGTAGCTTCAGCTGGTTGCCATTCATTTTTTACTTCTTATGATTGCAGTACATCAGGAATAAGCCCTTCTCTTGACGTGAAAACTAGCCTACTTTTGTTTGCTGCAAATTCTGAACAAATGTACTTTGTACCTACTTTACCCTGGATCGCCCCTTTTGTTTCGCGAGACAGCTCTGGGTTTAATAGGTAATCTTGGGATCACGAAAAGATACTTTTATAATCAGTGTTTCCACAAAATTTCGCTTGTGGCGCATTTCGCTGTCTTCCCTAGTTAGACAAAGGGGTCATTTAGTTGGCGTTTGAGGCTTGGAATTTTGGGGGGATTGAACCAGTCAAGCACAAATCCTCAATTTTTGAGCATGGTGCCCATACGTTGGGGCACCATGCCCTGGAGCATGGGCATGGTACTAGCATGGCACCCCCATGATATTTGGTTGAACTGAGATTAATTACATACCTAAATAGGGCTGTCTTCCTCTCCTAGACCACAAGATACTTGATCTTATTTTCTATCTAACCTCTTTTTCCAATTTTAAAAATATTTGAGAACTTCCAAGAAATTTAGCCTTTAATGAAGACCACTTTTTCCTGTTGGTTTACCTATCCATTTCCAGGGAAAAAGGGGAATTCATTCATGGCTAAATTTCTTGTAAGTTCTCAAATATTTTTAAAATTGGACGGTCAGTTTTTTGCAAAAACAGTTGGTAAGAATGAACAGCTAGTTGGTAAATACCTTGACCAACCCCAAACATTTTGGCTAGTAACACCTCTGTCTGCAGAACCCCTCCTGTCCTGAGAAGCAAAGTTCGGGTGTAGCCTATATTGAAATCTTCCTTGAACTATCCAAGCGTTGTACCCACCTAAACCTCGCTTTGTAATCGACATTTGTCCACTCCTCTGGGTACACTTGTTTTGGGAGTCGCCTGTCATTTGAATTCTGATGGGTTTTCCATTATGTTTCAATATTCCTTGCCTTCTTTTCCACTTGTAGTCAAAGTTTGACCAACAATCCATTCACATAACCTTGTCTCTTGCTTTTGATCCATAAGGTATATTAGTGTTATCCAGTCACACTTCACTTTCACAACTAACCTATTGTAATTTTGACAGGCTTAAATCTGAAAGACCTAGTGAGACAGACATGATAAGTCATGTCTCCGACCTAACGGGGTTATGAAACCCATGAACCTGATTTAAACGACTCAGCTGACTGGACAGGTTTACAACTGAAGCCGGGCAATGCCAAAAAAAAAAAATTCGACTGTCTCTGAGTAAAATTAATATTCAGGACCTTGGCAAGGCTATGATAAACGATGGATACGACTTAGCAAAAGGCAGTGGGATGAATCACCCCCTTCACCCCCCTTTTTGTCGCCTTTGGGCCCTTTTGGCTTTGGGAAACCCCTGGGATCCAGGTGGGATGGTGGGTACAATGCCTATAGCCCAGCTATAGCCTAGGGCTAGGAACAAATTCAACTGGCCTTAACCTTTCACCAGAGTTGCGTTTTATTTGAAGTTCATAGTACAGCGGGAGCGGACGGCGGACTGCAAGTAGCCGTTTTATTCCCGGCGGACTACATGTACGTCAGACAATACATGTACGTAGACGTACATGTACGGTAGACGTACATGTACGTCTACATGTATTCAATATGTACGTCAGAAGGTACGCTGAACAACTCCCTGCCTCACCCAGCGTACAAACTAGCGGGTTCGCTGGCACTCAGCGGGCGGACAGCTAGCAAGTAAAACGACTTCGGGCATCCCGCGTCTTCCCAGCGTACGGCCTGGTGGCGAATAAAAAGGCAACGGTGCATGAAAAACACAATTTCTGTCATCATAATTGTACAGCAGCTCGGACAGGGCTGAAATTACCACCATGAATAGGATTGTCTTTGATTTCTCTAATTTGTGGTAGTAATTTCAGCCCTGTCCGAGCTGGTTCTCGGTTGTGATGACAGAAACTGTGTTTTTCATGCATGCACTGTATACTGAAATCCATGCACCATACATGAAATCCAAGGTACAGTGCTTGAATGTCTAGCACCCAGGCATGGTGCTAGACGTTTGAGCACCATGCCTGAAAAGGGGCTAGTGTACTAGACTGAGATACGTCAGCTGAATTTTATGAGAGTTATATACCAGCCCTTCTTGGCAAGGGTCCTCTTCAGGCTCAAATCCAATCAAATTGGAAAAACGAACTTGTGGAAAACCAGAAGTTTGTGTGGAAAACCACAAGTTCATTTTTCCCACTTGAGCGGCTTTGAGCCTGAAGAGGACCCTTGCCAAGAAGGGCCGAAATACAACTCTCATAAAATTCAGCTGATGTATCCGTTTTGCACTGTCAAACATGACTCGCAGTCAGCTTGGGCTGAAGGAATATTTATTCTTAATTTAAATTTTCAATAAAATAAAATTTAACTTTTAGTTTTAAATGTTCAGTTTTAGTTTTATATTGAATAGATATACCCTCAACACAAAACCCAGTTGGCTACCGATATAGCTTCAGTTACAGCTACAAATTCTTCCACCATTTTTTGTTGTCAAATATCTTCCTTCATCACATCATCGTCTTCCAACTTCAACCGTGTTTTTGCGTAATTTCCAATGTTTGGGGAGGACCCATTTTTGGTTCAGAACGAAAAGTGTTTTCGCGACAACCGGTTACCGGTTTCCGCTGAACACCGGTTGACGCAGAAACACATCCAAGAATTGTGAACCGTAATGAAAGCCGTTCCAAAACTTCCTGACCGAAAATCGGAACCGATTGCCGAACCACATTCTGGTCGACGCAAGAACAACGGTTCATCAGAACCGAACTGAACCGAACTGAACCGAAAGTCGCAAAAAATACTGGTTATGCTGAACCGAAGTACATTGGTTGGCGCGGAAACAGGGCACACAGGCCCCTGACTGAGATCCTGCAACTGGAACAGTGGAAGAAGCATGCTCAATTAAAAAACAACAACAACAGCATTACAGTACTTTAGCCCAGATCTAGGCTATGAGGCCAATATCCTTACCCAGGCTGGTCTACTTGTAGACTTCTGTGCAACACAAAAATAAACGTATTTGTATTTGTTATTGTAAGCGCAGTGTTTCAAGCTTGAACTACTTTCACAGGTTCTGGCTTTTCGTGGATCAGCTTTCCGAAAATCAAAATGAAAATCGGCCAAGCGAAAGAACGGAGGAAAGAGGAAAGTCGTTCAGCATTCGGAATCAGCTTATACAGTTTCGAGATCACTTTCCACACACGCTTCCATTTCGCTGGATATAAAATTAGAGTGAAAGGGCCGAGAGCAAGCGTTTGAGCCACCATTTCCAAAGATCGAGCCGTAGCGAATGCCATTTGAACGGTGTTGGCGCTCCACCGTTCTTTTTCGGCTCATATGTCTCTCATTGTTGTCGCTGTGTCACTCGAGAATGATGAAGTGATAAGAAGGCATCTTTAGTTGAGTTTATCACACGATGCAATCTTGGTCAATCTTGGTTCTTGGTTCGAGAGGGTGTGTGTGGGAGGGGGTGAAACGCCCCCATCCCTCCTTACGTGTTGAGGCTTGATTTTCAGATTACAGTTGTATGTTTTGACCTTTTAAGAGTCTACCAGTCGTTTATTGTGAGCTTATCAGGATGACAGTCTTGTATTTTGAGCTCGTCAGAATGAGACCCGAACGTTTTGGGTTTGTGAGCCTCAAGGCCCTGCTTTTAATTTCCATACTATCCCAGATTACGGCGGTCGGCGGAAATACCAGTACTAGTGGGACAGGATCAAAGGTTCCGGTGGATTCACTAAGATATATAGTTGTTGGAATTCCTGATACAGATATATATACATACATATATTTATATATATAAACGTATGTGATCAATAGCAAACTTTTATTCTACTTCTTGGAAATTTTCGATTTTGGCCGGACCCCGATCTAAGTACTTGTGAGGTGAAAAAAGCTCATATTTGTATCCACATGACATTTATTATTGCCTCCTTATTCATGCTCCGATCGGCTTAAATTTTGTTTTTACTTCTATAAATTTCTGGTTTCTGCCGGAAAGCGGATGAAGCAATTATCCAGAGAAAAAATTAAGGTTCAAATATGGAACCACCCCTCCCCCACCCCTATATATAGGGCTAACGAACCTGTACCTGTACTTTCACCCAATGGATCCTCACCAGGGGCGTCGCAACCCCCTTGTGGCGTGCAGCACCCCCCTTGTGGCGTGCAGCACCCCTCTTGTGGCGTGCAGCACCCCCCAACTTATTGAGATTCGGTAAAATTTTGGGCCAAAATTGTTCGGTATATTTCAGTAGCGGAACTGTTTGGTATATTTACGGGGATTCGGTAGTTATACAGAATCCCAAATAGGCTATCGGTACAAATCTATTCGGTATAATGATTGGTTCGACTATATTTATGGAGATTCGGTAGTTACACAGAATCCTGAATAAACTGTCGGTCCAAAAGTTATTCGGTACCATGATTGGGATTCGGTAGTTTATTCGGTATAGTTTTCAAGATTCGGTAGTTACCACGAATCCTGACTTTTGTTCCAGTCTCGACGAAATTATACCGAATCCGAATATTATTCGGTAGTCTTTCGATCTCAAAACAATTCGGTATAATAACCGAGATACGGTAGTTGTACAGCTGTGATACAGAATCCCGAACATGCTGTCGGTCTAAACTTAATAACTGGGATTCGGTAATTTATTCGGTATAATTGCCAGGATTCGGGAGCTACCACGAACCTCGAAACTCGGAAGAGATCGAGTGAAGCACTGGTCGCAGACAAAAGGACTGATCTATGACTTCATCGATAGTCCTTACTTTTATTTTGGATCCCAAAAAGAAGATCAGATCTAATCATAAATGTTTCGAAAATTCCGACTGTGGCGCTTTTCGTAATATTCTCTATTTTGTGGAAAGGCGCGTCATTTGACTGGGGTTTTAAGCCAGTTTTAGGTAGTTGCGGCGCGATTGAATAGACTACAGTAGGTGCTGCTGTCGGAACGTCGGAACTTCTTAGAGTCTTGGAATTTAATCCGTGGTAAATGATTGAATTTTTAAGAGAAGCATTTAAATATTAGCCTAAAGGAAAAAAAAATGGATTTCGAAAATTTTTGCCTGTGGCGCTCGATCTTATTTTTGTCTTGGGTATAATAGATAGAAGCTTTTACTTTAATCAGTGGGCTTCGCCAAAACGAGTTGACTTATCGTCTTTCATGCTGCCCTACTCTTCCTACGCAATCCTTTCACATTCCATAATTCAAAGCTCGAATTCTCAGTTTCTAGGATTCGGTAACATTTTTGAGAGATTCGGTAAAAATTTTGGCTCTGCACCCGCCCCCCCCCCGCCACCAACGAAAATGCACTTGCGACCCCCTGATCTTCATACCAAGTATGAACAAAATAACTCAATCCCTTTGAGAGTTATCGGGCAGACGGTCGGAAAACTTTTACAAGATCCTAATTTATCCCATCATTTACTTTTTGGGATCCCCAAAACTGATAGAATATATTGATCGAGAATGTTGTCTATTAGAAAATATTGTGTTCTCCCTTAATCTGAACCCCCTCCCCCACCCCTAAATTAGGGCTACAGAGCTCATCTACGAACTCGCCCTATCCCTTGACCCAAAAATCCTCACACCAATAAGGTTCATCAAAATATCATTTTCCCTTTGAGAATTATCGTGCTGACAGATGGACGGAAGGACAGAGAGGCAGACGGACCACTGTTTTTCGAGGACTCCACCTGTTTGTCCTGGGGACTCACTCCCCGTATTCTCGCGAGTCCCCACGGACGGGAAATGCTCCGATTATCATCAGCATCGTCAAAAAGGACTCCCTTTCAGATTCGGAGGGGAATCAATTTTTGCTGGTGTTGGTGCAATATTAAATTAATTAACAATCAGAATAAACAAAACCAAAAATAAAGTGGATCCAGACTAATTTCGTCAACTGCATATTTTTTTTCGAACAAAATCCGTTTTGGAATCATTCCCTGTGTTCTCGCTGTTTTCTCTACGCGGAGTCTGCGTGGAGTGACTCCCTCTTAGTCCCTCTATTTTCGCCGTTCCCTTCCCTCCACTTTCGTTTTAGGGTACCAAAAATCGACTTTTACTATATTGTCGGCTACGAATTTGACCTGTACTTTGACCCCCTGAATCCCCATACCAAGTTTGAAAAAAAATCTCAGCCCCTTCGAGAGTTATCTTGCTAACAGACGGACGGACAAACTTTACGAAAAAACTTAACTTTACGTTTTTGGGATCCCGTCACTGACGTTTTGGGATCCCAAAAACTACAAAATGCTTCAGTTTTGTTTGGCAACACCGCGTTCATTTGATCCTACTTCAGCAGATAGAAAAATATTCATTTCCGAGATTGACTTTGATATTTTATTTCAAGGGACTGTCTACCTACTGTTTGATTTTTTCTCTGGCTGGATTAAAGGGTCTCGAGACATGGAACTTTACAGCTACCCGCAGCAGCTAGACAAGCACATGGGGGAATTTTTGTTTTTCAGTGGTAAGCTAGCCAGAGTGCCCAGAGGCAGCAGAGTAGTCTTACTTAGTTGACGACTGTTCAAAGTTAACAGTGTCAGTTGTTTGTTGTTGGTTTGTTGTTTGTGTTGTTTAATGGAGCTTCCAGAATTCCTTCTCTATGCTCCAGAATCTTTTTTCTTGGCTTTCTCGAACCTGAAAATGACCTACTAAAAAAGAGTAAATAGCTGCCTTCTTTGTCATGCCCACGGCTGGCCCACGGGAGTTCTCACTGGTGGTCTCTGGTTATTCTTATAAGGCATTTTTGCATCCACTGGTGACTACTCACCAGTCTTACAACCCATTTTTGAACTAACCGATGTCAGGTTTTGAACTAAGCGGTTGACAGGTTCGGACTAACCAGAACCTGCTCGGGTGCCGGGCTTTACCAAGAAGTTACCAAGTTTTCGTGTAAATTTGACGGGGCTTTGCAGTTTCATGGAAAACCGAGAATTTAGGCCATTTTTGCAGAATCAAATCTGTGTTGTTGTCCAAGCTCCGCTGCATGAACAGATCTTCCTAGACGTAGTTAATGTATTTAGTCAAGGAGATGCAGAAGCTTTACCAAAAAGATTTACTCAGGTAACATAGTCAGTGATTGTTGTAGTCATCGTCAAGAAGACTAGAAGAACTAGTAGAGGTTCTTCGTGACTACTTGAATCAAGTAGGCTAGCAAATGGGCTTAGAAAAACAGTGCCTGATGGACTCTGGATGGACTGTAAGGCCTGTTGTTAGTGATTGGTTGAAGCGATTAGTCAGAGGTTAACGAAATGATATGCATTAGTTCATGTTTAAGAACAAATTTGCATGCACTGCTGAATCTTTTAAAAATACCGTTTTTATAGATGGGAAGTTGGTGCTTACTACTTCAAATCTCAGTGGAAGACATTGGTCTGCTTCATTGTGGTGCTTTAAATCAAGCGAGAATTTGGATCCAGAGGCAGCCGTGGCAGCAGTTGGAGTTCCTAGTGGGATTGGTTGCATAGCAAGCTTTGGGAACTCTCAGAAGGTAGATAGAAGGAATTTGCTCTACGAATCTCAGGGTGCCAAAGCAGGATAATAATCCTAAATAATCCCCTTTTGTTTGGCACTCAGCGGGTCACATTGATGCGAAGGTTGATACTTTGGTTAAAAGACATGTAAGGCCAAGAAGAAAAAGTTAGTAGCTCTTACCTTGGATGAATCGTTCGGGCGAAATAAAAAACGGATTATGAAATGAACTTGCATAATGGATTCGACTCGACTAGGGGGTCGAGAGTGCTGAAAGACCATGTATGCTGAAACTTCTTCCAGTGTTTAAAGTCTGTGGAGTTAGGTGTGAATTAGTTGCGGTGATATTTTCTATGGGTGTGGGATTCCCCCTTTTATCGTTCTTTCACTCATTTACTCATGCCATATTTAAGGCTTTATTATTTATAGGTATGTTCAGGAGTTGTTATTCATGCTTCTGCTGGGACTCAAGATATTTGACGCTTAGGAGGTGTCCCCCGAGGGAAGAGTTGAATGCTGGAAGCTTGCCTGCAAGCCAACTGTCAGAAGTTTTACTGCAGAGTTGTTATACTTAAGTAAAATCTTTCCTACGGAGTTGGTAGGCCAGCGGTGCCAAACATTTTACCCACTGTCCAGCGTCAAATATGCCTTGACTGCCATCAAATTGCAACAAAAATAATTTTTACACCATCTTGTAGAGAAATAAAAATGAAAAAAAACCTTGTGGGGTGCAAAATTCGTGTTTTTGAGCATTTTGTGTTGTTTTTTTTTCAGCTGAAATTTCCTTACTGTATGGGAAACACATATCTGATCTAGTTTTGTGTGCTGAACTCAATGTCACATCAGATCTGAGATACGGTTAACCAAAGTGTTTCACATTCATCACCGTACAAGAAATTCGTGATTCTGTTATAGCAGAATCGTTTGACCGCAAACGAATCGCAACAGAAATGATTAAACCATTTTGTAGAGACAAGGAAACCGTTTGATGTGTTAAATGTTGGAAACCTGTCTCAAGGAAAAGCTCGTGTTTTGTAGCGTTTTCTGTTGTTATATATTTTTTGGTTTTCCAGCTGGTATTATCGATTTTCTAAAAGCTTACTGTTTGCTTCATAAGATACATGTTTCAAGGTAAACTTCTGTGCTGAATTCGAATATCGTGTCAGATTCAAGATATGTTCAACTTAAAAGTGTTTCACATTCATCACCAAACAAGAAATTTCTTTGGAACTCTATTTATCGAATGGATACTACCATGTCAAGTAGAATTATTCAAAATAATCCTGTTCGTCATCTCTCGATTGTTAATTAAACTCGAATCACAGGTAACAAAAATCACATTGGTAAAAGGCAGAGAAAGTTTATCCCTTCCAGTCCAGTTCAATGGATATGCACATTCTGTTCCATTACTTTACTTACACATCATCTAGATTCTAGACTAATCTAGAGTGCTATTAGAAGGTTTTCATGAGATTCCGTAATCACATTCCGACGAGCGAACTGCATCTCAAAAACCGTGGGAAAGCGATTCCTGGAATTACTTTCCCGCTGGACCGATCGCGAAAACGCATGGAAAGCTGAAATCGCGGGGAATTGTTGAAATCCAAACCTTTCATACATGGTTCACTTGACGTTTCTTTGAATTTCATACGAACCATATCATTTTAACTCGCATCATTTATTGAAGGTTTGAAGATTTTGTGTTAGGTTTAGATCGATGTCAGGCATATTCTACGGGTTTTGCGTGTCTTCTTTGCCTGTCTACATAGTTACCAGTGAACAGGGCCTTTTTTTGCCATTCCTGGATGCGGGAAGAGCTGCCTTGTGCTGAAATTTGCATTGAAAAAGGTTACTTGAACATCCTTGTGCGCGGATAGTAACTTGATACATTTTTTGCAGGTTTTCCTGGGTCTTGATGACGGCACAGTTAATGTGTTGGATCTTACGGAAAACAATGAATCCAAATTCAACAACCTGGCATCGGCTTCCGAACACGACGATGGAGTATCGACCATCGACACAAACGTAGAAAATAAGGAAGTCATAACCGGCTCTTCAGACAGAATGTAAGTTTTGTTTGCTCTTTTTGAATTGGATCCTCGATTACCAGACTCTTGACATAATGAGAGTTGGTAAATTGTTGTTTGTCAGATCCCAAACGACATTAAGGGAAACATATAGAATCCTAAACTGTCTGTTCATCTTTCTGTCCCTTCTGCGATCACGATTAACACTCGAATAGGTTGAGACACGTTCGTGAAAGTTGATGTGGAGACTATTCAGGTTTTCAGATGGGTATTATCTCAGACGCTTTTCCGTCTTTCTGTCGGTCGTTCCGGGGATCGCTTCTTAGGGTACTTCAAGATATGCTAGGACAAAGAAACTTGGCAGGTATATTAGATTTGGATATGGTCACTTCCCGATCTGACCATCGTGGGATGAGTGGCGGACAATACCATAATATGCTCAGGTGTCCGGAGTTAGAGGATTCGAGTTAGAGGAGTAGATTCCTTCTTTCCTCGACCTTGACAGGAAAACCTAGCTGATATACATGCTCCTATCCTGTGCCACATGGGCTTACAGCTCTTGTAACCTTAGCACTGTACGTGTACTAGCCTAGTTGCGGACACTTGTCTTTCTGTTCTGACTGAGGAGATTGCCGAAACATCTATCACAGACAGTGTGTCTTATATACGTCATCCTCGATTTGGGTCCTAGAATAGTCCATCGAATTTACATTTCGCCCTTACGACTAGGCACAAAACGAAGCACTAGCCTAACCTAGATTAGTTGAGGAAGTAGGGGTTTTGAGCAATAACGAAATGCGACACATTAGTTCAATCAGCTTGAGGCGACATTTATGTCACTCATTTCTAGATACTACAAGTCTGGAAATTGCATCATAGCCTACCCTATTAGGCTTGTCGGCGAAACGTCCCCAGTCAGAATGTCCCCGGCGAAACGTCTCCATGACGAAACGTCCCCATTACAAAACGTCCCCTTGGCGAAACGTCCCCATGGCGAAACGTCCCCATGGCGAAACGTCCCCGACTAAAATGTAACCAAAATAAGATAATATTTTTAGGGGGGGAGGGGATTTCAAGATTTACATCAGATCCGGCATTCTTTTAAAACAAAATTTAAGATTATAGCGTGGAAGGAAGAGATTAAAATCGCCTAGGTATACAAATACTATCCCGAGCAATACGAGGTACACTAAACAAGATCTTGAACTTCCCAGTCCCGTTTATCCAGCATAATGGCACGCTGAATTTTGCATTCTCCTTGTTTGACTCTTTTTAAGCCAGGTCAGGCTTCCACTTGTTTCCTCCAGGGAGTTAATAAATAAAAAAATCGGTTATGCATGTTGCATAACGATGTTGCTCTAAACGACCGAGAACTAGCATACTACTGATCATCACTGATCTTAACTGATCAGTTACGAGCCCAGGGAAAGACCTATTACGCTATATATTTTGAAGGGAAACGGTGCAAATCTGAAGCAACTGGTCCCACGTCCGCTCTTTCTTGCCTATAAAGAATGTTCCTACACCTGTAATGCAAACGCTGGAGTTGTTTTACCTCGGTCATGCACCTGAAGCCCAAGGTGAACTTAAAAATCTTGGGGACGTTTCTCCACGGGGACGTTTTGCCATGGGGAAGTTCTGCCGTGGGGATGTTTTCTCATGGCCAAGTCATGGGGGCGTTTTGCCACGGAGACGTTTCGCTTGGGACGTTTTGCAATGGGGACGTTTCGTCGGTAAGCCCCATATTACAGGGGTTATTTTGTAACAGGTCGTGTCGAGATAAAAAGAACATGCTGTCAAAGCAAGAGTACACTAGTCTTTCTATTGTGGGCAGAAAGTTTTTTTTCAGCCCCTTTGGAAAACGGCTAGCCCCGGGCCCCGCCACGAGCCAAATAAGAGTTCATGAAAATTTTTATCTGATTTTTTTTTTTCTCAGGATAAAAGTTTGGGACGCTGAGAGTCTGGTATCTACGAGCACATATCGAGATGCTCACAGTGACAGTATAAGCAGTTTGACATACAACCCGTCGAACAGCAGATTGTTCGCCTCTTGCGCAATCAACGGAGAAGTAACTATTTGGGATCCAAGGCTAGCCAAGCCTGCGAAAGGTTAGTTCAGGTCATTTAAATTACAAGTGACATTGAGAAGTGATTCTTTATACTTTATCGATCTCTTCCCTTCAGAACCTAGTAACTATTTCAAACCAGCGAAGTTTCAGTATCGCACGTCTTACTTTTGTTATCACCCCTTCTCGGTTCTCAGACATCTCCTGTACATTTGGGCTTGGCTTAATGCTCGTCCAGTCTCGCTATGATAAGTCACTGAAGTTAGCGTGATTTACTCGACGAAACCGGTTTCGGCGGATTGACGCAGCTTGGTTTGTATGAGTAATGCCCGGGATCGGTTCGCTCAACTGGTTAGTTGTCTAGTGATAATTTAGGACTTCGTTTTACCTGGCTGTGTTTCATTCATTCTTTGCCAGCTTTTTTCTCAGCCGCAGCTTGCACAGACGCTAACTACGTACGTAACATACTTCAGACCCGTTAGTGAATATGCCTGTCCTGTATGGCACCCCATGCTGTCACAAGACCAGAGCTCGAGACTGGAGTCCCTGCAGAAACGAGCCTGCAAAATCATACTTGGGCAGACATATGTGTCATACGAAGACAGCACCAAACGACTCCGAATCTCGCCCTCTCGGAGCGACGCCACCATCTCACCATGTCATTTGGTAAAAGGTGCCTCAGATCTGAGGTACATCGGGACATCCTACCGGCCTTCGCTTCAACTCCTAGCGGCAAAACACGTCGGGCCGAGAAATTAAAACGCTGCGACCCACTTCTCCAGAAACCACCGATCAAGCACAGCCAGCGGTACAGCAGCTCATTTGTGCCATACTTCGTTAAGCACCACAACCTGGAAGCAGAAAGCAAACAAGATCATGACACAACAGTGGATAGAAACCAATAGTGCTTATAACGTGTTTATTTCGTGATTTTATTGAACGTTTTGACATCCCAGGCTATTTTAACGAATACTGGGAAAAATAAAATGATTCTGATTCTGATTGCATACGCTAACATCCATCTCTTGAGCGGGAATTTGGAGCGCGTTCCACCCTTCTGACAATAGTAACTATTAGTTACTATTTCCGTTCTAACCTCACGAAAAGGTACTACGCTGACCGTTCCAACCTTCTCGAGATAGTAACTATTTGCTTACCATGCTCGAAGCGTGGTAACTACGGATTTCTGTAACGTGATTGGCTGGATTACCCCGTGGAGTGATATTTAAACCGAAAATTTAAAAATGTGTTCCTGATGCCAAGAAGCCAAAATTCGTGCCGTCATGCGTAGTAACTACTGTAAGTAGGGTACACAACAATCGATCGTTGGAAAACGACGCGAGTGAGCCACCATAGGCAGAATGGCTTGTCTTCCATCTGCTGGTAGCGGTTTTCAGATGTCGGGTAAACTCACATTGGAACGTGGAGTTGTCAGTCATGATGTGGTACTTAATACCATACATCCGATTTTGTTCCCATCTTTGTAAATAAACTTTGACCGTTTTGCGGGAAAAAGTAGTTGCGTTTTTATGGCACTTGCAGCTTCGCTCAAGTGCCATATACCGATCACTTTTCCGTCGGTCGGTCGGTCGGTCGGTCGGTCGGTCCGGTGATCGCGAGTTAGGGTACTTGCAGATGTGCTAGGACGATGAAACTTGGCAGGCATATCAGGGACCCGACCAAACTAACTTGCAAATAGTCACTTCCCCGATCCGACCACCGTGGAGGGAGTAGAGGGCGGGGGAATCCTGAGAATTTAGTAGTTTTTGTAAAACCCCTACCCCTTTCTTCACACTAGTAGGTCTGCGCGCGGCGTGACGTCACTCTTTGCATAGGATCACTCTGTTAACATCGGAAAGAGCTAGTGCATTCGAGGGTCAAAGGGGTTTGTATATGTGGTGCAGTGCGGGGGAATATGGAAAATTGAGTGTTGTGTAACTTTCGAACGGGTGATCGGATTGGGACGAAACTTAATACCTGAATGAATGACATATCTCTGATGTTCCATTTGAAATCCGAACCGGATTCGACAGCTATGGGGGAGTTGGGGTGGGGGAAGACCGGAAATCTCGAGAAACGGTTATAATGGAGGGGTCGGAGTAAAACTTGCTGGGAAGAACAAGAATCTGCTCCAGATAAATCGTTTACACGTTTGGACTGGACCCTGACACTTGGGGGGGGGGGAGGTGGAGGGGAGTTTCCCGGAATTCTGGTGATGACGGTTTTGGGGATTTTCACGACGAAACTTGGGAGGCCTATCAGGGACCCGATCAAACTGACTTGTAAATAAAATTTCACACGATCCGATAGTCGTGGGGGGATCGGAGGGAGGGGGAATCCGGAATATTTAGCCATGCGTAACTTTGGAACGGGTGATCGGTTTCGAGTGAAATTTAATAACTGAACAGATGGCGTGCCTGTGGTGATCTTTTTCATGTCCGGACCGGATCCGACAACAATTGGGGGGGGGGGAATACGTGACCGGATTGGACTGGAGAGATCGGGATGGAACTTTGTGGGAATAACAAACAAGTCCAAAACCGAACCGGATTGGCTCCGGCGACTGTGGGGGGAGTTTGAGGGGCGGGTCCGGAATTCCGGTGATCGCGAGTTAAGGTACTTCCAGATGTGCTAGGACGATGAAATTTGGCTGGAATATTAGAAATTCGACAAGATTGGCTTAGAAATCGCCACTTTTCAAATCCGACCATTCCTTAAAGTACCAATCATGGCCGCAAATTAAGAAAAATACTTTTAAGCAAAATATGCATTTCCATGATCCCCATGAGCTCATGATCATTTTTGCCTCAAGGGTTTTGCTTACAAATGAAGTTCTAGCTCCCTTAAAGTGTGCATCTTAACCGCAAGGTCGAAAAGTACTTTTTATCAAACGATACATCTCAACCCATGATCAGTTGTCCCACAAGGGTTTTGCAAAAAAAATAATTTCTTGCCCCCTTAAAGTGCGCATTTTACCCGCATTAGTGGAAAAAAAAATACTTTTGATCATACGTATATATCAATGATCCCTAAGAGCCTGCTATCGTTTTTGCCTCAAGGGTCTTCCTTACAGATGAATTTCTAGTGCCTTTAAAGTGCGCATCATTACAGCCAAGTTCAACGATAAAATACTTTTTCTCTAGCTCCCTTAAAGTGCGCATCTGAACCGCACAGTCGAAAATTACTTTTGATCAAATAATACATCTCAACCCTTGCAAGTGCCATATGAGCTTACAGCTCTTGTTTGTCTCTGTTCTGTTCGCTGTTTTCTCTCTGTTTTATATTTTTCCCGTTTTTGTCAAAACACGGAACACGCTGTCTCTCATTTTCCCGTTTTTGTACGCTGTTCCGGGTTCCGTGTTCTGTGTTCCGCTGTCTGTTTTGCAAAACACGGAACTTGCTCTCCTAGCATGTTTTGTCACTGTTCAGATAGAAAATTGCAGAGAGATTTGCAGATAGAAAAGAAAGAATTGCGGAAGTGCAGAAGATAAGATGGTGTGGTCGTTTTGGAATTTAATTTGCAATTTAACAGATTCCCGCCTAAGACATGCTCAGGAAACTAAATTTGCGTTTTCGTCAGAACAGCGACAAAACACGAAACACGGAACAGCGTAAGCAAAAATACCGTTTTTGTCCGAAACAGACAACTGTGAACACAGAACACGGAAGAGGAACCAGAGACAAAAAAAGCAACTAGTGATTTATATGTTTATTTCTTAATTTGTATTTATGTTATGTTTGCATTTTGGTTTTGTTTGTCTTCACATTAATTAAGTGATATTTATTTATCATTTACTGAGTCAAATATTATTTGAGTGCTTTCTGGGTAGGCCCCGGGCATTCCCAAGCGCCTTTTCTACTTTTCGGTACTAGCTCGGGTACGAGTCGGGCCGTCGGGGAAGTAAACTCTATTTTGTGTTAAGTTTAACTAAAAAGCCAACTTATCTCTGTATCACTTAACTGAATACACTGCATTATTTGGATTATGTTAAGGGATTTTTTTTTTTTTCACTATTTGCTCTAGTGCGACTTTCAGAATATCTACGGCCGTCCTCCCAACGCAAAATTCTACTACGACGCTGAAAATTTTAATCTCAATACAAACGCGGCTTTTCAGCGGCCAGTGATCAGCTCGCGGAAAGTAGCTCACTGCGGACACACTTACTTAATCTTTTTCGTCAAGCATACAACGCAGGTACACGCGCATAGAGACCGTAGAGGTACTACAAATCCGACATGGCAATTCCACTATATGAAAATCGATTTTTCGTGAATAGAAGAACATCGAAGTAACGTATTTTCATCTGGTCTTCAAGCCTCTTTAAGTGAATGAGTGATGGGTAAGTAGATTGTCCTATCTTGGCCCTTTTTTGGTTAAACTTTAAGCTTTCATCTTTTACAGATGTTGAGATCACGAAGGATTACGGGCCAGCTAGCAGTATCGCCTGGACGGATGACGGAGACCTAGCGGTTGGCACCGAAAGTGGCAATTTCTTCATCCATAACCTGAACAATGCAGCGAAGCCCACATCGGTCGTTCAGACTCATAGACGACGGATTCATAAAATCAAACCCCTTAGGTAGGATAATTATTTTGTAAAACTTAACTCTTCTGATTTCGACTTTGCCAAAAACGGCAGTAGTGAAGTACAAGTCACCACAGTAATACAAAAGGCGCAAAAACTGCGGAACAAACTAGCCTGGGGCTATCACCATACCGCTTCGCCCACATACTTCCGAGTTGTACGGGACAACTTGTCAATTTAGACGGGTCTCACCATAGTCTTGGCCGCTTACAGCTTGCGGAACATTTTTAGACGAACGAAATCAGATTTTGTGTTCCCTCTCTGTTATTCTACACTTCGGTGTGTTAAACGGGCATGACTGCTGAACCTGCTTAGGGAGAGACCAGTTGAATACTATCAACGTGAGCAAAGAAGTAGTTCAGGCTGGAACGCTTTATTTCTGGTGTGTGATTTTTAGTTATTTTATTTATCAGTACGTAAACCGTGGTTCTTTACGTAGAATACACATACCCATTATTTCTATTTCATTTATTTTTGCTTATATTTTCAGGAACACTTTTGCCGTGTGCGGAGATGACTCTCAAGTGATAGGCGTTAAATTGTCCCCGACTGGGGAAAGTACTATAAGGTAAGTAGCCCACAAATCCCGTTTGCGTCCAGCGTCGGACATGCTGTCTTCTCTTGGTGCCGTGATGTCATCTGTAGCGCTGCGATGTCAGTCTGTAGCAGAGAAACCCTTAGCGCATAGGTCCTCTGCTCTCAAAAACCTCTGTTCCAACTAAGATAGGGGTGCTTTGTTTGATGCCATTACGAAAGCATATTATTAGTATTATTGTTTGTTTAAAAATATAACCAACTGAGGCTGCCTGATAACACCTACAACTTAAATGTGTGGATGCCGTGAAAGCGCCAACAATCGCGAACCCACACTAAAGGCATATTCTCGCCATTATTCGAGACACGCGGACACCGCGTAGGGAAAACAGCGAGAACACGGGGAATGCTTCCGAAATGAATTTTGTTCGAAAAAAATATGCAGTTTATGAAATTAGCCTGGATCCACTTTATTTTTTGTTTTGTTTATTATGATTCTTTTTAATTAATTTTACATTGCACCAACACCAGCAAAAATTTATTCCCCTCCAAATCTGAAAGGGAGTCCTTTTTGATGATGGTGAAGATAATCGGAGCATTCCCCGTCCGTGGGGACTTGCGAGAATACGGTGAGTGAGTCCCCGGGACAAAAAAAAACACGGGGACTTCTCAAGTGAAGTCGGGAACGGCGAGAATACGCCTTAAAGCTCTTTCCCCCAAGCTTGCCACACAGGCAGAGAAAGACGCATTTACGGTCCAGGCAAGACCACCAACTTATTAGGTTCAAGGTTCAAAGTTTTTTTTTATTCTTAACTCTAACTGATACATAAACATTAATTATACGATACTCTGTTCTTGCAATCATTTCAGTGTCTGAACCAGAGAGAAGAAAAACATCATATGGTTCAAACCCTTCCGTAAAAAAAATCAGTAAAACAAAATCGACCCAACGCTGAGTAGAACGATCACCGCACGAAACCGCCAACACGAAGCGAAATCAGTCCAAACAAAAGCAACAACAACAAGAGCTACGAGCTCATATGGCACTTGTTACGAGTAGGCGGTACAAGAAAGAACACGAGAACGTCACAAACTAAACCCGCCATCTAAAATGCGGTTCGGACTTAGAAATAGAATATGCAGTTTCACTCTAGTCTGATCATTTCTGGCATCGCCTCGGATCATCTGGGGCAAATGACTGTTGTAATCTCCAAGTATCATCCCAATAAACCCACTGGTTTGATCCCTAGACGTGCCACGGTTTCCAGTACCTCCCTCCAACTTCCCCTACCGCGGCCGAATCCGGCTCCGATTCGTGAACGGATCACCTGAAGCATCTTTACTCACCACCTACACAGTTTCACTCGAATCTGGGCGTTTTTCGGTAGGTGCCCCCCCCCCCACCGTGGTCGGATCCGGTTCAGACAATAAAATATGCCATCTAGGACACATGCTTACTCTACATTCCAAGTTGCATTTAAATCGCTGCACTCGTTTGACCCCTATGCGAGCCACAAGATGTACAGGACTCCCCCTACTGTGGCCGAATACGACTTGAAAACTTAAAATCCGAATCTCTGTCATCTCCTCTTCCCGCCCAGCAGGTTCGACTGGAATCAGAGCGTAGCCTATCCAATCCCTCGACTGCAAGTGTTTCACGAATTTCCTGTGCCCGTCTCCAACCCCCGCACAAGTATCGGATCCTATTTCATTCATATCCCATCACCCGTTCAAAAGTTATGCACGACACTAGATTCCGGATTCCCTATCCCTCCACTCCCCTACGATGGTCGGATCGGGGAAACGACTATTCTCAAGTCAGTTTAATTTCCATCGTCCTAGTACGGTATATCAAGACGTACCGGACTCGCGGGATTGCCAGAAATCCGGGACCCCCAACTTTCGCACAGTGCCCGGATCCGGTCCGGTTATGTTATTGACGTATCTAGGACTTACAATTGTTCTTCCGACCAAATCTCATCCCGATCCCTCCACTCTATAAGAGTTTCCCATTTTTCCGGTCCCCCCTCCAACTCTCTCGAAAGTCACCGAATCCCGACCGGTGAAGTGGGACGTCGGAGGCACGAGGTCTCTCTAAATATTAAGTTTCATTAAGATCCGGTCATCCGTTATAAAGTTATAAAATATTTATATTTTCCGGATTTCCCTTCCTCCATTCCCCCCAGATGGTCGGATCGAGAAAACCACTATTCTCAAGTCCGTCTGTTGTGGTCCCTGACATGCCTGCCAAGTTTCATCGTTCTAGCACATCAGGATGTAGCCTACCGACCTCGCGGGATCACTAGAAATTCGGACCCCCCCCCCCGCAACTCTCCCACAGTGACCGGATCTGGCCCGGTTATGCCATTCACGTATCTGGGACCTGTGCTTGTTCTTCCCACCAAGTTCCCGAGCACTCGATTCTAAGCGTTTCTCGAGATTTCCGGTTCTCCGCTCAACTCCCCCCAGTGTCATCGGATCCGGTCCGGATTTAAAATGAGGCATCTGAGACACGAGATCTTTCTATATATCAAGTTTCATTAAGATCCGATCACCGTTCGCAAGTTAAAAATACCTCATTTTTCGGACTCCCCCTCCCTCCACCCCCCTACCAGATGATCGGATCAGGAAACGACTATTCTCAAGTCAATCTGCTCGGGTCCCTGACACGCCTGCCAAGTTTCATCGTCCTAGCACATCAGGATGTACCGAACTCACGTGATCACTAGAAATCCGAATCCCCCCCCTAACTCCCCCACAGTGACCGGATCCGGTTCGGTTATGTCAATCACGTATCTAGGACTAGTGCTTATTCTTCCCACCAAGTTTCATCCCAATCCCTCCACTCCAAGCGTTTCCCAAGATTTCCGGCTCCCCCTTCCAGCTCCCCCCAAAGTCAACGGATCCGGTCCAGATCTTAATCACGTCGTCTGGGGCACGAGGTCTTTCCAAATATCAAGTTTCATTCAGATCCGATCACCCGTTCGAAAGTTATACATTCCGAAATATTCCGGATTCCCCCTCCCTCCACTCCCCCCACGATGCTCGGATCGGGGAAGTGGCTATTTCCAACTTAATCATTTAGGGTCCCTGATATGCCTGCCAAGTTTCATCGTCCTAGCTTATGTGGAAGTGCCCGAACTAGCAAAACCCGGACCGACCGACCGACAGACCGACCGACAGACCGACCGACGGACGGACAGAAAATGCGATCGCTATATGGCACTTGGCCGAAGGGCAAGTGCCATAAAAATGAGGGAAGGGTAACAGAAAACCAGCATCACCAGAGGAAAACACATAAATAAAATAAATAAACATGAAATATTAGAATAGGCTTGAAGACCCGATGGAAATGTGTTACTTCGTTTCTACGCTTTTCGTCTAACCTATTTTAATCGAATGAAGTTTTTCTTTTGGATTGTTGTATCTCTATGTGCTTGTACCTCTGTGCTTTAAATATTTTGCAACTACAACGGTTAACAATTTGCCAAAAATAAATCTTTCTTGGGTCTTACGTAATAGCGACCTTTCTTCAGAAGTGGCCTTAGAATCTGGAATTAAACATTCTCTGAGCCTCGCTTCATAAGTCACTGAAATTCACGACATTTGTCGAAATTCAAATTCTCCGCGCCTGGATGAACTTTGTCTTGTCAGGCCAGCAGTGTTTGTTCTGAACGTCACTATATACTAGAGCCCAAGATGACAAAAAATCCCTTAGCAGAGTCAAAATATTCCAGTGCATGTAAATCCAAGATATGAAAACAAGCTGGCTTTTCAGTTAAACTTTAACAGAATATTGTGTGAAAAAGACTGAGCCTCCGTTTGGGGCTATTGCAGGCCGATTAGTTACCGCTCAGTAGATTCCGTAGGCCTACTATTTCATATCACAAAAAGCATTCGCCTCAGCATGCCTCGATGAAATCAGGAATGATCGTACAGAGCAGAGTTACAAATCTTATAGCTATTAATCGGTTCAGCATCAATCGCATCTTCGACAAGAACTTATAGGAAAGCTTACATTCACATTCCCCAGCATTCCCACCGCACATTATTGTCAAGCTTCCAGCGTCTGTCGCAGGAATATAGGCTAAGTTTAATTCAGTTTCTCGACATTCGAATATGCAGAAGGAGCAAATATAATCCGGGTGCGGGTATTCGTTATCGCAGAAGTCGCTCAAATGTTGCCTCTTTTATTTCTATCTTTCTTACAGCTATAATGATGATCGGCACACCGACTTTGTGCGAGGTCTGTCGTGGCACCCAATGACGTCACATCTGTATTCGTCTGGCTTCGACAAGCAGATACTGTGCCACCAGGTTGAGCTGTGATTTAAAGCTATGCCTCAGCGTCAATATCGCTTTTATACGAACCTTTTTGAGAAAATAAATTTGTTCCATCGACTTTTTACTTCTTCGTGCCTATCCCTCTTTCATCTATGGTGGGGTCCCGTCTTTTCGTAGCCAGCCGTACACGAGCCAGTCATGGGACGAACAATGGCCTAGGGCCTGTATTCGAACCATCATTAGAAGATAAGAACATTAGAAGACGAAGAAATGTAGTAATGGGAAGGTATGTTTAGAGATTATGAGACGCTATAGTAAATTATAAGTGGGTTAAAAGTGGTTAAAAAGAGTTGCGGACCCGAATTTTACCTGAAGATGAATCTACCCAAAACATTCCTCACGCTTTGGATCCAGTTGCGAGCGAACTGTCTGTTACGAATAGCCCCTGTTCCCTTTCTGGGGAAGGTGAAGATGGCATGCAGAGGCGTTTCTAGCCAAAATGTTTTTTTTTTTTAGGGGGGGGGGCAAGGTATTTACCGACTGACTGGTAGTTTTACCGACATTTTTGCAGAAAAAACTACTGTTTTCAAGAAAAACGACAGTTTTGTTGAAAAACCGACTGATTTTCAGAAAACGAACTGTTTTCGTGAAAAAATCAATTGTTTTTGTGAAAAACCGCGGCGCCTCGCGCCGACTCGGCTGTTGTTTACCAACCGGTCGACAGTATTGCGGGGGGGGGGGGGGTCCGAAAAGCAAAACAAAAATTAGTCACTCGGAAGAACTCAAGGGAAGCTGTTCCGCTTAGACAACTACTGAGGTGAGGTGAATTATTCCAGAATAATTCGCGACGCTTTCCAAAACTATCGGAGTGCCAAAACAGCTTTTGAAAGTGAAGTGAATTTTATTCGATGTTGTGTTGGAGCCTAACAACGAAGTTTTTCAGACCGCCGGAATCGCCCTATGATTTTATTCCAGCGATATTTCTGCCCTTCTTGGCAAGTGTCCTCTTCAGGATCGCAGGGTATAGATTTTGTACTTGGCACCGCAAAAATGGATAGCCTACGTCAACTACATTTTATTTGAGCTATGTTTCGGCGCTTCTTGGCGCTTGAAATGTTCTTACATAAGTATCTGATTTTGTGAAATTTCTTCGTGAAAATTGCCTGGAATTAAAGCTGGTGCTGCGATTTCATTTTTTTGCTACTCGATTGCTCGTAGAGAGGGTATGATTCGCAGTCAGCTTGGGCCGAAGAAATTTTCATGCAGATTTTGTGGCTAGAGCCTGAAGAAGACCCTTGCTAAGAAGTGCCGAAATATCGTTCGAATAAATTGAGCTGACTTCCCGCTTAGCGCCTTCAAACATATACCGTCTTTTCTCTGTTTTTCTCGAAGTTTTAGATTCTGGCAGAACTGGTGTTAGGATCGAAAAAGGACGAATAAAGAACGACAAAATAAAGAACTCTACTTCAGAAGAATAAGAGCACTACGAATGCCCTCTTCAAAGCGTAACATCGGGCTATTTTGCCAAATTTGATACTTAGATGGCGTCAACTCTGCGAAATAGTTCCAAGAAAAAATGACTATATTTACGCTACAGACTTTTGCATTCAATCAAAAATAAATTTGTGTTTTCGGAGAGCACAAAGTACTTCTTAATATTTAACTAACTAAAACACTAATTCCCTCGGATAATGAAAAATACATTTTAGCTTATTGTTTACAAAGCTTCATTGTCCTTAATTGAAAGTGAGATTTGGGATCTGAAAATGTCAATTTTCTTGCTGGATAGTCCAGCTGGATACGTAAGCCTGGAGGCCGTTACCAGAAACGATCATGATGAGGATGAAGACGAAATTGTGCCCTTAACAAGGTGAAAAGCCTGATTCTCTGTGCATATTCTCATGGTTTTGATGAACTTTAGCATTAACTCTGTTTAGACGTTTAGTTTTCTAATTTTCGAATTTTGTGTTTTAAATTATTTTATACGCAGTAAGTTGCTGCCTTGTTTGCTTCGATTGCCAGCTGATCCAATTCAGCTGACATAACAGCTGATGTGGGGACAAATATTCTCAGCTGGGAGGATTGTCAGCTGATTTTCCTCCATTATTGCGCCATTGTCCTCCTTGTAGACTTTTAAAATTTCTTGCTAGATGGCGTGGCCTGACAGACTTTTATCGACAAACAGAATAGATGGCTCTTGAGAAGCTCGGTGGATCTGACTTGTAAATGGCAGGTAAATGGTATAGGCTACTGTGTGCGTTCTAACAAGGGCCCGTGATTTTTCAAGTAGTTCGTAGTTGCTCAAACCTCTTTGTTACCCTGGTTATTGCCATATAAAATAGGAAGCTCAACAGAGCTACCATCAGGCAACAAGAAATTTCACTCTGCAAATTCCTAATTTTCATATTTTTCCTGGTCAGGAAGATGCTCCCATGTTTTTCTCAGACTGCCCAGCTAACCGACAGCTGATGTTGGGGAACCAAATTCTTTTGGCATACACAACCCAAATACCTTTTTTCCAGCTCTCGACGAATACTGATTTTCCTCGAGTGATAGGCTACAATGCAGCCAGTAGCCTATAACTGATGCTTGTGCCTAGGACCCTTCAGTGCGTGTCTGGATCGACCATACCGGTACTTCTCGTTGGCTACCTACGAGTCTTTTGGATAAATAGCCGTTCTGCCTTCCCATAAATTTTGAGTAATATTTCTCTAAGAGTGAATAGTTGCGTTTTTTTGCCAGTTCTCAGTCATCCAGTTAACCGACCTATTTACCACAATGAGCTGTTTTTCGGCATCCCATCGAGTTCGCCCGACGACACAAAAAGCGGCTTATTTCGCATTCTACATGAACAGTTCGAATTCCCTGCCTCAGAACGAAGGTAGGTCGGTCGGACGGAGCTCCAACCTCAGTCCACAGGTCGGTTAATCCACCGACAAACGGCAATGAAAAAACAGCTTATAAGGATTTAGGTCGGTTAACCGAAGGAAGAAACGGCTCATAGTGGGAAATCCTCCAGGTCGGTTAACTGGGTGACAGTAAAAACCGCAGCTAGCCTATAATGAGAATTCCTACGTGGGTTACGGAACTTGCCATTTGTTGATTTCTGGATTGCTTTCAACAGCTTTGTAAACTTTGTACATGGTAAGTGTATTTTCCTATTAAACAAATGCAGTGAATATCATACTACAGCCGTCTCTTCCAGGATTGGACACCAGCGAGGGACCGGCAGCGAGAAGATAACCCGTGACCAGGAGCGCCGTGTTCGGCGGGAAGTCGCGAACTCGAACGAGCGACGTCGCATGCAAAATATCAACTCCGGTTTCGCCTCGCTTCGTTCACTCTTGCCAATACAAGAGTCGGACAAGATGTCGAAAGCTATAGTTCTGCAACATGCCACTGAGTATATCTGCCAGCTTGAGCAAGATAAAGAGAAGTTGCAGAGCCAGATGATGATGTTGAAGAAGCTCATTGGGGCGAATGTGGATGATGTTCCCACGAATAAAAAGATCAAGCTCGAAGGGGTCGAGGATCTTTATGGTAAGTAGATCTCGTTAAGCGCCTAAGCGCTTGTGGGATGTGGGATCCCACAACATAAGTGACGGGATACCTATGACTTCGTTCGTCCGACCGCCTGTCCGTCTATCTGCCTGTCTGTTAGCACGATAGCTTTATAATCTGTTCAGACTCGGTATGAGATCCTTTGGGTCAAGTTACAGGTGAAGTTCGTATAGACGTGCCCCGGGAACTTACATTTCGGGGTAGTCGGTTTGCATTAAGGGACGACACAAAATTTTTTTAATAGCTAATGAGATAGTCGTCTTCGGGGTAAGGAGACATGCTGAATCCACGTCTGAAATTAAATTTCTTATCGGACAAATGGTTCGCCCGGAATTCGGCCAAAACTGGAAATTGGTAAAAAGTTTTAAATTCGGTGTAGATACCTGGCGACCACAGCCCCCCCCCAGAAACCCCCCTCACGGTAAAAAAAACCCCGGGGTAACCTCACGGTAAAACCTCCCGGGTATCAACCCCCCCCCGTCCAATAACCCCCAGTGCCCCCCCCCCGAATTCAAATATATAAGAAATTAGAAATCTGATTAAAAATTGCAGTTTGGAACGCGAACACTTAATGATTTTCCCTGGACACGCGAGTTAAAGGTAAACGCGTGACGGCGGCTCGCTGGCCGCTCGCCTCTAAATATACTTTTCCTAATATATTGCATTTTATTAGCTCTGTGTGTGGGGGGGGGGGGCGGATGGTCCGGGGTTTTGGTACCAGGATGGTTTTCGTCAGAGGGTTTGGGTACAGGGGTTCACCGGGGATGTGGGGATTGGGGGGGGGTCCGGAACCCAGTGGGGTAAGCTGACATGTTGAATCGATATCTCCTTTTTTTTCCTTGGGTGATACTACCGGCGGAATTCGATGAAACCGGAAATTCAGTACACATCGGGTTTTCTCTTCGGGTGGAAAACAAAAAATAATATTTCTGGGATTTTGAAGTTTGTATCATCGTCATTCCTGTTAGTTCGTTTTGAAAGTATGTCTTGAATCACAAAAAGAAATAATGACATCGTCTACTCTTCCAGCCACAGGATAAAACTCCCGCCTGACGATGGGTGGGGCCTAAATTCAAAATAGTTCTTTCTAGGAAACAAATCAAACAAAATAGAAAAAGAAAAGGAAGAGAACAAGAAAACGAAAAGGAAAGAGAGAAAATTAAAGAGAGAAAAACGGTAAACTTATAAACTAGCTAGAAAAAAAAGAAAAATCTAAGCAAAAACACAAGCCAACGATCTTCCATCACATGAAAATAAAAATAAAATCACGTTTTACATAAGAAAAAAAGATAAGAAAAGAGGAAAGTATACGAACAGAAAGCAACAAAAAATAAGAAAGGTTTATTTTTCAGATCAGTCCCTTATAAATGCGATGACAAGCAACGAAGCAGATGGAGGCCAAGCCAAACCGATAACCGGCGCTGCACGACGCATTATAGACGATCTGAGAAAACGCATCGTCGAACTTCGAACGCAGTATGATAAAGAACGTCGACTCCGACTCGCGGCGGAGGAGGATAAGAGAGCAATTGAGTCGCAGATTTTCGATGGACAGCGTCTGTCAATCCCTTTAACGAATGAGAATGGCGAACCGCTTGAACTGACCTACCAAGTATGTTTTCTTGCGGCAAAAGCTGCTGTTTTTTTCCTGTTTTCATTAATACTCCGTTATGATCGTTCTTAAACTTAAAAAGATTAGACCGCGGCTTCTACTCCTATTCTACGACAAATTTCGTAGGAAGTTCGAGATTTCGGGATATTTCTTCATTACTTTGGCAGGTTCAGTAAGGCCTCATAGATAAAACAGTCAGAATTTAGCTGCATACAATCAATCAATCACATTTATTTCCAAATAGCTCAAAAATAAAGCTAGAGTAGGAAAAAACAACAACAATATTTACAAAACACAAAAGCGGAACAATTTACTAATACATTTACAAAATTTTACCAGAAATAAATGACGGAACGAAACTATGTAAAAATTAGGAAGAGGAATCAGCCGGATATGGAGAAAATTGATTGCCAGTGTTCCTCTCAGACCGACGCACAGACGAAGGGAGGGGAGGGGGGAATAGACGGACGGTCTGAGGACAACACATTAATTTTGCTCCAAATTTTTTTGATAGATTATTCTCCGGTCACTTAATTTAGGAATATCTAGTTTAGTCAATGCCTCTTCGTACGAAATACTATGATCACCCAGAATACTGCTGCTTTCACATACGGTATGTGAAAGCAGCTGAATACAACAATACCTTCCGTCTTTCTTTGTCAACTTTCTAAACTTTTTGCTGCTCTGCAATCGTTACCGAAAACACCTGGTCCATCTTAAAGCACACTCTTATTGGAAAGGATCTGTTTGCGATAAAATCGTTCCATATAAAATAAGGTTCCAAAGTATTCTTTTCGAGAATACCTGCAGTTGTTGCCACATGAAATAGTGATTTTCTTGTTAGCACTTTTCGACTCTGTCTAGACTTCTCTTCGAGGCGGAGGTTCGACGCACAATATTTGAAAACTGTGCGCGCCGTGGTTAAAAGTGGGAAGCAGAAGAAAAGGAGTCCAAAACACAAGACAGACCTGAGTTGCGTTTTATTTGAAGTTCATAGTACAGCGGGAGCGGAGCGGATGGCGAACTGTAAGTAGCCGTTTTATTTCTGGCGGACTACGTCAGAAGGTACGCTGAACAACTCCCTGCCTAAGCCAGCGTACAAACTAGCGGGTCCGCTGGCACTCAGCGGGCGGCCTGCTGGCAAATAAAACGACTTCGGGCATCCCGAGCCTTCCCAGCGTACGGCCCGCTGGCGAATAAAACGACAACGAACAGTCCGCTGTACTACGAACTTCAAACAAAACGCAACTCTGTTGTCCTACCAAGCTTTCCAAAATTTTGGAGCTTTCCATGTCCATATTTCTGGAAAAATGGTGGCGGACATTGAAGCTTTCGGCAAAGTTTGCGCTCCTTGACTGCCAGGCTCGGCTCGGCCGAAAAGCGCTAAAGTAGGTACAAACGAAACTATGGCGAAGGGGGGTGGGGATCTGAAGCTTACAATTTCATAGGGGGGTTAAGGGATAATAGACAAGGCAGAATAAATACAAGGGTTCCATTCAGTTTTAAGATGGGAAGAGGAGATTCCGATGGTTTGTGTAAGTAATTTTTGTGAAAAGTGAGTAGCGAGTGGTAATAGGCGAACCAAAACGGATTCCATTTACAGACCACTATGAACAGTGTACTATGTACCGCTCGAGCGTGCGCAAACATTCACATTAGGTAACTAGTATTTTAATTTATTGCGCAGTTTAAAAGACTGTTTGACTATAGGCACATTTTGTTTGTACTGAAATTATGTTTTCTGTTCATAGGTCGTCGGAAGCCTGGGTGGTCGGGAAACGCTTGAGGTCTCAGCCCAAGATGAATCACTCGGTGCCCCCATTACGATTTCCATCCCTTCACCGCAAGTCGGGGACGCAGAAGCTGCTACATCGATGGCTACCAAATTTCTCCTCAACACTGATAAGATGAATGGAAGTCTTCTTGAGGCAGCCATGCTCTCAGACAAGGTACTTTTTTCGATTCCTTCTGCCGCTAGTGATTTTTCCGCCAGTAGGCATGGCTTCGTTTGTCGTCTCTTCGGCGCCAGGGACGATATTTTCTTCATTCTACGGTAGCAGAATCGGATAAGACAATAATATTAAGTAGGCTACGGATTAACCTCCGTCACGTTTTTTGCGTGAACGATCAGTCCCGGATCACTGGATAGGCAAAGTGCCCATGGGCCTAATCCGTTTTGGGGTCCGCGACAGCGCATCAAACTAAGGCGGCGGGAGTGCCCGACACAGTAACTCACAGAGAAGGGGCCCGAAACCTTCACTATGGGCCTCGGCAAGGTTAGCTGACACCCTCTAGTGAAACCGTACGCTGAGTGAAGCAGAGTATATTGTCAGTTATGTAATAAGTGTAACTTTAAGAATTCTTGGAAGTTGCCGTCACCTCTGTTCAGTGATTTCGAATGATAGATGAAAGCAAAAGACATTTTATTTGCAGTTAATCATTGTTTCGTCGCTCAGTAGTATTGACGGGAAAAGATAAGAGTCAGATCGAATGGCTGGACGTACTTTGCCTTTCCAATATGGTAAGCGAAAAAAAAATGCTGTGTGTCGGTTGTTCTTTGTCTGTATGAAGTGTTTCCTCAAGGTTGAAGTGGAGCTGACCCCAATGCCCACAGCCTCGTGTTCGAACAGACTGCGAGACCACATGTATGCAGGAACGAAACCACTGCATCATTATACCAACACGAAGCGAAAGTCTCCAAGCCTTGGTGTTTCCTGTCCAAGAGAACGACTTCAGAGGACCTCCGTCGGATATGACGTCGTTGACAGCCCGTCCTCTGCTCTTGATAGGTAAGATGATGACATTTCATCGGCTTCCCAAGCCAGGAATTCAATGGAAAATGGCATTCCTAAGCGCTTCCTGTACTAGATGCTCGCGAAAGAGATTCGTTACAACAACATCGGTCGATAGCCTAGATACTTTACCATGTGTTTGCGGTAAAAACAAGGCATACTTCTGGACAGATCTTGTTCTCAATATACTTGCTTGAAAGTTCGTGTTTTCTTAACGGAGAATTTTCGTGACTACAGAAAATCGACAGTTTCAATCAATCAATCAAGCACATTTATTTCCAAATAGCTCAAAAATAAAGCTAGAGTAGGAAAAAACAACAACAGTATTTACAAATCACAAAAGCGGAACAATTTACTAATAAACTTACAAAATTTTACCAGAAATAAATGACGGAACAAAACTATGTAAAAATTGGGAAGAGGAACTGGGCTGTCGAAAACGATTGGCACATCAGCCAAATCACCTACGTGGCTTGTCTTCTGGCCAGCTTTCTGTCAATCCGGTATTGCCGATTTTGTGTGGACTGTCAGGCCGGTTTTGGGTTGCTCCGCTGTCGACCAACATTAGCCAGCAGCAAACTGCATCTTGTGCACCGCAAATTTGCAAACTTGTGCACCGCAAATCAGGGTGTCCACGATTCCTTAGATTCGTTGACGCTGCCCCCCCCCCCCCACAAATAAAAGAACTCTTGTTTAGTCGTGTCTGTGCCTGCATAACTTCATACAAGGATCAGCCATAGAGCATCGAAATATCGTCCAGATTCAACACTGCCAAATCCGGACATTAGGAAGGAACTAAAAATTGCTGCATCTAGATTCTAGACGGGCTCACTCGACCATCAGTGTTACAGGCCGAATGATGAAACTTATGCATCTCTTAATCAACCAGTGCGAAACGCGCATAGCCCGTTCAGAGGCATAGCAACTGGTTTGTAGTGGGGGCTGGGGAGGGGTCTCAATGTCTCCCTGAAATTTCAACATTCTGATACAGGGTTCAGAAGTACTCCGATGTGTGTCTTTGAACATAAATGGGACGAAAGATAAGGACCTTGAAATCGATAGATTAATCTCGGAAACTGATGTGCTGTTCCTTCAAGAGCATCTTCTTTCCACTACAAGCTCCGACAGTCTTCGCCGTTCGGTCGATCACTATATATTCGTACAACCAGCTAGGAAAACGAGAGGCCGGCCTTCCGGTGGACTAGCTACTTTCATCCGTTCGTCCTTTTGCCTCAGACCTCCAACTGTTTTACTGTCGGATAGACTGATGCTTGCTGTACAGTTTGGCGATCTCGTACTGGTAAACGCATATCTTCCATGTGACCGTCGAAACCTTGCTTCATTTGGATCTTTTGCTAAATCTTGCAACAAGATTAAGTCTTTCCTTTCAAACATCAGTAGCAAAGGCCTTAAATGGATTTTTGTTGGTGATCTTAATACCAACATCCTGGCTCCGTCAACACGCACTGACTTGTTTGCCGAGTCTCTTCCTAACGGGTACTGCGTTGTAGATAAGTCTTTGCCGTATACCTATAGACACAACCGTGGCGGAACCGTTTCGAACCTGGACCACCTTATAGTCTCCCACCCATCTGTAGCTGAGGGAATGGTCGTAGTTGACGAAGAAAAAATTGAAGATGACCATCTACCGTTGACTTTCAAATTGACACTCCCCGCCGATTGTGGATCAAGACATGGATCAAGAAAAGACAACCACAAAGACACCTCAGACATGGATCAAGAAAAGGAACTGGAATCGTTTAGATCCTGTTCTGTATATAGCTACACTGACCACCCTTTTGACAGCTGTGAAAATTCCCTTTCACTTACTCCAAACAAGTCTCCATGTGACTGGCTCCTCATTTGACTTGAACTTCTATTACTCTGAGATTGTTCACTGCTTGAAGACTGCCGCTAACTCAGCCGTACCTTTCGAAAATGTTAGGGTTGGAACCCGAAAACGGCTTTGGAGAGTTTGTCCGGAGGTGAAGAAAGTCAAAAATCGTGCGAAATTTTGGTTGAGAATTTGGATAGCTTGTGGACGCCCTGTCAGTGGAACCGTGTTTGACCTTAAAAAAAAGACAAAGCGGGAGTATAAGAAGTGTTTAAAATCCGCACGTTTAAATGGCGCTGATGCCCCCACCGATCGCAAGACTTGGAAAAAATTGATTCTTTCGGACAAGTGCTCTGCAGTATCTCCGTCAAAATTAACTTCTTCCGACTGGATACACCATTACCAAAACTTGTTCAATCAGTGCAATTTTCGTGTGCAACAGTATTTCGATTCGTTACTTTCAAGGTATATCCCTGTTAAAGTGTCCCAGCCATCTGTTTTTGCGGTTTCCAGTCATGCTGTTGATAAGGCAGTCCGCAGGCTTAAAAAGACTGGATCCATTGATACTGATGGTCTTTCTGCAGAGTTCTTTAAAATTGAATGTCCCGTTCTGATCCAACATCTACAACTACTCTTCCAAATGTTGCTTTCTCAATCTCAGGTTCCAAATAGCTCCCTTGTTGGAACCATAACATCTGTCCTTAAGCGAGGCAAAGATCCTGAACTCTGCAAAAGTTTCCGTCCAATTACAGTATCTTGCACAATCAGTAATCTTTTTTAGTATGTCCTTCTCCCTGAACTTCTTGAAAAATGTAATTTTGGGAATATGCAATTGGGTTTTAGGGATGGTATGGGTTGTGCGAATGCTCACCACGTTCTGACGAAAATAATGCGACAGGCCACCCTCAACAGATCTACCGTTCATATGTGTTCCATAGACATCTCTGGGGCTTTTGATAATGTCGTCCACTCTCAAGCTTTATATTCGATCGCTCGTTCTGGCGTCAATTCTTCTATTCTTTGCCTTTTGAAGTATTAGTATGCAAATTCTACAGTTCGGTTAAAATGGCAGGGTCACTTATCGGAAAATATTCCAGTGAGCCATGGAGTTCGCCAAGGTGGAGTTTTGTCGCCATATATATTCAAGTCTGCGATTTCTGATTGTTTGGACTCTCTTGTTCCGTCATATTTGTTCAAGGAGGTTTCCATCAGTTACATTGCGTATGCTGATGATATCCTTTTAGTCAGCCGTACAAAATCGACCCTGACTAAAAATCTGAAAATCTTAGCTAACAAACTTTCGGACATTGGGCTTGAGATAAATTTGTCAAAATGTGAGTATCTCTGTGTCGGTCGTACAACAACATCTAAGATCCCTTCTGTTGCAATTGGCTCTTTTTCTATTGTTTCGTCTGAGTCGCTGAAATGGCTCGGTGTTACCTTTAAATCCACGTTATCTTTGACTTGCTCTTCTATTGTAAAAAATGTTTCGAATTCCATTCGGTTTGGTTATGGGCGGCTGGTCCCAAATAGAGGTAAATATTCGCGTAAGGCGCTCGGTAGATTATATAGTGCGTTTTGCGCCCCATATGTTCACTATTGTTCAGGAATTTACCATATATTGAGGAAAAAAGATCTAAATAATCTGAGAAGTTGTTTTTTTAAGTATTGTAAATTTTTTATGTATCTCCCAAAATCATTCCGTAATCGTAAATTAGTTTCACAGTATAATGTTCAGGATAGCATCAACACACTTCTTCATTGCCATTCCAATCTGCTCACCCTCCACCAACATCCTGCCCTGCCAGCCCACGATTTCATTAGCCAGTTTTTGGGATCCCAAAACGTTAGTGACGGATACCTATGACATCGTAAAAGTTGTCCGTCTGTCCGTCCGTCCGTCCGTCCGTCCGTCTGTCTGTCTGTAAGCACGATAACTCTCGAAGGGAATGAGATATTTTGATGAAACTTGGTGTGAGGATTCTTTGGGTCAAGAGTAAGGTCAAGTTCGTAGATGGGCACTGTAGCCCTACATTTAGGGGTGGGGGAGGGGGTTTAAATTAAGGGACAAACAAAATATTTTGAAACAGCTAATGTGATAGTCGATTATGGGGTAAGAAGACATGCTGAACACGATAGTGAAAACCATTTTCTCGCCGGACAACTAGTTCGCCCGGAATCCGGCCAAAACCGGAAAGTTTCTTAAAAGTAAAAGTTTTATTTGAAGTTAATTAGATGTTCGATTTAGGGGTAAGAAGACATGCTGAACACGATGGTGAAAACCATTTTTTGACCGGACAAGTAGTTAGCCCGGAATCCGGCCGAAACCGGAAAATTTGTTCAAAGCAAAAGTTTTATTTGAAGTTGATTAGACGTTCGATTTAGGGGTAAGAAGACATGCTGAACACGATGGTGAAAACCATTTTCTCGACGGACTAGTAGTTAGCCCGGAATCCGGCCGAAACCGGAAAATTTGTTAAAAGCAAAAGTTTTATTTGACGTTGATTAGATGTTAAGTTTAGGGGTAAGAAGACATGCTGAACACGATGGTGAAAACCGTTTTCTCGCCGGACAAGTAGTTCGCCCGGAATCTGGCCGAAACCGGAAAATTTGTTAAAAGTAAAATTTGTATTTGAAGTTGATTAGATGATAGATTCAAGGGTGAGAAGAGACGCTGAATCTGTATATGACAATCGTTTTTTACCCTGACATATACTTCGTCCGGAATCCGGTTGAAACCGGATTTTTTTTATAAGTTAAAGTTTTATTTGAAGTTGATTAGACGTTCTTTATAGGGATAAGGAGATGCGCTGATTTCGTTTCTGAACTATCTTTTTTTGGCTGGACAAGTAGTTCGCTCGGAATTCGGCCGAAAACTGAAATTCGGCAGAAGTAAAGCAGGTAGTTTCGATCAGTATCGTCAAAATAAATATGGCTTATACAGGTATATCTGAAATTAATTTTCTCAGATGATTAGCCTGGCGAAGACTGGATCTGGCGTAGACAAGACGTAGTCAGGACGTAGTTGTCTGAGTCAAATATTAAATTTTTGGGATCCCATCGAAATCTTTGATCTTGTTTATCCCTGAAACCGTTTAGTGCAAGTGTCAAAATTTTAAGTGTAATAAATGTGTTTTAAAAGTCTATTTGAAGAATGTAGCCATGTTTATTTATTTTGTTTTGTCAAGTGTTTTAATATGTATCTTTTACTTTGTTATATTGTACTCCGCTATAACCAAAAAGCGGGTAATAAATAAATAAATAAATAAAATACCGAATCGTACTACCAGAACGTCCGGAATACGACGTAGACCAGATTGTCAACTTGGCCTGTGGGCAATTTTTGTTCAGTTTCCTATGATATGGTACTTATGCCTTTCGAAGCCCAAAAAATCGTGCACTTCCAAACCAGTTAACTGGGCAAAACTCGAATAAGCAGGGGACGACCCCCCCACCCCAGTGTTTTCTGCCTGTTTGTTTGCTATCAATAAGGTCTGTTACGGAACAAGACCAAAAGGTTCCGATGGGATCCCAAAAATTCAATATTTGATCCAGACAATTAGGTTTTGTCTTCGCCAGGCCAAACAGCTAATCATTAAGAAATCCAAGCTCAGATATGGATTCAGCATGTGCGTTTACCTCTATAAGCCGATCGAAACGATCCTAGCTTACTTCTGTGAATTTTGCGGTTCTGGCGAAATTCAAGAACTACTTGTCCGGCGAAAAACTAAAGCTCAAAAACGGATTCACCGTATCTCCTTACCCCTATATCCAACATCTAATCAACTTGAAATAAAAATTTAACTTTTAACAAATTTTCCGGTTTTGGCCGAATTCCGGGCGAACTACTTGTCCGGCAATAAAATGGTTTTCGTATTCTTGTTCAGCATGCCTTCATACCCCTACATGAAACATCTAATCAACTTCAGGTAAAACTTTAACTTCTAACACACTTTCCGGTTTTGGCCGGATTCCAGACGAACTACTTGTCGGGCGAGAAAACGGTTTTCATATTCTTGTTCAGCATGCCTTCTTACCCCTATATCGAACATCTAATCAACTTCAAATAAGACTTCTACTTTTAACAAACTTTCCGGTTTTGGCCGGATTCCGGACGAACTACTTGTCCGGCGAGAAAATGGTTTTCATATTCGTATTCAGCGTGTCTTCTTACCTCATAGTCGACTATCACATTAACTGTTTAAAAAAATTTTGCTTGCCCCTTAATTTAAACCCCCTCCCCCACCCCTAAATGTAAAGCTACAGGGCCTATCTACGAACTCGACCTTACTCTTGACCCAAAGAATCCCCACACCAAGTTTCATCAAAATATCTCACTGCCTTCGAGAGTTATCGTGCTTACAGACAGACGGACGGACAGACGGACAACTTTTGCGATGTCATAGGTATCCCTCCACTTACGTTTTGGGATCCCAAAAACCAGCTTTCTGACAGGTAAGGCACCAACTCACGTACACAGTAAACAAGTAGTAACTTGCAGGTCATACCTTGCCGAAGCCTCCCGACAAAACTTGGAAACCATCGTTGAAGCCATCCGCCATCTTGAGGGTGATCATTTGTTTGACTCCGTCGGAACGAAGAAATCGCTTCTTCAGAGACAAATGTATCGGTTCGAGCCTTCGGAAGCCGAAGAAAATTCGGGCACCGGTACGTTGTACATTAAATTTAGGTTTTTCGCTTTTCCGGCTTTGCTGAGCTCTTCTCTGTTGTGATGGCTAAGCTTTCCACGCTAGGAACCGTGCAGGACTTTCGCTTTTCAAGATCTAAACGGATTATTCAATGCGATTTGTCCCGCTGACTTAATTTTAGTAGTTGATACTGTTGTTAGGAACGCAACCTGGCCAAATGCATGATCGCTGTAGTTGACTCAGTATTTTGCGTTTCTTCGCCACATCGTCCGTATGATTGTTTGGTTGACTAAGTACCGAATACGTGGCCATACCTTAATAACCGCTCGGACCACGTTCCCGATTGTGCAACACTGGCAGCGCAGCCAGTTCCAAAGCCACCCATACGTACAACCAAACTGAACAACGCATGCACGGTACGAGGAAAGTTCTGATTCTCTCCTTTGTGAGATTTTTCAATGCGAAGTTTTGCGGAAATACCATTTTCGATATTTGGTGTTTAAATTGTTGCATTGTTTATTGTCGTTTAATTCTTAAATTGGCTTGACTGTGTACAATCGTGATTGTATATAGTATGCCTGACGAGAGAACAATTTTTTTTTTTGTAATACCGTACGAAATGTTTTTGAACAATAAAGATTGGTTGATTGATGGATTGACTACTAAAAGACTTTCCGTCATCCTTTTTCTTTAGATCACGTGCTGCCGACGTCTACCGAGGATGAGGCGATGCTGGACGCAGAACCCCAGGAATGCCTGCTTTCGCCGCCGGACGCTTTTTCTTTCGTCCAGGAAGTGACAAGAGAAGAACCCATTAATCTCGAGTTCCGGCCAGTGTCTCCTACTAATTCCAAAGTTCGGAGGCCGGGGGTTATCGTCGTGAAGCCGATGGTGTAATCGAAGTTGTGTTGCAGTAGAAGTTTTAATTATTTTGTCCTTTACGTCAATAAATCGCTCATTATTCGACATATGGGTCCCCCACCTCAGAACAGGATATAAGGATAGTAGGTTCTAGATATCTAGATGTAGGATTTGGAGGAAACTTCGCGTTTCGCAAATATTCTCGCAATCTCATGGCAGACCCTGAAGTAGGGCCATCTAGTCAATGTTATTAATGGTAGCAATGAATAGTGCTCACAGGAAGCACTGCTTGACTGCTTCGAAATTTGGCGCTTTATTTGAAATGTCTTTAACACGCGTTAAGTTAAGTTAAAGTAAGTTCTCAAGAGTCAAGTAGGAATTTGTTATATCAGTTCTTGCAGCAGCGGAAAAAGCTAGCTGCCTACCCAGGAAATCTTTCTTAGCCTGAGTAACAGATCTGTACCAGATCCTCATGCTCAGAACGATTCACAAATTGTTTGCTGCAGTTTTTCTCTCTCCAGAAAATGTAATATTGACAATTGTAGCCTAATTGCTTAGTGAATCTCATGAAAACTCTTCTTAGAACTGTAGTCAGAGCTACGGATGCATAACCATGCATTGACCACACACAGACAGATAGGCAGCAGGTAGCTAGGCCCCTGGCCCAGTCTAGTACTAAGCTCTTTTTTGATACGGTACCCATTCACAAACGGGGTGGCGTGCCCAGGGGTGAGTAGGATACTCACACGTATGTGTGCCCCTTCTTCTCCAGAGGTCTGACAGTCTACTACACTTTCCAAATCAAAATTAATCACTGCTTACTGACTGCTGTGTCTGGTCTATTGATTACGGCAATAAATAGCCCTTCTTCAGAGCTTTTTTTCATATCTATATTTTTTTTTTTCTCGTAACCCGGTAAAAGGGGCCGAGGGAAGAGACAAACTTCTGTAAACATGGTGGGTCACGATGCTTTGTCTGGCGCCATCTCTATTGTTCGGCAAGTGAAAGCCTGCGCATGTCAAAGTTAGGTAGCGTGCACAGCATCCATACCACGGCCACCAATTTTGCCCGACATTACCCCCTCCCCAACCCCCATAGTGACGCCCCTGATTATCAGTACCATAGCATTTGCAGCTAATTCTGTCGCTCCCTGAAATCATCAGTTTGGGAATAACAAATAATTGAAGTCCTATCAGTACCATAGCATTTGCAGCCAATTCTGTCGCTTCCTGATATCAGCAGTTTGGGAATAACAAATAAGTGAAGTCCTGTAACAGTCCTGTGCTTATGAGAGATGTGAAGTCCTGTGCTTTATGAGAGATCAGAGCAAACCTGCAGTGGGCTAAGTAAATTAATATGTAAGGGACAGGACAGGTGACATAGCTAGTTGCCACAGCCTAGAGGACAAGGGCACTCTAGGGTAGCCTAGAGCTGGCCTAAATTTCAAATCCTGGATGTGCATAGGCTATGCTAGATGCTGGGGTTGCCATACTTTTGGCACAGGCTAACCAAAATTGGGCAGTTTTAGTAGACCTTTGGCTGACCCATTTTTTGCCCATTTTATCCTAGGTTTCTTCTCAAGTTACTCACTTTGCAAAGAACTAAGCAGATAACTATTTTCACTAAAAAACCTGGTGAAAGAACAAAGCTGTTGTTAATGTTCATATGATCAGACAGATGGACCAACAATTAAGCTGGAGAAAGCATACTGTAACTAAACAAAGATTTTTAAAATGTTAATAATTTTTTTTTCAGGGCCATTATTCAGCCTAGAGGACAAGGGCAGTCTAGGGTAGCCTAGAGCATGTATGCAGTGCTGACCTACAGCAAGAATTGTTCATGAACAATACAAACTGTCTGACTTTACCTGCTTTGAAGAGGACAGTAAAATCAGTCCTTGCCAAAACAAACTCAGTCTCTCAAAAAGTGACCTCTTCATTATTTTACTATTTAAAAGCCCTAGAGGCTGGGGTCAAACCCTGCTTTCTCTGGGACTTTCTGTCTCTAAGTCCAGAAAATATTTTAACTATTATTAATAAGCTGAAAGAAGACAGTGTAATTTCATCAGAGATTGGTGTGCTTGTAGTGCATTACATAGATGCCACAGATGAGCTATGTGAAGTGTATGTTTTCAGGAAACAAGGTTTTCTTGAAGGATCTGTTGTTTCTCCAGTTTTTGTCAGTCTTGCAGATGGAAGTTACGTAGGCCATATACTAACAGATACAGCTTTGAAGAAATACAAAGAAATTGTAAACAAAGTTTCAACAGCCACTTCCCTCGAGTCAATGCTAACCACTAAGTGCAAGCTATTAGATTGTGAAATTGTACTAGCTGGCTTGATTCTGCAATATCCAGTTGTGTACATATCCGTCAGAAATACTTATGGGCCAGAGTTTGACAGAATTTCAGTAGCAGTCCAGCTAGCCAACAGGACTGTGACAAGTTTTACGTGTCCTTGTAGCTGCTATATGCAAAATAGTGAATTGATCCAGAAGTGGTTTCAGAAAATCAAGAGTGATAATCATGAAGTGACTCTACTCGTGGACAAGTGCGTGGATAGTTTTAGATCAGTTACAGCAATCTAAACAATGGAAAAAATTGAGAGAGCAAGAAAGCTTGTGGAGAGAGGCGAGTGGAAATCTGCTCTGGAGGCATATCTAGAGTTTTTAGAACAATCAGCTGATGGCTTGGCAAAAGGGATAATAGAGGACGAAGTTGTATCATTATCAGGTAAGTACTTTCTTTTATATCAGTGAGGATTCCAGTCAGAGTTGAAGACCCCTGCTCATTTGTCAAGAACTCAAATAAAGTATGATTGCTCATCATGACAGTGTGGACAGATAGTTCACTTAACATGTCAAAATGTCTGAGAAATATAATGTTGGAACTCGTTCCGCTCAAAAATAGACCTGCTACTAGATATGAAAGTCCAGTTAAGCCAGATGGTGTGAGCACAGTGGCATTAAATCATGTGTTCTCCCAGCCTGTCCTCGCTGTTTGTCCATTCAGCCAAAAATGAATGAAACCTATACCTATTGTGCTAACTTTTATCTTCAGAAAGCAGTCTAAACGACTCGTACATCTTGTAGTTTCCATCATACTTCTCCACCCATGTTATTTTTTGTTTCGTTTGCAGATATCGTCTTTCGGTCGACCACTTTCGACGAAGCCCAAGCACTAAGGCTGATTCAGGCCTGTCCTCGGAACGTCAGGCTACATTTCTCGTACGGATCTGCTCTCTTTCGGTCAGTACTTTCATGCGTCCTTAACCAGTGGATCCTCCAATGAATCGGCATAGTAGCCTATTTGGCTTTGATGAAGGCCCTGTTCGCTGTTTAGTGGTTCTGGTTCAAATTCTCGCTGAGACCCAGCTGGGTTGTAGAAAGTAATAGTAAGAGCCACTAATATGCGAGAACTAGCGTCTTCAAACTATTCGACACAGATTTTCGGGAATTTCTCGAGAATGGCCAGCTCCTTTGCTACAGCATATGTGTGGTTCGGAAACAGTCAAATTATAATAGTACGTGATGAACTTTTATATCAGCTAAGAGCCACGTATATGGGCAGGGCCGTATCTAGGAATTTATTTCGGGGGGGGTTTTGCTCGCGGAATTTATTTCGGGGGGGGGTTTTGCCCACGGATCGGACCAAAAAGTACAAAAAATACATAGATCAGAGGTTAAAACCTACAAAAAACTATTACTTTTGTGGGTTTCGGGGGGGGTTTGAACCCCCTAACCCCCCCCCTGGATACGGCCTTGTATATGGGCTTCCTTTTGAAAGAAAGAGTGAACTGAGATTAACCTTCTGAGCTTAGTTATTTATTTATGAATGCTGTTGTTCTTCTTTGGGATACTGTGACTGGCTATAACTATTTGCACTTCGTGACTTCGAAGCGTTACGCGATTAGAAATTTGAATTTCGGTCGTCTGGCTGACTACCGTCGCAAAGAAACCGTCGCACAGTCAGAAACCAAATCGCAAGGGACAACAGATGAACAAGGAAGGAATGACGTCGTGAGGCAAGCGAAAATCAAAGTACCTGTTTTACTTGGGGTTTCGAAACGGATTCCTAAACGTGCACCGCTAGAAACTATCCGAAACGTGGTTCCTTGCGGCTCAAAAGCTACAAGGATGAATAATTCAATGACAGTGAAATTGTAGCCTACTTTGAAAATAATACCAGCCCGTGAAACCCGTGTCAATCACGTGCCATGCATACGGCTCGTAATGCACAGCATGAATAAGAACAGTCAGTGCGTCTTTGATGAGCATATCCATGATTTCTGTACAAGCTTTTGACACTGTGGTGTTTGTCTTGTGATTGTTCCGAAGTTGTTTCCGAAGTTTCGTTTTCAGTTAACCACGAACCACGCATGGGCTTAAACATACCGCTCCTTTCCATGATTTTTTTTATTTTATTTTTTAGACTTGAAAAGACACAGTTCGCTTCAACCGTAGTTGATCACGGTCTTTATCTGCAGCCAACCAACCTCCCTCTACTCGATCTACAGCAGAGAATTAACTACAAAGCTGTGGACAGATGGCATTTCCGGATGTTGAATGACAAGAAGAGGAATCAGGCTTACTACGATGCCATAAACCGATCTGTGAAGAATGGCTGCAAGACCGTCCTGGACATAGGGTGCGGAACCGGGCTTTTAAGGTATGTCGGGAAGTAATGAATCAAGGTTCACTTATGATTTCGTCATTTCCAACTACTTTATAAGGGCGAATGATGGATGCATAAGTGCGCTGCTGAAAAAAAAGCCCCGATACTTATCAACTCATTGGCTCGGATAATGCAATGTTGTCCATTCCTAGAATGATAGTATTCACTAACGTCTCATAACTCCAGCAGTAATAGTTACTGGTCCGTTCAGGTATGTTTAGCTCGTGGAATGTAGATTCCATTTAATTACCTGGTTGTAGGTAGATCGTGGACCTCTCAATAGTTGTCAAAAATTACCACTCTGAACTCTGTCACTGCACTACGCCGATAGTCGGATGTTCCATTTATAGTTCTCAACATTAAATAGTACACAAAACATTATTTACACAATACTCTGCACTCAAAATTATTTCAGGGTTTTGAACGGGAGAAAAACTACATCGAATGGTTCAAACACTTATAACCCTCGTTGTAACGTAGCCAGCCCCTTGTTGTAGCGAACATAAGTAGGCTACTAGCGACAAACCTAGATGTTGCTCCGGACTTCCTTGTATAGATGTCGCTACTGACTTCTTGTGTATGCTGAAGGCATGTTACTGTCATTACTGATTGATCGATTGTGGTTTAGGCTGTTTAACGAAGATTGTGTTAATGTTTTTTCTAGCATATTCGCTTCCAGAGCTGGAGCCAAACAGATATACGCCTGTGACATGTCCCGTACGATGTGCTCCGTTGCCAAATGCTGCCTTGACCGAAACAGCTGCGGACAGAATGTACGGCTGCTCTGCGTGAAGTCTACTGCGTTGGAAATACCGCGTCACATCTCTGAAAGGTATTTCAAATGAGGATATACTTTTCATGCAACCATTACTGGGGCAGTAGCACAGTATAATGAAAGAAACACTATAATAAAACTCAATTCCGTGGAGCTCATTGATCAGAAAGACCCGTTTTGCAAATTTTGCCGTGTTCGTGATCGAAGCCAGCGGGCCTGAAGATTGGTTAAAAGCAGCTTAAGCCGTATATAATTTGTTAAAAGCAGTTTAAAAATGGTCAGAAATTTTAGAATCACAGTTTCTGCTGCGGCCTGTCTTTTAAGAATCCAACGCAATGGTTTTTTAAGGATTCTCTTTTATTGATGACTGCAGAACTCTACCGTATTTGAAGATCGACAAGGACAGTACTGTTCAGTAGCCGAAGCTTGCGTCTGAGGAACGCCCAAGTTATAACCGTGCGGTTTGTAAACTCGGCCAAAATTCAGTGAAAATTTTGCAACGCGTAAAGCCAAAAACTTGCCCAGAACGCTGCGGATGGTTTCCCGGCCGTATTTTTTGTACCTCCATCATACAGTTGAAAAGACCTCGACTTTAGAATTCCAGTTCGCGAGCCCTCAACCCTGTCGTCTGTTCGTAGTAGAACGGGTGCGTCGTGTGTTGTTCCCGTAATAAGACTGAAACGCTTCCAGATAGAAACGTTTATTATCAGGTGAAAACTTCAAGACTAAAACGCTTCAAGATGGAAACCCCTTGGTCCAGAGTCCCTGTACATTTTGACGCAGTGCTCGGAGTGAAACGCTGCCAGCTACTGTTGTTGACGGTTTGGCTACTGAGCTGATTTGTACTTGATGAATGAATGAATGATTTATTTGCACATTAAAGCCATTAGGCCATCATGCAACAAAACAATACAAAAAATCAACAATCTGGCATACGTATAATTACACTAAATACTTTATAAACACTATAAACACAACTTTCTCATCAAAAGAAATCTTTCCGGTGTTTCAAAGCTAACTTGAGGAACTTCCCTACATTTCTTATTTCTTTAAAATCTTTACTTCCCATCATTTTAATAATCCATTTCTTATCATTTCCCCCCATCCCGAAAGTCTCCTCCCTTAGTTCCCGCAACTCTATACAATCACACAAAAGGTGGCATACATCCTCATTCATTTCTCCACACATTGGGCAGAAGTAGTAAGGACCCGATCTTTCCTCTTTTTTACCCATATATTTTCTTCTTGCACCGAGCGGTAACCCATCAGCCCTCAAACTTATTAACAAACCCAACTCTTCCCTACTTAACCCTGCCTTAAAATAAATTTCCTCCCCCCATGTCTCTTTTGACCCAGCGTACAACCTCAGAGATTCAGACTTGCTCACCTCACATAACCACGTCTGTATTTCTTGGTCTTGAAGTGTCTGTCTAACTACTCTAGTCACTCTTCCTAACTCCCATCCTGGACCTTCCCCTTCATTCCACAAATTACTTAAACCTGTATTATCTAAAATACACTTAATCTGGTGTGCCCTAGACTGCTTCCTTCCATCACACAATGATTCTAGGTATGCCTCCTTTAATAGTCTTGATTGAGGCATAATCAAAATCCTTTCCCAAAAATTTACCATGCTTGCCAACCTCCTACTCCTTAATGACAATAGACCTAAATCACCCTTCACCACTAGACCATTAATTCTATTATTTACACCTAGGATCCATTTCAGTTCAGTTCAGTTCAGTTTTATTCATAAAAATAATACGCACCATTAACTCATTATGACCCCACCATAAGGCCTAACATAAGGCCTGGCAATGGGCGGGGCTTATTCTTTATTCATATAATCTTAAGGGAAACGAACCAAACAAGTCTACAAAAAGAATGATAGAAAGAAGAATAAAGACATGACAAACTGTCAAGAAAATCCGTTGACGGACGATATTTCGTCAACAAAGCGCCCTTGCCTCCCCTCCCCCCCAAAAAAGGAAAAAAAATAAATAAAGGAAGGAAATTATGTTTTTGACAAGAAAAAGGACTTGGCCTGTGACTTGAAAGCTGAAAGGGTAGACGCAACCCTTACCTCATCAGGTATTGAATTCCACACTCCCGGAGCAAAGTGTTTAATTATGAAAGAAGCTCTAGTTGTTTTACGCGGGGCACTCGCCAAGTCATTCTAGTAAGATGCATTCTTACTAGAAAAAAAATGCCTTTTAGCCCGAAATTGCAGAGCCACAAGTCCGCTTAACCAACTTTCTTTATTTTTATGAGCGAAATACGTGTTTTAATGGGTCAGTCGCTGGAAAATAGCTAAAAGCTGGTTAATTACGTTAATTGGAAGCCCACTAAACCTTGCAACCCAGGGGCTGCAAAAAGGTTGCCCCCCCCCCCACAGTTCTTTGCGAACTACGTCAGTGCTCAAACACCTTTATTTTTCTAGAGTCGACTTGATTGTCTCCGAAATATTCGACGGTGGTCTTATTGGCGAAAATTGCCTCGACACGCTGAGCGATGCTTTGAATCGGTTCACCAACCCAGGAGTCTCTCGAATCATTCCAGCCCGTGCACGATTCTATATAGTCGGCGTAGCCTCCAAGAAAATCAGACAGTCCCACAGAGCTTCCCTAAATGGCAAAACTGTCTATAGCAACATCTGGGAAGAGCCATATTCTTTAGAATTCCTGAATCTCTGTGATTTTTCTGCTGTGACCGAACAGGTGACCTTATTTGAAGTCGACTTTCAAAGCGCTGGATCGATTGAATTGTGTAAAAACTTCAGTGAGGATTTTAGAGTTGGTTGTGTGGATGACGGAGTGTTGGATGCATTTATTGGTTGGTTTGAACTTGACTTAGACGATGTGACAACGCTGTCAAACGCTCCCTGGAAGGATTCATGCTGGGAGCAGGCAGTGTTTCCTAGCCGAAAAATAATTCCTGTCGGGAAAGGGTCCGAAATTTTGCTTTCGGCGAAAGTGGTGAAACCGACTAATGCACAAAGCCATTTTGTGACGCTGAAGACTCAGACCGACTCCTGCAACAGTGTTGATTGTGAGTTCACTAGTAGTGGTGTTATCCGTGAGTTGAACGACTCCCTGGTCTGTGATTACTATGCGAAGTGCGCTGCTTACATTAAGCGCACTGCTAATTGTTTGAAGGATGTGAACGTCTTGGACCTTTCTGGCAGCCCATTTATTTCGTTGGTTAAAGCAGATAATGTGTCACTAATCTCAACGAGAGAGCCAGAGGTTGGGCTCGCGGATTATCCGATCGTTAACAAAGAGGAGGCAAGGAGGAAGAATATGGTGTTTGATGTCATAATACCCGAGTTGATTCTGAAATGCGGGACACTGTCACCACAAGGTTTTGAGGAGCTGGAATTCTGGAGGTAATCAGTTGATACGATTTTTTTCGTACCTTCGGAGAATAGACCTGGGATCCCACAGTGTCCGGTGACAATCTGTATGGGTTCAGTGCTGCTGCGTAGACTGGCATACGATTTCCCGGATGCAACTGCGGATTTGTGGGCTAAGCTGCAAGGTGAAGGGTTCGTGTGCTTAAATGCCTTTTAGCCCGAAATTGCAGAGCCACAAGTCCACTTCACCAGCTTTCTTTGTTTTGTTTTTTTAGCGAAATATGTGTTTTACTTGGTCAGTCGCTGGAAAATAGCTATAAGCTGGTTAATTATGTTAATCGGAAGCCCACTAAACCTTACAAGCCAGGGGATGCAAAAAGGTTCCAAAGACCAGTGAAGGGTTTACTTATTAGTATTTTCGTTCACCTGAATAGTAGTCAGGCTCCCTAAGTCGATTGAATCCTTCTCCCTCTGTTGCCTTGGAACCAACCTTGAAACTATTTGCAAGACTGACTCATGGAATTTATATGGCATTCGCAGTTTTCAGCTGCAATGCCAAACGTCGTTCAGTTCGCTGGTCCTTACTTAGGGCACTTCCAAATATATATATATATCTGTATTTGAAATCTGTTAAGCCATATACAGAACATTTTTAAATCGCAAAAATATACCAAAACATCCTCACTTTTTTCTCACATTCATAACTTAGTGATACCTAGCCTACAAACTTTCTGTTAAACTAATCACTTTATCAATCATATTTCCAAAACAAACGATAGACCTAGGTGACGTAGACCTAGAATTAGCTCATCCCCCCATTTTGAAAAAGAGTACTCCTTATATAAGAAAGCTCCTCAGTCCTCACACCTCAGGAGTAGCCTACATAACCCAGCCCCTCAACACTCGAGTTACAAAAAGGACAAGCATACTTCGGACAGAATTTGGAATGCGTGTGGAAGAACCGACCCGATCCCGAGAACACATACCATAGATAAGCCATTTATAGATCCAACTAGTGATCTCACTGTGGGGCGAGGGGGGGGGTGACGTGGGTTTGTGGGGGGGGGGGGGGTCAGTTTTTGAAGCGCTAAAGTAATGAAATGTGGCATGTAAGTCGAAGACTAGATTACAAGTACCGGAATCACTGTGAATTGTTCATTTCCTTCGTCGGACCATTCGTTTTGGTGGATGGTGCGGATATTGGGGATCTTGCTAAAGCCCAGAACGGGTGATCGTTTGTTTTTTATGGCACTTGCCTTCCGGCCAAGTGCCATATACCGATCACTTTTCCGTCGGTCGGTCGGTCGGTCGGTCGGTCTGTCGGTCTGTCGGTCTGTCGGTCGGTCAGTCCGGTGATCGCGAGTTAGGGTACTTCCAGATGTGCTAGGACGATGAAACTTGGCAGGCATATCAGGGACCCGACCAAACTAATTTAGAAATAGTCACTTCCCCGATCCGACCGTCATGGGGGGAGGGAGGGGAGCCGGAATCCGGAATTTAGGGGCATGCATAACTTTCAAACGGGTGATCGGATCTTAATGAAACTTGATATTTGGAATGACGTCATTTCTCAGATGTCCCAATTCAGGTCCGGATCGAATCCGATTAATGTGGGGGGGGGGAAGTCGGAGGGGGGAACCGGAAATCATGTGACACGCTTAGACTGGAGCGATCGGGATGAAACTTGGTGGGAGGAACAAGCACATACCCTAGGTACGTCATTGACAGACCCGGACCGGATTCGTGCACTGTGGGGGGAGTTGGAGGGGGGTTCCGGAATTCCGGTGATAAGGAGTTAAGTTACTTCCAGGTGTGCTAGGACAATGAAATTTGGCAGGCAAATCAGGGACTCGACCAGATTAACCTGGAAATAGTCAACTTCCCGATCCGACCATCGTGGGGGGAGTGACGGGAGGGGGAATCCGGAATCTTGAGGTATGTATAACTTCCGAACGGGTGATCGGATCATAATGAAACTTGATACGTAGAAAGATCACATGTCTCGGATGCCCAGTTTCAAGTCCGGACCAGATCCGATGAAGGTGGGGGGGGGTCGGAGGGGGGAACCGGAAAACTTGTGACACGCTTGGAGTGAAGCGATCGGAATGAAACTTGGTGGAAAGAACAAGCACAAGTCCTATGTACGTAAGTGACAAAACCGGACAAGATTCGGGCACTGTGGGGGAGTTAGAGGGAGGGGGTCCGGAATTCCGATGATCGCAAGTTAAGGTACTTCCAGACGTGCTATGACGATAAAACTTGGCTTGAAAATTAGAGACTTGACATGATTGGCTTAGAAATAGTCAGTTCCCTGATCCGACCATCCCTTAAAGTACTAATGCTAACCGCAAAGTACAAAAAAATATTTTAAAGCAAAATATACATTTTCGTGATCCCTATGAGCCCATGATCATTTTTGCCCCAAGGGTTTTGCTTACAACTGAATTCCTTAATAATTCCTTATAAAGTACTAATCGCAACCACAACGTACAAAAAATACTTTTTAGCAAAATACACATTTTCGTGATCCCTATGATCCCTCACAAGTGATTTCCTTAAAGTACAAACAATACTTTTGAGCAAAATATACATTTTCGTGCTCCCGATGAGTTCGTCATGTTTTTTACTTCAAGAGTTTTGATTATAAATGATCACAACAAACCCACAAATTGACGAATTCCTACTTTCATCCTCTGACCCAGCCTTGCAAGTGCCATATGAGCTTACAGCTCTTGTTAAGTGTACATGTCCTAGATTGGATATTGATGGGTTCGACTCAGACCGATTCTACTTTCAAGGGATGATTCCAGAAATCTTGTGACACGGATTCTATATTCCTGGGATTGAACCCGTCCCACCCCCAGTATTTTCCTACCACTTTTTTTTCGCAGGCGCTTTGATACCCATACGATGACTGCTCTTTTTTTTCACAGGCACTTTCTCTCAAAATCGGGAATATGTGTTGCCCGAAGGCTAATCGTATACGCCATGCCAGTCGAATCTTTATTTTTGGAGACGAACAGCCGAGTCACCGACCCTGTACTCTTTGAAGAATTAGATGTCGAGGTTGCTGACCCTATCAACAAATATCAGGTAAGACGAATTTTGGCTGGATATCTTCGGTCAGATTATGACTGCCAATTGGCGCCTTCAAACCAATAGAAAACGACTATTATGGATGTGTTTCAATCTCCAATCGGTAATTACCAAAGGCTGTAATCGTCCTTTACTACCTTACAAAATAATACTTAACGACTAGTAACTTTTTACTGCAATGCTCCGGAGCATTGTAAATAGTGGTACCTTGGAAAACAGTTTTCTTGCACAGAATTCCAAGTAAAGTAATCAGTAAGGTAAGGTAGAATTTTATTGAGAATGGAAATAGCTCCAGTGGCACAGAAGCGTCAGACATACAACAAATGACGCTTTACTAATTTGAATTTATCACTTAAAAGTCAAGCATCGCTGTTCAAACCTTACCGAATTTTTCGCAGCTAACCATGGTCATGCTCGTTGTTACGCCTCGAACAAGGCTGGCCGGATCAACGGTAAGATAGGTATACTCTATATGACCAAACCCGAAACACGCTATAAGTGAACCTCGGGTAGAACAAGAAACGTCATCCAAACAAAAATTGATTCAAATCTTGTGTAAACCAATCAACAACGTTTGTTGTGGTGATGTTTCTGGCTCTTCGCTAGGCCCACGGCGATTCTTCACCGGCACTAAGAGCTAGTTATCAAGAGTATTGCCAACAGTAAAAGCCAGGCTTCACCTTCCAGATTTGTCTCCCGGATCCCAGACAGCTGTTTTTGTCGAGACGGATCTGGAAGGTGAAGCCAGGCCAAAAACGTCTGGAAGTCCGGGGTGTTGGAAACCTCAGATTCCGGATGTCTGTTGCGTTTTCAGACACCAACGAGTTTAACACCAATGTGCAAATACCCGTTTTCATCCCACGGTGTTAACCCTTGAGTCTAACGTCTAAACACGCAACGTAACTTGCTATTTGGGAGAGTTGTGTGTTCTCGATAATCGGTGTTAAACTCGCGCATAACACGGAGGCTTAAAACGCTTTCAAACATAAACACAGTGTTTGGCTCTGGCATTTGAAAACGCTTTTTGCTAAACTCAGGGAAAACGTCTGAAAACGCAACTCTGGAAGGTGGCATAGAGGCAACCCGTTGAAGAGACACAACAAATATGCAAATGAAGAAAGAAAAGGGAAAGTGATTGAAAGTTGTGAGTGGGAAGCATGAGTTATTCGAAATGTGAAGATCAGCAAATTTAGCTGTCATCATTATCATGAAAATCTGGAAGAGTTGGCTTCACTATGCGGAAGGCCCGGACGTCTGGGAATCTGGAAGGTGAAGCTCGGCTTTAAGTCCTTAGACTTGCTTGTTTTTCCTCCAATGTGGATACAAGTTGTTCGTCAGCGTACACAGTTCGCTCGGTTAAAACCGATGTTTTCTGCGACAGGGTTCTCCAGCCTTGCACTAACTTACGTCCTTAGCACACTGCTACGTCGTCAGCTCCAGAAAATTCGCAGAATAGCTTCAGTAGAGCAGTGGTGCAAAGTTAGTTCAGAATATTTTGAACCCGCTTGTCCTGAAAAAAATTGCTAATTCATTTTTTTCTCGTTTGAAGACCATCCATTTCGAGGACATTCACCTTGAGCTGGCCAACTACAAGCCACTCTCCTCGCCCAAGAAGGCGCTAATCATAGATTTTGAAGATTTCTGGACGGAGAAACAGAAGACTATCCCGTTCATGGTCAATGAATCTGGAAATTTCTCTGCCATTCTTTACTGGTTCGAAGTCAAGTCCTTCCCGGGAATTTCTCTGATCACGAAGTGCACTGCAAGCATTAAAAAAGCGGCTTACGTTTTCCGCCCCATTAGCGTTCAGACTGGACAGACTGTTTCAGTTGAAGTTAGGTATTCCCCAGGATACCTTCAGATTTGCAGTCGAGGCTGAGCCCACACCCTACAGCCAAAGCAGGATTCAGTGACCAGTTCTTGTGAATACGGAAAACAATAAGCCATTGTTTATGTGGGCGTCTAAGGGACAGTCGGGACGTACATGTATTGAAAGACAGGCTTTGTACTATTTTCCATTAAATAAAGTGCTCCCGTGAAAGTTTCCAAGCTCGAAAAGAGTCAAGTTTTCTTTTATTTTTCTTAGTGACAGATCACTAACACTACTAATAGCCGAGAATCAAGGATTGACTGGTGGCTGGCTCTGTCCCATCTATTAAATCAAGAGCAGATTTGCATTGGTGATCGATCGGAAATCTGTCAACAGTTCGCAAAAGCAAATTTTAAGAGAGATCCGGCAACGCCGGGCAGAAATTTCTCCTTGTGCCAGTTGTGCGGCAAAGAATTTGAATCGTCCTTCCCAACCTGTCCTTGAATGTTGAAGACGAGAGGGCAAGTTAATCAACAACAACAAAAGGGACCGGGCCGACGGTACGCAGAGGACTATCTTTTTGGAAATACAATAAGGATGGAGAGAATATTGCATTTTGTATTCAAGATCGGCGACAGGAAGGCAACTATCCATTTCCTGCAAGATGTTCTTGGAATGAAGGTAAGCAAGCCAGTTGAACCAGAGGCACCAGAGCAGAGAGGACATGTTTTACTGACTCAGAAAGCGTCTATCCTCTGATCGAGTTGAGATGGTTCTATACAGCTAGCCTATAGGTATATTTGTCAATGCAAAACGAATACGCCAGCTACATTTTATCAGAGCTATATTTCTCTGCCCTTCTTGGCAAGGGTCCTCTTCAGGCTCAAGCCGCTCAGTCTGGAAAATGAACTTGTCGACAATAAAATGTAGCTGACGTATCCATTTTGCATTGTTAGGGTAGCCACTAAAAAAAAAATTAATCAAACCTGAGCTTTTGAAGATCAGAATGTGATTCTCCTATCTTTTAGCTTTGATTTGAGGCCAAAATGACCTCTCTATCTTGTCTCTAAGGCACTAAGCATCTTAAATCTTCTTTAGAAAACAGTATTTTACATAAAGAAATGCCTATGTTCATCCATAGACTTCAGGGTTTTGTCCATCTAGTGACCAGCTTGGAACTATGTGCTTCAATGAAATTCTATGAAACTGGGTGATTTTGATCTGGTTTTGAGTGCATGGGGAGCCCCAGTAAGTGAGTTAGATGAGAAAATAAGAATATGATCATCAAGGTTATAGTCCAATAGACCTATTGCTGCTATAGGCTGCTGACTTTTCCTCCTTAGTATCAACAAATTTTTGTAGGCAAGTTCAGCTCCTTTTTTTTACATCTAAATTTACATTGAATATTAAGAAATAATATTAAATAGCTAGGACATCTTACTGTTAGCCTTATAAAATAGACAATTTTGTCCTGAATGCAATGGTATTTTTAAAATATTTTTTGGAGATTTTTTAGATAGGTAAAACTGATAAGGAAATTTCACAGCAATTCATGCATTCATTGAAAAAAATCGCCAATTTTTGCCACTAGGTGTTTTTGTGGCTACCCTAGCATTGTCAAATATGATTGGCAGTCAGCTTCTGGTCAGCTTCAGTTGGGCACCAGATATTTTGGAGAATTCCCCTGCTTTAGGAGAATCTCCTACACAGGTGAAAAAGAATCCCCTGTAGAGGAGGTGAGAGGGGGGGAATAAGTGGGACAACTTTTATGGCATATTCCAGCATATTCTAGTACAGTAGACCTAAAAAACTGTTTCTATGTCCATCACCCCTGCATCACCCTCCCCCACCCCCCAACTCCTTCATATCCTAAATAACATGTAAAATATCCAAAAAACTAGTGTTATATGTATTTCTGTTGTTTCCAGAAAAGCATTAGGGTCCAGTCTGCATGACTGCTGTACTTGTAGCACTACTGAACACAATGCCCTACAATTTTGCTGATTTTTTCCTCTCTTGTTGGAGTTTACAAGCACTTTCCTTTTTCAGGTGCTTTCACCTACCATAGAGAAAGCCTTGATACCGGAGAAATCATTTGGCCAATAAATAACAATTACACACAAATTGAGTAACCCCTGGACTGAATTAACTAATCAGAAAGGGAATTTATCTAGGAATACCAGCTGTCCAAGGGATCCCTTCCATTCAAATGGCATGTATTGAACAAATGATTTCTCCGGTATCAAGGCTTTCTCTACCGTAGGTGAAAGCACCTGAAAAAGTAAAGTGCTTGTAAACTCCAACAAGAAAATAAGAAATCAGCAAAATTGTAAGGCATTGTGTTTAATAGTGCTACAAGTCCAGCAGTCATGCAGACTGGACTCAAAATCTTTTCTGGATACAAGGGAAATACATATAAATACTAGTTTTTTTGGTTATTTTCCATGTTATTTAGGATCAGAAGGAGTTGGGTGGAGGGTGGGGGAGGGTGATGGACCTGGAGACAGTTTTTTAGGTCAACTTTACTAGAATATGCCATAAAATTTGTCCCACTTATTCCCCCCCCCTCACCTCCTCTACAGGGGATTCTTTTTCACCTGTGTAGGAGATTTCCCTTAAGCTGGGAAATTCTCCAAAATATCTGGTGCCCTACTGAGCTTGGGCTGAAGGAATATTTAGTTCCGTACAGGTTCTATAGGCGTATACTGGGCGTATAGATAAAGATAAACACACCTCAATTCAGGACCCCATATTTAAGTTGAAGTACCAGTTAAGTATAATTCGCAGTCAGCTTGGGCTGAAGCTGAAGGAAGATTTAGTTCTATAGGCGTATACTGGGCGTCAGATAAAATAAACTCATCTCGACTCAGGACCCCATATTTAAGTTCAAGTACCATTGAAGTAGCCTGTATCTGTTGCAGGTGCTACGTCATGAAGAGTTTGAGGAGGGTTGCAAAGCAGCTTGTAATGGGTAAGTTTCTTCTTCTGTTGAATCATGCTAGTAGGGAAATTTTTTTCATCCTGAAACCCAGCATAATTATGTTCAGTTGCAAGCTGCTTATCTGGATTGTACATCCATGTAGCATGCAAGCTCAGTGCTCGACTGAGAACATGTTGGGGTTTTACAAAAATGAAAATTTGTAGGCTAGGATAGTATCGCAGTATTGTCGGGTCGGTGTGCCTAAGTACACTTGGTATGCCAAGGCCCGCTGACAGATATTTTGTATTTTTTGTAGTGTTTGTGACCCTAGCTACGAATGAAAAGTGATTGTTGGTTAACGTGGAACCAAGTTTAGGCTGTAGATCAGGGATTTCTGACCACGTTTCATGTGGTTGTCAATTCTAGACCTTATGATGGGAAATGGAGCAAGACGATGATTGGCTATGGACCTGAAGACGACCACTTCGTCATTGAGCTAACTTACAACTATGGTCTTTCAACATACAAGATGGGAAACGACTTCATTGGAATCACTGTAAGGTGGGTACTGGATTGGGTAAGCGCAGCGTGACAGTCATCAAATTCATTGTGTTGCGGAACGACATTTGGTTTTGTCGTGTTTTTGTATGCCTTTTTTTTTGTTCTAGTCCGCCGATTTCTGCTTATTGCTAGCAGATGGTAAGAGTCCAACATCTGGGTTTTTAAGGAAAGTGCCGACCTCAGGCCGCATTGATGAATATCATATTGCATTTTGGAAAGCTTCGTAAAGTTCTCTCACTGCTAAAGAACTTGGAGCTTATCCTTTGCTCCTTTCTAAGTGGTAATACTAGAAATTTGACCTACGGCAAGAAAATCAACTGATGACCTAAGACAAACTGATTTTTTTTTCAACGTTGATAGTTAACACTTGAGGAGCTGATCTAACAATGTGTTATCATTTTGTTTGTACAAAAATTCCTACATGAGGTATAAAATTTTGAAAGTTTCGAGGGGTTGACAACTTCATTGTTAAGGTAGGCCTACACATTGAAAAAAAAAATTGGATACAAGTTAAAAAAGTAACAACAGTTTCTTAGACCATGATCATCTTCGGTGACGAGGGGCCTGCAACTTTTGCTAGTTAGTGTACCTATTATTTTGTTTCTGATGGATTTTGACGGTAAGAACAATTTGGTTCCATGTTTATCACGGGGAGGGGATTTTAAGTAAGAATCGGTTATCACTGTCATCTTCAGGGATGAGTGGCTTAAAATTTGTGTAAATTAATGCGCTTTGAGTGGCTAGAAACTTGTGCAAATTAGTGTGCTTTTTATTTGTTTTCGACATATACAAGAAAAATCACCTAGAATTAAGTGTTTTGCAGTGATTACAAATAACAATGCAAACAATGACCTAGTTTCGCTATTATCTTTAGAGCTTATCGATAGTAATTGTTATTCTGAAAAGTTACGGAGAGCTATATAGTAGGCTACTAAATAAGTTCTACATGATTATATTGCAAGTTTTTATTCGTCACGATGTCTACGATTGAAAAGGATAACGTTCAATTATGTTTCTTAGATCCCTTCTTTCAAAGTTCTAGCACTGAGCGATATTGATCAAGTGATAGAGGAATATGTCATCGTTTCTTGAAGAAATTTTTTTGCTTAGGATATACCATTTTTTTTTTGCTTGGGACATTCCATTTTAAAAATTTCGAGGGGTTGACTTCTTCAGCGTTAAATCGATTGCGAAGAAACTTAACCAAAGTGTTGCTCCCGCGAGGGTTGCCCAAAGGTTGCTGCAATACTTCACCTGGCCCAGGCAACGTAGATATAGTCGTCATTGAGAGTAGCATTTGCTTTTACTGCGTTGATAGTTGCAACCGGCAATCCGGCCATGCTGGCTAAGCAATCTCAGAGTTAATCTCAGCAATCTCAGTGTTATTTTATTTATTTTTGTATGACGAAAAGGTCAAATTCGGCGGTATCGCAGTGACAGCTACTTTTGAAAAAATAAAATTCTATTCTATTCTAAATGCTTAGTAAACTCACAAGCATTATTTGGCTCTGTTCAGGCCTGTTGCAGGAAATATCGAAAATAACGATCAGCCATTGGATCACTCCCAAGAACGGCCTAAAAATAGTCGAATGCAATTTTTAGCTAACTTAACCCGCCAAGCAAAACCAAATAAAGAGTTTCATAAGAATAATTCAAGCAACCCTTTGAATATGTTTCTGGAATGGCAGTTGAGCTGGGCCCAGACAAAGCCCAAATTTATTCGGAATAGTTGAATATTTTCTGTGTCGTTCGTTTCGGTCCGTCACTGACCGTCACTTTCTTAGGTGACAGCGAATTTTGGGTCGTTTGTAAAAGTCTGGTCCATGTTGGAATGAAAATTTCGGTTTTAATTTAGGTCCAAAGAAGCGCTGGAGAGGGCAGCGACTCACAATTGGCCAGTTCTGACGGCAGCTGATGGGAGAAAATATATGGAATGCCCTGGTGGATACAAATTCTTTGTCAAAGAAGAATCACAACCCAGTGATGAAGGTATAAAATATGTTTAAAAATGACCAGGCTTTCGTCTCCATAGATTTCTCATAAATGTCTCTTAAGTAAACTTTAAAGTAGCAATGGAGCGTCTGTGCTATGACTCGCGGTTTCCGCTGCAACGACACGTTCTGGGAGTCCATTTCATGAGACCTCGAAATCGGAGCTCTGTCCGCTATCTTCTCTTTTCAAATCGTTGGAGAGTCTCTGTGACTCAGCTGTTTCTTGTTAAGTAACAAGATGCCGTGTAGGCCAATATTACCCTATTGCTGTCTGCTGAAGTAGGTGATCCAAGCTCCATATCAAGGTTGATAATTGTCGAGGCGAAGTTTACTAGGCTATGGAGTTTAGAGGGGAGGGGAGATAGGCTGCAGAGACTAGAATAGCATTATGAAGGCTCTGTGTCCCCCTGGTTTCACGCCGTGGAAGAAATTGTAGCTATATCAGGAAAAAAAAAACACTCGCTTGTTCTTATCTCGAGTCAGTGTATTCTAATCACGAATACGAAGTCGTTCTATATTGTCTTATCATACAAGTCCTTGGTGCTGTCTATCATTTCGGATTGCTCATAATCGCCAGCCAGAACGGGCTGGGCGAAAAAGAGGACAGTTTATCTTCCGTAACCATTCTTCCTTGCCCCTTTTAATACTATACAGTTTTAAGTTAAAAAACAAAAGCCATTTTCACAACTTAAGAATAAGCAGTTAAGGATTTTACATCTGTTTGTCGTAAAGAAAGAATATAACTTCCAGCGCACTGAGTAAATCTCTATCTTTGCCAGAATCCGTTCGCCTAATCCAAACGCCAAGCCTTTTACGAATTGGTCAATCGCGAGGTGTTTGCATAATTGCATCACTTTACTCAACATTTTTGTGAGAACAAGCTATTTCTACTCCCGATGCGAGCTAAAGGGCGAGTCTTCGGAAGCCTTGATGAAGCTGAAAACCTGATTTTTGGTTAATTAGATTTTAGTTTAAGTCTCGAAGGCTTTCAGCCGATCTGTTGTTTCGACTTTATGAGCACCCCAGCAGGACGTCGTTGCTCGATTCTGAAAATGTTTCTAGATCAAGGAGTCAATGAAACACCCTGGTCCAACCTTTGTCCGAAATATTTGGTTCACAGTCTCGCACAGGAGTTGACGTATTTTCCCTTTTGAAGACATTTCTTCTGCGCAAGCCGAGTGTTTCACAATTTCATCATCAGTTTTTTGTTTGGCTCAAGGCGGAAAATCGTGAAATGACTAAAACTTCGTAAATTGTCAGGTACCTGTCATGTCGGCCCTAATCTTGTTGTACTCATAATCACTCTGCCTCAGTTTATTGATTTTCTCTATCTTCTTTAGACCCAGTTACCAAGGTAACTCTGGCTAGCTCCAATCTGAAGCGATCCGTCGACTACTGGCATGGACTTCTTGGGATGAAAGTCTATGACAACCAGGAGAAATCCGCTGTCCTTGGTTTCGACGATAATCAAGCAAAACTGGAGCTGGTAGACATTGGAAGTAAGTTCTTTCTGTGGCTTTATAAGTCAGTATGTAAGTAAAAGAAACACCTTGTTTTTTAAGACAATCAGAGCTTAATTGTCTGTGAACAATTTTCAGAGTTAATTATTAGTGAATAATTCTACGCCTAATCTCCACTAGTGCCTACTTTTGTGTCATCCTGCGGGTTTAGCGTGTCGAGCTTGTTGTGCAACCAATATCCGCGTTACGCTTGAATGAGTTCAGTCTTGTTTATCTCTCAATTATTCAACATCTGAAAATTAATGGAATGCTGTCGCCCAGTCAACATGGTTTCCAACCAGGAAAATCAGTAGAAATAAACCTGCTGGAGACATACGATGCAATAACAGACCTGATTGATCAAGGGTTACCTGTCGATGTCATTTTGCTTGACCTATCCAAAGCTTTCGACAAATTTCCCCACCAGCACCTGAAACAAAAACTAATTGCTTGTGGGATTCCAGAAGACCTTGTGGATTGGATATCAGCTTTTTTTACTGGGAGGACACAGAGAGTGAGACTTTTTACTACAGAAGGAAAAACAGTCTTCTCAAGCAGCTGTGAAGTTAACAGCGGTGTCCCACAGGGTAGTGTCCTGGGACCTACCCTGTTCAATATCTGTATCAACGATATTTTTGGACTGGCAAGCAATCGTCTAACTCTTTTTGCTGATGATTCAAAGCTGTTTGGTGCAGTTAACAACGAGTCACTCCAGGCAGATCTCAATCGCATTCAGGACTGGGCAACAACATGACATATGTCTTTCAACATTGAAAAATGCTGTGTTATACACTTTGGCAAGACAAACGCGCGCACCAAGTATACCTTCTAGACAGAGCCACAAACAGCATCAAAGAACTGCAAGCTGTCGACGAAGAAAGAGATCTTGGGATTATTGTTGACCATCATCTGAAGTTCCATGCAAACAACAAAAAGACTGTCTCTCATGCAAACTCTGTCCTTGGCCTCCTCAAAAGAACCATATCCAGTAGATCTCCTCACGTTTTCTTGAAGTTGTACAAGGCCCTTGTCAGGCCAGTGGTTGACCTTGGAATGTGCTTAGCATCACCAGGGTTTAAGGGTGACGTAAAGCTCCTAGAAGGAGTGCAAAGGAGAGCCACTAAGATGATAACAAACACGAAAGATAAATCTTATGAACAACGTCTGAAGGAGCTGAAACTGACAACACTTGTTTTTCGACGACGGCGTGCTGACATGCTTATGACATACAAGCTGACCTCACAGGAACAACCCTCAGTTTGTATGCCCATTTTCCAGAGCGTTGGCGCAGTTAGAAGTGGACACTCTAAGAAGCTGTTTAAGCCATCTGTCAGAACCCGACAACGACAACAATTCTGATGTTCTGCTAATCTTCACTGACTTTCGCCGAGGTGCATATTATCAAGAACAAATATTACGAAGAACACCAGAACCTCCGTCTCCCTGTATCTGTAATACGACCATGCGGAGTCGAACATTATCGATACCCTGCCCGATGCAATGAGAGGAGGGTAGGAGCTATGCGGAACATCACAATTCGTTACTTCTACAAACAGCTAATCGCAGTAAAACCCCGGAGAAGAAATTTCCAAAGTAAAAGCCGATTGGTTGTCTGGACGCGCTGCAAAGCGGGTCAGCGCGCCTCTTACTTTTTCCTATGATATGCGCAACGGCGAAGAGGAACTGAAGAGGAAAGTAGACGCACAGCAACTCAAAGCTCAGCAAATACCTCCTGCTCAGCTTGGTGTTGTCGGGGTATCCATAGTCGCTGCCTGAGACCAAGGGGAGGTTCTACTTGCTTATTTATTCTTGATATTACTTTAATAACAACCTCTCTGAGAGGTCTATATTAAAGTAATACCCACCTCTAATAGATCCTGAAAGTATAACACTTAAAAACGGTCATAACATAGATTTTCTGCTCATCTGAGATTTAACACAAGGATGCGCAACTTGTATTTAATTATCAAACTTCTGAGGGTGATGATATTCGGCCGGCGTAGTTTGTCGTTACAAGGTTACGTCGCGATGGCCATTGTTCATACCTATTATTTTAGCACCTGTGGACCACGCCAAAGCCTTCGGTCGCATTGCCTTCTCGTGCCCAGCGGATCAGCTAAACACTATCCAGGCCAAAATAGACGAGAGTGGGAATACAGTGCTTACCCGACTGGTAAGCCTCGACACTCCTGGGAAAGCAACAGTCCAAGTTGTCATTCTCGCCGACCCGGTAAGTTGAAATCAGTGTAAATATTTCTTTGGGATGCTGGAAGGCAAGACTCACTGTCTGACAACAGCGCGGGTATTTTCTCGTCGTTTTTTTTTCACCAAGGCGGTTGTTTTGTATGTGTCAGTTTGCATTCCACATGGTCAGTAGAAGGGAGAGAGCAGCTTTATTCGTGCGTGAAATTCTGCATTTGGCCGGCTTGCTAACTGGTCCTGAAGTTCTGCGTGTACTTTCGTTTTCGGCTCATTGTAGTTCCCCGGCTCCCCTCCCTTTAATGACGATGTAAAACCCCTTTCTCCATGTCTTACCCCCCCCCCCTCCTCTCCGTTAACGGCAAGCAGCGAAATATACACTTTTCTTCTCTACAGTCGGAAGCGAATTTCCTCCTTCGCTCCGAAATTTTGCTGGATCGCATGCAGGTTCCCCATAAGGCTCATTCTCGCCGTTCCCCGAGGACTCCTCGGGGAATCGAAAGGAACGGCGAAGATAGAGGGATTCATTCCACGGGACTCCGCGGACGGAAAACAACGAGAACACGGGGAATGCTCTAAAGTGGATTTTGTTCGAAAAAAGTATGCAGTTGACGAAATTAGTCCGGATCCACTTTATTTTTGGTTTTGTTGTATCTCATTTTTTTAAATTAATTTTCGCCAGCAAAAATTGATTTTTGAAAAATTGAAAATCAACACCAGCAAAAATTGATTCCCCTCCGAATCAGAAAGAGAGTCCTTTTTGATGATGGTGATGATAATCGGAGCATTCCCCGTCCGTGGGGACTCGCGAGGATACGGAGAGTGAGTCCCGGGGACAAACAAAAATGCGGGGACTCCTCAGTGGAGTCCTCGAGGAATGGCGAGAATACGCCTATAGTAACGCGAATACTGCTTGCGAAATCTTATCGGGCTGTGTGTGGACGTAGCTTAACGTCAGAAAACAATTTGGAAGACTGGGCTTAACTGCCGGGTGAGTATTTCCCCATGGCAATAGCACACGCCGTGAGGGATCTATCCCCATTTAAGCCGCCGAGGACCTCGTAATAACCTCGCCGCCGCCGCCTCTCCGATAACCCTCGTTATGGCTACAAGCTTAACGCCAAATGGAATAATAAATAAATTAATGAAGGCACAAGGATTTCTTGCGCTTTGATGTATCTCTCCGGGGTATTGTCCAGTCTGTGGATGAAATCTTTCTTTTCAGGATGGCCATGAAATCTGCTTTGTTGGAGATGAAGCGTTCCGAGAATTATCACGAGTTGACCCGAATGGAGGAAGCTTATTAAAGGAAGCTATGGAAGCTGACAAGTCGGACGAATGGTTTGCGAAGAAGGGTAAAAGCAAAGCTGAAGCCTAAGAACAGCAGTATTAGATTAAATTTTATTTGTCGGTGTGAAACTTTGGTGGAATTGATACTTCGAAGTCTGTCTGAGGTTGGAAAATGGTTGAAGATCGAGTATAAACCTGTGAAAAGTGTGATACTAGTGCATTCCGTGTGATATTGTGAAGGTGAAAAAAAATAGAAAGAAAATGTATTCATCACGTTCAGTGATTTTGCGTGTGAAATACCTGCAACTTACTGTAGGTGCATTTTCCTCCTCCAGTGCTCTACTTAAAAGCACAACTGCTAGAGGTGGTGGACTCGGACCCTGGACTCGTCTTGAGACGCCTTTTTCACGGAGTCAAAGAACTCGGTATCTTCGCCTATGAAATGCGGCCGAGCTAAGAGTCCGAGTAAACATCTCGGCCTGGTAAATTTGAAATCACACGCAAGTCTTCAGCGACGAAGTAAAGAGATTAGCCTGGTGATAGTAATAATAGTATATAAATATTCTAATTCTATATTTCCCTAACAAGTATCCGGTAAAATTGGGCGGGGTTTTGTGCTTGTGCAGATTCGCATTGACATCTCACAGAAGTTGTATACGAGTATAACAAATTCGAGAAAAAAATTGTTTTTCTTTATTTTTCTCTTGCTTCTTCGTCCGCATCGAGTAGGTGCAGATTTACTTCAGCCGACTCTCAGAAGACAAGCTACCCTTTTGGATTTGGGTCTCGTAGAGTGGGCTATACGATTCTCGTGAAGTAATCGAGATAATTGACGATCTATCGCCTGCAACTCGGGAAACGGGGAAGAAACAAAAACACAAGATGGACTGGCGACACAGGATTTTATCAAGAAATCAAACTGTTTTGATGGCCCACGAAAGAGGGGCCAACCCAAGGTCCCTCCCTTGTAGCTCTTCTTCGTTCACAGAGATTAGAACGATATAAGGAAACTATCCTAGTTTACACAAGGAGAGGTTTGTTTTGTCGATTGGAGAAAAACATGGTAGCCTACTGTCTGCTGGGGCGTCGCAGGTGCATTTTCGGTGGGGGGGGGGGGGGTGGAGAGCCAATACCGAATCTCTCACAGATTTTACCGAATCCTAGAAACTGAGAATTCGAGCTATAAAATATGGAACATGAAAGGATTACGTAGGAAGAGTAACATTAAAGGGCAGCATGAAAGACGATAAGCCAACTATTAGGCGGCGTTCTGGCGAAGCCCACTTGGAGAATATATTGCCGGGCACGATTGCAGTAATACCTTATATCTATTATACCCAATAGAGAATTAAATCGAGCGCCGCCGGCGAAAATTTACGAAACCCATTTTTTTCCTGTAGGCTAAAATTTAACTGCTTCTCTTACAAATTCTATCATTTACCGAGGATTAAATACCGAGACTCTAAGAAGTTCCAGAAACCGGATGGAGCGACGTTCACAGCAGCAGCTACTGTAGTCTAGTCAATACTACCCATGATCCCATAAAGTGAGAGGCTTAGGCGAGATTTTTGTTTTAAGTTACCTTTTTCCTGCCAAATTTAACTATATCCATCCCGATTCTAGCTTTTAAAGTTTAACTGAAAGGCCAACTTATTTCTGGATCATTTAACTGAATACACTGCATTATTTGGATTGTGTTAATGATTTTTTTTATTTTTCACGATTTGCTCTAGCATGACGTTCAGAATATCCACGGCTGTCCTAACAGCACAAAATTCTACTATGACGTGGAAAATTTTAATCCGAACACAAACGCGGCTTTTAGTGGCCGCAGTGATCAGCTTGCGAAAGGTAGCTCACTGTGTGATCACTCATTTTTCGGAAATCATTACAGTCAAGCATATAACACAGGTACTAGCCCGTAGGTACCACAAATCCAACAGGAAAATTCCACTATTTGAAAATTGGTTATTCGTAAATAGCGGAGAAACGAAGTAACCCATTCCCATCGGGTCTTCGAGCTTCTTAAAGTGAATAGGTGATTGGTAACTAGATTGTCCTGTCACATCCCTTTTCAGTTAAACTTTAATGTTTCGCAAATCCCAATGCTAAAACTGCCTTGAAACCCCATTCAAATGACGCGCCCTTCCACAAAATAGAGAATATTACGAAAAGCGCCGCAGGCGGAATTTTCGAAACATTTATAATTAGATCTTTTTTTTTGATCCAAGATAAAAGTAAGGACTATCGATAAAAACATAGATCTGTCCTTTTGTCTGCGACCAGGGATTCCGACTTTCACGGTTCGTGGTAACTCCCAAATCCTGGCAATTATACCGAATCCCAGTTATTATACCGACAAAGTTTAGACCGTTAGTATGTTCGGGATTCTGTATAACTACCATATCCCGGTTATTATACCGAATTGTTTTGGGATCGAAAGACTACCGAATAATATTCCGATTCGGTACAATTTTGTCGAATTACCGAACTTTGGAAATTATACCGAATTATTTACCGAATCCCAATCATGATACCGACTAATTTTGGACCGATAGCTTATTCGGGATTCTGTGTAACTACCGAATCTCCATAAATATACCGAATAGTTCTGGCATCGAAAAATTACCAACTAACTTCACTAAATTTTCTCACCGAAATCGTGATTACCGAATACTGGCAATTATACCGAATCCCGATCATTATACCGAATAGATATGTACCGATAGCCTATTTGGGATTCTGTCTAACTACCGAATCCCCGTAAATATGCTGAATAGTTCTGCTATCGAAAAAATACCGAACAATTTTAATGCCCAACATTTTGCCGAATCTCAAAAAGGTGGGGGGGCGCCCGTGTCTGTGACAGTTTGTCATGACTGCATCCACTTCCAGGAAAAAGAATCATCTAGCGTGCCCCTAGTAACTAGTTCTTACTGCTTCCGAAACGAGCTCTTCGCAGTGCTGTTTGTCGTCTACATGGATGAAAACGGATGTTCGTGTTTGTTTATCTTTGTTCATTTATTTATTGTTGGTATTTGTAGTTCGAATCCAATGGCCTGCTGTAAACAGACCACTAACAAGTTAGTCAAATAAGAACTGGGCTTCAATACAACAAACAGACCCAAGATGGGAATGCATTGCCTTATTATTGGTCTCTATCAAATGATGGGTGTCCAAGTCCAACCTGTTGACAACTCCCCTTCCGCCGAATCGTTATCTGGTCTGGACCTCTAAGAAATTATACATCTGACACCCATGACCTTTCTACATTCAAGTTGTGTCCCATTCACTCCATCCGTTCTGCATCCAGTTGGACAATTTGTGGGTTTATTTGGGCTACCAGGTTAACCCAGATAGCTTGAGCATGACTATTACCAGCACTTTTCTGTCGCATGTATTAGCGCCTTTTCGACTTTGTTTTGTACCAGGCAATTCTTCTTTCTCTCTACTCAGCCTCTACTAGGGTTTGCGCAAATATGTGGCCGTGGGTGGCTCAATCAAATGGCATTGCCAATGGCAATACATATTAAGGTGTCCATACTGCCTTCACCATTTTTGCAGCCTTGACCTTGTCGCTATTTTCGTGTATGTTTATGGAAAATCTGCTTCGGTGGGGTGGTAGCTGGGTGGTAGAAGCAGCATCTGCTTCACCCATCAAGCTCCCATCATGTTTCACTTGAGTCTTGAATCGGATCACCCCAGGATCACCCTACCCATACCCTCTACCCCCATTTCATTAATGAGCAGATTGGAATGTTATGTTGAGCATCAGGTTGGATCCATTTGTATCCTGTATATATATGAAAAGTTTGTTCATCCTAGCTTACTTGGGAGTTCCAGAATTAGATAGTGAGACAGACTTTACGATTGTTGTATGACACTTGATTCTTGAGCCAAAGGCTGCTAGTGTCCTAAAAATCTGGTCTTAACCATTGTCTTCATGTCCGTTCACATTCATATGGTCAGTAGCTATCATTCGTAGTGTAACCCTGGTGAAGGCAGGTCGAGGACCAGATCAACTACTCTGTTGCTCTGGAGTGTCTGCATCTAGAATTTGGTCACTGTTAGCACAGGCCAATACTTAATTGGGACTTTAAGTGGATGGACGTGGCCCAAGAAACTCATTAACCTTAAGCTTGAGCCATATGAAGATTTTCTTTTAATAAAGTCAGTAAACTAGAGTTTGTGTAGCTGATTTTGTAAAATTTCTGAAAATTCAGTTTTCAGTACTTTTTACTGGGCTTATTGTGGGCCGTGCTAGGGTTGGTGATGGTTGCTTGTTTGGACCTGGCTCAAAACAGGGCTCAACTTCAAGGTTGGATCTTATGTAAGAAATCTTTGGTCATATGCAATTAAACAATAAGAAGCCTTTAGATGCTGTCCACTTGAGTTATATGAGATTAGACTAACAGGAGTTAAAAGCAACCTATTGAATGGGTTGTTTATGCCATTTAGCGAATCCTAGGTTTTGTACAGCTCTAAATTCTGTTATTTTTTTTATAGGATTGAAGACACAGTCATTAAACTACTTGTACTGGAGAAGCACTCCAGACTTGAGAAGTGAGCAGAGGACCTAATTATGATGAATAAACAATAATAAAGCCAAATCAACACTTAGTTAGTATGTTACACTTGAAATACAGATGTTGAGATACAAATTGGGACATAGCATAGACTAAGTTACCTGATGCAATACAATGTCAGCGAGCCCAAGGATGTCAAGACCCTTCAACTCAACAAACTTCAGAGACTATGGATCTCTAGATCCCTCAAATTCTAATAGTGACAATGAGAATATGACTAATATGTCCAGTCAGGAGAGGTCACTCAGCCTTGTTTCGAGCCATCAGTACAGGAAGTCCAGTCTACATATTGCTGAGAACATTCACACCATCCAGAAAATGTGTCTTGAATTGCTGGACCTGTCAAAGCAGCTGGGCTTAGCATCGGAAATTGCTAGTTCGGAGCTTGCAGCAAAATTGTAAGTGAAATTCTTGCTTATAGTTTGCCTAGGCCTAGGCTCTAAATGGGCTTTCCTTGAATAGGTATAGGCCTAACCGATTGCGAGCTTACATAGGTTCCATAGAAGGATGCCTCTTTGAATACCTTTAAAATTTTCTTAACCTTTATTTTCTTTTTTTGGCTCCTGAAAAAGCCATATTAGCAAGAATAAAATAGGAACCAAAAGTTATTCTGGAGCCTGGTGTTAGGAGGCCAAGGACAGCTTTTTCTGTATTTCTGTCTTAAGGAGATTAGAACTTGTGACATGCATCTCAGTGTGGAATGGAGTATGGTTTACCTTTTCTCCTTCTACTTTTTTTTTTTTTACACTGTCCGGTCAGATTTACTTTTTGCAGATTTTTACAGGTAAACATAGAATCACTACTGAATAAATTTACCCCCAACAAGATAGCTTCAGGGGATCTTGTCTCTGCATATATATGTATGTTATGTAGTATGTGATGAAGGAATGAATGAATAGAAAAATAACTAAAAAGTATGTAGGGATGATTTAGAAAGGATAAAAAATATGGAAATAAGAAAGGGACAGAACCAAACTCAAATAGTTCTAAATAAAACACTATAATAAGGATGGAGGCAGATGGAGCAGCAAGCTGGTTGAAAGAGGGATCAACTTGAATGCAACCAATAGGCCAGTTGCATCTAATGGATATAGAATTGGGACTGGATCATAAGGACAAGGTATCAGGTCCCTGTTTGAGTGGGTATTTTTTATCTATGTATTTTCTACTTCTGCTTTGGTTCGGGTGGGTAGCTATCCTTCATTGACATTAAGTAATATATATTATATCATCATACGAAGCAACCTTGTGGCCTTTAAAATCTATCAGGATGAAAATCATTATTTTCTGTGGAATTTCATAGCTTTTTTTGTTTTTTGTTTTTTAGTGTTTGACTGTTGCCCATAGTACTAACTTAGCTGCTGTCGTTTTTGAAAACGTACGTAGTAATCCCACTCCTTTGGAGCTGGGAAGATTAGCTAACCTTTTCAGTTCTGTCAACCACTTTTGTACCCAGTCTATAGCTATAGCCAAAAAGGAACGATTTTACCAAAAAGATTTCTTTTGATGGAGAAGTGGTGTTTATAACGTAAATAATACTATGTTGATGAGTACATTAAAACAGTTAAGAGTGTGTTAGTGTGTATGTATGTATGTAAGTTTGTACCGTTTTGGTGCATGATGGCGTGATGGCTTTAATGTGCAAATATATCATTCATCATCATCATATCCTAGAGTGCTCAGGCCTTTAACAACATATTCTGTGTTTCTCAGGAATACATGCATGGCATCAGTGAAGTTTCTGATATCTGATACAACGGCAGATATCCATGGTTTAGTTCGACTGGCACCTTCCCTTTCACCTGCGCAGAAAATACAAATCAAGAGGCTAAAGAGTGACTTTGAAGCTGCTGTTCAGTCGTATGGTAGTCTCCAAAAGGTAACTTGTTTAAAATAATCTGTTTAATTAGTTTAGTTAGTAGTTGGTGATACATTTTCTGAGATAATATCTGATTTAAGTCGGACAAGTGGTATCAAAGGTGGACCATAGAATCGGTACCTCGAAGATCGTAGGATGAGCAAATACGCTCATTGCTTGTTCCATTACCTACGGCACGAAAATAGGGAAGTTCTGGCTATTTTCGATGGTTTAGTTCGACTGGTACTTTCTCTTTCACCGGCGCAGAAAATACAAATCAAGAGGCTAACGAAAGGAATTCCGGTCTACTTGAAAGGAATCTCGTCCGCGGCGCTGGTGAAAAGACTAAAAAAAGGCCTAGCTAGCCTGTGAGAGCAGCGGTCACCAGTACTGATGTCATAAGTACTATCAAAACATTTTTTTGTTGGCTATAGTGAATTTAGGTAGCGTTCCAGAGACGTAATATTAGTTACGATCGTTACTATTCTTGTTATTATTGCCGTTCCAGAGCACGCCGTAATAAGTAATTTGGCTCCTCCCACTTATTATTTTCGTTCCAGGACCGTCACGATCGTTACGATTTACTTATGATGGTCGCGAGCAAAATAAGTGATAATAACTATTGGTTCTGTAGGAACTCCAGTAAGAGTGATGACGTATGTACGCGTTGTTATTATTTGCGTTCCAGAGAGCGTGATAACTACCACAATGCGACGATCGCCCCTCCTCTTATCATCATAACTTGTAATAACTTCACTGGAACGCTACCTTATTTTTGTCAGATTTTCTGACTTGAAGAAATATTTGTCTTCCTCTGCGTGTAAACATAATCTTGTCACCAAGGCCGAATTCTGTTCAAGTTTTCCTCTACTTGTAAACGCTGCACCTCTCCAAGAAGTCCTGTCAGCTGGTGGTGGTAACAAAATTTTGTTTCTAGACCGTCGTGTCTCGAACATCCAGGCCACGGCGTCGAAATCCGTTTGACGAGTACGAGCGGAGTACCAGCGATCGCCAACTTTTGTTGGAAGAGGAAGAGGAACGAAAACACAAACAAACACAGATGTTATCGCAGGTCCAAGCTGAGACTGAGATTCTAATCAATCGACAGGAAATCGTTCAGGACCTAGAGAGGAACGTTGTCGACATCAACGACATTATGAAGCAACTTGCAACGATGGTCAGTGAACAAGGCGAAGTTGTCAGTAAGTTTTCATTTAAAAATCAACTGAAGGGCTCAACAAGCCATTTCCCAAGACTAGGAGAGTTGAATTCGTGGTGCTAGAAATTGGAATCATAGGTGTTCATTATTTTCTGGTCTGAGTTCGTAAGTTCGTTGTTGGGCCGATCGTAGCCTACTACCTGATAGCAACTGAAAAACTTGACGGATAAAACACAATCAAACTAATGCCGTTCTTATGATTCAGCATGAGTGCACTAAGACAGCAAATAAATATTAGCGGTCGATCGTGTGAGAGTTTGTGCTACGACGGTAGCTTACGACGACACATGAAATGTCTTTCAGCTAGGGATTCCAAAAGGTAGGATAGAATAAGGGAACATTTCCATTCCCCAAAACATATTCTTTCAGTTAAACGAGTATTCCTTTCCGCCCAATGGTAGTGTCACAGATAAACAAGAGAAGGAAACTACAAGAAAGGAGGATGCAGAGGCGTTACTAGCCAAAATGTTTTTGGGGGGCAAGGTATTTACCGACTGGCTGGTCATTTTTACCGACTGTTTTTTACAGATAAAAATACTTCTTTTTAAAGAAAAAACGACTGTTTTACGAAAAATCGCGGTGCTTCGCGCCGACTCGGCTATTTTTTTACCGACTGGCCGACAACATTCGGGGGGGGGGCGACGCCCCTGGGAGGATGCTGCAAACGTATCGTTCCAGAAATACTTGGTCGAGGCCGAGGCACAAATTTTTATTCAGTTAAAGAAAAGAATATAATGAAATAGAAACAGTAATAAGAGCATTAACCAATTCTTTCTTTTCAAGCGGAACATTGTTGTAAGTTGTAACGCGTAGCACAGGATGAACGGACGAAAGGAGGCCGCTTTGGAATCTTTAATCGCTCGTACATCGCCCTAGGTAAATTATCAGTTCGCTACAGACTATAGGACAGGACGGCTGCACGTGTGGCAGACGGGCGGGTGCACGTGTGGAAAGTAAATCCCGAATGGAAGAATATACTTTAGGGATCAGTGTTCAACTGACGGTCTGAATATTGTTTCTAAATTGCTTTTCGTTTTAGATTCAATAGAAAATAACGTGGAATCAGCAGCTGTTTACGTAACTGACGGAGCGCAGGAGCTCCAGAAAGCAAGCACATATCAGGTAAAAACACGACATTATCTCGCTTGTTGGTTTTTCGTTGTTGTATTTTTTTAGGGGGGGGAGGGGGAATATATTCTTGCCGTGGTTAGTTTTTCCATCGAACAGTTCACGTGGTAATACGGGTATCAGGAGAATTCCGGGGAATAATGTAGAAACGGCAACTGCCGTATGCGGCTTATGGACATGTGTTTTCTAAAGTATGAAGGGCATAATCAAAAATTGTTCTTCTACTTTACCAAGTTTTTGTTAAACTATATGAAACCCCTCAAGAACTCGAGAAAGCAGATTGGTCCATTTCTTCTAATTCGCAGCAGCAAGACGCTCGTTCGCGGGGGCTGAGGTAAATAATGTATGGCTTTGTTACTGTTCAGTCGTGATTACTTTCCGGCAACACTCGAGAGACTTTGTGTGACGTCGCGACGAACGAAACTGTTTTCCACACGGTCTATTGAATCAAGAACAAGTAATCACAAGAACCTCCGTACCATGCGGAGTCGATTAGATTTCCCGATGCCCTGCCCGATGGAAACGAGGTAGAAGCTTTGCGGAACATGAAAATTCGTTTCATCTACAAACAGCTACATCGCAGTAGAGCCCCGGAGAAGTCCCCCGGAGTCGTTTCCTGTGATATGCGGGGCGGGAAGTAGACGGGCGTCGACAAAGCTCAGAAAGTAGCTCTAGCTATGCTCAGTTTTGTCGGGGTATCCAAAGTCGATGCATGGGACCGAAGACGAAGGTTCTTATTTATTCTTGTTGAATGTGGCTAAGTAGCTAATAAGGCATAAGTGGAAAGGCAGAGCTGGGTGATAGCAATGGCACTTAAGGCGGGCAGTACAGAAACAACGAAACATTAAACTCACTACGGACGGGAGAAACGTCAATGAACCTCACTGACTAACCTTGAATACTTGATATGTTTACCGTTTCATATACGGTTTTACTTTTCAACGATGCTAGCTATTAGGCTCAACAGCTAGGTGTTAGACAGTTTGATTATAAAACACAAAGTTCAGCTCAAAGAAGATCTCAAAATACGCTGTTTCTGCTTAAAACAAACTTTGGTCTATGTTTCCGAATAGGTACCTGCAACTTTTCCTTCTGCCAAAGTATCACAATCTTATGATAAAACCACGAGTACAGTCATACCCTGGTCATACCCTTCAGTTGTTCATTGTAGTGTTTAATCCCCTTGATTATCGCTTTTACTCACTTTGAACGATTAAATGATGCCAGGATTCCTAGTTTCCCATCATAAGCAGGAAAAATTATCTGTTTGTGATTCAGGTATGAACTTGTAAAAAGTAAATGCTTGCTAAAATTTTAGATGTTTTATTTTTTTTGTTTTCTGTTTTGATGGGAGGAATGTTTGATACCTGAAATCTTGTCTCGCCCTGATGGTGACCGGTGACGCACGGTGGGTTTAAAGCCTAAGGTTAGATTGGGATTAAGAAGTCCATGTTTGTATACAGACTTTAAATACTTCGTAAAGGTAGATGTACCACCTATTGAATCCTGCTTTTCACTCCCTTTGACCTTATCCAATAAATATGTGTTACTGCTAACCCCGTGCCAGCATGTCTGGAAAATCTTGATCCTTTTCGGCTGCTATTTCTCATCGAGGCTTCTTCTCATTTCCTTGAATGCAAGAAAAGTAACTAACAAGTCACTAAGCGAGAAAGTTTTCCCCTCGAACAAGTTTCCGTCTAACCAAAGTTATGATTTTTGGGATCCCAAAACGTAAGTGGAGGGATACCTATGACATCGCAAAAGTCTGTCAGTTCGTCTGTAAGCACGATGACTCTCGAAGGGATTGAGATATTTTGATGAAACTTGATGGGAGGTGTATTTTTCCAGCATCTCGCTTGACTGCCATCCAGCGTGTTTCTGGACTAGACTCTCCTGCACTCCTGAACGCAGGAGTGTTATTGCCGCTCCTGCTCGTAGGCTATGGGGCGTCTCACCATTGTACAGTTCCATACCTGTTAAAACCCTCTTCAAAGCTTGACGAGCATCGTCGTAATCCATTGGTTCCCGCTGTATCTCGTTAGAGCGGACCTTTGGGAACAAATATCCACCTTTCAGAGCAGTTTTTCCGTCATTCTCTACTTCTCTTGCTATATCAAGGTATGCCTGTAACGATCTTGCCGGACATAAACTTTTGTCCGCATAAGGCGTGATAGCTAGAACCCTTCCTCCTTTGGGCCAAAGTACAGGTCTGCAGCCCTACATTTAGGGGTGGGGGAGGGGGTTCGAATTAAGGGACAAACAAAATATTTTTAAACAGCTAATGAGATAGTCGATTATGGGGTAAGAAGACATGCTGAACACGAATATGAAAACCATTTTCTCGCCGGACAAGTAGTTCGACCGGAATCCGGCCAAAACCGGAAAGTTTGTTAAAAGTAAAAGTTTTATTTGAAGTTGATTAGATGTTCGACTTAGGGGTAAGAAGACATACTGAACCCATTTGCGGCAATCATTTTCTACCCGGACAAGTACTTCGCCCGGAATCCGGCCCAAACCGGAAAATTTGTTAAAATCAAAAGTTGTATTTGTGGTTGATTAGATGTCCGATTTAGGGGTAAGAAGAGATGCTGAATCCGTATATGACAATCACTTTTTAGCCGGACATATAGTCCGTCTGGAATCCGGCTGAAACCGGAAAATTTGTTATAAGTAAAATTTTATTTGAAGTTGATTAGATGTTGGATATAGGGGTAAGGAGATATGCTGAGTTCGTTTTTGAGCTTTATATTTTCGCCGGACAAGTAGTTTCGGAATTTCGCCGAAACCGGAAAATTCGCAGAAGTAAGGCAGGATCGTTTCGGTCGGCTTTTAGGGGTAAACACACATGCTGAATCCATATCTGAACTTGGTTTTCTTAGATGACTAGCTATTTGGCCTTAATCTGTTTCTGAATTTTAAGAGTAAAAATGTTCAAGGAGTCTGGCGAAGACTGGACCTGGCGAAGACAAAACCTAATTGTCTGGATCAAATATTGAATTTTTGGGATCCCATCGGAACCTTTGGTCTTGTTTGATTGGAGTGAGAAATTAAGTGGAAACTTTGATGGGTCGCCACTTTTTACGGTATTTCTTAGCAACCAGATTGGCTGTGAGTGGTAACTAATGTATACTTCCAGACGAGGCGCAGGCGATGTACCTTCTTTCTTCTCATCCTTGCCTTCTCAGCTCTAGTGGTTATCGGTATTGTGTTATACATTGAACTCGGGCAAAACAACTAAGTTGAGTATTCGGAATTGATGACTTTTATCGACCGGAAAATATTTCTAAACTAGGGAGTATATCTCAGCTGCGGTAACCAGCGTTCCGATTGGAGATCTTTCAGGTTCCGGTTGACTTTAGTAGAATAACTGAATTGTGTGTTCGAAAATGAGACTACTACCTCCGAACAAGGAGATGTGGATCCGGAATGTTTTCCAGATCCTGAAAACATTTCAACTGTGATATTGTGTGACCTCTTTGTGTGACAACTACTCGTGACACAGCTGAGTTGATACGGGAGTAGTGTAAAAAGCTATCAAGCTCTGTCTGAACCTCTCTTTGTTTCGTATCGGTTGTTATCGGCTTTGAATATAGTGACTTTTTTGCGGCTTTACAATTTTTGTTCCCGAGGATCGTGAACTTTCCAGAGATGGTGTAAATCAAGCTTCCCTAGGAGAGCAAGTAATGTGATTGTCCTGTGGGTTCTTGCTTTGTCTCTTTGCGGCTTGTACCCTTCATGTGATCATGTATCGGAAGTGTCTTTCAAAGTTTATGCTTCATTTTTAGTTGAGATTTAATAAATTGTATTTGAAACCTGTTACCTGTCACCAGACGCCCATCATTATTTATTGTCTTTATTATGGAGCCATTGAGGTTTGGTGAGATTTTATTTCTCATTTTATTATCTGTATAGTCAAGAAGTTTAAGTGCTAGCTCAACCATGGGCCCTGAGCCAGGTCAGAGTATGAGTGGCGATTGCTTAGGATTCTATAAAACTAGCAGGACTACACCACTAGCGTTATGGAGCCTCTTATTATTCATTGTTATTTATCAGCCGTTTGTCGTGTTAACATCTCGCGTATCAGATTCGATGTTTGATCTTAAGCACTTTGAAACGGTCAGCACGCTGACTCGAAATTTCAGGTTGAGTAAATAGTATGCACATTTGGCAGCGGGCCTATCGGTTTCCAGCGGAAGCTGTCTAGCACCTGCAACGACCCAGTCATTGAAATCTTTGAATTTTCATTATCACAAAAAAACAGAGTTGCCACCTCGCCTCATTGATAATTTTCGTATAGGGAGCAATCCGTCGGTTAAGCTTTGTTCAACTAGGTGTAATGAGGTGTGTGACGCTGTGTGGTGTTTACTCTTTACGCGTCCTTGTTCAAATGGAGGTTTAAGTTCTAATACATGCGATGTCAGGGTTGCCGCACCGGTTAAATTTTTCGTGCTACTAAAGATCTGGGAAAGTGTTAACTTTTTGAAAAAAAAAATACAGTTATCATTAAAAATCGAAACAATTGAAGATCATTATCTGAAAAACTACCGAAGTTAATGTAAGGAGACCTGCAGCCGGAACATCGCAAAATGTGTTCTTAATTGTTTGTTCACCTTTCAACAAAGTATCTTTTGGGCTACCCATGACAACCATATATATATAGACAACCATATATGTTCCTTTCTTTCCTCGGCTCGCTTGCAGAGCCCAAACAAGCGATCTGATTGGCCCTGCGTTAATCAAAAAAGGATCAAGATCTGTCACTTCTTCTGAGCTTAAACAGCACGCCCCGAGTGTAAGTCGAAACTGCAGCTTGCCACAGTGATAGTTCGCCACGCCGGCAACTTGCCACAGTGACAAGCTGACACACAGACAACTTGCCACAATGTGACAACTCGCCACATTTATAGCATATAGTACATGTTAAACAAAGGTGTATGAATTAAAGCATAACTGAAACCTGATACTATTCCATTACATTCCTTCTTATTACAAGCCATCACTAGTCGGACTATTTTCCTGTCACATCTGTTTTCATTTTCTTGTTCTCTACCCAAGTCTGATCTTCCCAGGGATAGGCTTTTCATGGTTAAACCCACCTCTCAGGTCGGTTGTCACTGATGCAGTCAGAGGTACGCAGTACGAAGATAACCAAATCAGAGAAACAGTTTTACAGTTTGTGTTTAATGATTTGAATTTCTTTAGTCTATGTGTAGTGTATACTACGATAACCTGCGTAGTTTTAATTTTTTTTGAAATGGGAAATGAGAAATGAGGAGTGCACCCCGAAGTCCACACAGACTGCATGGATTGCGTGGCATTTTTTCGAAGAAGTAGTGCCGCAGAACATTACGTGAGCAATCGCACGCAGGCTACACTATAGCCGCGTTCAGTTCGCCAGTGATTATGATCATGACCAGCCCAAAATGCCGTAAACTACGTCGTAGCTGTGTTGCCAAGAAGTAGTCGTAGTCGTTTATTACCCGACAAAACCGTCGGATAAAATCCCTAATTCCCGACGGATTTTTTTAATCGTTTTGGAAGCTCTGTCAGAATATAACGAACGGGATGAAAACCATTTGTATATAGTTGTTGGGTTCAATCTGCGCAAAGAAAATGTTCGGTTACAAAGACGTTATTGTTCGAAGAAAAACATCGATAGTGTGGGTGGAATCTACTTCTTGCTATTCGTCCGTGGCTTATTGATTCCTTTTTGACAAATGTGTAGAAACAGTCGATTTTTTCTTAAAACAGTCGATTCTCTGAAAAACACCCAGTTTTCGTAAAAAACAGTCGAAAACAATCCGTAAAAATGACAACCCAGTCGGTAAATACTTTGCCCAGCCCCCCAAACATTTTGGCTAGTAACGACTCTACACACAGGTATGTAGGAATGCCTAAAAAAGTGAATGGAGAAACATTATAATTCGCCAATAGTGATTATTGTGAACACTACTTTACTTTTTCTGTTAACACTATAGTGTGCTTTTTCTGGCACGATCCAACGATCAGGGTCATTTCTGCTCGTCCATGAACTATTCAGCGGGTCAGTGCCCAGTCAGACCAAGAACAAATAATCACCAGAACCTCCGTCTCCCTATCTCGATAATACGACCATGCGGAGACGGATAGATTTCTAGAAGCCGATTGATTGTCCGAACGCGCTGCAGAGCAGGTCAGCGCGCGTTTTTTTCCTCTGATATGCGCAGCGGCGAAGAGGGAAGTAGATGAGCATCAACTCAGAGCTCAGCAAATACCTCTAGCTCAGCCCAGTTTTTGTCGGGGTATTCGTAGTCGCTGCATGGGACCAAAGAAGGAGGTTCTGCTTGGCTTATTTGTTCTTGGTCAGACGATGTATTATAGTTTAGTGGAGCCCCAATCCTTCTTGAAAGTTTATCGTTTGACAGAAGTGATGTAATGTAATACCCCTTAACAATCTAGATTTACGTTGCCTGGGCGACGTGAGGTGTTACAGCACCTTTGGTCAGCTTTACTAACAAAACTGTTGCGAAGTTTATTTTGGTTTGGTTTATAACTTCTGAAATGGTGGCCTGGTCTGTAGCTTAAAGGACCTTTCTTGCTTATTCTGCCTCTTATAATATACTTAGCTCCCGTACAGAACTATAAGCTTCTAAAATCGCCACCTTTCTCCACTGTTTCATTTTGTGCCGACGAAATTTTATAGCTTTTTTGGCCTTGCCGAGTTTTGCCCGTCACACAACGAAACGTTTGCCGGGATCTTCAACCTCCGCTGACAACTCTTTCACACATATGGATCTGAGGAACTTCTGTTTATTACTTCTTTTAATTTGCTTAGTTTTCCCACTTTTTGGGATCCCAAAACGTTAGTGACGGATACCTATGACATCGCAAAAAGTTGTCCGTCTGTCCGTCCGTCCGTCTGTCCGTCTGTACGGTCTGTAACTTTCGAAGGCAATGAGATATTTTGATGAAACTTGGTGTGAGGATTCTTTGGGTCAAGAGTAAGGTCAAGTTCGTAGATGGGCTCTGTAGCCCTATGCTTAGGGGTGGGGGAGGGGGTTTAAATTAAGGGGCAAACAAAATATTTTTAAACAGCTAATGTGATAGTCGATTATGGGGTAAGAAGACATGCTGAACACGATGGTGAAAACCATTTTCTCACCGGACGATTAGTTCGCCCGGAATCCGGCCAAAACCGGAAAGTCTGTTAAAAGTAAAAGTTTTATTTGAAGTTGATTAGATGTTCGATTTAGGGGTAAGATGACATGCTGAACACGATGGTGAAAACCATTTTCTTGCCAGACAAGTAGTTCGCCCGGAATCCGGCCAAAACCGGAAAGTTTGTTAAAAATAAAAGTTTTATTTGAAGTTGATTAGAGGTTTGATTTAGGGGTAAGAAGACATGCTGAACACGATGGTGAAAACCATTTTCTTGCCGGGCAAGTAGTTAGCCCGGAATCCGGCCGAAACCGGAAAATTCGTTAAAAGCAAAAGTTTTATTTGAATTTGATTAGATGTTCGATTTAGAGGTAAGAAGACATGCTGAACACGATGGTGAAAACCATTTTCTCGCCGGAAAAGTAGTTCGCCCGGAATCCGTCCGAAACCGGAAAATTTGTTAAAAGTAAAATTTGTATTTGAAGTTGATTAGATGATAGATTTAAGGGTAAGAAGATACGCTGAATCTGTATATGACAATCATTTTTTACCCGGACATATAGTTCGACCGGAATCCGGTTGAAACCGGATTTTTTTTATAAGTTAAAGTTTTATTTGAAGTTGATTAGACGTTCTTTATAGGGATAAGGAGATGCGCTGAATTCGTTTCTGAACTATCTTTTTTTGGCTGGACAAGTAGTTCGCTTGGAATTCGGCCGAAAACGGAAATTTGGCAGAAGTAAAGCAGGAAGTTTCGATCAGCATCGTCAAAATAAATATGGCTTATACAGGTATATCTGAACTTAATTTTCTCAGATGATTAGCCTGGCGAAGACTGGATCTGGCGTAGAGAAGACGTAGTTGTCTGGTCAAATATTAAATTTTTGGGATCCCATCGAAACCTTTGGTCTTGTTAACCATGGCGCTTTCAGTTTTCAAAGTTTTTGAGCACAGCCGCCACGTCGGAGAGCAGCAAGGCTAGACATAGTCGACAAGCGCTAACAAGAAAATTGCTAATTTCAGGTGGAAAGTAATGGTATTTTCGAAAATGTTTTTTTCTGATCTATTTCATAGGGAAAAGATAATTTCTAGTAAGAGTTGTGCTTTAAGGAGGATTTCTAAAAAAAATGATGACAGATTGCTTGATCAATTAATCAAGATATCACTCACTGTTGAACAAAAAACACTAAATCGGAAGAAGGGATTTAAAATGATTATTAACTTTGCTGCGATTTGAACTTCATCCTTTTCAGTCGTGGACATCGTGAGTATCGTGACAAATAAAAATCATACTAGGCGACTATAAATAAAAGATACAACTATTAGCATATATTCTAACCCCTCACTCCTGAAGATGACAGTGCTTTAACAACCGATCTTTAATTTTAAATCCCTCCTGGATTAAACAAGGAAACGAATTTTCCTGACCCTAAAAAAATTACTCCAACTAGCAAAAGTTGCAAACCCCTCGTCGCTGAAGATGGTCTTGGTCCAACGATTGTTACTTACCAGTCCGTCACTTCAAAATGCTTATTCGATTTTTATTTTAGTGTGTAGGCCTCCATACCACTGAAGTTGTCGGCCCTCGAAACTTTTAAAAGGTTATATCTCCTTTCCACATTCCTTCTCAAGAAGGAATGTTTGTACAAAGAAACTGGTTAAGTGCACTTTCATCAGCTCTTCAATGGCTATCGCTCAGCGTTTGAAAAAAAATCTATCCAGCCTATCTTAGTTCAAAACTCTCTAATAATGGTTATACTGCAGTTTCTTTTGCAGCGAAGGAACCACTGAAGTTTCGCAGGCACACATGAACGTGATACCATTTCTCTGCGTCATCCCCAAAATCAGAAGTGGACTGATAAACTTGGCAGAAATCACGAACAGAAATGGCTAGTCGAAAGTAGAAGCTTGGTTCTAAGAAACGGAAGTTCGGCGGCTCATCTTGGTACTGTCCCTGACATAGACCTATAAAACTACACTCACTTCACATACTGTTGGCTCCGGGCCTCGTTTAACACGCCTATTATAGCGTTGAAAACAGCGCCTCTTGGCGATGGAACGTCGATCTCCTAAACCTCATAAGGCATATACTCGCCGTTCCCCGAGGACTCCACTTGAGGAGTCCCCGCCTTTTTGTTTGTCCCGGGGACTCACTCCCCGTATTTTCGCGAGTCCGTACGGACGGGGAATGCTCCGATTATCATCACCATCATTATCATGCAAAACCGAAAATAAAGTGGAACCAGACTAATTTCGTCAACTGCATATATTTCTTTTTCGAACAAAATCCATTTTGGAAGCATTCCCCGTGTTCTCGTTGTTTTCCATACGTGGTCCGCGTGGTATGCTCGCCGTTCCCCGAGGACTCCTCGGGGAATCGAAGGGAACGGCGAGAATACGCCTATAGAAGAAAAGGTAGGACTTTCCGTGAAGTCTGCTCATTTGCAGAAGAAGAGGAATAAGGTATCCACATAGATTTAAATTTCATATCCCCTCAGCTAAGCAACTACAAGGACTATTTTCTTCTTTTGTTACTATTAACACCACAGTTGGTAGATGGCTCGGATCGGTCAGCGTCAGTTTCGTGCGGTCTTTTCCTAACGGAGGCGTCAGCCAGCAGTTAAAGTCGGGATATCGGGAACCAGAACTTACGACATAACTGGAAGCCCAAGATTACTTGTCATTCCGCCATAAGATGAACAGAGAGCGTGACGGTTGGCGTGACATGATCTGATGTCATTTGGCCCCCGAATGACATTGTATTTATTTATTCTCGACATTAAAAAGCACCTGAACCTTAAATACATACTGTCTTGTTGTTATTAAATAAAATAAAAAAATATTTGTAACATGTCTAGTGGAAAGACAGACTATAGTACAAAAATCAAAAGGAAGATATCATACAATAACAACGACTAAATTCACTAAATAGAAACACCATAGAGCTTCAGGGTTGATCACAATTTAGCTTCATTCTGTTGATAGATTTCAGGGCAGCCGCAGTTAAGTCAGGAACACATAAGTCGTGAATGGTTTCCTATTTTCGCTGTTGGTTAGAAAGTTCCTAGTCACGAGACTGACTTGGAACTCCCCTCCTCGAGCTCTGGAGGGATTCCTTTCTTCTCGGAATTCCCGTAATGAGTTCGAAATGCATGCTTTCTAATACGGGAAATGAATATCTCCCAGGCTATTCAACTACTCGTATTCGTTCCATTGCTTCTCTTATTTATGTTACGCAATATTTCTTGTAGATATTAAACATCCAGAATGAAAGAATCAGTCAGCACCGACGTTCCGTGGAATCAGCATGTCTTCGGTTTGACCTGTGCAACTTGTGGAGTGTGGAAGGTGAAACAATTGTAAGTCAGTCTTTACATTTCTGGAACTCTCGGCTACCTTTCTTGAATTATCGGCTACCAGTTCAGCTTGTCTTCTTTTGTAGAAAACTGGGACCTGCCAGAGCAAAGTCCACGAAGAATATTCGGCATGATTTCTTTTGTAGCATGAGCTTTTGTAGTGTGATGAAAAATCACCTACAGCAAGGACAACAGTAATGCCAGGACCTATCTTTATGGCATATGGCATACCATTAGTTATAAATCAGACAGATATTTTTATTTGATAAATTGTTTTGATGACAGAATTCACAGAGTAGATTGACGTTAATTAGATAAAATTAGCTCACTGACACCGAAAATACTAACTGATTTTTACGGTTTTCTGGTATTTCAGGCCTCAGAACTCTTAGGGTCCGCCACTGTTCCAGTGCGAAACCTTCAAAGTGCCCTAATTTGTTTATGTCCCTATATTTCCCTTAGCGAATACTGGCGTTTCTTTCGTAAGAAACTTTTTTACATCAGTATAAAGGAATGGAAATACCTACCTGTAATTTAGTGATTAGTGGGTTAGTGCAAGCAGGTTTCGTGCAGTTTGTAGGAAGAACTGTAGAGTGATATGATGAGTAAGAACATGCTGGGAGTTGGTGCACCGATAGTGGATAAGTAAACCGCATTGTCTGAGGTACGTGAGCAAACGCACATGAGTTGATAGAAGCTTCGGTGTCAAAAATTTTGCGGAACATTCATATGCGGTTAATTGCAGCTTATCAACTGCTCTTACAAATGTGATCTTGGCTGTATTGCTGTATTGTAATTGTGTTGTCCGATAAGGATATGAAAAGGATGGTGCGAGGTTCGATACAGAATTGAAAGTAGCGTGCCTTCGATGAAGAGGTAGAGGTATTTTTCAAACTTGGTAAAATTTCGTACATGAGCTCTGTAGCCCTATATTTAGGCGTGGGAGAGGGGGTTTCAAGTTAAGGGATAAAATAAAATATATTTAGAAGCTAATGAGATTTTAAGGTTTTAAGGTGAGGTGACATGCTTAATCCATTTCTGGACTTCTTTTTTCCTGCCGGACAAATCGTTACCCGGAAATTGTCAAAAACCGAAAATTTGGTAGAAGTTAAAAGTTGTTTCTGAAGTCGATTAGATATTCGGTTTTGGGATAAGGAGACATGCTGAATCCAGTTTTGAACATTTTTGTGCCGTACAAGTAGATGATCCGGAATCCGACCAGAACCGGAAATTTATTAGAATTAAAAGTTACTTCTGAACTCGATTATGGATTCGATATAGGGGTAAGGACATGCTGAGTCCATTGTTAAACTTCGTTTCCTTGACAGGTAGCCTGTTCGCCCAGAATCCCTCCAAAACCGGAATTTCCGTCAAGTAAATTTTTTTTTTTTTTTAATCAAGGAATTTCCTTCGAAGTCGATTGGAGATTCGATTTAGGAGTAATGGCAAATGATGAATCCATATCTGAACTTCATTTATTCGTTGGACAAGGAATTTCGTTCGGAATTCTGCAATCCAGTAATTTCATAAAATAGAAATTTAATTCTGGAGTCGTCTATAGAGCTTTGATTTGAAGGTAAGCATGTATGTTAAAGGAGTTGCATCGTAAGCATTTTAGCAGTTGCAACGTCTAGAACACCCCACCCAAGACCCACGGTAAAGCCACGGCACTATCCGACCGCTTGGTCATCTAGTGGCGCGGTTCGGAAGCACCCGACATGGGGAGGCTGGGATCATAGTTTGACTACGGATCCATCAAAATGTCTTTTTCTTTTTTTTTAGCAGGTATATGGAAAATGTGCAGAAAAATCTAAGTAATTACTAGCATTATCGGTTTCTTTTAGTATTTTGTTTTCTGTTTTTTTCTTCAGAAGAAAGGATGTAAACTGAATCACAATAAACAAACGCCATAAATTATACTAAATTCCTTATAGTGGTTTCTTGAAGATTCTGAAATTAACTAAGTAATATTCAGCTTCCGAGACAAAAAAAATGTCAAACTGGCCGATGATTTCCTCTTCCGACATATTTAAACGTTCACGTGGTGATATACTTAGTTGTATTAATCCTCTTACTGGCCACTCGATCTTCTCGAAGGTTTAGTACCTCTTTTGACCTCCGGCAGGAGATCACTGAATAATTAATGAGCAATGGCCACCTTGCTTTGAAGAGTGAGCTGTGTTCAAGTATTCTATGGATAATATTTGCTACCGTGACGATTTTGAAGAAAACAAAGGTAACAGTGTGTTCGTAAGAATCTGACCCATCGAAAATATTGGTGTCTCCCACCTTCTCCGCCAACATGAATCAAATTCTTTAAATTCAGGTTGAATTCTTTCTTTTCTCAGCTGATCAGTCGTCTAGCCCTAATCCGTGGAAAACCGGCACTTTACTCTTCTATATTTCTAATAAATCTGTATACTGTTGGTATAAAGATAATAGGACTTAATCGATATACTTGCGTACTCTTATTACCGGGTAAATGGGACGATCAGAATAGGAAATAGTGAGAATTAACAAGATCCTCTGATAAATTTACAAGGTGGTGTGAACAGTGTATACATAAACAAGACCAAAGGTTCCGATGGGATCCCAAAAATCTTCGCCAGGCCAAACAGCTAATCATTAAGAAATCCAAGCTCAGATATGGATTCAGCATGTGCGTTTACCTCTATAAGCCGATCGAAATGATCCTGGCTTACTTCTGTGAATTTTGCGGTTTTGGTGAACTTCAAGAACTACTTGTCCGGCGAAAAACTAAAGCTCAAAAACGGATTCAGCGTATCTCCTTACCCCTATATCCAACATCTAATCAACTTCAAATAAAAATTTACTTCTAACAAATTTTCCGGTTTCAGCCGGATTCCGGACGAACTATATGTCCGGCTAGAGAGTGATTGTCATATACGGATTCTGCATCTCTTCTTACCCCAAAATCTATCATCTAATCAACTTAAAATAAAACTTTTACTTTTAACAAATTTCCGGTTTTGGCCGGATTCCGGGTGAACTACTTGTCCGGCGATAAAATGGTTTTCGTATCTTGTTCAGCATGTCTTCTTACCCCTACACCAAACGTCTAATCAACTTCAGATAAAACTTTAACTTCTAACAAACTTTCCGGTTTTGGCCGGATTCCGGGCGAACTACTTGTCCGGCGAGAAAATGGTTTTCATATTCGTGTTCAGCGTGGCTTCTTACCCCTAAATCAAACATCTAGTCAACTTCAAATAAAACTTTTACTTTTAACAAACTTTCCGGTTTCGGCCGGATTCCGGGCGAACTACTTGTCCGGCGTGAAAATGGTTTTCTTATTCTTGTTCAGAATGTCTTCTTACCCCATAATCGACTATCACATTAGCTGTTTCAAAATATTTTGCTTGTCCCTTAATTTGAACCCCCTCCCCCACCCCTAAATGTAGGGGTACAGGGCCCATCTACGAACTCGACCTTACTCTTGACCCAAAGAATGCTCACACCAAGTTTCATCAAAATATCTCATTCCCTTCGAGAGTTATCGTGCTCACAGACAGACAGACGGACGGACGGACAGACGGACAACTTTTGCGATGTCATTGGTATCCGTCACTAACGTTTTGGGATCCCAAAAACATGTTGGATCGAAATAGTTTCGACCAGCATTGGTATCCGGTGTTGATCTGACCCAAGTTTGGGTTATCTGAGCCGGGCAAAAACAACGTGTTTACGGGATCTGACGAAGACAGGAAATCTACAAGACCCGATTGACTGGATCAGGAAGTCGAATAAAAATAAGATTTGGGGATCCCTTCAAACCTTTGCTATTGTTACCTCTTGCGAGAGAACTTCAAGTACACTTATAAAATGATTACGAGTGAGTCTCCCCCCCCCCCCCCACGGCCGCCGTATTTGTTGCGATATCGTGTCTTCGGTCCTCAGATGCTGTAAGGGGTTTCCGGGGGCTATGCGCAGGTTTTTCCCTTGAAAACAAAAGATCGGCTGCGCACTAAATACAGTCAGTTAATAGGCTGACCTGGCGGTTATTACTGAAGCCGCACTCTATTTGATTCTCACTTGTCTCGTCTTGTCTCACTGTCCGTCCTTGTCATAGCCAATGCCGTTTTATTTATGTCCTGTCAGGTGAATGACTCTCATGACCATTGTCGCAAACAAAAAACAGTTTACAGTTCGTCGTGCAAAATTAGACGAACTCGGGTACACCAAGTGAAACTTCACTCTAACTTATCTGGGCCCTGGGGAGAGGACATTTGTACCAAGAACAAATAAGCACAAGAAGCTCTGTCTCCCTGTCTCTAATACGACCATGCAGAGTAGAATAAATTCCTGGTAACCTGCCCGATGCAAACGTTAGGAGCTACGGGGAACATCACCGTTCGTTATCTCTACAAACAGCTATATCGCAGTAGATCCTCGGAGAAGAAATGTCGAGATAACAGCCGATTGGTTGTGTACCATTCTGACGTCACATGTGACGCGCTGCTGAGCGGGTCTTCGACGTCTACTACAGTATTTTCCTCTGATATGCGCAGGGGAGAAGAAGGGAAGTAGACGGGCATCTTCTCATAGCTTAGCAAGTACATCTAGCTTTGATCAGTTTTGTCGGTATATCCATAGTCGGTGCATGGGACCAAAAACGGAGGTTCTGTTGGCTTATTTGTTCTTGGTTGTACTAAGTTGGAGCCCTTTTATCCGTGACGAGACCGCTGGCAAGAACACAAAGCTGGCCACGAAACAGGGACTTCCCCTGTTTCTGTTGTTAAATGTTGAATCAGTTTTCACATCTTGGCACTAATAAAACGGCATTTGCGAGACAAGGCCTTGACAAGGTTAAACAAGAGCTACGAGTAGTGGTACGAGAAAGTAGAAGAGAACTTCACAGTAAACACCCCGCCATTCAAAAATGCGGTTCGGACCTAGAATTAGGATATCTAGGTTCATTCAGTCTGAAAGCTCTAGATGACGTATTTAGAACTTATGCTTGTTCTTCCCACCAAGTTTCATCCCGATCCCTCCATTCTAAGCGATTTAAAAGATTTCCGGTTCGCCCCTACAACTCACCCCGATGTCACCGGGATCTGGTCGGGATTTAAAATGGGACGTCTGAGGCACGAGACCTTTCTAAATATCAAGTTTCGGTTAAATCCGATAACCCTTTCAATAGCTGAGCTTGCCACTGGATTCCGGATTCCCCTTCCGTACACTCCCCCTCGACGGTCGGATCGGGGAAACGACATTCTCAAGTCAATAGTTCGGGTACCTGACAAGCCTGCCAAGTTCTTTGTCCTTGCACATCAGGAAGTACCAAACTCGTGGTATTACTACAAACTCGTTTCCCCCCCCCAACTCCCCCACAGTGACCGGATCCATTCCGGTTATGCTATTCACTTGTTCTTCCCACCAACTTTCATCCCAAACCCTCCATTCTAAGCGTTTCCCAAGGTTTCCGGTTCCCCCGTCCGACTCCCCCCAATATCACCGGATCCGGTTCGGATTTAAAATGGGGCGTCTGAGACACGAGGTCTTTCTATATATCAAGTTTCATCAAGATCCGATCACCCGTTCTTAAGTTAAAAATACCTCACTTTTCGGATTCCCCCTCTCTCCACCGCCACCCCCCAGATGGTCGGATCCGGGAAACGACTATTCTCACGTCAACCTTTTCGGGTCCCATACACGCCTGCCAAGTTTCATCGTTTTAGCGCATCAGGAAGTACCAAACTCGCGGTATCACTAGAAATTCGGATCCCCCCCCCCCACTGTGAACGGATCCAGTCCGCTTATGTCAATCACGTATCTAGGGCTTGTGCTTGTTCTTTCCACCAACTTTCATCCCGATTTCTCTACTCAAAGCGTTTCATAAGATTTCCGGTTCCCCCCTCCAGTTCCCCCAATGTCACCGGATCCGGTCCGGATTTAAACTAGGATGTCTGAGACACAAGGTACTTCCATATATAGAGTTTCATTAAGATCCGATCACCCGTTGGTAAGTTAAAAATACCTCATTTTTCCGGATTCCCCTCCCTCCAGCCCCCCCCCCCCCGGATGGTCGGATCGGGGAAACGACTATTATCAAGTCAATCTGTTCGGGTCCCTGACATGCCTTCCAATTTTCATCGTCCTAGCACATCAGGAAGCACCGAACTCGCGGGATCACTAGAAATCCAGATTCCCCCCCCCCAACTCCCCCAAAGTGAGCGGATCCGGTCCGGTTAATCACGTATTTAGAACTTTTGCTTGTTCTTTCCACCAACTTTCATCCAGATCTCTCCACTCTAAGCGATTTTCAAGATTTCCGGTTTCCCCCTCCAACTACCCCCCATGTCACCGGATTCGGTCTGGATTTAAAATGGGAGGTCTGAGACATGTGGTTCTTCCACATATCAAGTTTCATTAAGATCCGATCACCCGTTCGTAAGTTAAAAATAAATCATTTTTCCTATTTTTTCCGGTTTCCCCTTCCCTCCACTCCCCCTCAGGTGGTCGGATCGGGGAAGCGACTATTTCTAATTTAATCTGGTCCGGTCCCTGATATGCCTGCCAAGTTTCATCGTCCTAGCTTATCTGGAAGTGCCCGAACTAGCAAAACCGGGACCGACTGACGGACAGAAATTACGATCGCTATATGGCACTTGGCTGAAGGGCAAGTGCCATAAAAATACCACAAACTATTACTGTTCACCTGAAGCGAGACAACTGACCTGAATATCTGGGTCGGAATGAGGAGAAACTGGAAAAAAATTTGTCTGTAGCCTACCTTCCCTGTAACTGGCGAGGTAACCGGTGTCTTCGAGGATGTTTTTATGGCACTTGCCTTCCGGCCAAGTGCCATATACCGATCACTTTTCCGTCGGTCAGTCTGTCGTTCGGTCGGTTGGTCAGTCCAGTTATCGCGAGTTAGGATACTTCCAGATGTGCTAGGACGATGAAACTTGGCAGCCATTAGGGACCCGACCAAACTAACTTAGAAATAGTCACTTCCCCGATCAGACCACTGTGGGGGGGAGTGGAGGGAGAGGGAATCCGGAATATTGACGGATGTATAACTTTTGAACGGGGTGTCGGACCTTAATGAACCTTGATATTTCAGATGTCACACGTCAAGTCCGGAACGGATCCGGTGACGTTGGTGGGAGTTGGAGGGGAGAGGAAATCGTTTGACGTGTTCAGAGACGGACGGATCGGGATCAAACTTGGTGGGAAGAACACGCACAAGCCCTAGATACATAGCTGACAAGACCGGACCGGATCTGGGCACTGTGAGGGGAGTTGGAGGGAGGGCTCCGAGATTCCGGTGATCCCGAGTTTAAGTGCGCATTTTAACTGAAAAGTCCAAAAAATACTTTTGACCAAATTATATGTATGCATGATCCTTAAGGGCCCAGGATCATTTTTGAAGGGTTTTGATTAGGAATTTCTAGCGCCCTTAAAGTGCACATCATCACAGCCAAGTGCAAAAATAAAATACTGTTTACCAAACCATACATTCTCGTGATTTCCAAGGGTCTCTGACCATTCTTATCTCAAGGGTTTTGCTTACAAATGATCAGAACAGACCCATGAATTGGCAACCTACTTCCGTCCTCTTAAGCTAAGTTCCCACTGCAGTTGTTTTTTGTTCTCACTGCATAATCTGGTGTGAAGAACAAGAACTGTAGATTCTGCAAATGAAAATTCTGCTAGAGTTTAATCTTGAAGTTGGTCATGGATGACAATGAAGCATTACTATTGTTGTGTTTACTTAGAAAAAGTAGAGTAGTTACATAGTAAATATTATGGCTTTTGGTTTGCAAAATATATGTTTTTTCCGTGCAGGCTGTAGTAAATTTATTCGAATTTCTAGCAATTTTCGGAATCGCGGTTCTAGCGATAGCGACTATAGTTGGGGGGCCAATTCTTGTGAAGTTGCCCACCAAGTTACCGTTTACCCAGCTTGCAAGGGCCATACGAGCTTTTACCTCTTTTTATATTGCGCTTAGTTCAGTTCCATTATAACGTTAAATTACCCAGTCTTGCAAATTGCAAATCAGCAACTATTTTATTTTGCTATTAACTTTGTCTTTTGGAGATTTAAGATTCTTGCCAGTCTTGGCAGTTGAAGCATTCGTCAGCACTTATCCTACTAACCTTTAACCTTAGATGGAACCGAAATCGACAAGTTAGTTTTTATGGCACTTGCCTTCCGGCCAAGTGCCATATACCGATCACTTTTCCGTCGGTCGGTCGGTCGGTCAGTCCGGTGATCGCGAGCTAGGGTACTTCCAGATAAGCTAGGACGATGAAACTTGGCAGGCATATTAGGGACCCGACCAAACTAATCTGGAAATAGTCATTTCCCCGATCCAACCACCGTGGGGGGAGTGGAGGGAGGGGGGAATCCGGAATATTAACGTATTTATAACTTTTGAACGGGGACCCCGTTCCCCATTCCTCGTGTCTCAGATATCACGTATCAAGCCCGGAATGGATCCGGTGACTTTGGGGGGAGTTGGAGGGGGGGGACCGGAAATCGTGTGACATGTTGAGAGTACAAGCACAAGCACTAGCTACATAGTTGACAAGACCGGACTAGATCCAAGCACTGTGGGGGGAGTTGGAGGGAGGGTTCCGGAATTCCGGTAATCCCGACTTGAGACGCTTACACATGTGCTAGGACGATGAAACTTGGCCGGCATGTCAGGGACTCTACTGTTTTAACTTAAGAACAGTCGTTTCTCCGATTTGACCATCGTGGGGGGAGTAGAGGGAGGGGGAATCCGGAATCTTGAGGTATGTCCAACTTATGAACGGGTGGTCGGATCTTAATGAAACTTGATATTCGGAAGGAACTCATGTCTCAGATGCCCCATTTCAAGTGCGGACAGGATCCGATCGATGTGGGGAATTGGGGGGGGACCGGAAATTTTGTAGAGTGAACGGATTGGAATGAAAATTGGTGGGAAGAACAAGCAAAAGCCCTAGGTACATAGTTGACAAGACCGAACTGGATTCGAGCACTGTGGGGGAGTTGGAGGGAGGGTTCCGGAATTCCGGTGATCCCGACTTAAGATGCTTACACATGCACTACGACGATGAAACTTAGCATGCATATCAGGGACTCTACATTTTAACTTAAGAACAACCGTTTCTCTGATCGGACCATCGTGGGGGAGTGGAGGGAGTGGGGAGTCCGGAATCTTGAGGTATGTCCAACTTCTGAACGGGTGATCGAATCTTAATGAAACTTGATATTCGGAAAGAACTCATGTCTCAGATGGCCCATTTAAAGTGCGGACAGGATCCGATCAGTGTGGGGGAGTCGGGGGGGACTGGAAATTGTGTGACAAATATTCCTTGAGCCCAAGCTGACTTAGAGTCATATATTCATATAATATACAAAAACAGATTCGTAAGCTGTGATGCTTATGAAGCGATATTTCGGCCCTTCTTGGCAAGGGTCCTCTTCAGGCTGTGATTCTTCTGGCAAAAGTAATTTTCCCGAATAAGATATTTATAGTTGGTAGAATTTTCAGTTATTTATTGCAGGTTTGTTCCTTCCCCAGTGTTGGCCCAGAAGAATAACAGCCTGAAGAGGACCCTTGCCAAGAAGGGCCAAAATATCGCTTCATAAGCATCACAGCTGACGAATCCGTTTTTGGGATCCCAAAACGTAAGTGGAGGGATACCTATGACATCGCAAAAGTTGTCCGTCCGTCTGTCCGTCTGTCCGTCCGTCCGTCTGTCCGTCCGTCTGTAAGCACGATAACTCTCGAAGGGAATGATATATTTTGATGAAACTTGGTGTGAGCATTCTTTGGGTCAAGAGTAAGGTCGAGTTCGTAGATGGGCCCTGTAGCCCTACATTTAGGGGTGGGGGAGGGGGTTCAAATTAAGGGACAAGCAAAATATTTTTAAACAGCTAATGTGATAGTCGATTAAGAAGGCATGCTGAACACGAATATGAAAACCATTTTCTCGCCGGACAAGTAGTTCACCCGGAATCCGGCCAAAACCCGAAAGTTTGTTAAAAGTAAAAGTTTTATTTGAAGTCGATTAGATGTTGGATCTAGGGGTAAGAAGGCATGCTGAACACGAATATAAAAACCATTTTCTCGCCGGACAAGTAGTTCGCCCGGAATCCGGCCAAAACCGGAAAGTTTGTTAAAAGTAAAATTTTTGTCTGAAGTTAAATAGATGTTCGATGTAGGGGTAAGAAGGTATGCTGAACAATAATACGAAAACTGTTTTCTCGCCAGACAATTAGTTAGCCCGGAATCCGGCCAAAACCGGAAAATTTGTTAAGAGTAAAAGTTTTATTTGAAGTTGATTAGATGATAGATCTAGGGGTGAGAAAAGATGCTGAATCCGTATGACAATCATTTTTTAGCCGGACACGTAGTTCTTCAGGAATCCGGCTGAAACCGGAAAATTTGTTAGAAGTTAAATTTTTCTTTGAAGTTGGGATGTTGGATGTAGGGGTAAGGAGATACGCCGAATTCGTTTTTGAGCTTTAGTTTTTCGCCGGACAAGTAGTTCTTTAATTTCGCCAAAACCGCAAAATTCACAGAAGTAGGGTAGGATCGTTTCGATCGGCTTATAGGGGTAAACATACATGCTGAATCCATATCTGAACTTGGTTTTCTTAATGATTAGCTGTTTGGCCTGGCGAAGAAAAAACCTTACTGTCTGGATCAGATATTGAATTTTTGGGATCCCATCGGAACCTTTGGTCTTGTTGTATGTTATATGAATATAATTCTGTGACGCTTAGAGTGTAGCATTGGGATGACACTTAGTGAGAAGAACAAACGTAAGCCCTAGATACATCAGTGACTTGAACCGGACCGGATTCGGTCACTCTGGGGAGAGCTGGAGGGGGTCCGGAATTCCGACGATCGCAATTTAAGGTACTTCCAGATGTGCTAGGACGATGAAACTTGGCTTGAACGTTAGAGATTTGACAAGATTGGCTTAGAAATTGTCACTTCCCACATCCGACCATTCCTTAAAGTACTTCTGCTAACCGCAAAGCTTACGAAAAATACTTTTAAGCAAAATCTACATTTTCATGATCCACTCGAGACAATGATCATTTTTGCCTCAAGGGTTTTGCTTAGAAATGAATTTCTAGCACCCTTAAAGTGCGCATCTTAACGCAAAAGTAAAAAAAAACTTTTGACCAAACCATAGACCTATATATTCATGATCCTAAAAGGCTCATGATCATTTTTGCCTCAAGGGTTCTGATTACAGATGAATTCTAGCGCCCTTAAAGTGCTCACCATCACAGCCAAGTGCAGAAATTTTTTTTTTTTACAAACAATACATTCTCGTGATTTCCAATGGTCCATTGTTATTCTTATCTCAAGGGTTTTGCTTACAAATGATCACAACAAACTTACGAATTGGCGAATTCCTACTTTCATCCTTTTACCAAGCCTTGCAAGTGCCATATGAGCTTCCAGCTCTTGTTTAGTTGTTCATTGCTCATATAGGAGGTACTAGTCTATCTCACTTCACTCCCTCTCGCTCGGGTTTTGCCATTCCTATGGACAGTGGCCTACTTGACGCTACGCTCTCGTCTTTGGACGGTACCAGCAGCTGAGCCTAAAACCAGCAGAAACCGGAGATCAGTTGGATTCAACGTTCAAGGGTAGCAGCCAGTCAGACTATTTTGTGGAATTCTGGGATTGGCTAGTGCTGAACCGAGTAAGACAGGAAAACGATGACCTGTTCACATTCGGTTTACGAAACAGCAAGATGTGTGTCCTCGGAGCGGTTTTCAGGACCGGCTGGTACCGAGTTTTGGCAAAAAGCCTTTACTGATGGGCCTTTCGAGGGGCCTTTACTTCTGAAAAGTATGCGGTGATTCACAGCGAATGACGTGCATGGAGTGTAAGCTATGTGATGTCTGGATCTCGGTCTGGACTTGCTGAACTAGCGGGATTAGGGAATGAAATTTTTATGGGATTGGAGAGTTGATGAGATGCAGGTAATAAAGACTGGAAAATCTTGATAAATGAAATATCTGGAGAGGCTCCGGAAATTTTCTTTCCGGCATGACTCCTACAGCTGTGGATATATTTTTTTGGCTTGTCAGTTTACATGGCCCAAGATCTGTCAGCAAAAAAAAAAATTATTATTTCTATACTTAGCCTAAATTAAACTTAAATTTATTAAAAATTATTCAACTATGGTAGTGGCTTAGCTGGATGTTTCATATGGATGCTGGATGTTTCACCAGGTCCGTATCCAGGAATTTATTTCGGGGGACGGGGCGGGTCGGTCCAAAAAGTACAAAAAAGTAAGATGTTAAAGCTTATAAGAAAACGATTATTTTTGTATGTTTCGGGGGAGAGTCGAACCTCCCCTGGATACGGTCCTGAAACCCACACACCCTTCATTAATGTTCCTGCTTCAGCCCAGACCCAATGAACGGGTTTCGTAATTCGAGTCAACCACGTGATAACGCATGCGGATGACTTTTTCCGCCAAAGAGCCGTAGTTCGGAAGGTTAGATCATTACGTAATAAAACACAGCGTAACTCAAGGCTTCTTTTGGCTGGCAGAGGAAAAGTGTTGCATTATTGTTGCCACGTATAGCCGCGCACTCTTTCGGGCAGTGTCAAAAAATCATTGTAGTTGCAGTTCCGATATGTGTTCAGTTCTAGCGTAGTACTGGCTCGGGTAGGTACGCAAATATAGTTTCTGATAATTATGATGGTTCCCACCTGTTTAGCCGGAGCTTGTTCGTTTGGACATTCTTCATAGTAACTTCAACGATCTAGGTTCCGACTCTACAGTCGACTTTTTGAATTTCTGTAGATTATTTTTTAAAGCAAGGGAGGCATAACCGCTGTTCTGATTTATCTTCTTGTGTATGGCGCTTGGAGATTCCGTGATATTACTACCAAACCCCCCGTAAAGACTAACACACCTCATTTGCTCACCATCCTAAATAGGTAGTATAATAGCTGCGGTAAAAAACAAGACGAAAGGTTCCGATGGGACCCGAAAATTTAATATTTGATCCAAACAATTAGATTTTGTCTTCGCCAATCCAGTCGTCGCTAGACTCCTTGAACATTTTTACTCTTAAAATTTAGAAACAGATTAAGGCGAAATAACTAATCATCTGAGAAAACCAAGTTCAGAAATGGATTCAGCATGTGTGTTTACTCTATAAGTCATATCAGTTTTGACGGAACCGATCGAAACGATCCTGCCTTACTTCTGCCAGTTTTCCGGTTTCGGCGAAATTCCGGAACTACTTGTCAGGCGAAAAGATAAAGCTCAAAAATGAATTCAGCGTATCTCCTTACCCCCATATCTAACCCCCATATCCGACTATCTCATTAGCTGTTTAAAAATATTTTGTTTGTCCCTTAATTTGAACCCCCACCCCTAAATGTAAGGCTACAGAGCCCATCTACGACCTCGACCTTTCCCTTGCCCCAAAGAATCATGCCACCAAGTTTCATCAAAATATCTCATTCCCTTTGAGAGTTTCGTGCTCACAGACGGACAGACAGACGGACAACTTTTGCGATGTCATAGGTATCCCTCCGCTTACGTTTTTGGATCCCCCCCAGAAAAATCGGGGGATCTCATACATGATATAACTCATACATGACGAGCAGGTTGTCGAAGGTTGTCAACCCATAGTACCGATCCTCTGTAAATATTCCTTCAGCCCAAGCTGACTGCAAATCATACTTGACAGTTCAAAACGGATACGTCACAAGTTCATTTTACACACTACAACACAAGTTCGTTTTCCAGCTTGAGCCTGAAGAGGACTCTTGCCAAGAACGGCCGAAATAAAGCTCTAATAATGTATCCGTTTTTCACTGTCAAGTATGATCCTCTGTAGGCCTGTACAGTGACTTTAGAACGAGTCTCAGTGTTGTATTACTCATTCGTATAAAGTAAGAACGGCTAAAATAAGATTACCTTTTCTTACGAAAAGTGACTCCGTCTAGTGTAAAATCTTCGGAGTTATCTTTCGGCAAGTTTGATTTTTATCGGGAAGTAGTTTCACTCCGATGGTATCTCTAGAGGGTGTTGGTAGTCAGAGGATCTTTATAGTGAACACGCATTCGTGCAAGCTGCTCAAAGCCGCAAAGGTTAGCTCAAAAGCTTGGCAAGCGTGTTGTATGTGTTTGGTAGCATAAAACATTATTCGCCGCCTGTATCTCAACGCCTTTTCATCTCTGTTCCCTTACGAGTTTTCTCGCTTGCTGTATATTAGGTTAGAAAACGGGATGGTCACTATATGGGGTCACTTTGGACTCATTGCCAGTGTCTAACGCAAAAAAAAGGAGGGAGGGAGGGAAAACACTGTTATAGCTGAATGTTTTATATGTTCCACTGAGGGAAAAACGAAGGCGTGGACTTAAAAACTATGACTTGCAGGGACCCTGAAGTCAGAAGCATCCGGACCAACCCCAGTCCCGCCTATTACGTTGCCAACTTTCGAAAGATTATTCGTTTGTGCTCACGGAAAGAAATTTAAGAATCCTGGCGTTACCGGACTCCGTTCAGGTGGAGAGCAAAGGGGTTAGGCATTTGCAAGTAGAAAACTGAAGGACGCGAGTGTAGGTGCATTATTGCAATTTCTTGAAGGAATTGGTTGATGGTATCACGTTATACAGAAAGGAAGCTGGTTTCCATCAGCAGCAACAGCATACTTTGAAGCCCCTTTTTTAACATCTGCAACCTCGAATCACACCCACGCAGGCCATTAGTATTGACGTTTAGAAGTCCGTCAGATTCGACATTGTCGCTTCGCCATGCATGACACCGTCTACAACTTAATGAAATGACGTTACCACGAAGGAAACGGTTTGACTAGGTTGGTAACATGAGAGCCATGAGACGTTTTGTGTATGACAAGCTGCCTGACAAGTTACGAGGGAATATGCAGTAGGCTACTTCACCAAACGGCACTGCATTTGTTGAGGGCGTTAATATACCTCTCCGCGGAGCAAACCCAGTGCAAAAAGTTCCGAGCGGGTAACGAGTGTGCTCATATAACAGTCGAGCAGGCAAACCCTCGTTAGCCATGCACCTACCTATAAGTTCTCTCATTGTCATTGGTATATGTATACCCTAGTGCTTCAGTACTTGCTGTTTTCGCAAGACTAACAACGAGCGATGTCGCATAAAATTAAAAAAAGACAAGTGTTATCGAACGTCGTCACAGGTGACGATCTGCAGATCTCGAGTTACGCATCATCTGTCAATTCTGTCCCAGATAGAGTTCCTATCTATCCATTTTCTAATCGTCTAATCCCATCTCTAATCCAGGGATCAACTTGCTGTCGCTACGCTAAGAAAACACGATCGACTCGACCGAGAGCAAACTTTGCAACGAAACTGATAAAAGTCGCTCGTAAGCGCCGGGATGCCACTTCATCGCGTAGTCTACGTTCCAGTCCTCGTGCGATATACATCGTTAGATGTGGAGTACTGGAAGATTGTTTCAATGTCGGAAAAGAAAAAGATTCGCTATGCGCAAGTCAGACCTAAGGAATACCTCATTGGAACGCAGCTCCTCGTTCGGGCCATGCTCGGTGAGTTAGCCTTTCCTTAGCGTGCCTCCGTCTAGGATGAAACAGGTTTCAGCGAAATCGAAACTACCCCAGGTTTACTCCAGAAAGTGAAAGCTTGGACTTTCGCGATATCGTCTGTGAAGGCATTTTCTGGTGTCGAATTTATACCCACTTTTCTCTAGTCGGCGAGTTTTTTTTTTTTTTTTTTTTAACACTGTTTGACATAACGCTAAGGTTTGTTGTAGTTTTTTGTCAACTGCCGCTTGGATGATTCCGAGACCGATGATGGCTCCTTTTTTGTGCTAATTATGTTGCACGCCTGCTGTTCACATTTGCGTAATGCCAATTTTCGCAAGGCCATGGTCAGCTTTTACGTTTTTTCGGCATCGATGTTTGTATTTCTTTCACATTCCCATTTTCGCTGATTTACAGAGGAGCCCTTCTAATTTAGATAGGCTATGTATACCTACATCAGAGTGGTAGTGGTTAAGAAGCAGATGGAGCAGAGGCTAAGAAGACACTTTCAAACCCTGAGCATGACCCGACAGTTCGGTTCATTTTTCTGCGAATAGATTCTATCACAAAATTTGCTCGCTCTTGATTCTATATTGCCAGGCTTTGACATTATATTGCTTGATGACCCGTTGTTTTTCCCGAGGTTTTTCCTTACCGAAAGGAATCCGAAAATTATTTTTCTACAGACGATATGACTGGTTAGTTTTCTGAACATACTTTGTAACTTAGATTTTGGTTGCATTTTTTTTTGTCACTGGAATCATGAATAGTAAATTTTGCCAGAGCATCTTGAAATTAGATTCAGTCAGTATAGTCTCGGATTTATTGTTTGTATTTTACAAACCTTGCCTCGAGCCTGATTTTTTTTTACCATCCACATTATAGTTTTTAACCCGTCGAGCACATGGAAAGTATCAGCCTGTTATGCAACGATTGGGCCATAGGTAACGTAAAAAGCTACACACCGAAGAAATTTAATCTGTTGCCAAGCGCGCGCTGTCTTTTGTTCGTCCCAAGAGAAATAATAGCACGACGTAGCTTCCTCTCCGTCTAAAAGAAAAAAATTTTCATAAGTTCTCGGTGGGAGCTCAAAATGGGGTATGTTTAGATTTTATTGATCTTGTCATTACCGGTCTTGCCGAAAAAAAAATGAAGGAATTTAGCCTTGTAAAGAATGCCTGGCGTAGACAGTCAGAGGCTGAGATTCTTGTCGTACCACGAATAATGGTGAAAAAACAAGTTGGCAAGCGCTGAAGCGTGGAGTTCGAAAGAGTAAAACGTTTATTATTATCTTGTATGCGAACAGCCTAAGGACCAATTGTTCTTGAATGGGAAGGGTGGGTAGTGATATCCCCGAAAGGCACATCTAAACCCCAACGTCGACAGGTAAAGAATTTGACTCACTGTGGAATCTGGGCCGTCTTGCGCTCGAACGGGAGAGGGGGGGATTTAATAGTAACTACCAGACCCTGGGGTTCCGTAAGACACGAAATTTCGTCGTCCTTGTTCCAACTGTGGTCAAGTTCGATGTCGAGTTACAAACTTAAGTCACCGAGCAATCTGGGCCCAGTTGCCCCTGGAGTGTTTACGTGTGTGGGGGGTGGACTTCCAAAATCTATACTCAGATGAAAATGGCACTCCAAATTTCATCTTGATACCAGACATGGTTAGCGAGCTACGAAGTAGGCTCATCCCAATCGCCTCTGAACGGGAAGGGGGGGGGGTCGGACCACCCAGAACGAGTATACCAAATACCACCCAAAACGAATACACCAGTTTGAATTCGATACCAGCCACAGTCTTAACTCATGGGCAATCTGGGCCCAGTTGCCCGTGAACGGGGAGAAAACAAATTCAAAACTATCATCTCGACCATTGCCCCTGAACCGGATAAATGTGGGGGATGGGACCCGGAAATTTGGTCAGAGGAAAAGTTTTGCTGCTTTTGCCCCGAGCCACCGAATGGATGAAATGATTGTATATATTTAGTTAAGAATAGTCCTGTTTTAGTGTAATATGTGATGTGTAATGTCACGAAATAAATAAATTGATTGATTGATGATTGATGATCCCCACGACCCCATTATCATTTTTGCCTCAAGGGTTTTGCTTACAAATGAAGTTCTAGCTCCCTTAAAGTGCGCATCTAATCGCAAGGTCGAAAAGTACTTTTTATCAAACGATACATCTCAAACCATGATCATTTGTGCCACAAGGGTTTTTGCCAAAAAAATTGTTTTTAGCACCCTTAAAGTCCGGCATCTTGAGGTTGTCCAACTTCTGAGCGGGTGATCAGATCTTACTGAAACTTGATATTCGGAAAGAACTGTTCTTTCAGATGTCCCATTTCAAGTGGGACAGGATCCGATCAATGTGGGGGAGTCGGGGGGGGGGATTTTTTGACACGCTTAGAATATAGCGATTGGGATGATTCTTGGTGGGAAGAACAAGCATAAGCCCTAGATGCATCAGTGACAGAACCGGGTTGGATTCGGTCACTCTGGGGCGAGCTGGAGGGGGGTCCAAAATTCCGTGGTCACAATTTAAGGTACTTCAAGATGGGCTAGGACGATGAAACTTGGCTTGACCATTAGAGGCTTGACAATATTTGCTTAGAAATTGTCACTTACCTGATCCGACCATCCCTTTAAGTCATCTTAACCGCAAAGTACACAAAATACTTTTAAGCAAAACCTACATTTTCATGATCCACAGCCCATTGCCTGAAGGGTTTTGCTTAGAAATGAATTTCTAGCGCCCTTAAAGTGCGCATCTTAACCGAAAATTAAAAAAAAAATACTTTTCACCAAACCTTATATTCATGATCATAAAGGGCCCAGGATCATTTTTGCCTCCACGGTTTTGATTACAGACGAATATAATTATAGCCCCCTAAAGTGCATATCATCACAGCCAAGTGCAAAAAAAAATACTTTTTTACCAAACGATACATTCTTGTGATTTCCAAGGGTCCGTCGTCATTGTTATTTCAAGGGTTTTGCTTACAAATGATCACAACAAACCCACGAACCGTTGAATCCCTACTTTCATCCTTTTACCAAGCCTTGCAAGTGCCATATGAGCTTGCAGCTCTTGTTTCGTAAGTTGAATACATATTCGATGCCCATACATGCGGAATTCATATCTGACCTTTTTTTGCTTGCCTGACAAAACCGGAAATTTAATGTTCTTTCTGAAGTTGGTCAGAGGTTCGGTGGGTTCGATACAGGGGTAAAGAGACATGTTGAAATCCGTTATCGAACTTTATTTTCTTATCGGGTGAGTACAGTTTGCCCGGAATTCTGCCAAAACTGGAAATTTGATAAGCTCAAAAGATTGTTCTTAAAGTGGAGTAGAGAATGAGATAAAGGGGTTGCAGACATGCTAAATCCATATCTGAACCCAATCCGAACTTCGTTTTCTCGGGGAATCAGCTATTTGACTGCAATCCGTCGAAAGACGCCACCACTAGATTTTTTTTTTTTTTTCAAAGCGGTTGATTGGGGATAGATGGTAAATGCTTACGGGGTCCGGCGAAGACCGGAAATCTAAAAGACGCGATTGTTTGGATCAAGAATTCCAATAAATGTTTCATTTTTAGTATCCCATTGAAACCTTCGGTACTATTCCGCTATCGCCATTTGCATTCGGTGGGTTGCATATGGAATTGAAGTATTTTTGCTACCGCCATGACACAAACCAGTTGCGAACCCTGGGCAAGCCCTGGGTTCGGCGAACCGAAACTCATTGCTAAATATAGCAAACTTTTTGCAAGCGCTCAAGTGGACCACAGCTAAAATTAGCAACCACATTAGCATAATATTCAATCTAAAATTAGAATCTTGGCGCTAAAGTTAGATTTCTGACGAAAATTGAGAGCATCTTTGGTTTGAATGCAAGTCTATTTGAAGATGGGTTGCCTAGCGCTGTATATAGGGGTGGGGAATGGGGCGGGAAGACGACGGTAGAAATCGGAAATTCCGTAGACATCGTGTTGTGTTCTTGTCGGATGCTTTGAATTTCGATCAAGGGTGAAGAAACAAAGGAAATTCATGTTCAACCTCGTTTTGCGGAGTCGTCGGAATCTGGCGAAAATGGGAAATTCGTTAAATCTAATAAAATTGTTCCGATTGTTCATAGGGATAATAAGAAGACTAGTCCATCTATCTGCCACATTCAAACAGAGTAAATGGTGTGAGTCTACGACCAGAATCAAATGCCTTCAAATTTGATTGGTATTCTAGTCGGAATCTGGGCTAGGCGTAAGAGGAAACACAGGACCAGACGGTGTTGGATAGGGATAAATTGCACGCGAACACGATAAGGCGAAGACCGGAAGTGCACAACACGTGATCTTGATTAAGAAGTCTAATAAGTTTTCCCCTTCGGGATCCTATCAAAACTGTTGGTCTTGTTCAGGTTGTCGCCATGGGTTTAGGTTTAATGGAAAGATTGCCACAATAGTAAAAGCTAAATAATAGGCAACAAACAGAAAATAAATAAACACACATTAATAACTAACAACATCTAGATAATTTACCATCAACAACAAAACTTAAGACAAAACAGAGAAACAAATAAAGAACCGAACAGCAAACGTGAAATTTTATTGGTTATTGAAATAATTAGTAACAAGGGGGGGAATGAGTGGAGCCGACGTGCGGTACTTGATGCTGAAAACGGCTTGAGTAAATTTGAATGTCTTCTTGAGTAAGTCGGTTCAGGGAGTTGTTCGGGAAGGAGGTGGCGGAATCTGTTTGACTACGAAATTTTCTTACCAATATCAGTTGTTAAATTTAGGCGTCTTTTCTTTTCGAGCCAGTGACTTTTAAGCGCTTGGTCATAATAGTGTATTCGTGAGAAAGTTTGAATTTAACCACCCGCTTCTGGATTGATTCGATTAAATCATGCAATTCAGAAGTAAGAACGGGGTGCCAGGCGGCCACAAGCGTATTCGGTGTGAGGGATTATATATGTTTTATAACAGTTATAACAGTTTCACGGTCAAAACCAAGCTTTTTGAGTTGAAATAAAATTTTGTCTGGTGCAAGACATTTCTTGGTATTTGGTCAGTAGGCGACGGATAGTTGCTTCATTTTTCTACCGCATCGAGTAATAGACTGGAATTCGGAGACAAAGAGAAAGCCGTTCGGGCCATATCGTTCGGGTTGAAAAGAAAGAACCAAACAACATGTCCGCTTGGGTATTCCCATATGTTTCAGTTCGGCAGGGTCAAAAAGAGGGATATTGACATCGCCCGAATGAAATGGCTCTAACCAGCAACACATAACCAACGATTCGCTGACATGCCATTAGTAGGCTACATGCACAGAAACGAAAATAGCCATGCAGCGATGACGCATTTAAAACGGGCGGGGCAAGAAGAAGCCGTGAGAATTTTCCTACTCTACTCATAAAAAAGTGGGGCTATATAGGAATCCCCTACTCGTTGATACGGTACAGTCCGTCCTGGGGACGATTTTTTCCAATGATTATTGTTCTTATGAACAGTTGTTTCTAGAGAAATTGCTTTCCACGGACCATGTAAGACAAAATTGATCACGCCACACGCTCAAAGCCAGGCTCGACCTTCCAGATTACCAGACGTCCGTGGCTTCCGCATAATCAAGCCAATTCTCCCAGATTTCCATGATTATGATGACAGTTAATTTTTCTATTCTTCAGTATTTTCTAGATGTCCCCTTCCCATTTCAAATATCTGTTGCATCCCAGTCACAACTGTCAATCATCTATTGCACCTTCCAGACATCCGTAATCTGGGGGGGGGGGGGTCCAGCACCCCGAACTTTCAGATGTCTATGGCCCGGCTTCACCTTCCAGATCCATCTCGACGAAAACGGATGACTGGAATCCGGAAGAAAAATCTGGAAGATAAGCCTGGCTTTCAGTTCGTCACTGAGAAGTTGCCACAAGGTGGATATCTTGTACCGACCGAGTGTGAATTAGTTGCTCAACGAGTCCCACCGGCCATACTACCGGAGTCTCTAGTTGCTCAGTCCTCTTTTCTTCCTTCACATGTAAATGCGGATGATTGATTTGGGGTCAGGTTTTGGAACAAGCAATTTGGAGCTTGGAACCCTAGCTTTGATATTTTTTCCGATTTACAAGAAAAAACAGTAGGCTAAGATTGAATTCACCGCAACACATTTCAGGGTACGCGGGCGCTAAGAAAAAATCGACGTACTAAAAAGTTACTGTCTAAGAAGATGTGTTAGTTTGTGTTTAACACTTAGAATAATGTTAAATTACTTCCGCAACAAGTAAGTAAATGAGTAATTTGTTTTTCACCCGCCATTTTTGAAAGCGGAGTATAAAGAAAATGAAAGAAATATACTAAAACAGATACAAAACACACAAGATAAAACAAATTTAATCTTCAGCCAGGAGACAGGATAAAAGGTCATGCATCAAATCATAATCGTATCTGATATAATCGACTGACTATCGTGAATTCGTTGTGGGCGCGTTAGGATGCCATTCGATTTTTATTATCCGAATTTTTTTTCTGTAAGGCAAGTTTGAGCAATATCTGATATTTTTCTTTAAAGGGTTCGATCATGTGACAAATTTTCCATGGAAAGCTGTCCGTCGAATTTGCAACTTGAAAAAAGAAAGAAATAAGAGATCTTATCAGAGTTTTAAAGGTGGCTGAGAGGTCGTATGAATGTATTTTATTTTTAACCTAATTAAAAAAAAAGAGCTCTTATCATAGCGTCAAGGCCGAGAGGTCCTATGAATGGATCTATTTATAATCCGCCAAATGCCCTTGGTGACAGCGGAGTATCTAAAGCAGAAAAATAATGGAAAAACAACAAAAACAAGACCAAAGGTCTCGATGGGATCCAAAAAATTCAATATATGTTGGACTTTTTGATCCAGACAATTGGGTCTTTTAGAAGTTTTAGATGTCCTTTCTTCGCCCATATTAAAATTTAGCACTTTAATCAGCCGCTTGAAAATAAACATAAATGATACCGTAGTGTTTTTATGGTATAACTTGAGCTTACTCTAACGCCATATAGCGATCGTAATGTCGGTCTGTCAGTCTGTCCGCATTTTGCTATTTTGGGCACTTCCACAGAAGCTACGCTGTAAAAAGTTTATCCGAGTAAGGATTAAAGTTAACTGCAGTATTTGCTACTGGGTATTAGTTGCCGGACGAGTATTTCGCCCGGATTCTGGCCAAAACTGGAGATTTCGTAAAAATTAAAGTTTGTGCTAACGGCGATTATATAGAGGTTTACATCCGGGTTAAGAACACTCGATTAATTTTAGCAACAAGCTTCTAGCTTACGTTTTTTTGGAATAGTAAATAAATTAATCCATTTCTGAAACAAATTCTTCTGTAATTCTGCCAAAATTATTAAAGTTAAATTCTAAGCCACAACGGTATCACTTGAGGCCCTCATGAGAGGCGCTCAACTCGCTGTTAGCAGTCAGGACGAACCAACTACAAGTTTTACCGCTTTTTATTACCTTGATCGTAAGAACTGTTGTTTCACCACAATTCATTGGGTACAAAGTAATACAAATATAAATAAATAATAATGATGCTTGCACGGTAAGAGAGCACAACCTTAGTCTCACTGTTCCTTAGAAGGTTTTTATGGATATTTGGTTTCTTGTAATGCATTTCTAATTGCAAATTTATTACCTGCGAACAAAGAATATGGCATGATTTTCTTAACTCTCGGTCAGTTATCAAAAGACGAAAAACATTCGATAGTCAAGGTAGTGTGAGCGGCTTCATACGAGCCCGTTTGGTTTAGTTGGAAAATAGGGATATATCGGGATACTTGCAGCCTTCGGCTCAAGTGCCGGATAACGATCGTAATGTATGTCGCACTTACCATGTCTTGCCAGTTCAGGCAATTCCACGTAAAAACCAGGACGAGGAAACTTGGCTGTACGAAAACTTCGTTATTCGGATCCGATCATTCTCAGGGCGGTGGGAGGGGGATCTTGGATCGGGTGATCCGATTCGAGTGAAAATTGATGAGCCCTAGATTCGTAGTGAATATGTCCGAACCGCATATGGCCATGATGGGGGAGTTGGAGGGGGGGGGGGGCTGGAAATTTTGCGACAAGCTTAGGGACTAAAGTGGTTGAGCGATTACGATACAAAATTTGGTCGATATAATGGTCGTGCGCACTAAATATTGTGCCCCTTCAGCATCAGGGCCGGATGTAGCCATGGTGGGTGGATTTGCGGGGGAATAGCGGTCACTTCCCAGAATTGTAGTTTTCAGTACGAATTGCTGATCCTACTCGAGCAGTCGAGTGGTATATGCCTTAGAAGTTCCATTTAAAAGTAATATTTATTATTTATTTATTTCAAAATATAGCCTCTGGGGCTGCTACGCTACGACGACGGTGTAAGGGTAAGGGAAATTTTGTGATGTTCTCATTGACATTCTTGCACAATCTTCCCGTGACAACTGCCATATAACGTCGTAGCTCTTGTTTGCTTAATTCAGAGTCGATTCAAGTTCCCTAATGAAGTGACCAGTCCCGTTGTGTTTCATTGCGGGAAGGCGAGCTCGTTGATTTCCGATAGCCGGGATCGAACGAGCTGAGACTGAGCGAGCACCTCAAGTCTTCAGCATAGATTAGTGCTCAGAAGCCCCTTGAATGAAGCTTGTAGCTCTTTGGCAACCGTGATTTGCGGTAAGCGCTGCCTTTTATGAGTTGCGAGTTCTTTTCGGAGCAGGATCTGCACGTTTTTAGAAGACAGAGGGCAGGCGGATCTGAATTTCAAATCTCGAATAGATGGCATGCCAGCATGAGCATCGGTCCAAACTAGACGTTTGTGCTTAGCGAGGGATTTCAACCCTGTAAAGCAGGTGTTCTTAACCGACGCGAGAGCGAGACCCTTGCAAGGGGTACGCGAAGGTACCAAAACCAGATTAGTCTGTAGCTTCAAAATCTCGCCTCGAGTCATTTTTGATTACCGAATACTACCAGCAGAGGCATCACTATTCACTAGCCACAAAATGTTTTTTGGGGTCAATGTATTTTTACTGACTGGCTGGTCATTTTTTTTATTTACTGTTTAAAAAAAAACTATTTTTACGAAAAATCGCGGCGCTTCGCACGTTTCTTTTTCACTGTCTGGCCGACCACTTTGAGGGGAGGGGTGTTCCCAACCCGTGCGTGACGGCTCTGATTACAAGTCCTAGTGAAAGTCAATGGAATAATGTTGATTCCAAAACAACTAGCCCACTGTCGTAAAATCTGTTCCTGTGTCAAACATTAATGTTTCAAGAAGAATCGAAGACATTGCAAGTAATATTGTCATTCAGGTTGCGAATTAAGCTAACGAGAATGTTTGCAATGCAGCTTGATGAAAGCACCGAGAACAGCAAAACCAAACACAGAAACAGGCTGGCTGTAAAAAATATTGCCGTTAATGACGTCGAGCCGAGATTAGACGCAAAGCAGCCTCAAGTGTCTCATGGATTGTGTATGTATTTCTCGAGTATTTCTATTTCACACGATTCAGTCAAATTTTGATTCGGTAGCTCGGTCCAGAGGCGTCACTACTGGGGGGGGGACGCCCCCCCAATGTTGTCGGCAAGTCGGTAAAAAAACAGCCGAGCCGCGATTTTTAGTAAAAACAGTCGATTTTTTCTTAGAAATGGTCGTTTTTTCTTAAAGACAATCGATTTTTCTGAAAAACAGTCGGTTTTTCGTAAAAATAGTCGATTTTGTCTTAAAAATAGTCGGTTTTTCGTAAAAATCAGCCGATTTTTCGTCAACACAGTCGTTTTTTTTCTCAATAATAGTCGTTTTTATCCGCAAAAACTGTCGGTAAAAATAACCAGCCAGTCGGTAAATACCTTGCCCCCCCCCCCAAACATTTTGGCTAGTAAGTAGTAACGGCTCTCGCTCGGTCGATACCTACATTAGTTTTCAGTTCGGTATTGAAATGGATTCCGTGCCCGTTGTCGGTATCTAGATTAGGTTTGTAACCAACAGTTCCTTGACGGCGAATCGAAGAATATGCATATTATTTCGCCAACAAAATGTTTCCTGAGTTAACCATTCAGTCAAGACATAACCATGGACGGACTACACACACATTCATACCCAGTTTTCTGAGATATGAAAATGCATTAGCCATCATGAACTCTTGCTCTCATTGCCAGAACCTGTCTAAGACTTAACTAACTAAGCAATCAAATCAACAATCAAAAATCCTCATGGGAACACCGGCTGAATAATGGTTTTGAATTTTTTGCCTGAGGATTGGGTCGTAGGAGCGAGCGCAGTGCTACGCGCGGCTCGCGACATCAGACCCGCTCCCCTCGTACTACAAGCTTGTTGTTACTCATAGTTCCAGTTCTAAAGTGTTTAGAAAAAGATTGTGGATCTAAAATGAAGAAAAAGGGATGTATTTTGGACGTTGGGTCCCCGAAGACATTGGTGTGCTCTAGTGAGTATTTGGCGTGGTCTGAATTAAGCTCCGTGCTTCACCACTGTTGTGTGTGCCGAGACAACCTGAATTATTGGTTGCATGACCAGCATTGGTCACAAAAATAAATGCAATGTACACAAGTTTAGTCTCATGTGGAGTAGTATTCCTGTGCATACCTCACACTTTCGGAACGAAAATCACAATCACTTCCGATTTATTTGTTTCCTAACAGATTAGGTGTTGCAGGGATGGTCTGATATAATTTGGGGGGGGGGGGGGGCGGAATTTTGTTCAGACGCAGTTTTTTTTCCACTTTTCCCACGATGCAGCTCATCGTCAGTTCCGTCGGAAGCCATCCGATTCGATTCGAATGTGCTATCAGTCAAGTTCAAGTTTTTAATTTATGACAAAAAACTACAAATACACTAAACAAGCACTGTGGAGGATAATTCGAACATCCAGTGCTTGTTAAAAAATTTACCTTAATGACAACAGCTACATAGGCTTACCATATGGGTCCCTGATACCATATAAATCTATAAAAAATTTAACAAAATATAATCGAACTATAGGTATCTCTGAATTGTGTAGAGAAGCTTATATCTCGGCTTGTATTTCCATCTTTTACTTGTCAGAGCTTTGGTAGCACCCTCGGTAGCACCATCATTTTCTTGTATTGTCTTACACACGAGGGGTTACTCACTCCCAAAAGGCTGTACAGTAAGTGTCCGGTGCCCAGTCGGCTGCTCACGGAGGCTTGTACAGTGGTGCCCAACAAGAAAATGTAAACTAAAGTTAGCTTCTTTTGTAGATTTTGACCTTCTTTTCGTTGTCAGGTCCGTGACCCATACATTACTTGGTCATGTAGGCTAGTCTTTTTTCGGCTGCTTCTTCAGTAGAAATAAATTGCTAGACAAGCTATGTCAACGGTTAAAATGCAATCAGCGAGCAATCATAGCGGCCATGAGTGGCAAGGGACTGTCCTTTAACATTTATTATGAATTATAAGAGCGATTTTCTCTTTGTGATTTGTTTTTCCTTTTGCTGTGTTATCTACTTTCTGTGTTTTTTCTATTTTCTTTCTTTTCATATACTCCATCATTTTCTCTTTTTCTGTACGATGGGTGAAAAATAAACATTACGTTACATTACAATATCTTTAGTTTTGAGGTCCTGATCTTCGGCCCGGCCTCGCTTGGTCCTAAAACTGACCACTATTTATTTATTTGGTCTATTGGAGACTGGAGGGCCAAACTAACGTAAATAACAACCAAACAAAAAATTTAAAAAGGATCGCGAACATGATTCCACGCTTGCCGTACATGGCCCGGTTCCACTTTATGCTTGTGTGGAAGATGCGTTGGTTTTTGTCGGTTTTTGTTTCGATGAAAAGGAATTATCCTATCTTCTTTCCTTGCCTGTCTATTCGTGTTCAGGACGTGAAAAAAGCGTACCGGACTTGCGGTTTTTATGACACATTGTGGTTGCGTAATTACTTGTCTAGATTTTCCCAGGTTTGGCTGCTTGTCATTGATTTGTTTATTATGTTTTGTAGCGATTGACTGGACATTTTTTTTCGGGCTGAAATGGTGGATGAGGGGCCGCTAACTTTCAAGGAGTAACATTTTTTTTTACCTGTGTATGATGCAGAATACCGTAAATGGTAGCTAGCGATCTTATGAGACAATTCTTGTCTACTCGGACAATCCTCGGATTGTGAATTTCGTTGATGTCCGTTTCCTTCGAAAGTCTTTTTTCTCGTATTGCGCTAGTTTTTTTCTCGTATATGATCGAATGCTTGCAAGGTTGAACGGAAATGTTAATGGGATGTAATAGAGTTGAAATTGGGAGGGCAAAGCGAATTGAGGCTCGTGACCCGAGTTAGGCTGCATAATTTAAAGTGTCCGGATGGAGTACATATTTGTCCTCTTTGTCGTTGCCATCTTGATGGGGATGGTCTGGATCATTTTCTTTTCAGGTGCCAGGAGCTTTCGCATCTAAAGGGGTTCATTATTTTCTGGGAAAGGTGGCAGCTTCTTGGTATCTTACGACCTACGTCACCAAGAGTGATGTTTTCTTTTGGGAATTTTGTGCAAAAGGCACTTGAATTGAGAATTGCTGTTTCTTAGTTTGTTATGTTTTCATTGCGCTGATTTTATGCTTGCAAGGTTTCTGCTGAAAGGTTAACTCTTTTTTCTTTTCAGCAATTTTGGCAATAATAGGAATCCTGTTTCTCGTCCTGGGAATACTCAGTACCATTTACTTCTCTTCTTTGATCGATGCCTTCATTCACACCGTACGTATAAATTTCCCTTTTTTTGATCTAGAATGGTAGCCTGTTAGGTGGATTTTCGAATGGGTGTTGTCTTCCTGTCAGATATATATGAGATTCAATCTTGCCATTCGGACCTGTAAGCAGAGTCGTCACTAGCCAAAACGTTTGAAGGAGGAACCAAGATATTTAGGCCTACCTACTGGCTGATTATTTTTATCGACTGTTTTTAAGCAAAATTGCACACCGACTGTTGCTTAGAAAAATCTCACACCTTCATTTTACCGAGTATGGCCGACAACATTTCGGGGAGGGGTAGTGTTCCCGTACTTGACGCATCAGCCTGGAGTGTAAACACTGTCCGCGGAACATTCATTAACTTTAGTGTTTGTCAGTCATTCCGTCTCTGATGCACTTTCTGCTTACCATGAGTATTCAGAGGCACTGAACGATTTTTATCATGAAACGTACTGGGTTTGATATTCATAATGGGTTCCGGCTAACCCCCCCCCCGGCGAAACCCCCCCCCCGGACAAACCCCCCCCGCCAACCCCCCGCCAACCCCCGGCTAAAAAAACCCCGTTACCAAAACCCCCCCCGACCAAAACCCCCCCGGTACCAAAACCACCCCGACCAAAACCCCCCCGGTACCAAAACCCCCCGGTACCAACCCCCCCCCCCCCCCCGCATAAAAAAAGACGGGTATGCAAGAGTAGAGTAACTGGTAGGTAGAGAGTAAGAGTAGAATAAACTTCTTTCGCAAACTTGACTCTAAAATAATGTCTGAAGTACAGTGGGTATCAGAACAATGAGAAACAAAGGGAGTGTAAGGCGAAGGTGAAGGTTGATGGTGACAGACTAATTGCTGAAGTCACCAAACACCCGCATTCAACTGAAGGTGTTGTCAGTGAGGTGTTAAATGTGAATGATCAAATCAAAGCCAGTTCCACTCAGTGTAACGACCCCCCCCCCCCCCAGCAAATCCTTTCCCAATGCCTCCCCTTTTGGCGAGGAAGCTGCAGTTAGGATGCCACCCATTGGTGCAATGTGAAGCTCCCCTTGCCTGATTGCTCTTTAGTTATCCCTGATTCATACCAGAAACTCGAAGACGGGCAGTAAGTGGAGGGATACCTATGACACCGCAAAAGTTGTCCTGCTTTCCGTCTGTGAGCAGGATAACTCTCGAAGGGAATGAGATATTTTGTAAGACTTGATGGGAGGATCCTTTGGGTCAAGGGAGAGGTTGAGCTCGTTTTGTGATAGCACTTTCAAGATAGTCCCAGAAATATTCTACCAGCTCTTCACCTTACTCGTGCTTGTCAATGGTAAAACTGTCACATGGTTGTTCGTTTTGTTGCCCAGGAAATCCCAGTCTAAATATGTGTGAGTGTCTAAGGATTCGGGGGGGGTTTCGCCGGGGGAGGGGGGTTTGGTACCGGGGGGGTTTCCTATTCTTCTCTTACTCTCTACCTACCAGTTACTCTACTCTTACATACCCGTCTTTTCTTATGCGGGGGGGTTTTGGTACCGGGGGGTTTTGGTACCGGGGGGGGTTTTGGTCGGGGGGGGGTTTGGTACCGGGGGGGTTTTGGTCGGGGGGGTTTTGGTAACGGGGGGGGGGGGGTTTAGCCGGGGGGGTTTTGTCCGGGGGGGGTTTCGCCGGGGGGGGTTTCGCCTAGACCCATTCATAATAGTGAATTCTCAGTTCTCGTACAATTTACCATTTTGCTCTTCTCGCTTCTTCATTCTCACTTTTGACAAAAACACTTATTTGGCAGCTCATCTGCAACCCGTGTTTATGCACATTGAACACCCGCACTCTATTGACCAATCAGGGAGGAGAACAGAGAGAGGAGATAATCGGAGCAACTTCCCGATTCTGCAGAATCGATGGCTTTCCCCGTTCTCGATTCTGGCAAAAACGCAAGAAAAGGTGAATTCGCTTAGTCAAAAAACGCGAAATATGAGAATTGCTAAGGAAAATCGCGAGGAGAATTCGGATCAAGAACGCAACTAATGTGCAACGCCACTAGCCAAAATGTGGGGGGACCAAGGTATTTGCCGACTGGCTGTTCAGACATACCAAATTGGGGGAAGGGGGAGCGTTCCTCCCATACCTGATGACTCTGCCTGAAGTCTACACGCTATCCGTGGAATATTAATAAACAACTTTTATGTTGGTCAGCCAAGTCTTCGATTCAGTTTGTGCTTACAGTGAATATTCAGGGGCACTGAAAGATTTTTATCTCGAAACGTGCTGAGTTCGAATATTCAGTTAATGTGCAAAACAGCTGTTGCCTGGCTGACCTGCGAATTTGCTATGCAGTTTGGCAAATAATTGCAGATGCGGTGATACTATTGAGGCACTTTTTTCTGAACTGTCGAGAGTTTAGTTGTTTTTTTCAAGATTATTTGAGTCTTGTCTCGCAAATGCCGTTTTCTTCCGACAAGGCGTGACAGCTGTCAGACAAGAAGGTCCTGTTTCGTGACTAGCTTTTTGGTCTTTTCAGCGGTCTCCTCACACATAAATTTTAAAGAAATGTAAACTTCGTTTTACTTGGGACAATTGTCAGGTATAACAAGGCCTAAATAAAACAGCACTTTGCTATGGCAAGGCCGAAAAGAGAGACAGGGCAAGACAAGTGAGAATCAAAGAAAACGCGGTTTTTGTCTCTTGTCCCTTTTCAATAGTTTGTCTCTTTTGTCTGAATGGAATCGCCTCCAATTCAAGTTCCGTACTGGGTGAAGATGGGCGTCCCCTTTATCGTGCCTGGTAGTAGAAACTGTGGGTCCGTGTGCAGTGGTCACTGCGTAAATTGAGGCCTGCACAAGTGCACAGACAATCCTAAAGTTTTCCGGGAACAAATTTTGCCTCCCTGTGCGAACTCGGTGCGATCTTCACTTGTCGGGAAACTAGCAGACACTATAAAATAGTGTATACCTAGGTATCAGGCCCGTATCCGGAGTGGGGGGGTTGCCCGCGGGTCAGACCAGAATGCAAAAAAATACGTCGATTATTTTTGTTTGAACCCCCTAAACCCCTGGATACGGCCGTGCTAGGTATATATAGGTATTCCTAGGGACCTTGTCGGTCGTGGTGGAATCAGGCAGATTGAGTGAAACTGTGATCTCTGGAAATCTGGCTTTTTCCATAAAATGTATTCCCACTTTTTTCCTGCGAAGCAAAATTTGCGAAAATTTGCTGTCTGAAGAAACTCAGTTTTGGTCGCCTGCATTTGAAAAAAAAATGAGTAATCCTTTCAGGAAAACCTTCCATTGTGTAAACTCATAGCTGCTATTGATCTTTGAATTCTTACGTGCAGAACCGGGTCACCTTGGCATTGGAACGAGTTGTGTTTTTTTGCTGATACACGTTAATTACTGAGTTTTTACAGCGCCGTTCGGTATGGTTCAATACCGTGGTAAACTTGTAGTTAAAAGTCCAGGTTGCGGAAGAGGCTGATATCCTGGTTACCTTCGCCCTTTCCTACAATACACTCTCATGGTCGTAAATGTAATAAGGCTCATCAGTGTATGTGGTTTTGACAGTCACATTTGTGGAATAACTTGGTAAATGCCACTGCTTCCACTCGAACCTTTCCGACAAATGGCTCTCTAGAATGAAGTAGCTACAAAGTAGATTTGTCTTGAATTTAAAAAGAATTATTTTTACTGGAAAGATATATATCTTTGATGGCTGAGTACTGCAGTCACTGGACACAGAAAATTGTTTGTCGGCTAAAATAGCATATGGATATTTTGAAAAAAAAAAAAAAAAACAGTGTACAGGTTTTGCGCCGCCAGCAAAAATCTCGAATATCAGTCTGTTCTGCTTGTACTGTAGTAAGGTTGCTCATTCACCAATCTATTTGTAACTGTATTTTTTTTTTATTTTTTTTTTTTTGAGGGGGGGGTGCAGACGAGATAAACAAAATTATTGCAAATAAGTTCTCCAAGATGTAACTTTGAGGAGGGCGGTTGCTCAGTCGGTATGTTTGCTTACACTTTGTACCCCCCCCCCCTCTTCACGAACCGGACATTCCTTATTTGTATAAATAAGTAGGCTGAGTGCCTATGATAGGTCTGTGACTAAATGCCACTTATTGGGCGTTCAAAATTTTTGATGTTATTGTTTGCCGTATACTAAAGTTGTAATTCTCCACCCTTTTTCTTCGCATCACGTTTCATCAGTTTCTATGAGGTTGTCGACCGATGCAATCCGATTTTTCTTTCTTTACCCGACAGCACTGTCGGACATTTTTAGCTCAGGCGGTCAACATACCTGTATGGCTTTATACGGTCAAAGAGTAGAGTGGTAAAACCGGTCATAAGTATACACACCGTTCCACTCCCCTATTAGCTAGTCAACGATTTGGGTCAAATGTTCGTATCCTTGTTACTAGGTAGGCCTGTGGGCAGGGGAGAGATGGAATTTCTAGACATCTCCAGGCTTTAAGCCAATCTGACTGAAACTGACCTTAAGGAAAAGATAAGAAAATACGAAGATAAGTCCCAAAGATGTATTTGTAACTTAGCCATTTCAGAATGCCATGTTTCCACTTGAAACAACCCACACCGCATTCCTGATACCTGTAATCCGTTCTTGCACCGAATTTGTATTCTCCAGTTTGAGTGTAGTCCAGTTTGAGTGTAGTTGAGTCTAGTTTGAGTGCCGAACCCAAATGCATTCCCCTCCTTCAGGGTTTCAGGTTATCAATCCTAAAACGTGTGAACACTCAGAAATGATATAATGTCTTGTGAGTTTACTATCACCTTGTAAGTAGGCCTTCCTTACGCTTATTTGGAATGACTTATTACGTTTGATTTTTTTTTTCTTTTGCGAAATTTGTTGCCATAGTGTAGAGCATTGGCTTTCAACACTTGAAATTTGTTTCGGTTTGACGGGAAACCACTGTAATGGTGTGTTTGTATTAAACTAACACTGAAGAGTGGATTAGAATTAAGAAAGCTGGGTTTGCATAACGATTTTTAATTACCTTAGATCCTATCTCACATCCAAGCGACAAGGCTGCAAATTTCGCCATCATGGGTAGTTGGTTGCCGTGTTTTTCGGCCGTCGAAATACCCTGGGCCGTCTCCCTTCCCAGTCCCATTTCCACTTTGGTCCACTTTGCCCCAGCACCGTGAAAAGGGGAAGGGCTAGGCAGATGTGACCGCCTAGAGTGTACTTACCGCAGAATGCCGGGTTTTTTACGAAAGATTTCTTTTGACGCTGAAGTGTATAAAGGAATGCCAAAAGCGAGTCTTGTCGAAGGCACTGTTTTAGAATAAGACATACATTGTTTTTCCTCTTTACGGCCTCGGATCGTCTGTATATCCGTCAATTAGTCGACAGATCCTTGAATGCAGGCACTTCCAGATAAGCTAGGCGGACGAAACCGGGCAGGCGACTGACTCTACCTGTTTGAATCAGATTCGGGTGACCGTTTCTTTCGTTATCAGTTTTCAAAATTGGTGGAAAAATAAATAAACTTGTAAACCAAGTTTAAAAACATTGGGCCTGTTATACTAAAATCTATTTCTGTACTGTGTTGTGTCTGCTGTTGCAAATATTAGGTTAGTTCGACTTTTAACGTTTCCGTATCTAGTTTGTTCGTGAAACGACGTTTATACAACGTGCCTAAGAAATTGCTAATATTAAAAAAAAGACGTTTTTCATACCGACAACGACGAAATCGAGCGCGGCGAATGTCCCTTGAAACCGCCAGGCACTCAGCTTGAATTCGTTTTTGCACTGACTTTGTTGAAGCTGGCAGTCGTGAACCCTTGGTTATCGCATTTTTTTTTAGGAAATGGAGCTCTACAATAATACTCGGACGTTCCCTATGTGGCAAAAACCTCCTGTGAGTCCCACTATGAAAGTGTATTTTTTCAATATCACCAACCACGAACAGATTCTTCAGGGAGAGAAGCCGATACTTCAGGAATGTGGTCCCTATGTCTACAGGTAATTAGTCTTATCATTAAATCAGCAGTACCGAATGTAAAATCCGCAATTTTCCACGTGAGCGCTCCTATAGCTACAAATGCTACAATACTCTACTTTGAATTGACGCCTGAAACTCTTGCCAAAGCTAGGGTTGCTGATTCTGATGTTAACGTTAGTGTTATCGTTATTGATTGTTATTATAAGCTTGCCATAGTTTTTGTGCTGCAACTCGGAGTAGCGTTTCCAGTCGTTTAAAGGAACAGTAAACTTGACTACACAACTTTCGGCCATCTAATCGCCCGGGGGGCTTAGATAAATATACAGGGTCTTATTGTCGACAGGCCCCGCCTTCTTTGTTATCTCGAACCGTCTCGAACCCCCTCCTTAGTGTTCCCAAAGCTAGCTGGCAGGCCCTTGCCCCTTATGCCCTGTAATTATGCACTTATGTACTGTAAAAGCTCGCATTTTTACATGTAGACTACAGACTAACGACCTCCCCGACAAGACGGCCGGGGTTCGATTCCTAGTCGCGGCACACAAGCCTTTTGCTTTTGCAAACCTTTTGCTCAAAAGTCGAATTCTCGGAAACTGCGAAGGTCGTAACGAGAATTTTTCTTACTCTCAATATCGACTCAGGGTACATTCTTGATATGTTAGCTAGCTCCCCGAGTCAAGTTTGAGTCAAGTTTTCGGTTCCTTTAAGCCGCTAAGAGCGCTGAATTAGAAAGGGCATACTGATACTTTATTGTAAAACGAAACTTTCACAGCATTGGATTGCCCAACTTGTCGTTTTCGTCAGGTACATCATAATTACAAAACTAAGGTGGTTATACATAATAAAACAATAGTCAAAAAATGATCAAACAGAATAAAAACCCTAGACAATTAAAACATTAAAGGGAAATATTTATCAATTGTTTAAAACTTCAACAAAAGATGGTACAAAGCTCTTTCTGTAGCGTTCGGTTCTTGTACAAACAGGGTTAAGAACCGGAACTTTTTGTGCTACAACCCGAGGTAGTCGAGGTTTTGGCGGGCAATATGGGGTAGGAAATAGGTGCTCAAAACCTGAGTGGGAACGCAGACTGTTCCCGAAACTAGTACAAAGAGTAAGACGTCGGGCTGCTAAAGTAGGGAGGCGGAATTCTTTAAGGAGGAGGATATAAGGCACTTTGCCCTGGCGGTAGATGATTCTCAAGGCTCTCTTCTGAATAGTTTCAAGCCTATCAGACTGATCTACTGTCAGGCCAAAGTGCCAAACCGGACAAGCATACTCAAGTAGCGGACGGATGAAAGTAACGTAAAGGCGGAGAACATGTGATTTAGGGCACGAAAATTTGGAAAACAATTTTAGGAGAGACAGAGACGCACTGGCTTGTTTAACAATCGAACAAATGTGAGCCTCCCACTTCAAATCATTCGTCAGTGTGATCCCCAAAAGTTTGGTCTTTGTTGTAAATATTTCATTTGGTATTGGAGTAGTGAACGATGGCTTTGATTTAAGAAAACTTATGGTCATGATATTAGATTTCTGGGGATTAACTTTCATTTTCGACTCGGCTGCTTCGGCAGCGATATCGTCAAGTATTTCCATTGCGGTACTCTTTATGTTCCTTCTGCACCTTTCAAGTAATGTCATGTCGTCCACAAACTTCCAACGATCGGCTGATTCGTTAGCAAGATTGTTAATCATTACCAAAAATAATAGAGGACCCAAGAGCGTTCCCTGTGGAACCCCACAAGAAATAGGAAGTGCATCAGAATAAATGTTTTTATACTTTACAACTTGACTTCTATTTGACAGAAAAGATGCAATGATATTAACTAGAAAAGGTGGTACTTTAAAATCATTTAATAATTTTTCAACTAAAACATTGTGACTAACAAGATCAAACGCTTTTTGGAGGTCAACCAAAATAAGATTCAGCCATGTATCAGGCTCATCAAGTAGTTTATATACAGTGTCGAGAAGGCTAACCAGATAATGAAAGGGGCTAATTAGGGTGGGGGGGGGGTACCAACTCACTACCTTGTCTCCCATGAGATGGAATGATCTAGATGGCTGGTACCTGCGGGCTATGAAATTCGAATGACCTCATCGGTTTTCAACTGTAGTATCCGGTCAGACGACGAAAAGCATGACGGCTACGCTCAAAACAACATCTGTAATTTCTGTTGAACTATTTATGAAAAATATATTATGCTTAAAATTAACGCTGATCGAAATGGGGTGCTTTGAAATTGCCTTAATGCTGGTCATTTTATGGGTCAACAAGTTGCTACCGTATTTATAATCAGCAGTGCACGATTTTCAGTGCTACCCTTTTATCGACAAAAGATATTGATAAAGGAGGTAAGTTGAGAGAGAAATTGACAGTTCCGTGTCAGAAGCTAGTCGGCCGTAGTATATAATCCGCGAATCTTTTAGATAAGCTAACCAGAAGTTCATCGTTTGGAATATTTTGATCCCGACTCTGATACGATTGGATACCTGTTTTGGACGGCTTGCTGTGCGTATGAAGCTGACCCTCAGGCAGGCCCGTATCCAGGAATTTATTTCGGGATGGGGGTTTGCCCGCGGGTCGGACCAAAAAGTACAAAAAAGACATAGATCAGATTTTTAAGCCTACAAAAAACGATTACTTTTGTGGTTTTCGGGGGGGGGGGTCGAACCCCCTAACCCCCCTGGATACGGCCTTGCCCCCAGGGATTAGCGTTATCAGTGCTGATGCATACTGGCGATAATGCTTCCATCTTCCTAGTTGTCAATCAATTGCTGTTCAGAGACTTTGAAGCTCGTATAGCGTTCGTTATCCGACCTGACAGCATTTCACTGGTTTTCTGTTTGCAAAAATCGACCCATCTTGAACCATCTCGACAGTTCTATGCAAGTGAATCTCGTTTTCCTGCAAAAGGTAATCTACTAAGACGTGTCCTTTAAAGACCTCAGTTGTCTGAACGTGATGTCTGTGTCTCTGTACCAGCCTGTTAGCCGTGTTCCTGAAGAGTCATTATGAAGCTCGGCACCCTTTTTGGGCGAAATTGAACATCAAGTTCGCGAAAATATGGTTGTAATATGGCTGCTGTATGCACGTTTGTTTAGTCGAAAGCTTGCAGTTGGGTTCCTGGTCGTGTGACAACTACGTACTTTTGAGGATTCTGATAGGCTAATTCTCAATAGTCAGCATAGCCGCGACGCACAGCAAAAATTTTGTTGAAATTTTTTATCCTTCTTTGACACAAATCAACATACAACATATTCATATACGAGTAGTCGGAATAGTCCATCTTAATATGTGACAACAGGTCACCTGTGCAAGACGGACAACAAATTACCAGAACTGTTTATAAAGAAAGCCTTTTTTCTTCTAAAACCTACTTGAACTCACTCCATGGCAAGTTTCTTCACTAAAACGCCCTCAACTGACATATCCTACCTACCCAATTCCCAAACCACCAACCTAATTATCCAAAAGATTTTTTTTGCATGTATAATCAACTGCCAAAATGACCTGCATGCGTTTTCTACGGCGCACAGGTGTTTTACCTTACCGTAAGATTCACCACCTTCAAGCATGTCAACTAATTAAACATTTGCAATTCAAGTCATCCTTTGGGTTCAACGTCTTCGCTGTTTCCTCTTCGCGTTTTTGTGGTGAGATTTTTATGTGGGAAATTTCGATTGTTTGCACACACGACTCAAGTCAAAAGACACGAAGTGTGATTGATTTGTAGGGTCAAGGATGAGTATTGCGCCGGTTGGAAAATTCATTTGTGTGGGGAATCGTTGGTCTTGAGCTTTTTTTGTATCTACTGTGGTTTTGCGCTCATGGTTGGTCTTTCGTGTCCGCTGTGCGAAGGAGATAAAGATGGTACATTGCCGTTTTTGACAGGTTATTCAGGCACTTGTTTTCTTCACCGTCGGCTCTAGCTTGACGACAAGCAAAAACCATCCTTTTTTGCCCCAGGCAAGAGCTCTAAGGAGCTTGCCAAATTGTAATGTCATTTTCATCAATCCGCCCTAAGGTCCACACTTTCCGTAAAAACCGCAGAGTTTAGACCCTTACTACTTTCTAGCAATGAGCTGAAATCGGGGTGCTAGGAAAAAAAAAAACACGACAAAACCAAAGTATTGCTCTCGCAACACAAAAAAGCCAATCGAGACCGAAAGAGCGGGTAGTATTTTCTCGAAGAAGGAAATCTAGGTTACAGTCGAAGAACCTTCAAGGTATTTGGTCCGTTTTCCCAGGGGGCTGCCAAACTTTTCATTGTTTTCTCCCCCTGAGGCAAATCTAGTGTTGGGCGATATTCAATACGATAATCGAAATATCGATATTATTGAAAAATATCGATATTTCGATATTGACTTTCCAGATATCGATATTTTCGATATTTGCATTTCGATGTGCAATCGTTCTATTACTCGGGATTTTGAGAATAAAAGAACGATTGGGATTTCAACTTGGGAGGAGAAACACGACTGGGAAGGAATAACGTGCACTTGCGTACTCTTTCTTGATGGGAATGTTTGGTTTTGTTCTTTTAATTCAATTTCATTTTTTTTTTTGTTTTTTTTTTGTTTTTTCATGAAAAAGTGTACAGTTTCAATTATGCCAAATATCGGTTTACGATAATCGAAATATCGATTATCGAATTTAAAAATATCGAAATATCGATATTTCGATATTCCTCAATATCGCCCAGCACTAGGCAAATCCGTATTGACGAACCGTCTCGCACTAAGCCTACTCTGCAGATTGACAGAAGGATCAGTTTGATCCTTTTCCAGGTCCAGTGTTGCCAGATTGGCTTATTTTACGCCACACTGGCTTATTTTGTTGGTGACTGGCGTGAAAAATTTTGGAACTGGCTTGTGGCTTAAAACTTGGCTATTTTTATTTTGAGCTGGCTTATTTTTTGGCGTGATTTGCTTTTTCGGGAAGAAATCATATTTTTTGGCAACGCATTTGAGATGAATCCGATTCTCGAACGAAGTTGGAGCCTATATGCTCACGAAAGGTCAAAATCACGTCTTAACTCTATATTCAAAATACGAATCAACCGCGGCGCGGCAGTGCGGTGAAGTTTTCAAATCCTAAAAGACACGTCAAATCCTAAAAGAATCTCTGAATGAATCGAAATGTTGACATTAAAACGCCTTGGGTCACAGAGTATCATTATAGTAATCAGAGGTCTGTGACTCGGTGAAATTATGGGATACAGAAATTGCAGCGCACACACGGACAGTGCTCGAACTAACACAGGAGAAGTCGAGCCAGTGAGCGTCCTCGTCATTAATTTTCCCCGTACTAATTCACAGAAAAGTAAGAATGGTCGAGCATTTTCTGGAGATAGCGCGTGGGAATTTCTGTAAAGTTTCTAGAGTTCCACATGGGGTAGCGGGTGGCCCGTATCCAGGAATTTATTTCGGGGGGGTACAAAAAATACGTAGATCAGAGGTTAAAGCCTACAAAAAACCATTACTTTTGTGGGTTTCGGGGGGGGGGGGGGGGGTTCGAACCCCCTAACCCCCCTGGATACGGCCTCAGGTTAGCGGTTTCTCGCAATTCTACTAAATGCAGCCTCAAAATAATCTCTATACTGGAACTGAACTTCCTCAAGCCAGGGAACGAATTGGAAGGTGGATAATGCCTGTAGGATCACAGGACATGAATAGTGGTGAGTTTTTCTATAAAACAGCCTTCAAAACTTGGACACCTTTAAAAGTAAAGCTAGGTTTTGGGCAAAAAATTGTCTGGCTTATTTTTGGCTTGTTTTTCAAAGGCTGCGGCTTACTTTTTGGTTCACGATCTGGCAACACTGTCCAGGTCGAAAACACATCCAGTCTCCAGGTACTATCAACTAATACGTCAGAAAAATTGTTTTGGCATTCGTATCTCGGATTTGTTATTGAAGAATACTTTATTTTCGCCCCTTCTTGCTTTCTTTTGATGAATGATAATAATATTGGTGTCTTTATGTCGTTTTGTTTTACGACAAATTAGCTGTTGTTACCGAGGTTGTTACTCACTTCAAGTCGGACAGTAAAGTTACACATATTGATGTCGGATCACGTTGGTCTCTTTAGGGTCCTGAAATAAAGTTTCAAAACACGTTTCGGGTTTCCTGTAAAACCATTGCCAGATTGTGGGTGTTTCCAGACATTGTTTTGTTCGTTTGCCAGTCGCGTTGTGACAACGTTTTATCTCATTACTAAAGGTAAACAAACAATTTAAGGAATCGACTAGATAAAATATCTGATTCATATTCGAGCTAGCAACAGAATGAACAAATATGTTTCCATGAAGCGCCATTTACCGCACCATTCCTTCCGACACCGACGGTTTTCTGTTTTTTTCAGTAGTTGTGGAGGGGTTGCCCACGCTCGATGCTGGTGTACACCAGGTTCCCCGGTGCCGGCTATTGACGGGAAAGAGTGTACATCGAGTACCGAGGAATTGATAGCCCCTCGGTAGTTGCGTCCAGAGGTATCTCCGTGTGGTGTTCAACCCAGACCCGAAAGCGAGCAACTCCCATTTCCTCGGAAGGCAAAGCAATACGAGTTGCGGCTTACGCGCTTCCTTTTACTTTTATTCCGCTGTCGCGTCAGTTTCGCCTCCGCCGTATCATGGGCCCTTGATTTTTGTCCATCATTTTGCTCTGCAGGAGGGCGTGTCATCGCGAAGTCATCAGATTGGACTATCCTCTCATTCTGAGCTTTCAACTTTTCCCGCCGTTTTTTTTCTGACGTTTCGGATGCCTGCATGGTCCGGCTGGGGCGTCTTGAGCGTTTCTTTATTGGAGGGGGGGGGACCTGGTAAAATTGGCCAAATCGGTACCTGATTTTTACCGAATTTATTATTTTTTTCTAAAAACGCAGCGAGTTGCCTTCAAGCAGCTACAATTTTGAAAGTTGTATAGTATGTACAGAATCAAGACTAACCTAAGGAAAATTTGGCGCGTCTTCACGCTTTTTCAGGGATACACCGTCACTAGCCTTGTACCTTTTGAGGACGTCCAGTTTTGCCAACAGGACTTGAAAATGTGCCGATAAAAACGGCGTTGCTGTAAAGCGACACCGTTGCTAACGACTGTACCCATGACAAATTAAAGCGCCGCAGGCGAAATTTTTTTAATCCGCCTTTGTTTCTGGCAACAGTTACCTACTTTTCGTGCAAATTCTAGCTTTTAATGTGGTTCAAGTCCCCCGCAAAGCTCCGAGCCTCAAATGCCAACTGAATGAGGCACCCTTCTTCTAAATAGTGAAGACTGCGAAATGCGCCGCAGGCGAAATATTGTGGAAACACTAGTTGCATTTTTTTTCCGTCATCCAGTTAACCGACCTACAAGATTTCCCACTGTAAGTCTTTTTCTTCCTTCGGTTAACCGACCTAAGTTTTTATAAGCTGTTTGTTTTGCTCCGTTCGCCGGTCGGTTAACCGACCTGTATGGACTGAGGCGGGAGCTCCATCCAACCGACCTTTGGCGCGGCGCGAAATTCAAAATTCTCAGTTGAGAGATAGGCGCCGACGACGGGAAGACGCCATTTTTTCTTATAAGCCGTTTTTAGAGCTCAGTCGAACCGACCGGCGAGACGTAAAAACGGTCAATAGTGGCAAATAGGTAGGTTAACCGACCTACGGAGAAAAAGCAACTACTGATGATCAAAGTGCCTTTTTGCGATCCCAAGGCTTCCTATTAAACCACAGAGCTGTCTGGCGACAAAAAAGGGGCCATCCAGGGTAAAGTAGATACGAAGTACATTTGTTCTGAATTTACAGCAAACAAAAGTAGGCTAGTTTTGAAGTCAAGAGACGTGCTTATTCCTGAAGTACTGCAAATTGCAATCATTAGAAGTAAAAGTTAAGTAATGAATGGCAACCAGCTTAAGCTACCGTTAAGCGGTAAAGAACAAGAGCTAAAGAAATGCCACTTAAATTACCGAACTCAGAATAACGATGCGGACTGAACAAAAGTTGGATGAATTACCAAAGTCGATTAAGAGTGGGAACCAATAAACACGTTAAATCACTCAATCTGGAAATGTGGTGACACACGATTTGTACCGTGATTTTCTGCCCCCCCCCCCCCCTCGGGACGGATTTTCTGTTTCCCGCAATGGCTGCATATCGGACTGTCAATAATCCATCGTACTCAAAATCGGACGGGGCGAGCGCCAAAATTTAAAAGTGACCTTTCAGTACCGTCAGCTCATATGGAACAAACACACCACTGGTCGGTTTGTATAACCATTTCGGCCAAGTTTGAAGTGGTCCGTCGCAGTTTTTTTCCCATGGCAGGATTGACATATAAATAAAGCAATTAGCCTCGACGGTGACATGCCCTTGTAAAGAGCTACAACGTGTAGTCTGTCTTCCTCATGATCGTGTTTATTGAATTTCTTTCCTTTCAGGGAGACCTGGGAAAAAGTGAACATCAGTTGGCAAGACTCGGACAGTACGATTGCTTATGAGCAGAAGAAGACTTTTGTCTTCTCCAAAGAAGAATCCGTTGGCGATTTGATGGACAAGATTACTCTGCTCAATATCCCTGTCATTGTGAGTGACTCCTTTTTTTTTGTGAGTGACTTCGTTTTTTTTTTCTGCGGTTCGAACCGTTGTACCGAATTACCGCGGATTGCCAATCGCTCCAGAATACCAGGATGTGCATCCATTTAGTTCGTGAACTGTCTCATTTGGAAGTGAAGCTTAGGTTGGAAAGTCTAAGGGGAAAGTTCTAAAAGGAAAAATACGCATGCCCTAGAAAACCACAGGGTCTCGATCTTGGTAAAACGAAGATCAGGCGGGGATAAGAGTGGGACGGGCAATTAAGAAAGTTTGATTAGGAAAAGTTTGCCAGTATTTCAAATGCTCCATTTCCTTGAAAAGCCTACTAAATTTTTTTCAAGGCTCTATTTCGACAGTCCAAGAGTTGTGTAACATCATGAAGTGTATTGCCTAATTACACAAGAAATGTTTTGTCCTCTTTGACAACGTTCCCCTTAAGACCAGCATAAACTGCGGTTTATGCTATCCAGTAACCTCTTATCGGTTTCTTAGAATAGAACCTGGTCCAAGTTATGCAGCGTTTACAAGTGAGGAAAACTTGAACAGAATCCGGTCTTGGTGACAAAATTACGTTTACACGCAGAGGAAAAAAATATTTCTTCAAGCCAGAAAATCTGACAAAAATAAATTCACTAGCCAACACAAAAATGTTTTGATAGCATATATGATATCGGTACTGATGACTGCTGCTCTCAAAGCTAGCTAGCCTTGTTTTTACTTTTCGCCAGCGCCGCCGGCGAGTCGTCTTCACGAACGGAATCCTTTCAAGTCGACCAGAATTCCTTTCTACTCGACGGGATTTCTTGTCCGTGTAAACGCTACATTGTGGGAATGAGTCCAACCAAGCATAACCATGTCCCCACATTGCTCGTAAGCATCCAATGAGGGGACACTTGCCCGACATGTGATGTTTCTCTTCGACTAATGTATTAAATAAATGAAAAAACTGGAGCGGAAGAGGAACGAAATTTTGTTCGCGCGAAAGTGAGGATAGCCTATTGAAGGGATATGAATAAGAAGGACAAAGAAAAATTAAGGTCGACCATGCTTTTAAGATTTAGTATAATCTTTTCTTCCAGACTGCCGCCGCTCAGATGAGGTACGCTACCAAACTGACACGAAAAGCCACCAGCGCCCTTTTAAAAACCCTGAACCAAGGACCCTTCTCCACCCAAACGGTTCAAGAGTGGCTATGGGGTTACGATCATCCCCTAGTCAAACTAGGACGGGAGCTAATGCCAGCGGAGAACGCCCCACCTTTTGAACAGTTCGGATTGTTGATAGGGGTAAGAGAGTATATAAGTGTGTTTACAAGCCATGTACAAAACAAAACAGTAACACATCCAAAATACCAATACTTCCAAGCGGCTATTCAGCCTAACTACGTAACTTAATCGCTCTTAGTTCGGTTCATTTTTTAGTTCATTTTTGTTAAATAGCTTACCCAAAAAAAACAAATAAACGAGTCTCTTCAGTATCAACTCAAAACAAAAATGCCCAATCGCAGAATTTTGCTTTTATTTTTACTCACCGCTTCATCCACAAAATTCACATCCAGGTCCATACTGATCGCCCACAATCACTAAATTTCAACAACTAAATCAAAAATGAAAAAAAAATAAAAATAAAACTAGTATCCGGGGACTAGATTCAGCGCTAGATTCAATTCTCCCTAGTTGATCTTGGTGAGGACGTCGGCTATCGGTTTTAACCTCCTACCAAATAGTCGTATCATCGTCATTCCCTCGTTTGTATGAAAATACAGGTTGCAAGCTTTTGGGTGACTTCAGGTTGGAATACAGCCTAGTAACTGTGCTTGAAGAATCCGGAAGACCAGTAAACGAAATAATCGAGTGAAACAAACCAGTATGATAAGATAAGATAAGATTTATTTCCATAAAAGCTTAAAGGGCCATGGAAACAGCAAACCGACGAAATAAAAAAATCATAACCTCAACAGCTATTTACAAAAACGCCCCCTCCCCCAATGTTTTGGCCAGTCGGTAAAAAAATAACCGAGTCGGCGCGAAGCGCCACGATTTTTTCGTAAAAACAATCGATTTTTTCCTTATAAATAGTCGATTTTTCTTTGAAACAGTCGGTTTTTCGTAGAAATTGTCGATTTTTTCTTAAAGTTTAACCGAAAAGGGCTAGGATAGGACAGTCTAGTTACCCATCATTTATTCACTTAAATTGGCTTGAAGACCCGCTGAAAATGCGTTACTTCGTTGTTCCGCTATTCACGAATAATCGATTTTCAAATAGTGGAATTTCCGTGTGACTTCTGGTGCCTCTATGCGCTTGTATTTTTGTTGTATGCCTTACGAGAAAGATTTATCATTTTTTTTTGTTCAGGCACTAAGCAATCGTTACCAATCTCACCACTGCCCACTGAAAAGCCGCATTTTTTTTGACATTACAATTTCCCGCGTCATAGTAGAATTTACGCTGTGGGGACGGCCGGAGATATTCTGAGCCTCATAGCTAGAGCAGATAGTCGAAAATTAAAAAAATCCCTTTGCAGAATCCAAATAATTCAGTGTGTCCGATTAAATGACACACAAATAAGTTGGCTTTTCAGTTGAACAGTCGTTTTTCTGCAAAAACAGTCGTTTTTCTTCAAAAACAGTCGGTAAAAATGACCAGCTAGTCGGTAGATACCTTGCCCCCCTCCCAAACGTTTTGGCTAGTAACGCCTCTGCCTCCCCCCACACCATTTCCCAAAATAGTTTCCTCCTTAGGTCTTTTAAGTCCTGACATTCACTATAAATAGAGAATTCATTCGTTCATTTTACCACGCATCGACTTCTCAATTACTGACAATATGCGAGCTGACATTCCAGAAAACTTAAGCACAGAAATCAGCTCTGCCGTGTGAAACCTTGAGATCATGTCGTGATTTAACAGGATTTTGCAGTCTGCTTAGGAGACTTTTATGCGCTTGGGTGGGAATTGATCTACAACCCGTCACCTTTTGGATAACCCACGGTTTCTCAAAATGTTACGATTTTCAAGGTAAATAGCCCTATCTTCCAAATACTTAATTCCGCTCCGTCCTCGAAGTTTTAAGTTACTATTATGAAAACCAAGTAGGTCTAGGAAAGAAACAAAAGCAAATCAGAAAAAGACAAATTCAGATTAAAGAATAGCAAAACAAAATCTAGACCTAATTTATCGAAAAAGTTGTTAATTAGTGCCTTTTCTCCAGAAAAACGGCTCATCGAGTGGCGTTTACCGAGTTTTCACTGGCCGGACAGGCATGGACAAGTACGCGACGATTGCCGATTGGAACGGCAAAGCTGCAAACAACTTCTTCACAACTGACGCTTGTAATAAAATTAACGGCACTGACGGTACCGCTTTTCCGCCCGATGTCACACCGGAAACAACCCTTGAAATGTACAATCCGGAACTCTGTCGCAGCATCCCTCTAGTGTTTGAGAAGAACGTTGTACGCAAGGGAGTGGAAGGGATGAAGTTCACTCCCCCTAAGAATATTTTCGACCCACCGTCGATGAACCCGGAAAATCAATGTTACTGCCCAGTAGACGGCTGCACGCTGCCCCGGGGAGTTTTCAACGTTAGTGTGTGTAATTATGGTAAGTGTCGCACCTTTAAAGTTAGGTTCTAATTTAGTAGCTTCAGTCCAGATGGTATTAAGTCTACCTACCGAGGTGCTACTGTTCAATGGTTGTTCCCTATCGAACGGCTTTGTTCCCAGAGATGTTCCTAGCCAATAGTCCTGGAACACTTTGAGCAACGTTTTCTTGCCTTTTCCATATCCAGCCCAGGACCTCGCATGGTGGTTGGCACGAGTATGGCGCGCTTTTCGATGCCATAAATCGATACTTCATTGGGCGTTGCGTTTTCTTATATAAACATGTTTTTAAAGATTTTTATACGCAAAAGACAGAAAAAAGAAAGAAAGGAACCAAACTAAACGTTTTGCAACATATATGAATGGTGACCACTGATCTGTCGCTACAAATAATTAGTATCTCACCATAATTAGTATCTTAATACAGAAAGATAACATAGCAAAGAATCGCCAAGTTACAAACATAATTTTGGATAATCTTTCAGCCCAAGCTTACTGCGAATCATATTTGACGAAGAAAAACGGATAAGTCAGCTACATTTTTTTTGGAGCTATATTTCGGCCCTTCTTGGCAAGGGTCCTCTTCAGGCTCAAGCCGCTCAAGCTGGAAAATGTGTAAGTTCATTTTCAGCTTGACAAGCTCATTTTCCAGCTTGAGCGGCTTGAGCCTGAATAGGACTCTTGCCAAGGAGGGCCGAAATATAGCTCTAATAAAATGTAGCTGACTTGTCCGTTTTGCTTCGTCAAAAAAAAAATTTGGAACCAATTGGTGGGCCTCTACGGGGAATTGCAAAGACCATCTCCGTGTTTCCATGTGATTATGAAATGTGCAATCTTTTGCCAAGCAATACAGCTTTGTTTTGGTCAGGTTGCCAAGAATGCGCGAGTCAACAGCTTGCGGTGTTTTCAGGCGAGTCATTTTGGATTCTGTCGCTGGAATTATTTTACGAAAAAAACTAACGGTCGTCAGAAATATAGTATTCTTTCAGCACCCAAAATTATGAAAACGAGATTTTCGGGTTTTTTTTTTTGATCAGCTAATTATCCCTCTAAGATGATGTGCGAGGGATAAATAAAATTCCGGATATTTCGGTTGCACTCCCGGCAGAACCGTTTGACAGTGGCCGGAACAGCCGGAAGTGCAACCGAAATATCGTGAATTTTATTTATCCCTCGCACATCGTCTTACAGGGATAATTAGCTGATCAAGAAAAAAAAAACGAAAATCTCGTTTTCAAAATTTTGTTTGCAATGAATGGTCAGCTTGGCTTCAAACCTTATTTTCAATCAATCAATTTATTTATTTCGTGACATTACACATCACATATTACACTAAAACAGGAATATTCTTAACTAAGTATATACAATCATTTCATCCATTCGGTGGCTCGGGGCAAAAGCACAGTCGACGGAAAAGGCGGTAGAAATGGCCGGAACGGCACTCTGCATTCTCGCGAATTGCCTTTGAAAGATCTGAAAGATTTTCTTTCAGCATCATCATATTTGATCATATTTTATGGTGCTAAACGGTTGAAAATCAGCTGAAGTTCATTCTAATGGATATTTCGGCTCTTTTTAGCCAGGATCCTCTTCAGGCTCGAGCTCGAAAACGAACCTACGACCACAACGAACCTTGGAAACAGAGTTCCGAGGAAGTTCTGTTTTAAAGGTTTCACCCAGTCTTTTCCTGCATGATATTTGGCAAGGGTCCTCTTCAGGCCTGTAGAAGACCCTTTACAAGAAGGGCCGAAACATCAGCTGACAGTTTAGCGCAATCATATATTCGCATTTCTTATTTCTCGGCATGAGAACACAACTACCACACTTATACTCGAAAAGCCTGAAAGAAAAAAGACTTTGGTTCCTTGCTTTCACACCGCGCATGTAAGGATTGAATGTAGGTTACCATAGCGAATGCGTAAGGAGGGTGAAGATTATACATGGAAGATAATTTGGATGAGCATCAAACTTATCTTCTTTTTATTTTCTGGAAGACCAAGAAATTGGGGATAATTTGGAGAACCGACGAAAGAACGAAGAAAGACACATCTGGCGATATTTCGTTAGAAATCTGGCCCTACGATTAACCGGGAGAAGTACAAAATCTGGCCAGAGTTTGAATAAGTAGCCTATAGGCAGTGGAAATCAGGCTCCAAGGGAGGACTCAAGAAAGGCTAGTCTTGAGCGTAACTTGGACTTTTACATTTGGCAGGAAGACAGGTTTTTATTTGTTTATGACCCGCATAAACAGGTAGACACTAAACAGGTAAAATCATGCTATTAAGGTAGTGGATACTTGAACGTATTATCCATACGATTATTTTCCTGAGCATGGGTGTTTTCCAGCCTCCTAAGGGTATTTATTAAGAACCACGGTCGTACCAACCTTTATATCCCTTTGTACGGATTGGAATGACGATTATAGCTTTTAGTATCCATTGGTAGGAGGTTATACACCTTATTTTGAGCACAGAAGCTAGAATTCAATTCCTTTTTTTTCAGGTGCCCCGATAGCCATTTCATTCCCTCATTTCTACGAAGCTGACAAGAGCCTGTTAGACGAGGTTATTGGTTTGTCGCCTGAGCAAGAAAAACACGAGTTTTACATGGACATCCAGCCTGTAAGTATCACGTACCACATATTCTGTGATAAGATTCAAAAGATCTAGCTGTTGCCCTACTGTTTTTTGTGTGTGTTTTTTTCGTCGAAGCTGAGGAATAGCCCATACAAAACTATTCCTAAATAAACTGATCCATTCAGTGAAACAATGAATACTGTTAAAAAAAAAACCAAAAGGTTTGAACAACTAAATTAAGATGGTTAACCTCGTAGTACATTACCCACTTGCAAAAAGGGGATTTGACTGATGTTTTGTTGTTTAAATTGTTTGTATTCGATCTTGATGTTTTGAAGGAATCAAATAAATGATAATAATAATAGGTTGTGGGCTGGAAGGGCTTCCGAAGCTTTTTCGTAAAAAATTGTCATCTTTTTCTTTCGAATTAAACTTGGATCTCTTAGGGGACGTTTTCGCGTGAATGGCTCTGATCCTGCCGACCTCCCGTCGAGCTCGACGGACATTTTCGCGTGGATGTCGTCGATCTTTTTGTCATTTTCGCGTGTACGGATGAACAGGTGAACGGGCCATCCAGCTGAACGGGAGTGCCGCTCCGAGGGCAGCGTTGAGCTGAACGGGGATATTGTGTGGACCTTCCCACTCATATGCTCCCATCCAGCTGGATGGGCATTTTCGCGTGGACGGAACCCATCTTCCTAAGCCGTTCAACGCCTGATCATTTTGCTCATTTTCGCGTGGACGAGATCACCCGTTCAGCTCTACAGCCATCCACGCGAAAACGTCCCCTTACTTTTAAATCGGAGACTAACTGGGAATTACTAAAAGTAATGAGGGACCCTCGAACTTGGGAAAGGCAAAGTTGTTTCAGCATGAAACAGTATGACTGGTCGTCACATAGTTTCTAATCCATGGTGTTAATAAAACTGTCGACTGGAAGGGTCTCTTTGCGAGGTATCACCCGTACTTCTTCAGCCAGCCCTTACTGTAATCGTTTGGGACTCAACAGCGATTATTTCTCTCCTTGCTCTTTCCCTTCATTATGCGAGAGCGGTCCGTGTTATCCTTTTCCTGAGCAATTTCTGAAACCCTTTGCAAGTTGATTGGAGATTGCACCTGTGGAGCTTACACTTGTCACAACAAGCTTTTAAGGCATCGGAAATGTCAACAGGTCGGTCTCAGCTCAGTGAAGCGACTAAGATGAGATTGACCTTCGCTGGCCTGTCTTTGCTAGGGCGGTTGGATCTACCGCGTCCTTGAACCAAACGGTTTTCAACCTGTTACAGAGTGAAGTAAAAGAGCACATAAAGGGGACATTACCAGTGGTGAATCCCAGAATTCCAAACCAGCTTTCAAGAGACGACGAGCCTACGCAAAGGCGCTGCACCTAGGCACACCCCCTAGTCAAACAGGGATAGAAGATTTTGTTTGTTATTCGAGCATGTGTCTCTGTCTTTGACCCCCCATTTATACTTATTTCGCACAGAAAAAGTTAGAGAACAGCCTTTGCTGTCTTTAGTCCAGTCTGGACTGGGACATCCTGTCTCAAGTTACTTCGAGACGATTACCTTCCCGGCTCACACGCTTGCAGCATGCACTCTAAGATTAGGGATTTTAGGGTAATTGCTAGTGGGTGCTGAAGACTACTGTTTTTTTTAAATCAAACCAGTCTCCTCTTTGTTTTCCAAAAAAAGGATTTGCATCACGATTTCCTTTACTATGTATCAACTTGGTAGGATATTCCAGGAATAATTATGACATCTTTTTCAGAAAATGGGTCTTGGCATGTCTGCGAAGGGTCGGATTCAGATCAATTTGATGGTGCCGAAAAGCGATGATATCCAGCAGATGGTGGGAGTTCCAAACATAGTCTTTCCTGTCTTCTGGTTTGAAAGCGTAAGTAACCTATTTGCATCTTCATTAGATAGTGGACTTGTCTTCGATTTCGACCGGTCCTATGGGATGGAAGCGCCGCGCGGAAGACTTCTAGCCAGGTAGAAGGGCGGTATCCTTCAATTCTTGGTTCTTGGCAGTGGTGCCCTCGTAAAATGATCACGGTTCTGGCGGCTGACTGTCATGTTCAGACCATAGGCGTATTCTTGCCGTTCCCCGAGAATACTATTGAGAGAGAAAATATATTGAGAGAGAAAATATCTCAAAAGATAGTTTAAAAAGAATAATAACTTTGGAAGAAAGAGTCCTGGCGTTTTTGTTTGTCCCAGGGACTCACTGCCACGGACAGGGAATGCTCCGATTATCATCCCCATCCTCCAAAAGGACTCCCTTTCAGATTCGGTGGGGAATCTGTTTTGGGAGTTGCTAGTGTTGTTGGTTTGCGAAAAATATATGCTAAGGATGGTTAATAAGAACTTCTGAGATTAAAATTGAGTTCAATTATGGAATAAAGCTGATTTTGACAAAAAGGCATCCATTTTATTAGGGCAGTGATTTCTTGTTTTTTCTTTTGACAAAATCCATTTTCGAGGCATTCCCGTGTTCTCATTGAGTTTAGTTATGGGACGAAACTGATTTTGACAAAAGGCGTCTATTTTAATACGGCAATGATTTTTTGTTTTTTCTTTTGGCAAAATCTATTTTCGAGGCAATCCCGTGTTCTCATTGTTTTCCGTGCGCGGAGTCCGCGCGGAGTGATTCGATCTGTTCTCGCCGTTTCACCGAGGAGTCCCCGGGGAACGGCAAGAACACGCCTCATAGCAGTGTTTAGCCTCTCTCTCTTCGCCGGCACCTAGTCTGTAGGAGAACTATAGTCTAGTCGGTCACACCGAGTGCTAGGGGAGTTATAGTACAGAGGGGTAGAAGAGCCGCGGTGAAAGAAACGCGTCGTCCCGCGAAGCTGGGGATTTCTGCGGCATAACCGATTGTGGGCGTGAAGGATATAGCCTGTAGGACTCGCTAGCGTTTCGTTTTATACCATAATTACTGGACCGTGAATCGAATTAAAACAATTTTGGCGAACGTTTTCGACAAAAAGTTTGTTCCTGACAAGTCCTAGGGTTCTAAGCTTGTGTTCCAGGAACTTAACAATTGTTAACAATCGTCAACTTTATATCGGGGCGGGGCTGACCACAGCTTTAACGATTGTTAACTTTTTCCAATTCTTCAGTTGTTAACTTTTCCCAACGATGCTCAACAGCCATTGTTACAAAATAGTTAACAATCGTCAAGCTTTGGAACGGAAATCGTAGGTGGGTGGAGCTTAAATTTCGCAATCAGAATCCTGGAACGCTAAAAGTTAACAATTGTTAACAATCGCTAAGTTCTGGAACGCAACCTAAGCTCCGTTCTAAAATTTCCAGAAATTGCGAGTTCAGAGCTTGAATACTGGTTGTAGGATTTTTATGTTGGTCATTCAGATTCTCTGAACTGACGTTGAAAAGCTATATTTATGTGAAGCGAAAAATAGAAAATGGAGGTGCTTATTTGTTTGTGAATTGATTTGGTCTGATTTAAAACAAAACAAAACGGACCGACATTCTCGATTCTATCTGGTCAGAGTAGTTGCCATCTGCGACGTACCAGGCTGTTTTCAGAGGTAATACGAATCGAAGGAGAAGACAGCTTAATAGAAAGGTAGCGAAATACCCTTGTGGCCAAGTAACTCACGAACAACTTACCCTGATCCCTTGGTACTGGTGAGAAAAAGACAACCATCTGACCCCTGCTTTTAAAGTGTTCATTATCTAACGGTAATGCACGATACAAAATAATGAAAATTCTCTATTTCAGGGTATCGACAGTCTTCCAGATGAGATTTCTGATGAACTGAAATTTGCCACTCAGGGAGTTGAGGTTGTTAAGAACGCCATTTCTTACGCCTTTTTCGCATTCGGCGGATTGTTCCTGCTCGCAGTTGCCATCGTGGCATTCCGGCACGACCGCTCACAGAAATACGCTGCCGGAAACACAGAACTAGAAATCCGGAACGGTGACCGAACAGATTCGTTCGCCCGGATCGGCTCCGGGAAACGCGAATTCGCTCACACCTCTCCATCCCAGGGTGAATTGTCACTAGAAATGAAATTGTGAGTCGAGTGCTCAGTTAATCCGCAGTGCTATTTCGTGGAAACAGGTGCGAGCGTCGTTTGTATGCCACCTGTGCGGAATCCGTGCCAACTTGCTACCGCTTCACTCTGACGCAATTTGGCGAATCATCAAGTGAGATCTCAGAAGCTAAGCTCAATGGAGTGCTCATTGCCGACTAGCAGACCAAATATAAATGAAAACCTTGAGTGTGCAAATGTTTGACTGTTATAAGTTACCGGATCCCGAACCCCATCTTGGAACATTACGGAGACAGTTGTGTGTGCCTCTTGCAATCTGTTTTGAAGTAGCATCCAGGACGTCCTTAAAGTAGTGATCAAACGCAGTTCTAACTTCTGGTTTTACACCTTCTTCAGTTGAGATTATGAGCACCGCAGTTGGTCTAGGGCAGCAGATTTTTTTGGAGCTCATACCAGTAGGCCTTTGTTAGGCAATCATGCCAACTCTCACACTTTTAACGCTAGGAAGAAGGAATGATGCCAAATGTAGGTATCATTCTACTCCATACCGCGCCCGCTCACTCACGTTTATTTACGGGTGATGATTGACACAAGCCGTTTACGTAGTCTGATTTTCACGGTTTAAGTCAATCGACTCACTAGAGGTCACATTATGTCGGAAATAATTATTAAGTTTGTCACTTGAAACTAGAAACGGTGGTATACTACGGTTTGGACCTACCATCTGAGTCTAAATGACGTATGGACTTATTTACTGGCACCATCTCTGTCTGTTTCGGGTTATTATGTATGGGCGAGATTGGCCGACTTCGAATGGAATAGGTTTCTTTGATATTTCCATTCCTTGCTATCAACTGGTGTTAGTAGCAGTGACAAGAAGATCAAATCCCGCTACAAGAATTGGTTCTTTGTGAGAAGGGCCGTTAATGATTAACATGGGAAAGTGGTACTTCACACGTTAAACCCAGCGATCCGTTCGGTCAAATTTCAGAGAATTATTTTGATAATGAAAGGTAGAATCGATAGTTTTATGACCAGATCCTAATAGTATCAGGAGCGGTGATAAGTTTCTTTGACTCTATACGTGTGATGATATTTCGGTTCACTAGATTTCTTGAAATACTGCACGCCTTAGAGCTTGTCAATGGTTGGTGCTAAGATTTTTTTCCCAGAGAACGCGACGTCGAGCGCTTTCATTTTCGGTGCTCGGAGTCAGACAGCCTGCTTTTAACCGAGATATAAAATAACAAATGGTTTTATAGTCCTCAGTTTCTTTTTTTGAAATATCAGTTTCATTATCGTTCATTATCACCCCGTTGTCTACTGGAAAATGTTTGTAAACGTAACGGTACGTAGTCGGAATTCGGAAGGTCAGTATCTACTCGGCATGTTGTTTGTTGCCTGTCTTTTGCAGATTATTTGCATTTTGTACAAAATGTTTGTATTTTTATTGATTTATTTAGTAATTATATTTTTACCGAGTTTCGACGTAAACATTAATCCAGAACCTCAAATCTAGTTGTATACTCTCGGTTAACAGTGCATTTTTGTCACGCAGGAATGACTGAAAAATTGCTCAGTTTTTGTGAAGTAATGTAAGAACAAAAGGTACGAGCTCATTTGGCACTTGTTACGAGTAGGTGGTACAATAAGAAAGCAGAAGGGAAACTCACAAAACACCCCGCCATCCAAAAATGCGGTTCGGACCTAGAATTAGGATATCTGGTTTCACTCAAGTCTGAAAATTTCCGACATCACCTCCAAGCCATCGCCAACCTCCCAAGTTTCAACCCAAGAAATCTACTCGCTATGTCCCTAGATGTGCCCAAGACTTCCGCTACAGACTTCCTTCCAACTCCCCATATACCGCGGCCGAATCTGGTTCGGACTCCTAAATGGGTCATCTGAAGCATTTTCTCTTACCACCTATGTTTCACTCAATTGTGTTTGTGGGGAACTTCCGGTAAATCTCCCCCCCCCCCCACACACACACATTGGATCCAGTTCAAACCTTAAAATATGTCATCTAGGGCGTATGATCTCTGTACCTTCCAAGTTTCATTCAAATCACTCCACTTGTTCGACCCTTATGCGAGCCACAAAATTTCCGGGACTCCCCTGCTTCCAACTCCGCCCACCGTGGCTGAATACGACTAGGAAACATAAACGTCGCATCTCTGACTTATCCTCTTCCCGTCCATCAAGTTTGACTGGAATCGGAGCGGAGCCTATCTGCAAAATCCGAGTCCGCCCCCCCCCCCACCTTGGCCGGATCCTGTCCGGACGCGAAATTACATTCAAGATCGCAAAAAATCGGCACTGTCCAACTTGCCTCCTATTTTGTCCATCCGTTTGGTTTTTGTGCATGTCAAAAACTTTTTGCAACCCCCATGATGAAACAACTATTCTCAAGTCAGTCTGTTCGGGTCCCTGATACGTCTTCCAAGTTTCATCGTCCTAGAACATCAGGAAGTTCGAACTCACGGGATCGCCAGAATTAAGCCCCCCCCCCCCAACTCCCCCACAGTGCTCGAATCTGGTCCGGTTATGTCAACGATGTATCTAGGATTTCCCTCCAAGTTTCATCCCGATCCCTCCACTCTAAGCGTTTTCCAAGATTTCCGGTTACCCCCTCCAGCTACCGCTAAAGTCACCGGATCCGATCCAGATTTGAAGTGGGTCGTCTGAGACTCGGTGTCTTTCCAAATATCAAGTTTCATTAAGATCCGCTCACCCGTTGAAAAGTTATAAACACCTCAAGATTCCGGATTCCCCCTTCCTCCCGGACCTGACATGGAATCGATAGCTCTTTCCACTTGCCAGGTTTCATTCAAATCCTATCACCCGTTCAAAAACTGCACGTGCCACTAGATTGCGGATTCCCAATCCCTCCACTCCTCCAACGATGGTCGGATCGAGGAAACGACTATTCTCAAGTCAATCGGTTCGGGTCGCTTGCAAGCCTGCCAAGTTTCATCGTCCTAGCACATCAGGAAGTACCGAACTCGTGGGATCACTAGAAACTCGCCCCCCCCCCCCAACTCCCCACAGTGACCGGATCCGTGCCGGTTTTGTCATTCACGTATGTAGGACTTGTACTTGTTCTTCCCATCAAGTTTCATCCCGAACCCTCCACTCTAAGCGTTTCCAAAGATTTCCGGTTCCCCCCTCCAACTCCTCCCAATGTCACCGGATCCGGTCTGAATTTAAAATGGGAAGTCTGAGGCACGAGGTCTTTCTAAATATCGAGTCTCATTTAAATCCGATAACCCATTCAATAGCTGAGCTTGCCACTAGATTCCGGATTCCCCATCCCTCCAAACCTCCCACGATGGTTGGATCGAGGAAACGACTATACTCAAGTCAACCTGTTCGGGTCCCTTACACGCCTGCCAAGTTTAATCGTCCTTCGGATCCCCCCCCCCCAGTGAAAGGATCTGGTCCGGTCACTGATATGCCTGCCAAGTTTCATCGTCCTAGCTTATCTGGAAGTTCCCGACCTGGCAAAACCGGGACCGACTGACGGACAGAAATTGCGATCGCTATATGGCACTTGGACGAAGGGTAAGTGCCATAAAAATAGGTCAAAAGACCGTGAGCTTCCGAGAACGTCCTAAACGTGAAAATGTATTATGTATGTATTTATTTATAACCCATCTACAACAGCTACAAAAGCATGAGACGGAGTACCGAAAAAGAAAAGAAAAAAGAAGGAACTAATAAACTCATACCCAAATACAAAACAACAACAAATTCAGATAATAAAATAGAATGCCGCTCCAGGGGTGGTGAGACGGCTTGTCAGCAGTCATCCGCTTGAAGTGTTCGGCCATTTCAGTTACCGGTTCCCGCAGACCGTATTTTCGAACTAGAGGTCTATTTCTTGACCAAGATGGGATTCCAAGGAGATATTTCCCATATTTAAAATAAATTTTTCGGAGGTCAGCTTTATCACTGTCACTTAATATGTCCCAGAAGGGAACGATATACAGAAAATGGCCCATGACTGAGCTGTTAAATATTCGAGTAAGTAGTTTCCTACCCAAATTTAACTGGGATACAACTACTGAAACGTAAGAATTTCGCACTTTATTCTCAATGTGCTGTACCAGAAGCTTCCGCGTAGCAGCAATAGTCCGACCAATTGGGATACCCAAGTACATGAAGTGGTCGACTGGAGTAGCAACAGTATCTCCGAAGTTAACCGGAGCTTCAATAGGATCTTTGCAATTAAACAAAAGCACTTGGGATTTATCTGGATTCAAAGACATACCAATCTTATCATAATTAGTACTTAGATCCCGGAAATACCGTTCAAGACCAGCAACAGTTCGACTTATGTTAAAAAGATCATCCGCATAACAAAACTTCGAAACATCTAAACCGGAATATACAAGACGTATCAATGTTACTCTGGGCAGGCAGAAGCGCATTGTTAAACACAATAGGGGACGTTATCGACCCTTGTTTGCTAGCCAAAATGTTTGGGGGGGGGACGAGGTATTTACCGACTGGCTGGTCATTTTTACCGACTGTTTTTGCGGATATAAACGACTATTATTGAGAAAAAACGACCGTATTGACGAAAAATTGACTATTTTTAACGAAAAACCGACTGTTTTTAAGAAAAATCGATCATTTTTACGAAAAAACGACTATTTCTGAGTAAAAAATCGACCGTTTTTACTAAAAATCGCGGCGCTTCGCGCCGACTCGGCTATTTTTTACCGACTGGCCGACCACATTGGGGGGGGGCGGCCCCCCCCTCCCCCCCCCAGTAGTGACGCCTCTGCTTGTTTGATACCCTTTTCTACCGGGATATCAATAGTTAGCTTTTGTGAATGAGGCAATTTAACCTGCGCTTTAAGTTGACGATACATGTCGTAAAGTGGGGCTGCCACATCTATTTCAACTCCCGATTTAATAAGTTCTAGCATAGCTTGGGGATGTATAATCGAGTCAAAAGCACGTTGCACATCATAAGTACCAATAGCAAGCATTTCATCGCTTTCATGTGCATCTTTCAAAACATTACATAGCGAACGGAGTAATTGTGCGCAACCTAGGCCCTTTATGAAACCAAATTGAAAACCGGGCATTTTACATTTCACTTTTATCCTTGAGATAATAAGTAACTCAAATAACTTACACAGAACACTTGAAACTGTGATGGGTCTATACGATGAACAAAAACCGCTAGGTTTTCCCTTTTTGGGATCCCAAAACGTTAGTGACGGATACCTATGACATCGTAAAAGTTGTCCGTCTGTCCGTCCGTCCGTCCGTCCGTCCGTCCGTCTGTCTGTCTGTAAGCACGATAACTCTCGAAGGGAATGAGATATTTTGATGAAACTTGGTGTGAGGATTCTTTGGGTCAAGAGTAAGGTCAAGTTCGTAGATGGGCACTGTAGCCTTACATTTAGGGGTGGGGGAGGGGGTTTAAATTAAGGGACAAACAAAATATTTTGAAACAGCTAATGTGATAGTCGATTATGGGGTAAGAAGACATGCTGAACACGATAGTGAAAACCATTTTCTCGCCGGACAACTAGTTCGCCCGGAATCCGGCCAAAACCGGAAAGTTTCTTAAAAGTAAAAGTTTTATTTGAAGTTAATTAGATGTTCGATTTAGGGGTAAGAAGACATGCTGAACACGATGGTGAAAACCATTTTTTGACCGGACAAGTAGTTAGCCCGGAATCCGGCCGAAACCGGAAAATTTGTTCAAAGCAAAAGTTTTATTTGAAGTTGATTAGACGTTCGATTTAGGGGTAAGAAGACATGCTGAACACGATGGTGAAAACCATTTTCTCGACGGACTAGTAGTTAGCCCGGAATCCGGCCGAAACCGGAAAATTTGTTAAAAGCAAAAGTTTTATTTGACGTTGATTAGATGTTAAGTTTAGGGGTAAGAAGACATGCTAAACACGATGGTGAAAACCATTTTCTCGCCGGACAAGTAGTTCGCCCGGAATCTGGCCGAAACCGGAAAATTTGTTAAAAGTAAAATTTGTATTTGAAGTTGATTAGATGATAGATTCAAGGGTGAGAAGAGACGCTGAATCTGTATATGACAATCGTTTTTTACCCTGACATATACTTCGTCCGGAATCCGGTTGAAACCGGATTTTTTTTATAAGTTAAAGTTTTATTTGAAGTTGATTAGACGTTCTTTATAGGGATAAGGAGATGCGCAGAATTCGTTTCTGAACTATCTTTTTTTGGCTGGACAAGTAGTTCGCTCGGAATTCGGCCGAAAACTGAAATTCGGCAGAAGTAAAGCAGGTAGTTTCGATCAGTATCGTCAAAATAAATATGGCTTATACAGGTATATCTGAAATTAATTTTCTCAGATGATTAGCCTGGCGAAGACTGGATCTGGCGTAGACAAGACGTAGTCAGGACGTAGTTGTCTGAGTCAAATATTAAATTTTTGGGATCCCATCGAAATCTTTGATCTTGTTTAAAATAGGAGAAATAATTCCAGCGCAAAAAGAGTCCGGAACAAAACCGACGTTGAAAATTATTTGGAAAAGAACCGATAGGTGGGACACAAGTAAACGGCCTCCATGTTCGAGATGTTTACCACAAATGCCATCAGCACCCATAGAAAACTTTTTCTTCATGTTTTTATGGCACTTGCAGCTTCGCTCAAGTGCCATATACCGATCACTTTTCCGTCGGTCGGTCTGTCTGTCGGTCTGTCGGTCGGTCGGTCGGTCCGGTGGTCGCGAGTTAGGGTACTTGCAGATGTGCTAGGACGATGAAACTTGGCAGGCATATCGGGGACCCGACCAAACTAACTTGCAAATAATCACTTCCCCGATCCGACCTCCGTGGAGGGAGTAGAGGGCGGGGGAATCCGGAAAATTTAGTAGTTTTTGTAAAACCCCTACCCCTTTCTTTACACTAGTAGGTCTGCGCGCGGCGTGACGTCACTCTTTGCATCGCATCACTCTGTTAACATTGGAAAGAGCTAGTGCATTCGAGGGTCAAAGGGGTTTGTATCGGTGGTGCAGTGCGGGGGAATATGGAAAATTGAGTGTTGTGTAACTTTCGAACGGGTGATCGGATTGGGACGAAACTTAATATCTGAACGAATGACATATCTCTGATGTTCCATTTGAAGTCCGAACCGGATTCGACATCTATGGGGGAATTGGGTGGGGGAAGACCGGAAACCTCGAGAAACGGTTATAATGGAGGGATCGGAGTAAAACTTGCTGGGTAGAACAAGAATCTGCTCCAGATAATTTGTTTACACGTTTGGACTGGACCCGGACACTTGGGGGGGGGTGAGGTGGAGGGGAGTTTCACGGAATTCTGGTGATGACAGTTTTTGGGATTTTCACGACGAAACTTGGGAGGTGTATCAGGGACCCGATCAAACTGACTTGTCAATAAAATTCACTCGATCCGATAGTCGTGGGGGGATCGGAGGGAGGGGGAATCCGGAATATTTAGCCATGCGTAACTTGGGAACGGGTGATCGGGTTCGAGTGAAATTTAATAACTGAACAGAACCTGTGGTGATCTTTTTCATGTCCGGACCGGATCCGACAACAATTGGGGGGGGGGGGGAATACGTGACCGGATTGGACTGGAGAGATCGGGATGGAACTTTGTGGGAATAACAAACAAGTCCAAACTGAACCGGATTGGCTCCGGCGACTGTGGGGGGAGTTTGAGGGGCGGGTCCGGAATTCCGGTGATCGCGAATTAATGTACTTCCAGATGTGCTAGGACGGTGAAATTTGGCTGGAATATTAGAAATTCGACCAGATTGGCTTAGAAATCGCCACTTTTCAAATCCGACCATTCCCTAAAGTACCAATCATGACCGCAAATTAAGAAAAATACTTTTAAGCAAAATATGCATTTCCATGATCCCCATGAGCTCATGATCATTTTTGCCTCAAGGGTTTTGCTTACAAATGAAGTTCTAGCTCCCTTAAAGTGTGCATCTTAACCGCAAGGTCGAAAAGTACTTTTAATCAAACGATACATCTGAACCCATGATCAGTTGTCCCACAAGGGTTTTGCAAAAAAAAATATTTCTTGCACCCTTAAAGTGCGCAAATTAGTGGAAAAAAAAAATACTTCTGATCATACGTATATATCAATGATCCCTAAGAGCCTGCTATCGTTTTTGCCTCAAGGGTCTTCCTTACAGATGAATTTCTAGTGCCTTTAAAGTGCGCATCATTACAGCCAAGTTCAACGATAATATACTTTTTCTATAGCTCCCTTAAAGTGCGCATCTGAACCGCACAGTCGAAAATTACTTTTGATCAAATAATACATCTCAACCCTTGCAAGTGCCATATGAGCTTACAGCTCTTGTTTTTATCGCGTCGAGTATATCACCTTCTTTCACAGACAACTCGCACCGGGTTCCTTTTGACATTAATAATTCCAGTTCTTCAGAAAATGCATTCTCAACCGACGGGTGTGGGGAAGAGAATTCACTAGAAAAGTACGATACCCATGAGTCTTGCGGAATTTCAACGGTAGGTTGGCTATTTTTTAAAGGTTTTGAGCGACACTTCCAAAGCAGATTAGTATCTGCAGCAATTTTGTCCGCGAGATCTTCCTTAATTTTCACTCTATGCTCATCTAGGGACTTGCGGAATTTACGCTTCGTATATATGCGCACCGAGTTTACAACACCGCTACGGGGTTTACCGCACTGATGCCAAAGATTTAGCCAAAATTTTGAATCATTACACACTGATTTTAAATTCTCATTTTGAGACCAGCCAGATTTTTGGGTATCAGGGCGAACACGTCTAGAAGGCACAGCACACTTTTCGGCGCACTTTAGGGCATGTGTTATAATGCCCTAAATGTTTCAAAGTCCAGAAGCATAGCTGGTATTCGACAGCGGCAGCGCGGTTGCACTTCAGTTTCAGTTAGATCACGGGTACAGAAGAAGCCCCATGCCAATCGACGAGAGATTCGTCATTTCACATTGGTCCGAACCAAGATGGATATTCCTCGTAAGTCTTACGGGAATGAGGGTTCCGACAAGATTCGAGAACGCGGTACCAACCAAGGCCATGTGCACTAATGTGCAGATAACAAATAGGCAGTGTCTAACGTTCCCGGACCTGGAGTTGATATCTCAAATGCTAGAAGTACTCGACCGGGCGAGTAGGCTACTCAACCACGCAGGAGCCAATAGTAGTCGATCAGTCGAGCAACGAGGGTCATGGGAGCTATTAGTACTCGACCAGTCGAGGAATCGAACCTTCAGCCGCTCGTGTCTTGGGAAGCTAAATGTACTTGACTGTATGGAACTCGGTCGAGTAATGTTAACTCCTTTGTAGTAGAGTACTCGACTGGTCGAGTATTTTTTGCGTTTGAGGTATCAATTCCACGTCCAAGAACGACAGACACTGCCTAACAAATAATTGGGCAACGTCAAGTGTTGCAGCAACCTTTGCTCGGCCTCAGATGAAACTTTTACTCTGACCAGTTTTTCGGTTTTGACCGGATTCCGGGCGAACTACTTCGGCGAGAAAATAAGTTTCAGATATGAATTCACAATGTCTCCTTACCCCTAAATCGACTATTGAATTACTTTCAAAAAATGACTAGTACCAGCAGATGATAGCACTTTCGGACCCGTGGGAAAATGCTCCTTGATTGTTTCTGTAAATCTGTCATATTTATTATGTATTATTCGAAGAAAATATTTAGGCTATGGCACTGTCGCAGATCTTCAGCACATTAAGATTTTAGTCTCCCTTCAACTTGAAAGCAATACCTGCCAGTGCCAGGTAGAACGGAGCTTTCCACACGAAAGCAGCCCTGAAGAAAAGAAAGCTTGGCTGCATGACAAAATTTAATTTTATATTCACCAATCCAACCTCAGGTCCACACTTTCTGTAAAAACTGCAGACGGTAGACCCTTATCACCTTCCAGCAGTAAGCAGAAATCGGCGGACTAGAACCAAAAATAACGACAAAACGAGTTGCGGAGCAATTCAATATTATCGCGGACTATTGGTATAAAGCTTGGTGGCCCACGGAACGCGTACTCGGTATTTCGCAACCGCATAGGCGATTTCGGCGTCGCTAGCGGATAAAATCGCGGCACACCATTTCAACTCCCAAGTCGATTTTTTTTTCGTGCTGCGTCGCGGAAAAGATTCACATTCTTGGGCACCCAGACCAACAAATGAGAGGCGCATTCTCGCCGTTCCCCGAGGACTGCCCGCGAGTCCCCACGGACGGGGAATGCTCCGATTATCATCACCATCATCAAAAAAGACTCCCTTTCTGATTCGGAGGGGAATCAATTTTTGCTAGTGTTAACTAATTGAAAAACTATCAGAATAAACAAAAGAAAAAATAAAGTGGATCCAGATTAATTTTGTAAACTGCATATTTTTTTTTAGAACAAAATCTATTTAGGAAGCATTCCCGTGTTCTCGTTGTTTTTCGTACGCGGAGTCCGCGTCGAGTGACTCCCTCTATTCTCGCCGTTCCCTTCGATTCCCCGAGGAATCCTCGGGGAACGGCGAGAATACACCTGAGGTCTGATTTCAGGAGAAACCGACCTCTCGGCTAGGATTCAGTGGCGAACTATTATACACTGAAAACTCCCCCGCCCGCCCCAGGAGAACTACAACGAGCCTTCCAAGGCTTGGAACGATAGTATGAATAACAAGTCGAGTGAAGCTTTATTATAGAAAATCGATCACAATTTGATGCTACAAATTCTGCAAAAACTGAACTGATTTATGCTCTCACCCAGACAGTGAATTCGATGACTCACTGGGAAGGACACCGTTTTAGACCTGGAACTTAAAATGTACACAGACTTCTTTTTCCCAGAGGGACAGTGGTCTTGCAACTAAATCTCAAACTCAACGCCGACGACTAGAGAATAGCGATACAACTAACTTCTTGTAGTAAAGAAAAAGGACGCAACAGCTACTCTCTACAGTGGCGGGGGAACTTCTAATTACGGAGATCAATCTTTCTCTCTTACACCAACCACCACCCAAAGGACCGAAGTTGCCCTTCCTTCCGTTTATCGTGATGGCGTTCGTCTAGATGAAGGCAACAATACTCTTTGTTTTCAGGCGTCATTTTTTTCAGGTCAAAGATTGTTAATCAACCAGTCTCACCTCACCAATTCGGTTGTGTTGGTTTGGCCCGGAACTGTCAATCGTTTTTTTCCGAAATGGGAGAAATCACGCCAATTCTTAAAACTCATACCTTCCACAACTAAAAGATAAGAAAATGGAAGGTTTTGACAAAGTGTCTATCCAGGGGTGACTTCAAATCGACCACAATCTAATTTGACTAGTCTTCCCGCTAATCATTATTTTCAAGTTTTTCTTTGCTGGAATAACGCACCCATTTATTCAACTTCTTTTGGGGAACACTGCCAGGATAGGACTTCCCAAAACTTCCAACTGCAACTTCTGGGACATGGACCTTGTGAGGAAAAGATGTCAAGGGGCAAGGACAGGGCCCATTTTCCATGAAATCTCAGACGCACAATTTCAAAAGTCATGTCCAGGCAGAGTAAAAAAAAAAGCGAACGGGCAAATCCATGGCTGGAATTTACCCTGCCACGGTACGTTTTTATTTTATTTTTTGTTTTATATCTTGTATTAGTGCATTTCCGAAACTTTGGCACCAGCTCCGAAAGAACGAGTATTTTTTACGACAAGGTGGCAGATGGCGTATGAGAGAAAACCATGGCCTGCATAACTGGGAACTTCAGGGGTGGGTCTAACCAAAACGAACTAAGACCGGGGAGGGCAGAAAATAAGTTACCGAACACAGAGATGGAACTAGTAGTATGACAACTTCAAATAGCGCACAAACACAACACAGGCATCCATCTGGTATAAAATCGCAAAGCTCTAGAAGTCGAGGCTCACACTACTGAACAATCCAAAATCATCCCCTATACTCCACCAATCCAATCCCAGGGAATACGGGAACCGAGTCAAGAATACAGGCGCAAAGTTCTGAGTGTTTGCAAGCACTGGATTGATTAACGCAGGAAAAACGTGGCAACAGCCACAGTTGTGTTTTTTTTTCAATTTCAAAGTGAGTGTCATCAACATATCAATATTACAACTTGAACCGCTGTAGCCGAAAGGCCAACCGCTACAAAATAAAGGAGTAAAGTAATCCAAATGTTAAAGATTTTGTCTTAATCTCCACCACAGGGGCTCATCAGTAAGTACAAAAAGCCTGTATGCACAACTCTGCATCGACTTCAAAAGCTTTGCATCTCGCGACTGAGTTACTTGAGAATTTGAATCGCCTAACACTAGCATCCCGGTCAGCGCCTTGGGCCGCCGTATCCACCTCGCTCTGCTCCACGCCCACCCTGTGGCCGTCCTCCACCGCGATCGTCACGGCGGGGCCCCCTCTCATCATCTCTGCGTGGCCCCCTATCGTCACCATCTCTACGCGGGCCTCTATCGTCACGGGGGCCCCTATCGTCGCGTGGTCCCCTGTCTTCGCGCGGTCCCCTGTCCTCGCGGGGTGGGCCACGCTCATCGTCACGACGGGGACCCCGGTTCTCTCCATCCCTTGGGCGCCCACTGTAAGAAGGTCCACCGCTGCCGGAGCGAGGACCAGATCCACCACGTGGTCCGGGTCCGCGGTCGTCTCGACGGTCACGGTCGGACCTGGCACCGTAGAAGCTTCCACGATCGCGGGCCGTCTTTTCTTCAACATTGAACGGGTGTGCTTTGTGGTGGATGGGCTGAAAACGAGATTCATTTGGTATAGTTTAGCTGACAGTAAAATGAACAAGAGTGGTGCGATACCGAGTCGAATGCAGCGGATAGAAAGGAAGTGTGGGGGGTTCGGGGACCCGACTGAACGGAGGTATAACAGAAATTACGATGAGTGCCAGTCACTGAGTTTGTGGCTCCTCTCCTTTGTACAGTATCCAGAAACTGCAGCAGTCGCGAAAGATTGTCCATAATCAAACTGGGTGTGCATGTAATTGCTAACGTGATGGAACAGCTGACTCCAGAATAAATGACGAATACTACCTTTTCCAGCGATTTTACCTTTTCCAAATTATCTTTTTTTTTTTATTATAGACTAATCAACACGCATGAGATCCGAACTGGCCAGCCATGGTGAACACTGCAAGTCGCAATTTCGTCAATATCAGAAATATACTCCTCAAATAAAGCTATTCGGCCACTCAATTCAGTACAAACCAAGTTAGCTTCGGATCAAATTCAAGACCGAGACATTCAACAACGCAGAGGATAGATACCCAGGTACGTCGCTGAATTGAGTTGTGAGCTGGGATGTTTTGTTCGACGTGAATAACTGATGGCAAGAACAGCTTCCCAGATCGATTCCCTAGTTCCGGAAAAGGTAGCTTCTTGATGACGGTGACAACACTCGGAGTTTTCCCTGTTTATGGGCCGCCACGACAAACAAAAAAGAAAATACTCCGCTATGGGGAGCCAAGTACGCGTAACCGCTCATAATCTGTGTTCCAAAAGACTGCTGTACTGGTTTCAACTAACCTTTGTCGGAACACTGGACGCCAAACTTCATGATTTAGTTAAAGATGCGGATTTTAATTTAAATATGTAAGGATTATATATATGATCCAAAACATCATACGAGCCCAGCAAGTCCCTGCTCCCATGCCTCACTAACGCTTACCAAAACTGGAACGCAGTCCAATATTCCGACGAACTTTAGTGGACCCCAAAGTCTTTTTTTTTTTTATGAAAGAAATCAACTGAACACGTGCAGATAAGCGCATTCCGATTTGATGTGGTCATAATAATCATGAGACGACTTGAAAGTCTGGTCATATTAATCAGGGGAAAGTCCAATGAGATACAGCCGAAGAATCTATAAACCTAACTTGGTATGCGTAGGCTTTCAAGACGAACGGCGGGGGCGATTTGCCCTGTCAATTGCGATGGCTCCCTTTTTTTCAACGGCTTTTAGTTGCATGGCTGTATTTAAGCAAAAGCTCAAACAAAATAGGAGATAAGGACATAAATGGCATTTCCATAAGACCCACTATCTTTGCTACATTCTCGATGACAATATCGGAAAACCTGTTCTACGCCCACAAGACCCCGAGGTCTCGCCAGAGGTGGTTACCACTCTTACTCCCTACGTTTTAGGATTTAATAAAACTTCTCTGACCGAAGCCGAAATTCGTCCTGATCAAACCTGCAAATCCTAGAAAAATATTATCATTTCATTCGAACGGCGCGCATTTTTTAGCGATTCAGCCATATTACGAAACAATGAAAAGTGAATATGAAACTGCTTGAGGTTATGTTGAGGATTCGCTTACCCTCTTCTTCAGGATCTGCTGGACAACTTCCGCTGATTCGAACGCGACGAAGCCGTAGTTGACTGCGCTTCTCATGCTGGAGTTGATCTTCACACCGACCACCTTTGCAAAAGTTCCAAAACACTCCTGCAAAGTAACGTGAAACTATATTAATACGATCAGGCCCAGCACACTTTCCCTATTTGGTGGGTTTCGCAGCTATATCGCTATATCACCGCCAACTCCGGCGAGAATACCGAAAAAGCTATTTTGATCGAGACGCTCTACAAACGCTCGTAAACGGGATGGACCACACGGACAAAGCGGCAAAGGAATCTAAGCCAAAAAAAAATTTTTCAGAAAAATTAATCAAAATAGTATGGTGATCCGAAAAAAATAGCTCGATTATCACACGTTTTTGACCCAAGTGAGCAAACTGGTCGATGGAAGCCACTGACTAGGTCTGACATTCGAAGGGCTATGACGAAGTCTAACTAGGCCGTAGAAACCCCTGACTTATCTGTTCCCCCGTGATGCAAGCGGCAAGTTAATCGAGAACAAATGGCTTTTCGGATATCAAATTTCAGCAGCTTCACCCAACGAGTAAAACTTCAGGCAATCGCAGATCGCTCTAGTCGGCCAAAAGTGAATACACAAATTACTCTACCATACGTTTACCAGACCCATTGAGTGTTTACTCGACCGGTCCCCGAAAATGAAAAAAAGAAAATATACGGGAGAAAAAACTGTTTGTGGGTATGCAGCATTTGGTAGTTCGAGATTGTCGCAAACTTAATAACTTATTTATTTGGGACTGTGACAGGAAAACTTAAACTGTTTTTAATCTTACATTTAAACCATTTACAACTTGATTCGCAGATGCTGCGATCCTTCGTTCCTCCTGGAGGTAGACTTTGGGCCGCAGAAAACAGTGTGGACGATTTCACGACATAACGAACTCGGCCTATTACTACCACGACTCTTGCAAAATCTACAGCCAAAAGTGTACATACCCTAAGATCCGCTTCTGTCAACGTGTTGGGGATGTTTCCAACAAAGAGCTGTTGAGAGTCGGGGTAGGGCCAATCTCTTGGGCCAGCGGATCCTCTGTATGGGGCGGGGCCACGCTTTTCCCTCTCGTCCAATCTGCTGTTTGCTGCAATAAGAAACACAAACGTTACAACATGAATAACGTCGTGAAAAACAAGCGGCCGGCGAGAACTCACACCCCTGCCGCACACCGGCTAAATATCTTCTTACATTAAATTACGACCTAAGGTAGCACGATCCACTCACCAAATATGGACCACCCATGTAGCACTTAAGCTTTCCGGTCAGATATTGCTTTGATGGCCAACTTCTTCTATCGTCGAGTGGAGCTGACCCTTTTTCGATACTGCTTTCTAATATAGGTTGCAGGCTTTCGCACAAAGCAAAATAAAATTCAATGGTTTTACTATTAGGCCTAACTATTGATTTCTTTTGATTTTTATCCTGAGGCAAGCAGTATTAGTAGTTGATGATTTCACGACTGCACATTTTCGTAATTATAATTATTTTAAGGTTCCTCATCTCCAGAGGGTCTTAGTATTTGAATCGAAGCTTTTCAGATTGGGTAGTCTTGACTGATAATAAAGAGTCGGCCGCCAGGCTGTTGATGCCTAAGAGTCATTTTTCAGCGGAGTCCCTTCATTTGTTTCAGGGCCGCTCTTGTTCAACTTCTATGTTCCAAGTTAGTATTGTATGATTTCTATATAAAACAAACGAAACTGGTACGACCAACGCCAGCGACGCAAGGTCGAATGTCAAAAACCCGTAAACCAACGATATGATCAATGATCTCCTATCCTATCTAAATAACCAAACAGCAGCTCGCCGCAAAATCGTCGAAAGAAGAGACAAACAGCTAATGTCCAGCGGGGCGGGATTGGACTTTCCCTTTCACAGGAAAAAACTCAGTAAAGACATGAATCATGTGTCTTAGCAGCTACAGGGTCTGGAAACCAATATTGCGGAGACAAAATTGGAAAAAGAGTGTGAATACGTCAACACTTACTTCCATTCATGTTCTTGTATTCGTTCTCTTCATTCGAGGCTCTGCTCGAAGGACGATCCCAGGATTCTCTATCCCCTCTGTTCTCCTTATCTCTGAAAGATCGCGGGGGGCGAGGTCCTCTCGCTCTCTGAGGTTGAGGGGGCAGGGAGGCATCTGAGGGCTGAGCTTGCTCAGAAGGCGACTGCGCCGCCACCTGATTGGCGGAGGTGAAGGGGGGAGGGGCTGTTGGAGGTAT